>JAGSMU010000007.1:3367500-4567500 GCA_029286865.1 Teinopalpus imperialis
CTCCATGGGCAAGGTATACGAAAGGATTATTCTTAGGCGACTTAAAGAACACGTCCTAGCTAATAGATTACGTCCCGACGAACAGTTCGGGTTTAGGAATACGCACTCCTGCGTTCAACAGGCCTTCCGCTTAACGGAACACATTCTCGCAGGGCTAACCCTGAAAAACCCCATCGGTACTGGTGCACTATTCTTCGATGTCGCAAAGGCATTCGACAAAGTCTGGCATAATGGTTTAATTTATAAACTTCACTCCATCAACATACCAGACAGGCTCGTGCACATCATACGAGCCTTCTTGTCGAATCGCACTTTTCGATATCGAGTCGACGGCACGCGCTCCTCAAGCCGGCCGCTCCTAGCAGGTGTCCCTCAGGGCTCCGTTCTTTCCCCCCTCTTATTCTCACTTTACACAAGTGATGTCCCGAAAGATCCGCAGGTCAGTCTTGCGCTTTTCGCAGACGATACCGCCCTATACTATTCAAACTTACACAAGGGCCGTATCACCATCTGACTCCAAGCCGCAGCCAACCGCCTCGCCGAGTGGTTTCGGTTATGGAGAATCGAAATTAACCCGGATAAAAGTGCAGCAGTCTTCTTCTGGAGAGGCTCATCCGATCCATTCTGCACTGCATCAGTACCTAACCGTAGAAAGCTAGGACGTATCACGATCTTCGACCGTCCCATTCCCTGAGTAGAAACGGTCAAATACCTAGGAGTCACCTTTGACCGTAAACTCAGCTTCCGTCCGCATATTAAAAATGCGAGGAATAAGGCCGCGTTTGTCATGAGCCGGCTTCACCCGCTCATCTGCGCTAAAAGCAAAATGTCCTTAAGACATAAACTCCTTCTATATAAGACCTGCGTAAGGCCTATTATTACCTACGCCAGCGTCGTCTTCGCCCACGTAGCCGAAATCAAAATTAAACAACTCCAAACGGTTCAAAACCGTTTCACTAGAATCGCAACCGGAGCAGAACCGTACCAACGCAACATCGATCTGCACAGTGACTTACACCTCGTCACCATACCGGAATACCTCAAATCTCTCGCAGCGCTTCTTCGAGAAAGCGCTTTCGCACTCTAACCCGCTAGTGGTAAACGCCGCAACCTACGATCCGGATCCGAATCCGGTAACTACGAACCGTAGACCCCGTCACGTCCTCGACGACCCCCACTTCATGGGGGAACCCTACGCCAGTCCGTCCTCAACGGACCCCGGACCCACACACAATACCTACACCTCGTCGCGTCGCCCTCGCCTCCAAGCGCGACGCAATCTTCGCGACACCGCGTACACTCGTTACACCCGCGTGTCAGGGCGGTTCTCACCGCCCACAGCTTCCGATTGATATGATAACAGGTGGCGTCCGTCAGAGGCTAGGTTCGCATACCGAAACCTCGGACGGTCTTTAGACATCACCATCCATTCTCCACTCGGGAGAATCACAATATAGCTAGGGAACTGGCAACTTGGGTGGCATCATCAGATAGGTGTGAGACCAAAGAGTAGAGCGACACGCTCAGTTTATGAGCGCTTTGTGTAAGTAAGAGAACCACAGTAGGCAAAACACGGTTGAAAAAAAAACCAGCTCACGGACCACTCAGTTCCGTGAGCCCTGTGTCCGATGAAGCTGTAAGAGCCGCATAGGCTAACAGCATTAACATCAACAGAATATAGAATAAAAATACGAAATGGCTGACCATAAACAAAATCTTCCAAATCCTACGACCTTAAGTTTCGCAAACCGTACCTTAAACAATTAGGCCATTGACTTTTCAATAACAATCAACCCCACTAAAGCACAAAACACGCCGCAAGGTATTCGACGGCAAAGAGAGGGTTGCGTAGTTAAGACACATACGGAGAGTGAGGACTTTATAGTAAGTAAGAGGACTCCAAATAACTAACTCTGAAGCAGATGAAGCTGTCGTCGTAACCCATAGTCGTATAAGCTAACAGCACTATCATCAACATAATCCAGAGCATGTCCGGGTAGTGGTGGAATATCCCCAGATCCTGAATCCTGCGACCCTTGAGGCCAGTAGACGTTCTCTATTGTGAAACCTATTGGGGAAGCTTGTAGCGAAGCTTTAATTACCTACTTAACCTCTGATATCACTGATGTTCGGTATCAAAATACCTACATTTCTAAATTTTATCCGCATTGTAAAATTCAAAATACTATGCCGTACCCGCCAGCCAGGTCTGTCAAATTCGAACCTACTGTAGTATATATAACTACATCCATTGAATACATAACTAATAAAGAAGTGTAAAACTACGTCGATTCAACATTTAGGTATAATTGTCACGTGTCAATTGTCGTGTACTACATGTACATGTCATGTACGTGGACTGCGTCAGGTATCCTAGGGTATATTAGCACGATTTTGGTGGGAGCGGAAATTAATCTGTTAAAAGCAACTGACCGAGCCGACTTCAGATCCTCGACGCAGTCGCTTTCTCGCGCAGGGTAATGGTCCAAGTCGAGGCGCGCTCTCGGGAACCTTTGTGCTGGTTACACGTAAAGGTGTCGCCTGAGTGCCCCAAGCGCTAAAAAAAAATGTCACATGTGCCATTTTTTTAACACATGTGCCAAAATACAAACTAGTGAAATGTGTCAATACTCTGTAATTAAAGGGGGGTAAGATCGTCAAAAGGCAATTAAAGTAGCTTTTGAAACAGTCAAGTATTAATAAAATTTAATACCTCTTCTCATTTGATACGATAATTTCAATGTAGGAAAACATAAGCAAGTTTATTCAAAAACGAAACAAGTAATTAATTAATCACTTTTTTCAAAATTAACGTCATTGGCGTTTACAATGGCTAGGGCTCTGAATGACATCCATTGGGTCGTAGTTTGTAATTCAGAAAGGTTTTCAGATATTTCTGTGGCAGCAGCATTGATCCTTTGTTTCAGTTGCTCTCTAATTACTATCATAGATAGTTACTATCAGCTTAGCATAAGCTTTTTGTTTCATGTAGCACTAATAGTAATTAAGAAGTGTTAAATCATGAGGGTCATGCTACTGGACTGCATCTGCAAGTCCACCTTGAATAGTTTTCGGTGATAAATTGTCGTACTAACGCCGCATAATGTCTGTGCTCTATCTAACCGTCTTTATATACTATGTTTCGTCTCGTTAACAAAGGAACAAAAAAAGCGAATTCTTTTAGATTCCAAGCTATAAATATAGCTCCTCTAGAAGCGCAGTCGACAGCTTAAAGTGATAGTATCTCAATTAAATCAGTTCAGTAATATAAAATAAACTTACCTACTATGTATTGAAAACTCATCTTTTTCCGTACAAAGCTTCTAGCTTTTATACGGATGATAATCTCGAAATGCAAATTTCTTGCAATTTAAAAGTTTGCTTTTACGCTATATAATCTGTCTAGGATTTTAAAATGTATAAAAATATTAAAAACTTCTTTACTTTTACAGACCGTAACTTACTAGACACTTAACGTGAAGTGTAATCGTATAATTTATTTTTTAAATGGCGTGCTATTACATAGGCGGAAATATGTTTTATCACATAGTTACCGAAACGCAGACACGCTTTTTAAATTTGACTTATATTTTTTATTCATCAACCGATTTCAATTTAACAAACACTAAAATTAACACAAGCTCAACTTGATCTCACTAAAATCAAAATCCGAGTCGGTGAACCAGGATAAACTTTTATAGAAAAGTAAGATTATACAGATTTTATAATATAAAAGAAAATAATTAGAATAATTTTAGCTTTAATGAAACTCTCTAAAACAAACCTCAAATAAAATCACCTAGTCAGCTACCTATATTAAATATAAAACTTACATTTCAAATAGTCCCGCCCCAACAACGATTTTGACGTACGAGTATTGTAGTGACAGAATGTACCTATTAATTAACCCAATCAAACCGAACCGAATTTAACTGATTACCTGTTGTATCAGCATGTAGTTAAATATAGACGTTATGTTACTAGAGCACACAGTAAAACTAAGAATTAAAAGTGTTTTTTTTTAAACATTCTGTTATGTACTAATATATATATATATATATATATATATATATATATATATATAATATATAAAATAATGTTTCCCTTGAATAGTGATTTAAATTTTACATTCATCAGCATTAAGACAAAAGAATAAATTTGAAAGAAACCTGAATAAGAAGTTTTCTCATTTTGTAATTTTCTAAATACATACTTAGGGCTATTTTGAAATTGCTAAACTTTAAACTCATATATCCACTAATTAGCGATTACCTACTAAACTCGAAAGCTACCCATATTATGTACGGTAATTTACTAGGTATGGTAGGTAATATACTATATATACCTATATCATACCAATAACATTAGATTTCAGAGATTTACTGTTTTGTGTTTTTAATGTTTCCTATTTCTTGATGGCAATTATATTTTTTCAGTTTACTATTTTGTTCACTTCCTTAACGGGACCGAAAGGGTTCGTGGAAAGGACAATAATGCCTTTCCGCGAATTTCTCATCACGGTGTTTGTTTTCCAGCTAGTATCGAAATCTTTGGTATTTATATATCGAACTTCCAGGTCACGAGAGTTTCGCCGTGACTTGGAAGGTAAGACTAAATAAGCTTTTAATAAACTAAAAAAACACCTAAAATAAAGCAAATTAGGCCTCACTTGAAATACTATATTCATATATGGTCCGACACCCCAGTACCAGCTTCTTTCATCTGACCGTATTCAACGAGGAGCTGTTCAAATCATTGACGACCAGGTACTTTGATACAACATACCACTTATTTTGACTACTACTACTATAATCGCCATGCCAGTGAATGGCCTTGCGAAGACAAGTAGAATCTCTATGCATTTTTACCGATTTTACCATGTTTTGAACATCGTACTAAATTTAATTATCATAATCTGGATGGTTGAAAATTAGAACTACTCTGGGGTATCGGCTGTCTCCAGTGGTATTGCCAAATCGATCTGACCAGGTACCTTCAAGAAAAGTGCCTACACCTTTCTTAAAGGCTGGCAGTGCATCTGCGACTCTTATGGTGTTGCAGACTTTTATAGGCAGCGGTGATCACTAACAATCAAGTGGGCTAATTGATCATCAGCCTATATCATAAAAAAAATGATTTCTTCTATTTTGAAAAATATATCAGAGTCACCGATTATATATTCGTAAATATAGATTTAAATATGAGCACAATTGTTTAGTGATTAGTGTAATACCAAAAGAGTGTAATACTAAATTTGTATAGAGAGACATGGATACATGGAAGAGATTAACGAAAACAGATGGATTTTTATTCAAACAGAATCTTAATAAATTGTTTAAATTCTGAATCCTTTGAGATTAGCATTCTTGGAACAGGAATAGTAACCTTACCTGGGTCTTGTACTGCATATTGTAAAAACACTCTATTAGTAACGACATCCAATAATTTTCATATTACTTTGCCTATTGTATTTAATAAATTCCTGCAATACTCAAAAGTTTCTAACTACTTGATTTAACATTAACCATAGTTATAACAATATTAATTATATTTCTCGTAATATCATTTTATGTATAATTTATATAAGTATATAGTAAAATATAGATCTGTTTTTAATTTTTTTGTTTTACTATCATTCTTAATTTTATTTTCATAATTAATCAACAGTCTTTAATATAATTAAACAAAATATTATTGGAAAGAATACAGCTTATAATTTTAACCATTACTTGTTATTTATAAAATTAAAAGCATTACAGTTAAAATATGAAAAACATGTATTTTACTAATGACACAAATTCAACTAACCACAACAATGATAACAAACCAATTATGAAATAAGATTACGATAAATTTATTTAGCTAAAGGTAATCAAAATAATGTATATTGTATCGTACAGTTTAAAACCAAGTTCGAACGAATCTCAAAGGAAACTACTAAGTTCACTAACTAGAAGGTTTGAAGAAGTAGTTAAGCTTACTGTAATTTAAAGTTTTAACTGTAAGATGAATGAACAGCAGATAAAGTTGGCAGATTTTCTCAATTTATATGACATATGCCGTAGGTAATACAAAGCTTTTTATATTTAATATTAGTTATCTAAAATAATTACAGAAGGAGAATTATTTTTCTTCTTATGCAATCCCTTAATCGTTTTCATAATTTTGTCAATCATTGGCACTCATATACAGTTAGAAGAAAAAGAGAGGAACTCTCGTGGTGAATAAGTCCATCATTATTTCTCCTACAGTATTATAATATTAAAGTCGACGTAATGCCATTTATGCTTGGCATACGTCCAACGCTCATAAAATCAACCCAAAAAATTTTTAAAAAGCTGAAGTTCATGCACCAGTCTTGTTGCTTCCTATGTATGTAGTTTCGGAACTTTGTCAATCAACCAAACCTCGTATATCGTCGTAAGATAGTAGAGTGATCGCATTATTATCTAATACACATCTGTACCAAATTAATGTGATCTGTAACTTTCTCTAAGTATCAGTACAAATACTCCATACACTTTTCGTTGCCAATGTTTAGAGAGACACGAGACAAATTATACTGACATGAAGAGATATATGTTGACAGCACTTAGCCTAAATGTAATAAATACATAATACTGATTTTTACAGCGCACCTGGTATTTCCAGCGCTGGCAATTACATTGATTTTCTTAATAGGCAAAATAATATTATTTGATCTTTGGTGATTGCTTCAAAATTTCAATTAAGCTAGGTAAGAACTAATACCTAATATCAGATTAACATTTGAAGAAAAGTTGGTTTACTCCTTCATTAGTACACGACTGTCATTCACTATACCGGGCGAACCTTTAGATTGGATCTTTAGGCATGAACTCCTAATGAATTGCATGATCCTATCGCTAATCAATGGAGATCCTTTCTTCCCCATCGGTTATATGTTCCATAAGCTATGTGGCCGGACCATTGCCATTTCAGCTTACTGATACGTCGGTTTATGTCAGTTACCTTAGTTCTTTTTTGTTTAAGCACTGATCAGTATATTCGAGAAGTCATCAGTCGAGAAAATATGCCGCAACTTCCCATTCGATTTAAATCTATCAATTTACCTCTGGGTCGAAGTCCTACCTATCTAACTATTTGACCTAGGTAAATATACTCGTCAATAACTTCAAGTGTAATGGTCCCAATACCGGTTTACGACTGACATGGAAGTTTGACGTGGTCTTTGTCTTGTCCATGTGTCATCTTAAGACCTACACTTTGGGAGACATTATCGAGATCATAGAGCATACTGCTAAGTGCTAGGGGTGTACAATGCGACCAACTTCCTAAAGTTAGCTTCTAGTCATAAAACTAAATACCGTTCAATAGTTTACGTGTTAGATACAATCAGCAGAATGTAGAAACGTTCTAAATTAACAAAAGAAAACACAATAGTAGAAGACAGTTGTTTCCATAGTGACAAAAACTTTGTCATCAAATCTGCCAAGATGATTATATCGTCGACAAATTGATGGTGGGTGATGTATGCTCGCCATTGATGTTAATAATCGTGTTATACATACGTTTGATACTCATGATTAATTGTCCTCAATTGTAGGGTTATTTCAATATTTTAAAAAAAATAATGGGTCCCTCCTTGGAACCCCCATATGAACTAAACCACTTTGCGCACTATTAGGAGAGCAAACTAATTCCCCTTACGCAAGATTTTGTAAAAATATAAATAGCTATAGCGATCACATCATTTACATTTTGACTTGTCTGGCAAATTGCCTAAAACTATATACAGTTGTTTATCCGAGTAAAAGTAGAGTAAAATTTGTATACTCAGTTATATTATGAAACCTCTATAATTTAACGTTTTATTGTGATATCTCTATTGTATTTTTATTTTTAATCGTGAATGCGGTATTTGCCTATACGTAATTTTCATATTTGTTATCATATTTTCATATATGTTAATACCTTATCCTTTCCAGCCCAGCATCTAGTAAACATCTTTCAATACAGTGGTGAAGATTTTCGGGCATATGACACCACCCTGTCCAACACCTCTCTGTATTTGGATACGTTTCTTACTGCAGGAATGTACAGGGACAGACATCACATAGCCTTTCTGTACAAAAACCTCGGCACTTTGAAATGCCAACAGTCAGTTATGCTCCACTGAATGGACTGAAGCATCGCCAAAATTTCGACGAAATCAAAGATTTTGTCATAGTCCATATATGCCAAAGAAAGAAGCACATTATATTCTTCCATCTTCTGTATAATCTGCCGAGGATGGTAGGAGAGGCTTTTCGGAACCCAGCTTGTTCGGGAGACTACAAGTCATCGTAATAATCCGCGTGACCTTCGAAAGTTGTAAAGGGTCACGCGGTTCAATTTATCTATAGTTCTTCAAGCGGGAAATTGTTCTATAGTTCTTCAAGAGGGCGTTTTCGCCTTTATCGGAGAACAACACCACCACACTCTTGCTCTAGGCCAGTGGAGTGGCACCGTCATGGAGGACGGTATTAAACAGCGTTTAGAGAACTTGAAGTATTGGTTCGCCACAATCTCACAATCTCACCCACGGACAAGAGTTGCTCTTGGGTCGTTACTCACACTAGCGTGTGGCTTCGACGACGATGTGTATAGATGTCCATAGAACCTCACCTCATAGATTTTTATTAAGCACGCACTTACTTCATTTACTTGTACACATACATTTATACTCGATAAGAAATCAGGATACAAATGTGCTATCAACCGAGAGCTAAAATGAAAATGTGCCTTACCGGTAACTAGACTTTCGGTTTCTTCACTCGTCATTTAAAACACAATTTTAATTCGAAACCATTGCTACTGAACGGTGGTATTTTGTGAAAACGCAGCCCACAGTTCCCCAGTAACCTATTCGTATTACATCACCTAGTATTCGGCTGCAGCCTGTATCTACCGCCCCTACAAACCTACTAACTCCTTAAGTCTAATGTTTTACTTAAAAGGAATGTCCCCATTCGACGCTCAGCAGTCGCCGAGAACGGTCGCCCGGCTCCCCGCCACGATCGTCCCGAGCTACCTGCCCCCGAGCAAGCCACCTGCGCACCCATTGTTCCGAGAACAATACACCGAGCAATTTTTATTGCTGTTGCTATTGTGATCGGAATTTAGTTTCCAAGAAAGCTATTGTAAAGCCACCTGGGTGGTTATACTAGTGGATACCTTGCGGTGTTAACTAAGCTAGTGTAGGGCAAGCCCCGTACGCCCGCGGTTCCCCTTCTGGGAAACGCAAGATAGCGGAAGGAGTCAACGTAAACTTGGCCTTGGGTAGTGCCCTAGCCAAGGTTGACCAACCCGCTAGACTTATAATTGTCTCACGCGTATTTTAGTTAGCTCTAAGCACACACCCAAGTGCACAAATAAGATAGGCACTTGGACGCACTAGGGCTACACAACTAGGCACTCATCCTCCCTGCCGGCAGGGAGGGAAGTAGGCTACTCACCCCGGCACCCCACCGGAGGCCACACATCCCGCGTAATAGTATTAATATTATTAATAATTTGTGTACAATGGAGAATCCAACAATGGATTTCCTTGTACACTTGGTCAGCTGCCTGAAGAGTAAATACCCCGATGTCTTTGAAGACATTATGAAAGAGCAACCCCTACAGGAGGGCAAAATCACCCTCAAGGTCCTCCTCAAGGGCCTCTGCCTCATCGTCCTCCTCGGTCTCCGAAATGGAGCTAGATAGCCCTTCGTCCCCGAGGACCTCCCGCAAGACACCAGCAACTTCACGCTGGTGGAAAGCGAAAAAAGCGAGCTTCACCCGCCCCGACGCCGCCACCCAAGGCGAAAAACGGGAAAGCGATGTCCCCTCTCCCCGGCCATCGACATCTGGGGTTGGGCCCCATGGCACCCTCTGCAGCCTCACAGCAAGCCCCGCCGCTCCTCAGCGCGCCACTACTGGCTCTCCCCAAACTTCGGCTGTCTCACAGCCATCAAAACGGCCGCCGCCTGTCTTCATACAGGCACAAGATAAATGGCCGATTGTCGTATCGGCCCTTTCCAATCGCTACAAATATCAAGCGATCCCCACCGCTGTAGGCATTAAACTGCAGCTAGAAACCACGGATGACCATAGAGCGGTCACCCGCTGCTTACAAGACAAAGGTGTATTCTTTCACACCTACACCTGGCAGAAGAGCGCCAGCTTAGGTGGTTATTAAAACCTTCGCGGGAAATCCCCGCAGACCTCATCAAAGAGGACCTCCAGGCTCAGAATTTACCCGTCCTATCCGTGCATAGGATGTACAGTGGGCATAACAAAAGCCATTCAACATGGTAATTGTGGCCCTCGAAGGTCCGAGCAGGGAAGCAGGTATTTAACCTGAAAACGTGCTGCCACCTTTCTGGGCTCACAATAGAGAGCGCCCTCATAAAAATGGCCCTCCGGGCCAGTGCCACAAATGCCAGTTATATGGCCACTCTGCTCGCAACTGCTTCGGGAAACCCAGATGCGTAAAGTGCCTGGGTGACCATGGCACCACCGACTGTCCGAGACAGGACCGGAACACTGGCTGCTTTCGGGCCCCGCATGTGTCCCAGTAACTCAGAGGGACACACAGCCAATTACCTTGGCTGCCCAAAGGCTCCCAAGCCGAAACGCCCGGCACTTAAAGTCGCACCTAAGGTAGCTACACCGATCGCCGCTCCCGCGCCTATTCTCGCTTCTGTTCGTCCTCTACGTCCCGCATGGAAACCTCCTACTGGCGTAGTGACCGTCGCTCAACCGGTTGAGCAGCCCCCTCCATCAGCCGGACGGCCGGTTAACGAAAGCGACCTCGACCTTGTGTGTCGCTTCGCCGCCGTTTTCAACGGCGCCGACGTCTCAGCCCTTGCAAAAGCCCTAAGGGACTCCAATGGCAAGCCCGAAATCAGGATTGCTGCCACAATGCGCTACCAACATGTAGTGTCAGCCATTGTCAATTTTCAAGCATAGAGGGCCTTTATAACGGCAGAGTAAAACCGCGTTCCCTTAACGTCGCATTTTTTAACGCGAACAGTATTAATAATCAACGCGACGAAATCTTCAATTTTGTTCGCGATCACCAAGTCGACGTGCTCCTAGTGCAAGAGACATTCCTCAAACCGCACACTCGCAATCCCAACATCGCGAATTATAACATCATTAGGAATGATAGAACTTCCGCCGCTAATGGCGGAACACTCATCTACTATAAAGTCCTTGCGCACCGTGCCGTCGATACGCCAACCCTAACCTTCCTAGAAGCCTCGGTCTGTCAGCTAGCCATGACCGGCCACGCCCCCATCACAATCGCGTCCGTCTACCTGCCTTGCAGACGTGACGCACAAGTATTACGAAGCGACTTCGTGGCGCTCCTTTCCTTGGAAACTCAGTCATTTTGGCAGGAGATTTCAATAGCAAGCACACTCGGTGGAATTCAGCTAAAATCAACCCCGGGGTTGGCTTTAGACTCGCTAAGCGACGCACTCGACTTCGACGTCGTAGCGCCTACTACGCCTACCCATTTCCATACATATTGGGTCACGCACCGGACGTGCTTGATATTGCCATCTGTAAGAACATCAATCTCGCCTTCCAAGGCATAGAGGTAATCCATGAGCTCGCTTCCGATCATCGCCCGTTCTTCTTCGGTTAGGGCCCTCCGCCCCAACCTCACCTCCACCAAAACCATTGTAGACTGGCACCGACTCAGGAACGCCCTGAGGAAGCCACATCACCGCACCTAGATGCTATTCCTAGGAACATATCTTCAGTCAACGACACGAACCTCGCAGTTCATGCCCTCACTAGGCACATCCAGACCGTAATCGTGGATTGTTCGAGGCAGGTTCCCTCGGTGGAAGACCACCGATGGACCCTGCCAAACGACATAAGGACCTAATGAGGCGCAAGAATGCGGCGACTCGTGCCCACGACTTATATCCCACTGAAAGTAACCGGCTGGTGCTACGTACCCTTCAGCGTGAAGTCCGATCACGCATAGCCCAGTATAGGAACGATCGGTGGGATAATCACCTCCAACATCGAACCTTCCCATCTCGCCTACTGGCGACTTCCCAAATCCTAAAGGGGCACCGCCCAAACAATGCCTCCCTTAGCGCGTCCTAATAAACCACCCGCCTTCTTAGACGAAGAGAAAGCCGAATGTCTGGCTGACAATCTCGAGCTCAATGCTCACCGAGCACACTACCGATCGACGCCGCTCACCTTGCAATGGTTAACAGCGAGGTCGACCGGAGGAGTAAGGAACCACCTCGCGATTCCGTCACTCAAGTTACATGCACCGAAGTTGAGTCCATAATTAAAACCTGCGACCACGCAAGGCTCCGGCCCCGACGGTATCACCAACAAGGTGATGAAACTCCTACCCATGTCCATTTTACACCTACTGGTGATAATCTACAACGCGGCCATATCCAAAGGCACCTTCCCGAACACCTGGAAGGAAGCCGATGTCATAGGATTCTCAAGCCCTCAAAACATCCAACCGATCCATCAGCCTATCGACCCATAAGCCTACTCAAAGTCTTGGGTAAGGTATATGAAAGGCTCATCCTCACCCGCCTCAAAGGACTTCATGCTGTCCCGAGGGCTGCCAATCAATGAGCAGTTCGGGTTTCGCACCCAACACTCATGCACACATCAAGTGCACCGCATCACGGAGCACATCCTCAGTAAATTTCTTCAGGGCTACCAAACTGGGGCACTTTTTTCTCGACGTGGCGAAAGCTTTCGACAAGGTCTGGCACAACGGGCTCATATACAAACTATATGAGCTCGGTGTATAGATCGACAAGTACTTATCATCCGAGATTTTCTCCGAAATCGAACCTTTCGTTACCGCGTCGAGGGAACGCGCCCGAGGTTCACCCCATTTGTGCCGGAGTACCACAAGGCTCTGTCCTAGGTCCTACTTTATACACACTCTACACCAACGACATACCGCGCACTCGCGGTGTAGAGCTAGCCCTTTTCGCCGATGACACCGGCCTCTACGTGTCTGGATTTAAACCAGACGCTATTTGTAAACGCCTCCAATCTGCAGCCAACACCTTAGGAAATGGTTTCGGAAATGGAGGATCGAGGTTAACCCACCAAAAGTGCAGCCATTTACTTCTCTCGGCGCAACAAAACGCCGCATCTCAAACTATAGAGTTATTTGATTGTCAATCCTGGGAAAGACAGTCAAATACTTAGGCGTCACATTAGATGAAAGACTCACCTTCGGTCCGCATGTCAACCGCGTACGGAATCGAGCAGCGTTCGTCCTAGGTCGTTTGCACCCGTTACTTAATAAAAATAGCAAAATGTCCCTGCGTAATAAAATTACACTTTACAAAGCGTGCATCCGACCCATAATGACATACGCAAGCCCCGTCTTTGCGCATGCCTCCCCGCGTCACATTCACCGACTTCAGGTAATACAAAATCGTTTCATGCGCAAGGCCACCGGTGCGCCGTGGTTCTTGCGTAACGAAAATCTACACATAGATCTTGAGCTGCCGACCATAGCCATTTCAGCTTACTGATGCGTCGGTTTATGTCAGTTACCTTAGTTCTTTTTTGTTTAAGCACTGATCAGTATATTCGAGAAGTCATCAGTCGGGAATATATGCCGCAACTTCCCATTCGATTTAAATCTATCAATTTACCTCTGGGTCGAAGTCCTACCTATCTAACTATTTGACCTAGGTATATATACTCGTCAATAACTTCAAGTGTAATGGTCCCAATACCGGTTTACGACTGACATGGAAGTTTGACGTGGTCTTTGTCTTGTCCATGTGTCATCTTAAGACCTACACTTTGGGAGACATTATCGAGATCATAGAGCATACTGCTAAGTGCTAGGGGTGTACAATGCGACCAACTTCCTAAAGTTAGCTTCTAGTCATAAAACTAAATACCGTTCAATAGTTTACGTGTTAGATACAATCAGCAGAATGTAGAAACGTTCTAAATTAACAAAAGAAAACACAATAGTAGAAGACAGTTGTTTCCATAGTGACAAAAACTTTGTCACCAAATCTGCCAAGATGATTATATCGTCGACAAATTGATGGTGGGTGATGTATGCTCGCCATTGATGTTAATAATCGTGTTATACATACGTTTGATACGCATATAATTGTCCTCAATTGTAGGGTTATTTCAATATTTAAAAAAAAATAATGGGTCCCTCCTTGGAACCCCCATATGAACTAAACCACTTTGCGCACTATTAGGAGAGCAAACTAATTCCCCTTACGCAAGATTTTGTAAAAATATAAATAGCTATAGCGATCACATCATTTACATTTTGACTTGTCTGGCAAATTGCCTAAAACTGTATACAGTTGTTTATCCGAGTAAAAGTAGAGTAAAATTTGTAATCTCAGTTATATTATGAAACCTCTATAATTTAACGTTTTATTGTGATATCTCTATTGTATTTTTATTTTAAATTATTAAATAATTTCGGACATTTTTATTAAATAAAATTAAAATTATAAGGAGAATTTAATTCTAATTTTATAGAAATTTTACATTTTATTACTGTCATTACAACAATACCCACCTCGCATGCGTTTCTTTCTGGGTTAGCTATGGCATCGATATGGCTTCTTTATGTCTTTATTGTAAATAGTCAAGAAATGAACTGCACTCGTAAGCAAAACAATCGATCCAAGCATCATGCACGAGGTTGAATGTCGTTAAGAAAATAATTGAGTCTTGAATTATAATTTTCTTTTTTGAGCTGTGTGTTTTTGACTTCTAAATAACGTAAATGTTATCTTTTCCATGAATACGACCAAAAACATGTTGTTATTGCTAATCAGGACAAAGCCAAGCTAAAGTCCTCATCCACAGCTTCTATTCTCCGGTACCTGCAGGAGGTCGAAATTGAGTGCGTGGTGGCCAGCACGTAGTCCGGACTTAAATACTATTGAGCATTTATGGCACGAGCTTCAAAGCAAATTTCTGTTTAGAAATCCTGTATCAGCTACGATATCGGAGAGAGGATTTGCTAAAGAATAGGATGACATTTCTCTAGAAACAGTGAAATATCTAATCCGGTCTACGAGGAACCGATTAGGAGCTTTAGTGGGGTATACTAAATATTTTTTTTTCTCGGTTTATAAATTGCATTGCTTAGCATTACGGTGTATGAAGACCGTGATATGTAATTGATAAAAACATATAGAATACATTTTCTATTTGCATAACGTAAATGTTATCTTTCGAAAACAAATATTTAGAGCTAGCGAGTCAATCCATCTCAATCCTGGGATAACACATCGCATGTGCATCTTGAATCATAGTTGATAACTGATGTAGATATTTTTGTACTGCACATTTTGTACTGCACCAACAGATAAGTGACGAGTTTTATACAACTGAAAATTTTAAAACTGTGTGCTGGTGTGATTAAAAAATAATGTACACTTTATAATAAATAAAATATGTATAAAATATGACTTTATAATTATTAAGTGGTTTCATTTCTGAATCAGATTCAGATCCTAACACTGCACATACAATGATGATGTTCCACTTCGTCTGTTTTCACCACGGCTATTCCGTTTGATGAAATGACATCAACATCGCAAAATAAAGTATTTTGCAATGATAATGTCATGCTCAACTATTTAACAAAAATCAGAGATTCTAGGCACTTACTTATCACCCAATTTCTTAATCTAGGAGCAATAAGATGAGAAGAAAATTAAACTGTGTAATAGAACATATAATGTAGTGTAATATGCAGACTAGAACAAGAACTAAGCAATTTTGTTTTTTAAATTATTAAATAATTTCGGACATTTTTATTAAATAAAATTAAAATTATAAGGAGAATTTAATTCTAATTTTATAGAAATTTTACATTTTATTACTGTCATTACAACAATACCCACCTCGCATGCGTTTCTTTCTGGGTTAGCTATGGCATCGATATGGCTTCTTTATGTCTTTATTGTAAATGGTCAAGAAATGAACTGCACTCGTAAGCAAAACAATCGATCCAAGCATCATGCACGAGGTTGAATGTCGTCAAGAAAATAATTGAGTCTTGAATTATAATTTTCTTTTTTGAGCTGTGTGTTTTGACTTCTAAATAACGTAAACAAATGTTATCTTTTCCATGAATACGACCAAAAAACATGTTGTTATTGCTAATCACCATTTTTGTACCTGTTTACAATAGTGCTCATAATGGATTGTCATGCCCTATAAAAGCTCATTTACCTGACCTACCCTGGTCAGTTAGTCGTCAAACGTCAACCAATATACTTATCCCTTGTTATTAAACACAAACATTGCCTAAAAATTAACACATATATTGAAGAAATGACTCAAGCGGTTGCCTTAAGGGAACAAAGCCAGAGTCAACGAGTCTGCTTTATCTAGAGTTTACTGGCGATACTTTAACCGAAGAAGCAGTAGAAGAAGGATGACCGATTTATCTTTAGTACATCACCCAGAAATTGGGCCTTCTCTGGCGTTCAAGTCTAAAAGTAGGTCAGAGAAACGCGAAGAGTGACTTTTAGAGGCTGGTCATTCAGAAGAAGACTAAAGTCGGCTAGCCTGATCCAAAAAGGCCGGCTATTGACCCTAAGTTGACCCCATCTCATCGAGCAACCCGACTACGTTTCGCAGGAGAACACGTGACCTGGACGGACGAATAGTGGAGCTCTGTTCTCTTCTCAGATGAAAGCAGAGTGTGTTTCCATGGCAGCGATATATGACAGTGAGTCTACAGAAGACCTGGAGAGCAATTCGCTAAATGCTGCACAAGTGAAAATATGACATTTGGATTAAATTCCTGGATGGTGTGGGCGGACATTTCAATGTAGGCAAAGACCAAGTTGGTTTTCATCGAAACTAGCGGCAGGTTTGGAGGTTTGGCAGCGAACTGATATATTGAAGAGATATTAGGGGATCATGGCATACCTACGCAGGCTTCATCGGTGAAAATTTTGTGCTAATCCAGGACAAAGCCAAGCTAAAGTCCTCATCCACAGCTTCTATTCTCCGGTACCTGCAGGAGGTCGAAATTGAGTGCATGGAGTGGCCAGCACGTAGTCCGGACTTAAATACTATTGAGCATTTATGGCACGAGCTTCAAAGCAAATTTCTGTTTAGAAATCCTGTATCAGCTACGATATCGGAGAGAGGATTTGCTAAAGAATAGGATGACGTTTCTCTAGAAACAGTGAAATATCTAATCCGGTCTACGAGGAACCGATTAGGAGTTTTAATTAGAGTCAGGGTAACACTAAATTTTTTTTTTTCTCGTTTTATAAATTGCATTACATAGCATTACGGGTAACCCGCCAAGACAATGTATTGGTGATAAAAACATGTAAGAATACATTACCTAAGCGTAACGTAAATGTAGCCAAGAATATAATAAAAATCCAACAGTTTTATTTTAAAGTCTATATCTGTCTTTTGTGTCTAAATAAAATGATCATATTTGTTATACTCTAAAGTTATTCAAAATTGTTTTATAACAAGTTTCAGTTCAATCCATTATTCGTGACAAGTTAATATTATGTACAGAACGCACAAATCTTCAAACTAACTTCATGCACAATTTCAAGTTTTATTAAACTTTTAGGATTGAATATTTGTCTAAATGAGGATAGAGTGACGCCCCTCTCCCTTTTAATGTTTTCATTTTGTATCTTAACTACCGATATCAAACAACACTATCATAAAACTTAATACATATGAGTTTGATAAGCTGGTAATTAATAAAAAAATAAGAAGGTTAAGACAAATTTATTATTTAATCGAAGAAAGATTAAATAGCAAAATTTTAAAGTAAAAGATAAATTGTCCTCAATAGTTGCTAGGGTTTCTTCAATATTCATTTTTTAAAGCCCCTTCATGGATCCTTCGTAAACCTGTCACACGACTTTGTCCACTATTAGGAGAAGAAACTAATTCCCCATAGGCGAGATTTAAAATAAAAAAAATAGCTGTACCGATAACAACAGTTAGGTCATTTTGACTTGTCTGGCAAATTGCCTAAAACTATACACATAGGACATACAGTTGTTTATCCAAGTAAAAGTAGAGTAAAATCTGTATTCTCAGTTATATTACAAAAACATCTTTATTTTAACGGTTTATTTTGATGTTTTTATTGTATTTTTGTTTTTAATAGAGAATACGGTATTCGCCTATAATTATTTTTTTCTATTTCTATATCATATCTGCACATTCACATAGTTCTACAGCATCGTGTATACAGCTCGATACAAAATTATTTGAAATGGATAGTTGACGTATTCTCGTCTTCACGGAAGCGGTAACTGATCCTTCCGTTGAAGGGAGCTTAGTCTAGTGGTACATATTTGATATCATAAGCAAACACGTACCACTAGTATATAAAAAATAAGAGTAATAAAATATATATGGTGTTTTCAATCGACATTTCGTGAGCAGAACGTTATTTTTCATACATAAATACAAAAACTAATCCAGAATCTCTACTTCTTGTTTTATTACTGTTTTAAGCTTGATATCTGAGTTCCTTTTAGTCCAATAGAAAGATCAAACTATCCTCCTCTTTTTATTTAAAATTATTCGTTGATATCTTGTGTGATATACACAGGCTTATAACAGTTTATAAATTGATCGACGTCAACAAAAGAAATAAATAAACAAAAACTTTACTTATATATAATTTTTAAAAACTAACTATAACTGTTATTTAAGCTCTATGTCCTGACACAAATGTTCAATGAAGTTAAATGGGGGTTGTCTGTTGAACCCGTCCATGTTATTCTGATCTCTCCTCTTATCGATTTTATAACATTAGGTGCGACAAACGAGTACACACTAGTTCATTTTATAATTTGTGTGTACGATTTTAAACGAAGATAATTTACTACTACCTCCCTTATTGGGATATTCTTCTTTTTTCTTTAATTAATTTATAGTTTTAATGTAACAGTAATACTAAGTTTTATTATAAATTATACTTCATCCGGAGGAGGGGCTTAGCAGCTGTAACACAGGTCTAGGACCTAGCACGGTTGCTAAAGAGAAGAAATAAATGGTTGAAATTGTAATTGTAAATCAAATTAATAAATCACTAAATCAATAAATTTTACGGAAAGTGATAACTGTGGCTCATGACATCTGCATCCAGGTTTAACAAAAAATATAAATGCACGTGCTTTGTCAATATGATGACTAAAATGGAGTGTGTCTGTCGCCTGTATTAGATTTCAGCCGATTATGCTGGTATTCGTTGGGCCTTGAGAATTTGAGCTGACCGATGCATGCTGCATCTTTAAACAGCGTGGCTCTACCACCTTGAAAAATATATTTTGTTAGTTTACGTAGTTATACTGTAATAGAAAACCACCGTAGTGATAAAATAAGTGGTCAAACTAAGCAATTAATCACCGTGGGCTTCACACGAAGTTTTATGTCATACACAAATACGCTATAAAATCCGCTATCGCCTGCGATATTTCCGAACTGATGCGACTTACCTTCAAGAAAAGAGCCAATAACAACATTCGTGAGCGGTAGTGAACACTTACTATCATATATTCAAGTGAAGAAACGACGATGACTCGGCTTGGACCGCTATCGAATGAGAGAGGATTGTCGAGTATATCTCCAGTAGGCAGCTGGATTAGTACTTCGCACAAGTCGACAAGGGAAATGTAAACATATGGTGTATATAAGTGACTAATCACATGCCCCTCACAAACATTTTCGTGTTTCCGAGAGCGTTTTGTTTTTAATGTTTGACGTCAAATTCGTCAGGCGTTATCAATGCATGCTGAGAAAGAGTTTTATGCATGATGGCATCCCTTGCAGAGGTGTAGGCACCTGCAGCCACCAAGCAGGTTTGAGTCGTGAAGTAAATGTATATATATATATATATATACCCTGCCTGTCAAAAGTTTAAGACCGCACATAAACAACATAATTATCCATCAATTGTAGTAATATTCCAAAGGATAAATAAAACAAATGCACATCTCCATATTCTATTGTTAGTATCGAATTTTTAAAGAAGTCATTCTTTTGTTTACTTTTAAGTTATTGGACAATAAACATCTATTGTTTTCAAACACCGACAAACGCTGCGCTAGAGCCAGGTGGTAGAGTCGTAATAATATTTTTATAATGTCCTCATTACTAATTACTTTGAATTGGTACGTATTGGTCAATAATTAGGATTATTTATCTCCTGAAAACACGTGTTTCTGACTTATTATTACCAGAGTTTATTTAGGTTTGTTCACAAACAATCTCAATTAGTCTAAACTTGTGGTTTCCACAGTGAAAACGTCATAAAATGGGAAAAGCTCGAGAAATTAGCAGTGAAGTGCGTTCTGTCATCGTTGTTTTACATAATGAAGGCAAATCCGAACGTGAGATTGCTTCATAACTGAAGACTTGTGTTCATGGCACAATAACTCAATACAGGGAGACAGGCAGTTTTCAAGATCGTCCACGCTCGGGAAGGCCGAGAGCTACCACGTCTTGTGAAGATAACTTCGTTGTTGTTACCAGCAAACGAAATAGACGCTTAATAGCACCAGAAATCCACGTTGAAGTAAACAAAACCTGAGTTAAACCTTTATCATTGACTACAGTAAAACGGCGACTGAGAGATGCGAAGTTGTATGGTCGTGTTGCTGTTCGAAAACATCTGCCAAGGCCGCAAAACAAGAAAAAACGGAAGCAGTGCGCTCTTGCCCATCGAGATTAGACTGAAGAAATTTTTAAAAAAGGGCTTTGGTGATTTGATTCAAATTGAAGGATTAAAGAGAATTTTGAAAAAGGAACAGTACAAAATTTTAGAACAAAATGCCGTATATATATATATATATACTCAGGACAACATACTGTAACATTATAATCGTTAATAATAGCCAAAATAGCCCATGTCACCTCCCATCCCACCAATTAAATCTGTGTATACAAAATGTCGATTTTTTGCTGTGTTGGACCGTTGCCACTTTATTATGTTTAATTGTAAAAAAAATAATGTAATGGTATTGTTACGGGCTGTAGGATTCGTTAGATACTATCCGTTAAGGTTATAGTAATTTCATTGATCTAAAAGGAATTACTTCTTATACTATTTACTTTACAATTATATTTAGGAAATTAACTCACTTTAATTCTCTCCGATGTGTAGCACTCGATATCTTAATGGAAACTGTGCTGTAATCCTAGATTCTGTTGATGTACATGCTGTTAGCCAATGCTGCTCTTACAGCTTCGTCGGATACAGGGCTCACGGAACAGACAGGTCCGTGAGCTGGGCTGTGCTGTAACCGCGAACTTACCCGCCCTTTAAAGGCCCGTAATGAACGTATATAACGTTCATTACGGACCTTTAACAGTATTATTATAATATATTTTTAATGTCCATAAAAATTATAACGAAACTATTGGTAATACAAAAAATGTTAGACTTATATTAATGAATGTAATGAAAAATTCTTTGAAATTTCGATTATAAAACTCTTTGGTTACCTAATGCGAGACCCGAGAACCCCATAATGAATTTAATGCGAGAATATTTTCGGTCCATGATTTATAACGACGTTCATTGTGGTCTTAATCAACAACAAAGCAAAACAAAATGATAGACTTTGATTGGCACTTAATTATGAAGCCCCATCTCGCACCACTGTTTACAAATGGTTTAATGAGTTTAAGCGTGATCGAAGCAATATCAGTGATGATCTGAGTGAGGACATCGTTCAACAGCAACATCTGAAGTTAACATCAGTGCTGGGTGACGCGTAATAGACGAAGATAATAGAGTTACCTACCAGCAGATGCGGGTAAGCTAAGACATTGGTATGAGTCTAGTACAAAAAATATTACATGAACATTTAGGCGTCAGCAAAACGAACAATTGAATATTTAACTAAGGTAGGTGTCGAGATAAAGAGTCAACCGCTATGTAGCCCTGCGACTTTTATTTATTCCCAAGAACCAAAGATAAACTTCGAGGTATTCCCTTTACGAGCCCTGAATAATGAAGGCAAATCCGAACGTGAGATAGCTTCATAACTGAAGACTTGTGTTCATGGCACAATAACTCAATACAGGGAGACAGGCAGTTTTCAAGATCGTCCACGCTCGGGAAGGCCGAGAGCTACCACGTCTTGTGAAGATAACTTCGTTGTTGTTACCAGCAAACGAAATAGACGCTTAATAGCACCAGAAATCCACGTTGAAGTAAACAAAACCTGAGTTAAACCTTTATCATTGACTACAGTAAAACGGCGACTGAGAGATGCGAAGTTGTATGGTCGTGTTGCTGTTCGAAAACATCTGCCAAGGCCGCAAAACAAGAAAAAACGGAAGCAGTGCGCTCTTGCCCATCGAGATTAGACTGAAGAAATTTTTAAAAAAGGGCTTTGGTGATTTGATTCAAATTGAAGGATTAAAGAGAATTTTGAAAAAGGAACAGTACAAAATTTTAGAACAAAATGCCGTATATATATATATATATATACTCAGGACAACATACTGTAACATTATAATCGTTAATAATAGCCAAAATAGCCCATGTCACCTCCCATCCCACCAATTAAATCTGTGTATACAAAATGTCGATTTTTTGCTGTGTTGGACTGTTGCCACTTTATTATGTTTAATTGTAAAAAAAATAATGTAATGGTATTGTTACGGGCTGTAGGATTCGTTAGATACTATCCGTTAAGGTTATAGTAATTTCATTGATCTAAAAGGAATTACTTCTTATACTATTTACTTTACAATTATATTTAGGAAATTAACTCACTTTAATTCTCTCCGATGTGTAGCACTCGATATCTTAATGGAAACTGTGCTGTAATCCTAGATTCTGTTGATGTACATGCTGTTAGCCAATGCTGCTCTTACAGCTTCGTCGGATACAGGGCTCACGGAACAGACAGGTCCGTGAGCTGGGCTGTGCTGTAACCGCGAACTTACCCGCCCTTTAAAGGCCCGTAATGAACGTATATAACGTTCATTACGGACCTTTAACAGTATTATTATAATATATTTTAATGTCCATAAAATTATAACGAAACTATTGGTAATACAAAAAATGTTAGACTTATATTAATGAATGTAATGAAAAATTCTTTGAAATTTCGATTATAAAACTCTTTGGTTACCTAATGCGAGACCCGAGAACCCCATAATGAATTTAATGCGAGAATATTTTCGGTCCATGATTTATAACGACGTTCATTGTGGTCTTAATCAACAACAAAGCAAAACAAAATGATAGACTTTGATTGGCACTTAATTATGAAGCCCCATCTCGCACCACTGTTTACAAATGGTTTAATGAGTTTAAGCGTGATCGAAGCAATATCAGTGATGATCTGAGTGAGGGACATCGTTCAACAGCAACATCTGAAGTTAACATCAGTGCTGGGTGACGCGTAATAGACGAAGATAATAGAGTTACCTACCAGCAGATGCGGGTAAGCTAAGACATTGGTATGAGTCTAGTACAAAAAATATTACATGAACATTTAGGCGTCAGCAAAACGAACAATTGAATATTTAACTAAGGTAGGTGTCGAGATAAAGAGTCAACCGCTATGTAGCCCTGCGACTTTTATTTATTCCCAAGAACCAAAGATAAACTTCGAGGTATTCCCTTTACGAGCCCTGAAGATACGGTGAGTGTGTTCGAAAATGCCATAGAAGAGACCCCTAAGGAAGAATGGGCCCATTGCTTTTCTCAGAGGTTCCATCGAAAGCGAAGATGTATAGAGGGGACGGAGACTACTACGAAAAACAATAAAAGTATTGGCAAATTTCTACACTGAGCCGTTTTATATTTTCTAAAGACTTTTTTCGCGTTTGCTCGACTATAATGCATGGCCACTATAGAGTCCTTAATCAGTTACATGGGAAGTTATCACTCTTGCTTGTTGTATTATCGGACTTTTTTATGAGCGAGGAGCTCACAATTATAAGTGTTACCCTATTTGTCACCCAAATATAAATTTGTATTTGTAATAAAACAATTTTCATATTTTTACTTAATCCTTCATGTAAAAACATTATGGAAAATGGTTTTAAAAGTGCTTTACTAAAGTCGACCTACTCTTTAGTAATTTAATTAAAAGATTAAATTTACTACCTTTCAGGTCTAAAGCATAAGAACCTTGACCAAGGTTTAAAGAATAAAAAAATTAAAAAACAATTTATGGACTTACTTAGTCTAGCTATTAAATTATAGGTTAAATTTCAACAATATCATCTAATTATTTTATTGCTAACAATTCACACTTCAGCAAACTTAATAAATTTGGAATGGGAGAAAATTAGGTAGTCTCTAATCCAATCGGTTTTATCCAATTGTAAACTTAATTGTTAAATGTAGTTCTAATAAAATCGCATCGAACATTTCTAGCACAACACTTATTCAGACGGGTAGGCTATCTTGATTTATTTCTTACCTTTTAAAAAGATTTGCTGTTTATGTTTTAAGTAAATGTAGTTATTAGGCTTTAAATATATTTTTGTGATTATATTGATCCCTTTTGATCTCCTTTCCTAATCCGGTGTGTATTATGCATAAACATTGGCACAAGTTTAGTGAAACACAAATTGTGGTTTATAAATTAACTTTTGTGTCTCACCAAAGTTCAAATTTATCCGCAAATAACTAATTGTCAAACATCATATATGTAACTCTTCAATGTAATAAAATGCGACTACCAATTTTGGTGTGCCTAAGATCCTCTTCATATAAAAATTCTTAAATTCGATGCCCTAGGGGACGAATAGGGAGGCTCTGGCATACCATCGCGTGCCTCTCTATCTGCAGCGCATAGTTGTGGCCTATTTATACGATAGGTGCATCTAGTACGTGGGTCGAGACGTATCAATTCACCGGAGGGAGGTAAATAGTGGGATCCACAAGTGTCCGCGTTAGGTTCATTATTGTGGAAAGTCGCATACGACGCGGTCCTGCGAGTCGATCTCCCCGTTGGCGTAAATATTGTTAAATATGCAGATAACACTCTGGTGTTGGCCGATGGGGACATCTTCAGGAGGACCATTCGACTAGCCGAACTTGGGGTAACATGCGTCGTGGGCAAAATCTACGAACAGAGTCTTCGGAAAGCGCCTTAAAAGACGGAGAGAGTTCTAGCTCCGCAGAGGGAGGAATAACCCACTGGTTTAGTTCGCATGGATGACTTGCAAGGCTGGGTTTGATCGGAGATGAAATATCTTGAGCTCATCCCTGAAAGTCCCTGAATCTTCGAGCAGCACTTCAACCGCTTGGTCCCCCGAATCGAGAAGGTTGTGGGTGCTTTGCATAAACTGCTGCCTAATTTCTGAGGTCAAGATATGCGGTCGACTTTGAAGAGCTAAATTTAATAGCCTGCAACGTCAGATTGCCATCAGGATTCTAGATACCGCACTATACCCTTCGAGGCGGCCACTACCCTAGCTCGGTTTCCGACACTGAATATTCTGGCGGAGATGTATGCGCTTATACCAACCTCCGCTTTGTCCAGGATGGCTCCAAGCCCCTGGATGTAGGAGAGGTGTGGAGCCCAGTCGTGCGCTTGAGGCATGGTGCACTTCGGCCGAGCTTTGAAGCCTTCACACGTTTGGGAGATATAATATATATAAGTTGTAACTTTGCTATAAATATATAAAAATAAACATTTATTGAAAAGATAAAAGAGAGAATTATGATATAGAATAAATGTATGGGAAACCCAAACACATCTTACATGCCGTTGGTCAAACATTATTTTATAAATTGATATCTTTAAAAAAATCGTTAAATGATTTTTTTTCTTCATATTTATCAAATTTTTAAAGTTTGTACTTTATCTGTATTAAAGTGAGTATTTTTAATAGTATGATTAATATGATGTATTAAGACGAATTATATATGTTTCAATTATTATAAAATAATTAGAAGCTCATCTTGTATCTATGCGAGGCATTTAATAACTTCTAATAATAATTTAGGCGAATTTCCAACAATGGCAGCTATTGCAAGGCTACCCTTTGCAAAGCTCCACAATGAATTTCGCTCTCTAACCATAATTCCTTTGCAGAGAATCACTAGAAATTGCATATAATATTTAGCTCTAGGATTTCAAATAAGCGTACAAATTTACAAGGTAATATTTTACTAAGAGTCTATATATTCCTGTTTGCTCAAATTATTTGTTTTCAGTTTTCTGACAATAGGATTTTAAATCTATGTTATAACTATTTCTGCTTAAATAATATTTCTATAAACTGATTACGCGTAGACATAAAATACAGATTTTTATTCTATACAAAATCTTTCAGTATATTTGCGCTCCACAGTTGCCATTGACAAATATTGATCGCGAAGGAGTACGATATTATGTTTGTTAAGAAATAAAAATGTCTGTTGTGATACACAAATAGGTTTACCGGGTAAACTATCACTGCTCCTAATTAACTAAACTGCCCACCGCAGCATCCGGGAAATTTAACCACTAAGGCATGTAGTCATCATATCAACGCAGCTATACAGGTAAAAAGATACAAGATTAATATTACAGCTAAGTTTCCTAGATTCTGTTGATGTTGATGCTGTTAGCCTATGCGGCTCTTACAGCTTCATCGGACACAGGGCTCACGGAACTGAGGGGTCCGTGAGCTGGTCAACTGTTAAGTAATTTATTTAAAATATTAGACTGTAATTTTTTGATGAATCCCATCTGCTTAAAGTAACATTTCATTACAATGTTTGCTTCATAATTTTTTTTTAATTATAAAATAACAAATTTTAGCTAATATCTTTATGTGACTTTAATAACATATACAAGAAATTAAAATAGCTATTTACACGAGAACAAGACTTGATTTTTGTCAACAAAAATAAACAAAACTCTTTTTAATTGATTTTTTTCCCTAAATGACATGAGATGAATGCAATTTATTTTTAATTTTTGGTATGTACTTACGTACTGTAAAATTGTATTTGAAAATTAATATTTTTACAATACGCAATCAATTCACCTGATGATATTTTTTTATTGTAGGTCAGATAACCTATTCCCCTACAACCGATTAACTGCATTAAAATTATTCACTTTACTTGTTATTGAGTCTCTGGGTCATAGCGTTAGGAACATATCAGCGATAGAAAGCTAAAAGCTAGTTGACACTAGTATTATAATTTATAGTTTGACTCCTATGACAGATTTCTTCTAAGTCAAACTTAACAAGTTTTTTATTTTGTGGCGGCAACACATGTAGCGATGTCATATTGGTGACTTCTTCGTGTTATCTTTTCTTTTTAGCTTTAAGACTATAAAATAATGTTGCAAATGACATAGATTTGTACAAAAAAAACATAAATCGAAATAAAAAATTTCTTGGTTACCGGTACTATTTTGAATTCTCGTTGTTTTTATTTTAAAATCTTAATTTATTAAGGTCTGTTTTTATATTATTTGGTTTGTGGCATATATATAATAATAGGTATTTACCTATGAAATTGCCGTTTTGTATGAAATAAGTTAAAGTATTTTTTTTCAAACTTTTTTATTTCTGTTATTCAAAGTAATCACCCGTGTATTCAGTTCATCTTTGCCAACGCAGTTGTAGTTTATTGATACCCTTCTTGTAAAAATCAGCTGGACGGGAGGCATAAAACTCTTCAAAGGCATTTAGTACTGCGTCTCGGGAATTGCATTTTATTCCCGCTAAAAAGTTGTCCAAATTTTGGAAAAAGTAGCCGGTGGGTGCAAGGTCTGGTGAGTACGGTGGATGAGGGAGAGCTTCCATCCCCAACTCTTACAGCTTGGATACTGTCTGTTGTGCAGTATATGGTCGCGCGTTGTCGTGTAGGAGGAGCGGGGACGACCGATTGACCAAAGTTGGTTGCAGATGTGCAAGCTTCTCCATCATTATCTTCAGTTCTTCACAGTACACATCTGCAGTAATTCTGATGCCGCTTGGTAAAAAACTGTGATGAATCACACCGCCACTAGACCACCAAACAGTGCCCATCAACTTTCTAGAGGTAATTTTTCGTTTAGGGCATTGATTTGGTGCTGAACCAACTTGCTGAGCGCTTTCGATTGTCGAACAGAATCCACTTTTCATCGCACGTAACAATTCGGCTCAAAATTCTTTCATTTCTGTGCCTGTTGAGCAGCGCGAGGCAGGTCTCAACGCTTACGTTGCGCTGGCGATCGATAAATTCGTGGGGCACCCATCTATCAAACTTTTTTACCTTGCCAATTTGTCGCAAATGGACCAATATTGTTTTGATGTTAACATCAAAAGCTGCTGCTAGCTCGGCTGTAGATTGAGTATCACCAGCTTCCACAATCACCTTTAATTCATCATTTTTGACCAAAGTGTCCGGACGACCAAGAGATTTATTTTTCAAATCAAAATTTCCAGAAAGGAACCGGGCAAACCAATAACGCGTGCGTTCGTTTGTAAAGTTCTCTCTGTAAACATAGATGAAACGTGCCTTTTGTGCCGCATTGATGCCACGATGGAACTCATATTCCATAAAAACACGAATTTTTAAATTATCCATTATGCCGAAAAATGTTCAATCGTAATGAAAATACAAAGCTAGTCAATAAATAAAAGACTGACTTTATAAAAAGAATGTCATGTTTTTAAAATAAAAGTAATTTGAATTTAGAATTCACAGCCAATCAAAACTTTTTTTTGGTTTGAAATGGCCAATGAAGAACGGCAATTTCATAGGTAAAGACCTAATATTATATATACCTATAAATTATAAGAGATTTTTATTAAGCACATTGCGCGCACGGAGGTGTGCGAGATTTAGCATAATAGGAGTGTTGATAAAATTTAATATATTAAATCGAAAAATAACTTTGTTTAGAATTTTATTTTATAAGCTAATTATATAAGATATATAATCCTATATAATTAGCTTATAAAATAAATTTCTCAAATTATACAAATATATAATAATCAAAGTAGCAATCATCTATAATCATGATCGAATCACACATTTTATAACTTTTAGTGTATTACTTCATATTTATTATCACACTTTCATATTACTTATTCATGCAAATTCCTAACTACAGCTAGGCTCTACCTTGTATACATTATTTTTATTTTAAAGTCTAAGAAATGAAAATTTATAGCAAATAGAAAGTAGCAGATAGTTTTTTTTATTTATCACGCGGGCACAAGTCGTTAACAGATCAATATTATTAATCTTGTGAAAAATTTAATATTTATTGTAAATAATATAATTATAAATAATAATAATATAATAATATATTATTGTAAATAATATAATAACCATTCTTCAGCACATAATACTGAATAATATTAATAGTAAGTGTATAGAATCTCCATTCATAAATCCAGAGCAAAACGCTGCAGTTTGTTTCTACCTGCAGAATGAATGGGTCAGCTAGATAGGGGTAGGACCACGCCCCCACAGAATATCAGCGTGACATAGCAGCATAATGTTGCTGTGTTTCGTCTGGTGAGTGTAGGGATCCGGAGACCTTTATTACTGGTGACAGGGCATTCCATCTCAGTCCTCAAGAGTGACAACGCATCTGCATTATGATTACTTGTCAACGATATCATGGGCCGCAGGAATCACTTGCCATCAGGTGGACTGTGTTCATTTGTTACTCTGAATTCCATAAAAAAAAGACGTTCGTTGTGATGTTACGAAGCTAGAAAGTTTCGAGAGACAATTGTCGGCGTGTCATTATGAATTCCCATTCCTTACAACTATTCATAACTGGTGTAATATGTTTAAGTATGCTTTTAAGACTAAGATAAAATTATTACCACTAATCGATTCTGCGGTGTTTCACTTTCACTTAACATTCGGAATACAGCCCGGTGCTAAGGTTTTTTCCGATTATGCCTTAAAATAACTTAACTTTAAAAAAGTTGCATATAACTAAAACCATAACAGGAATAATTAAGTATTGAGTCATTACTATTTATAAGTAAACAGTATGTTGTTAGTTTTTACACGTTTCTTTATCAACGCTGCCCTCGAGGAGTCGCAGATGCGCTGCTAACCTTTAAGAAAGGTTTCTACAATACAAGATGGGTATTGCAAGAGCAAATACCACTATGTTATTTTCTCTAAATTCAGACTTGGCTTACCTCTGAACCCTGCTAACTAACAGATAAATATTTGACAACTAAATAATAGCAGAACATTAAAAAAAACGACAACAATAAAATCGTCAAAGAATGTTGGTACTTATGACTTAGAACTTGACGAAAAACCATTTATGACAATTATCTTCATACTGTTAATTTCTCGTTGCACGATAGGTACACATTTTTGTTCTACAATGTTTTTCAATACTTCGCTTTTCATTCCCACACTCAAACATATTATCATTCAATTCCTTCTTCATTTAAGTCCTTAAATAAATGTAAAATCGGTCAATTCATGTAACTACAGCCATCTACCGGCAGTAAGTTTAAGTATTTGGCGTTCAAGTGATTCCTAACGAAATGTTGGCGTTGGCGGCATACAGCGCCTAAATACATTATAAGATGAAGCACATTAGCACTAAGCTGGTGAATTAAAGAAATCGGTATCCTTATTACTACACTGTACCACACCAGTAAAAAGGCACACCATCCCAATCTTCTGTTGTGACGTGTATGTGAATGTGAATCGCTTACCACGACCTGTGTTGTATGCTCTATTATCTCCCAATTTCGTCGTTTTTTAAGCTAAGAATCGTCTGGTGCGATACTACAACCATAGTAGGATCAAGCCGGGGAGCATTTATGACGTAATAAACTTAAAGTAAATTTAACTTTAAAAGAACTTTATTTAATTATGAAGCCCCTATTAGCCTATTATATATAAGTAATTGCGATCTATAATATATAACGAAATGACGAATAAAATTATAGTAAACATACTATTACACAGGCTTTAAAATATAGGTGTGCAGCCTAGCCTCTTTGTATAACATGTAGATTTTAAATTAAAAAATATGTTAGTGTAAAAATTTATCTTTATAGCAGAGCTACGTGATTCCTTCTTAGTCTGTATACTAATTCTACAACTGTGAAATAAATGTTTAATTACATTCATAAAGAAGTAGTACAGAAGGAATAGTAACATCCCATCTCATTCTGTGAATTTGTAAACGGCGTCTACAGAAAAGCCCAGAAAAATTTTGAGGTTTTTATTTCGACCATCACTTACACACATACTTACATTAGCAATAACAGTAATTTTGAAAAACATAAGCTAAATCTTAAATATAGATGTTGTTTTCATAACTTTATTGTTATTCTTACAAATACCAGCTTACATAATTATCGAATTATGCTGCTACTGTATGGGAATAAAAAAATTATAAGCGGCATTGACACACTCGTCGCCATTACAAAAAATGGCAAATGTCATGTTGACGTATGACATTAAAAGTGGCAACAATTTTATAGTTTAACCAGTTCACATAAATCATGAAAAAAATATATACTTATTATAGAGTATCCATAAGTAAGTAATAAAAGTTTAAAACACCATGAAGATTTTATGTAAGCGAATTAAATTTTGTGTAACAAAACTATTTATTTTGAAAGTGTCATGTCTAAAGTTAGAAATATACTTTCAAATAGATGTCTGTCTTTTTTTTAAAAAAAGGCTGCTGATAAATATCGTGTATTGGTAAAATGTATATTCATTTGTAGTAATTCGTTATTTCTATAATAAATTTTACACGCCTGGCAGCACTTTGCAAACCTTTCGCAAATATGGCGGATAGGTCATAGGTCTACAAAATGCAGTGGTAGACAATTTGTTAAACTTGTCAATACTAAAACTTGTACAAAAGGCATGCACTGAGAATAAGCCACTTTGAGTACATTGCAGAGCGGTAGATAATACATTAAAGTGAAATGTGAATTTTACGCAATGTAGGTCCAAAACTTAACTTTAATAGACCAAAAATACTATTTCGCGTTTGATTGCTTGCCATTTTCTCATTTGTTGTAGTAAATAACCCGTTGTTTATTAGATCATATGTCATGGTTAATTATTTTTATTACATAATCCTCTATCACTTCCCATGTTAATACAGTTTTGTCAAGACTGATTTTGTGATAACAGGTAACATTTGTATTTTCTTAATAAAATTACACGATATTAGATTACTATCGTATTAGTGTGTGTATAAATCATAGAAATATGTTGTTAAAAACGATAAATATTGTTCGTATAAATGTATCTAAACTCATGAATCGCCAAGAAAAACCAGTCTAAGCAAGTCACCATCGCCAAGATTTCTACTTGTACGATCAAGATGTCGCAGGCATCTCGGTAAGTTTTCTATATACACTTACTTTATTGACTTATTCATTCATAAAATCAATTTAATTTCATTTTGAAAAACACCATCACAGGCTGGCACTTTTGTCATTTTACAAGAATCATTTAATTGTTTTTTTTTATATGCACCGTTATTTTAATTATATATAAATATCTGTAACTTATTAATTTGTATTATTGAACACGAAACGAAAAGTATTGTTTGCAGTGTCATTCATGATTATAATTCATTCATACTTTGTATCTTATATTTATAAAAAATTAAAACATCAAATATAGTTTCAATTTAGAAGTTCAAGTTAAATAACTATAAGAGTAGTAGTAACTTGAATAAAAACTGGTTCAGATTACCGAAACCAGTTTTACAATTTAAACATTTGTAACCATATGAAAATGAATATTCAAAGGTTACATGAGTAAAATAAACTTTTAATATAACATTAAATATGGTACATGTCATAACACACATCTTATTTTGTCTTTAAATCATTGGGCAATATAATTATTGTTATATTCTTGAAACCCAGCACTTGTGTACTTAAAAAAAATGTCAAAATCTTAACATAATACATGGACCTTTGTCCATTATTCCCTTTTATAACTCTTCAATGTATGATACACTAATGTGTCTTAACCTTGGTTCCATTCTTAATAATGTATATACATATTTAGACTATGGCCAGATCTTGCCAACAATTCAATTGAATTTTATGATATACTGATAAATTTGCTATGAAATTGATTTAGTTCAGCTGAAAGTGTACTAGTACAAGTACAAATGCTAAAGCAACTGCAGGGCAAAATAGGCTGAGTGATTCAATCTTAATAAATTTCTTCTAAAACAGTTATTAAACAGTAGACAATTATTAAAGTCCAGATAATCGTCATTAGCTATCTAGATCTCAATAATATTTGGGGTAATCACTATATAATTTATGGAACATCAAGCATCTTGTCTTATCATTTCTGAAAACCCAAGGTGGGTTGTCAATCTTTAGTATTGTTTATAACCTTGAAAACACAACAATGTTGTAATTATGATTTTTAATTGAACTCCCATTTTAACAATATCACAAAAGTATTCGAAAATTAATTTTCATTCAGATTTAACAAACTATGGTGAATTGGTAAGATGACTAAAAGAGGAATAATAATCTCTATAAACCTTCAACTATATTAACATGCTATAACTCAATGTCAAACTTAGGTTATAAAATATAGACTAGGGTTATGTCGCTAATAGAAATTTAAATGAAGACACATTGATCATTACCATATCAAAAGTAAAATATGTAATTTGTGTGCTATTGACAGGATTTCATAAAGGATTTACCCTTATTTATTTAGATTAAACAAATTGGCAGTATAATAATGGAATTTTCTAAGAGTCCTACAGTCCGGCCTAAAGTAGTGTGGGTATTAAATTCATAATTAAAAATGGTTTTATGGTTTCAACAGACCATATAACAATATTGTAGGAAAAACAAATTTGTTTAACTCAAAATATAAAATAGCAAAATAAATATATATATATATATATATATAAAAACGTACAAGAACTGAGTTAAGACTATATTTTTATGTTTATTATTGATAGATAACCTCAACTTTTTATGGAATGAAGATAATATTAAAATTGTTTTTATAGATAACCTTTTTATGCAACTTTTATCTATTAGAAAGAAGCATACTATTTATAATTAATCCAAGCAAGTTTATATATAACAAGAGTATGTGTTTGATGACAACATAATGAAACAAAGGCTGCATAATTATTTCACATTGCGGACATAATCCAGGACGTAACAAGATTGTTTCTCAATCAAGGAAAATGGTAGGCAGTTACGTCATGACAATTATGTAATCAATTTTATAGCATTCCATAAAAAAGTTCAAAGAAAAGCGAAATACATACAATTGCATTGTTACAGTGTGAGACTTGATTAAGAAATCGATTACAGATGTCCATCAATATTGTTTCGTGCCATATTTAACATTATACATTAGAAAACATGTAACAAAACAAAATACAGCTGGAATGTAGCCACATAGTATGTCCATAAACGTGTACATGTGTACGGCATCATACGGCCATATGGTTCACCCTTGCTCACAAATAACTTAAATGTTATTACATTTCTACAGCGATAATATAGATAATACGGACGAATATATTTCAATAATTGGGAGTCCGTTACTGAAAATTATAGCGGTCGTGTTGCGTAATCATTGTAACAAAAACCATATGCCGTAGTAGGACACAAATACTGACGAGTATTTCAAATTCTGACAAGCACGATTCCCGTTATAAATTAAATACCGCATCCTGTAGAAAATTCCACGCAAACCGATTGAATCGATCACACAGTCATCAAATCGTTTCGGTCTCGTGGTACGTTCGATGATTCACTCAGGTGCAAAAATATATTCTTAACACATTAATATACCAACAGCCGAAGCATATAATTATGGTACAGCTTAAGGGAATTATAGCACAGCGGCTTATTAAATAATTTTTCTATTAAGTATGTTCATAATTGGAACGAAAATATTTTTTGGAACAATTAGATATATATTTATTTTCCACCGTTTGGTCCCTTAAAGTTCAACGTTTGAAATTCTATTTGAAACTAATATTACTTTGCCTAATTTAAAAACAAGTTTTAATGTTAATATGTTATATTAAAGATATTTTAAATTAAATCTGCCGCATTTTTTCTATTGAGATCGCCCATTTTGTTTGCAGTGGCAGCTGTGGAATCTTAAGCAGATGTTTTAAATTATGTACGCAGGTCTTTAGAAGGGGGATTCGTATTGTTCTTTCGGATTAGAATATGAAAAAATAACGTCTTGAATATAGATATTTTTATTGAGAATAACTGCACTAATTCTGTCAGATGTACGTTTTAAAAATAACAATAATACATTTCGTTTATTAAGGTCAAAAAATTATAGTAGTTTTCTGAATTCATGCATTTATAAAATAACTGTTATATCTATTAAAATCTAGTGTTGCACTAGGTGATAAGCCTTTAGTCTTTGTCTCAACCCTAATTATAGGAGACGTGACGTGCCTTAAATATGACCTTAGTCCCCAAAGCGAAAGAAGAAATCATCTTGACTCGTCACACATGTCACCCTTACATAGTATGTTTATTATAAGTATGTTTTGTAACTTAGCAAATCCAAATGTAATTACAAATAAACATGAAAAGAAAAACAGTTACTTCCCTAATGATCACAAGTTCGTTACTTTTCACCTTATATATTTTTGTGCATATGAGAATCTTATATAAAAAAAATTTGCGTCCTAAACCCTCTTCGAAATGCCGCCGAGTGGTTTAACAGCCTTTCCGTGGTTGTGAGTCTTAAATTTAAACCTTGACTGTTGAATCGAATTGACCCATCTTAATTATTTTTTTTCTGGCATCTTGTAGGCAATGTTTATTTTTTGGATTGATAAAATCTACTTCGTCTTAATAAGTTACCTTACAAACAGAAAAAAGACGCGCCCTGCTCGATATGTTTCCAACCCTTGTAGTGTTCTGAAATTAATAAAAAAAATCTTGATGAAACATGTATTCGCAAAATGGCGTCTATTTGAAAATATAAATGATTTTTGCACCTTTTATCTTGTTCTATACGGTTTTTTTAAAAATTGTAATAAAGAAATCCATGTTCCCGGATACATAGGAAATTACAAACAAAATTTCCACCAAATTTCAAAAAAGTAGATTAGAGGCAAAGCTACGTAATTCATATATTGGTAAAATGCCTTCATTAAAAATAGTAGTAAGCTAAATAATTAGCAATTTCGTTTGACCCGGAGTGTATATGTTTTGGATCAAAAGACCAGATGTGTTAAATGAGAATGAGTTGAGTGATGATTGAGTTTCTGAGCCCCGAACATCAATGTGAAAAGACGACAAACTTTCATAAATCGATCTAATTACTGTCAATACTTCGTCATTTAGAGGGGTATATTCATGGACAGTCATCAAGGTCTTCCTCAGCGATGGCTTTTTGCCATTGACACCACCAGCTTGATGGACTGTGTCTGATGGTGTGGATCTTTATCCCTTGAACTTTTATAATAATAAGTTCCCCCTACTTCGTTCTTCTTATTATCAATAGTATCTGTATTCCAGTGAACCCTAGTAAAAGTCAATTCATTAATAACTTTGCGTTTCTGCACGTGCCTGACACAATTTTTTTTCTTCAGCTGGATCATATCGAGAATACCTTTAAATGTCTTGGAGTCACCATCTATCTATATTTGTACATATATTCTACAAAAGTCGCTGTAATTCCGAATATAATTCGAATTTTCAAACATCCTTTTGGACGGACATATTCTTGGCTCTGAAGCCCTGAACTTTTAAAATATAAATGAAAATGAAAAAAATATCTATATTTTCCCTTTCCTTGCCCTTCTTTTCATTTTTTTTAAAACAATTTATTGAACGAGTTTGTTACATCCGATTGTTTAAATGATTGATTTGTCTTATTTATGTAATTTTGAGTAAAGAAGGTTGGATTAAATAAAAAAGCAAATATTATAATATATCTGAAACCCGTCATTTTGCAAGAAAAAGTACTCATGTAAAGGAAATAGAAATAAGTCATTCTGTGATTGTGAGCAATTGATTGCAACAAGATCACAGTAGCCTTAACCTATAATAGTCAGTATTATTAATGTTCGACTCAAAAAAATAACCAATATTATCCAAATTAACATAGTTGGTACAGAAGTGGGTAAAGGCAAAGGTGTTTTAAGGATGGGGAATCTATTTAGACTCAAATGATGACAAAAAAGTCCATGATGTGTGTGGCCGCGTATACTCAATGTGCTTAATTATTTAACACGTTTTATGACCATGAAAGTAGTTTTAATGACCTAGGTTTTGCTACACACATTTGCAGTGTTTTTATATATATATATATATATATATATATATATATATATATATATATATATATATGTATATAAATGTGTATATATATATATATTACATTAAGAGTAACAAACGAGCACACAGTTCACCTGATAGTAAGTGATTCCTGCGGTCCGTGACGTCTACATTCATCTTTGACAAGGAATCATAATACAGATGCGCTGTCACCCTCAAAGACTGAGATGGAATGGCCTCGTCACCAGTAATAAAGTTCTTCAGATCCCCGCACTCATCAGACGAAACACAGCAACATTATGCTGCTATTTTACGCTGGTATTCTGTGAGTACGTGGTCGTACCCCGGTCGAATCAACCCATTCGTTCTGCAGCTAGACACAAACTGCAGTGTAGCTCTACTACTGTCAAATAAATATTCATTAAAAATTGTACGGTTTCTTAACTTACTCATTGTCAGGGTGGCATTAAATTTTCTACGGATTCAATCGTTTATGATAGCGTTATGTTAATAATAAATTAATACATAAATATTTTTACCGAAATAGTAATTAAACTACGATAGACATCCTCGTCATGTAAAATTAGAAATAGCATTTTTCAAAACCTTCGATATCGACAGACAGATTTGGTTATGATAATAAAATGAAATATTTACAAAAATCTCATCATCATTTGGCTTAGATAATTAAGTTTGAAATAGAAACGCCGACTGGAAATAGAACCTCAGGTTGTGAATTCAGATATTTTGGACTCCGACGTCCTCGGCATTGACCCATTCAACTTTTAGCTAACGTACTGCAGAGAATACAGATACTTCTATAAATAACTTATCATTCTAAAATAATTAACAGTAGAGGAAAGGCGAATGCTCATAGACATATTGTCTACACGTTTAGATTCCCCGGAGTTTCTTACCGATATTTATTTAATAACACTAATCACACGCATTCGTTTGCCATACTAAACTCTGTGACAGTGCGTTTCACTTAACGAAATACATCTGATACAATAATTTGGAACCGTTTCCAAGACAAAAAAATTTGGACAAATCATTTTTTTTTGTTAATTATTTAATATTTTTATTTCATTTTTTATCCTTATATTTTAAAGTCATAAGCAAGACTTAACGATGGTTTTCGAAAATTGTAATTCACTGTAAAAAAATACAATACTTAGATTAAAATATTATTGTGGTTGGTCAAAAAAATCGAAAAGAGATTACTGATTAAATAATTAGCCGAATTATCTGATTAGCTGAATTAGCTGATATTTAAAATTAGAAATGAAATTTCATGTGTTCTATCCAATAGAACATATTCTTAATTTTCATGAGAGTTACATTAAGAATACTGAGAAACGTAAATCTACTAACAACGTAATCTATTGTGTACTGTGGAACGTTTGTTAGTTTACTTGAACTACCGCAGAGTTCATATTAATTCTGCTAGGTTTACAAGCTCACGTCATGTGTACAATGAAAATATAATCGAATTGGAAATTTGCAACGCGTAACTATGAACTTTACATGATGTTCAATGAAAAGTTAAAGTAACTTGACTGGTTATTATTATTATTAATTATTGTAAGCCAAAGCTTAGTTACGTTTAAGTAAATGAAATTGAAGGTTATTTTAGATTAGATCTCCTTTCGTTTAAGTTAAATGATTACTTAATCATCTCTAAACCCATATATGGTAAAATGTTGCCTGTTGTAAGTCGTTTATCTTTCTTTACATAAGTCTATTCCACAAGAAAGGGCATTGGAGCATAATCCGCCACGGCACTCCAGATGGAGATTAGTGCACTTGACATTTATAATACTTAATCAATTTAACAAGTTACCTGGCATTGACTCTCCCAGGAACGGTAAATGAGATAATTGCTAATAATAATTTCGTTGGTCCAGGGAATAATTTGTGGTGGAAACTTGAATATTATAAATATATATATATATATATATATATATATATATATATATATATATATATATATATATCTATATATATATATATATATTTACATATATTTATAATATTTCTGTGTTATAAAATTGTGTTAAAAAACACTGTTTGTGTAAAAGATATATATGAAAAGAATAAATAAATATATACTAATATTAAATAAATATACGCATAATGAATATAAATTTAAACTTAAGATTGAAACGAATCGCGTATTTCTATGAAATAAAATCAAAAGAAACTATACACTTTTAAATCGTCTTGATAGCTCATAGGTTAACCGTTTCGGAAGGCAGCTGCTAGTAGAAAGGGCAAGAAACTCGACTAGTCGCTCTTTTTTTAAAATTTAGTTACAAAAGTTGGTTTTTAAGCAAAATTTTAAATCTCTTTAATGACAAATCGATTATTATTTGCTGAATTTTATTAAATATGCGTATTGTTGCCCAAGAACCATTTCGGTGCCTTATTTAAACGAAAAATATGCGTAACAAGTTAGTTTTTGTTTCTTGTATCATAAAAAGGCTGATGTACACACTAATGTACATCTTTCATCGCTTTTTTACAGTCTCATTAACCCTTTTCCACTTAACCTTTTCCCAATTGTGGTAAAATTAAATTGTTGTTGAAATAGAATTAGATGTCCTCAGATCTAGTACCTTTTGAGACATTACGATTAAATAAGGGTTAACATAATTCTGTAGTTCAATCATCATCATAAACCTGCAACAATGCTACACAGACGAACTCTTCTTTTGTTCCGTGGAAAATATTGTTAATTGTGTTGTTATAGTATTTATATATTAACCGTATACGGTAGACCAAATAAATGTCCTAACGAAGCGCCACACGCGCTTTAAAAATTATGTATAGTATAAACTAAGACGCTTCAACGATTTTGTTTATAACTGCAGCGAGAATGAGTTGGGTAAGGACCATGCCCTCACAGCGCAAGGTATTAACAAGGTGAAATGGCACTCCCAATAGCAGAACGAACGCTGCTGTGTTTAGTTCGTTATGTGAAGGGATCGGAAAACCCAGTTGCAAGACTTTCCATCTTAGTACATGTGGCTGGCACAGCATGTGCATCTTGAATTTTGTTCGATTTAAAGATGGATGTCGTTATCTGCTAATCTTTAAGGATGTAATATAACATTCTTTTATTTCATTTTGTAGCGGCAAGACGTAGCGTAATGTGGAGCACAGTATCCTCGATCTTGTACATCCCATCAGTACTGCTGTTTGTTATTTTATCATTGGCAATAACAGATATCGCATCGCGAAACAGGTATTGAAGAAATTTAACACATTCAAAAAAAATATAGGTGACTACATGCGTCCTGTTTAGGGGTTCTAGCCCGTAATTCTTAATTACTTAAAAAAAAACTATGTCTTTTATCATCACCAATATTGTATAATTGTTATACGCAGATTGTGAGTCAATATAACACTGTACATTATTTAACGTATTTATTCAGTAGTATTGCTTATTGGGAGATGAAATAGATTAACAATACAATTCAGTGAAGTGAATAATATTTAAAAAGCAAATATTCAAATATATATATATATATAGTTTGATGCATAGTTTTGCAATATCGGGGGCATATTTGGAATAAGATGTTCGAGAGGGCCTAACTCAGTGACATCATAAAAGTGTATATTTTATGCCTTCAGTGCTCTTCTGTTCTAATTGTAAACATTAAGTGTAACTGCTCATCTGTAAACATAAAAGTGTGTGCATGGTTATAAAAATGTTTTATGTCGTTGCTAATATAATGTACGTTTTACGATTCAGTCTGTTTACACCCGGCCGTGGAATGAACTCCCATGGATGAATGACGTTTAATCAAAATAAGGGATATATAAGTTACCGTGATACGCTGGCCTTTGCTCACTGTTAAAGGATACGTTATAATCTCATTATTATTATTAATTGGTTCACTATTATTCGTCTTTAATTGTTTCCTTTATTAAATGGTTTTCGGTGTGAAATTATACGTATACTAAGAAAAATATTTCGACCTCTACTTATTTAAAAAAAATATAAACACTTTGGTAAATATAACTTGTAACATATTTATAAATATATTGCTTTAAAGGCCAATTGTTGACATGTAACACTTTTAACCCTGGATTATTTCTGGATCTGCTATTCTAGCACTAAATCTAATGATAAAAAATCTGATTTACAAACAGTATACGTATATTCTACAGTAAGCAATAAATAAATAATTAAGTATTGTAATTGACATTCTTATATGTTTAAATATTTGTAACGTATTCTTCGTTCAATAATTTTTCAAGGAGCACATGAGAACTCGATAAATGAACTCTATTCAACCGGTCAAATTCCGACTTGATTTAACAGGATGCTTAATGGACCACATTCTGGTCGTACAATGTAACTCGTGATACATGCTATATACAACTTCGTCTGCCAATTGAAATTGCAATTGTGTTGAATTAATGTTGTTATCTTGTCCTTACAATGTATTAAATATAAACATCAATATGTATGTAACTGCATATCTAAATGTAAACAAATTATGAATATTTATCATGTACATTATTTTAACAAGCGGTCGGTTATTCGTATAAATTATCCACAGATAACTACTAAGGTAATAAAGACGGTCCTTAACAATCACTATTTATACTATTTATATGTTTTTGTTATTAAATTAAAATTATATATATTAATATATATCACTTTCATTTTCAATATTCAATTAAAAATATAATTAATTAAATATTATTCAAAAATAACAAAATATTGTCTTATATAAAGAAAGCGTACTGTAGTTGTTAATTTTAAATAAAATTGATATGAAACAAATATTTTACGTGATCGTGTTAACGTCATCCTTCATGGGGTGTTGCTCGCGGTCTACTGAGACTTTAATCGAAGCTTAATTTTCGTGATAAAGATGTACTTGTAAATAATTACATTAGGATAGCGGCTAGACTGGTTGCGTTATTGTAAATGTGTGTTTTCATGCACCAAAAAGTGACAATCGAATACACCTCTGAAGGTAATTGCACACCTGTGTACACCTAAACCACCATGAAGATGCTACATGGCTATGCATTGTCACCCCTTCAAGCCTAAGAAATAATGCCTCCTTTGCCCTTGATGCCAGGGCAGGCAATGACCGCTACAATTTAGCCGCAGCATGGCACTTTAATCAATACTCCTTAACTGGTAACGGTTGCTCATACGATGCGTTATTAAGCTGTTGGATAAAATAAAAGAGGGAACTTTCCCTTTTTTAAATGCTCGTACAGACGTTCCATTATGGCGATTATGGTTATTATTTACTTCTGCTTGCCAAGCTGGTTTATTAACTCCGAGTCTACGTCTCATTTTCCCCATTTAGTAAGTACAACACGTGCCTGTGCGATCTAGTCGCTGACTTTGACTTGTACCCTAAAAATAAACGCGGCTGTGATGTCATGACATATGTAGTACGTACTGCTCTAAACGCTTCACGGTATGACATCAGTATAGTTCGCTCCCATCAATTCGGACACTGAATTATTTCTATTCTCAAGAAGCCAACTGATTCACCGTATTTTTATACATTAGCATTTTTTCTTTTAATTTTCACAAAGTTGTTTTTCGTCTAGAGCAAACGATTTCTTTTTTTATAAAACTAAGAAAACGTCCTCGCAATTTACCATGGGGTAAGTGATTACTGCAGCCCATAAACACCTTCATCTATCTTCAGCAAAGTATCAAGGTCACAAATGAGTACTAAGACGAAGTGCTTCAGTACCAGTAACTAAGTTTCTATATGCAACGGCTTCCTTGTACTGCTATTTCATGATGGTATACTGTGTGGAATCTTACCTTGAGATCCGACCTGTGTGTTTGCAGAGTACCTTATTAACATTGTCTATTTGTTGTTATTGATGCAATGGAAAAATATGTGTACATATTACTTACAAAGGAAACAATTAAAATAACAAAACGATTTATACTGATATTTATATATTACACGCCTTTAACACATAACTATAATTATACTAAATATTTAACGTTGATATTAGCTGCGTATTAAAGAGATGTAAATAGATAAGCTATTTGTGATGTTTGGCCTTATAGTCTACATACAATAATCAAAGGTACGAAGGTATTCCCAAAAGAAATCTTAACGCCAGATAATATCTCACGTATAATTATAGTTTAGCTCGCCCACAGTAAAGTATTGTGCAGACCGCTCATAGCGCTCGGCACACCAACAACGGCACTGAATACACGAAGTTATTACGTCGTACAGTGCGTCACTCGTCGATTCCACACTGCCATGTGAGTATTTTAGCGATGGTGACACTTCAACATTTCGCCACCGTATTATAAAATATAATGCGCACTGCATGAATGACGTGGAAGGCGATCTGATTAGCTAGCTTACAAACGCTCAATTTACAACAAACTATCACAGGCCAGAATTAGAAGTAGCCTCAAGCAGCAGCGTTTTTACTATAACATGTCTTGTGTTCTATTATGCATCGGCTGGACGTAGGCCAGCCAGCTCGGACTGCCATCACTCGCTCATGACGCCACATATTTTCAACGTAACAAATATCGCCGACACTTACTCGGGTGCCAAATTTAAAGTTCACTAACATAAATTGGCAAGAATCCGAACGCTTCGTTACGTGAAGTTAGACCCGTATATATCCGTCTTGGACAGTTGATATATCGTTTACAGATATCCTGTACCTCAGAACTTGTACCGAAGAATGATTTTATTTTATCAGTACGTATTACCACAAATATTACATTTTAATTTAATGTCTAAAGTTAACGCCTTCAAACACCTAATCCAAAAAAAATATTTTAATCCTATTTTAGGCTTAATAAAGTATTTTAATTGCTTTACATTCAACAAAATGTCTGCACTAATATCAACAGAGTTGATATATATGTTACGAGCAACATATATATATTATTACTCATATAACTACAACACACACATACTCATATTAAGCAACTATCGATGCAAAGATTACAACAGTCGGTCCACATTTAAACTACATTACGAATCCTTTCCACGAGAATACATAGGTATAAAAATGTAATATGAAAAAAACAAAACACCTAGGGGGAAAAAGTAGAATTAATTTTTTACTAAAAGTAACATAAGTATTGTATATTAAGGAATACGGAAAAACACAAAATATAAAAACCTTCATGTATGTATGTAGAAGCAGAAATATACTTTAAAAATACAACATTTGAGTTGTAACGGTTATTTAGCGACATAACTAAAAATAGATAATTATATGTTTCAGGGTATTACTTAAAAAACATTTCCATTTAAACAAATGTTAGTATTGTTAAAACTCAAATCGACAAGTACTCGTACATGAAAAGAGGTGTGACTATTAATTAATTTTATGGTGTTGTATGAACGGTGTCGGTTAAACCAGGTGACCCAAGATGGAAACCATATTACACCGTGCCCTGAACGCTAATTCAATTTTACTTTACGAATCCCGAGTTTCCTTTCTCTACGGATATTTTAATTTGCTTCTCCATTGTGTAATTACCTATTTTAAATCTTTATTAATTTCATTTTTGCAACGTTGCACTGTATAAAGTGAAACTTGTTTTGCTGAATATACTTTCTTTATCTTTGCTCTCCATATGTGTTTAACATATGAAACAATAAAAGTTCAGCGAGCATTCGTTATAAAGTGTATATATCTCAGAAGTACATATATAACTGTGAATAATTAGTTTAGAAAAGCAATGGCGTCAGTAAAATTCTAACAAAATTCGATTTTTAAACCCCACAACAAGAATGGAAGATTCTGATTCGAATTCTGATTATTTTTACTTAACGTTCTATTCTATACAATGGCCTTCAGTAAATTTAAATGTAAAATCCTCGAGTAATCGTATATAGAAGACCGTTTTACGCATAAAATTAAGATACAATATAGATATTGTATTGTACTATTGTACCGGTAGTACTGTCAAAACTGTCCGATTAACGAAATAATGGAAGGTAACGAAATAGGGACAGGTTAAAGGAGAATTCTTAGAAAATATGTTTTTAAATTTTTAATCTCTAAGCGTTATCAGCGGGCTGAAAAATGTTTTGATGGCGTTTTAGAGGAAAGCCTAACAGTAGGAAAAGAACAGAGGAAAGCCTACATTGCAGTAAATCTGAAATTACTCTAAGTTAACACCGTTTTCAATAGGTCAAACATGTTTTCAGGTCGTTTCTGAATACTAAAAATTTCATGGCACTATTTCCTGAAAGCGCATTTTCAAACCGTTCCAAGCATAGTTACACCATTTTATTCCAGAAGGTGTGTGAGAAAGAAAGCCTATAAGTGTGAGAGAGAAAGACGAGTATACGTCATGTTTCTAGAATATTCCACAAGAGGTGTCAGCAGGGTGGCAATGAGCGCGAAAGATAGAGGCGATTGTACTCAATTATATACTAGCGGAGTATCTGCAAGCCTTAAGGGCTGCAGGTTCGAGTCTCGGGGCTGTCTCGTCTACCCAGGCTTACACTCTAAGGGGCAACTACCCCCTGGTCCTACCGTTCGAAGACAGCTAGAGTAAGGGTGTGTGCTATATTTACTACAGTACATACTTCATCATTCACTGATGACGCTGGTCTAAAATTGGCTTATAACGTAACGCTACGTTGGGCATGTCTTCTGCTACCTCCCCATTACAGTCGCAGATACACATTTTGATAGAAGAAAAGATGTGTTCAACTATGTTTCTATTAAAATACAGTATCAACGATGTTTCTACTAAAATACAGTATCAACGTTATTGAATATGTAGGACTAGTGGTGAGCTAGTATGTGAGATGTCGAAGTTATAAAGCTTCAACATTTCTCATACAGATCCATAGAAATACCGTCGAGTTAATTTCTTCCCGAGGGTGTGCCAAGAAGCTCGCGTGATAGTGGTCTGCCGGCCGGTGGACGGGCGTGCAGCGGCGCTATATTATGTAGGAAGCCAATCATCTCTTCAGAATTTTCCAGAAATGTGTGAAAAGCATAGATACACGCGTGATAGGAAGAGATTTTCATGTTCGATTACGGTCCGGAATATTCTCGATTAGGTATACAAGAGACGCCTCGTGCGTGAAATAGGGATAGGTCCATATTTGACTATATGAATATTACGGTAGCTGAAGTACTAGTGAACGAGGTATTCTGTTGAGTTTGGGTGCTCTTAGAGAGGTACATAATGATCAAGGAAGAACTTTTGAGTCCCAACTCTACCAAGGAATGTGCCTATTAATGGGAACTATTAAAACAAGGACTATGCCTTAACTATAAGAGAGAATTCAATGTGATTGAGTGAGTGAATTTCCTGAGGATTTTTAAAGGGAATAGCTTTACATGTGATTCGTTTTAATTTTAAATAAAATTACTATTACCTTCACTGTTATTATATCAAACTAACTCGTAACAATAATCATTATTTCAGAGTTCATTAATCACTGTAAAAGGCAAAATACGTCATTTAGAAACTTGAGCAAAACTTCAACCGTTTCGTCCATTTAGAAAATGCTTTATGATACTCATCTGGGTCGTAATCAGCTCACGTGGCCTATTCAAATACAAACTTTTCAAGTCCTACGTGTTCATTTTAATTGGACTACGGTTGGAGATAAAATGGAAATAAAACGCACATATCTATTTTTATTTTGATTTACAATGAAACATTATGAAATGAAGGTGAAATAACCTTTTAAATATTTTTCCTAGGGTGTCCGCCACCTTTTAGGCCTACGTGAATAATTTCGATCATTATACTACGTGAGGCACACAAAAAATTCTGGAAATGACAATGATTTTAACATGCGAAAATTTTCGCTTAATGATTTTATACAATTATCGCTGTGGCAAGACAACAAGAGTATTGCCAGAGGCTTCATTTGGCATTTGATGATGAAACCCCATATCGCAGCTCTGTATCAGTATTGGTGGTTCAGAGAATTTAGACGTGGACGTGATCATCTTTGTAATGCCGCCATCCGAAGGCCACCAGCAACTGCGATTACAGAATACAGTTCAATACTGTATTCTGTAATCGCAGTACGACTTCAGATTGAAACCGACAAAAAAAATACTTCTCAGCAAATTCGTACCGTATAAGTCATTGGAATGAGCAAAGCGCAAAAAAATTTGCATGTGCACCTGAAGGTTCTGAAGCTTTGAACTCCATGGAGAACGCATGATTTAACGGAAGACCAGAAACTAGTGCGTTTTGAATGGTGGCGTAAATTTAAAAAAAGTTCAATGGGGACAGTCATTGGCTGCATATAATATCGTGACAGCTGACGAAACCTGAGTGTACTTCTTTAAATCGGAACAAAAAGCCAGTCTGCAGTATGGGTCTTTCCTTTTGAGGACTTGCCGACGAAATTTAAGAAAATTCGGAGCTTGGCAAGTAAATAGTTGCTTTTATTTTCGGCAAATCTAATGTCCTGATTATTTACATTACAGTGTCGCTTGAAAACCAAAGGATAGTGACGGCAGATTGGTACGTAAAGAATTGTTTGCTCAGAGTACTAGGAAAAGTTCGCGAAAAGCGTTCTCGCACCAATGTCGGCCTTCACCACGATAGCGCGTACTCATAAATATCAACACTCATACAGCCCGGACCAAGCGACTTCTCTTTATTTACAAAAATTAAAGATATACTCAGAGGTTTACGATTTACAAGACCGGTAGCGGTGATCAATGTGTTTCACGAAGCTATTGAATAGGTCCTTACTGTAGACTGGATCCACTGCTTCACACAATGGCTCCAACGAATCCAAAAATAAGTAAATAGCGAAGCCATATACTTCGAAAAATAATAAATCATGAATATAATATCTGGTCTTATTTATCAAAATTCAGAAACTTTCCGTTTGACCGAAGTATTAATCACGTAATGAGTACATCCGTACAACAAATCCTAAAAACTCTTTATAAAGTGATAAATGTTATTTATAAACAAATTTTTACAGTGGTAGAGCTACACTGCAGTTGGTTTCTAGCTGCTGAATGAATGGGTCGGCCCGACTGGGGCAGGACCACGCCCTCACAGAATACCAGCGTGAAATAAGAGCATAATACTGCTGCGTTTCGTCTGGTAAGTGTAGGGATCCGGAGACCTTTATTACTGATGACGAGGCATTCCATCTCAGTCCTCAAGAGTGACAACGCATCTGCCTTATGATTCTTTGTCAAGGTTGAATGTAGATGTCATGAGCCGCAAGGAATCACTTACTATCAGGTGAACTGTGTGCTCGTTTGTTACTCTCAATGTAATAAAAAAAAATCTTTGCTAAAGTGATTTGTCATTTTAGTAATATAGAATTTTAGTTATAATATACTTACATATATATTTAAAATTGCAAGGCCGAGAACCCTTAAAGTTACTATCAAAGAATTGAACAACCTAGAACAACACAGAGTTTTGAATTCATGCAACCCCCGGCCGTTATTATACCCCGGCTAGGGATTCCTCTCGACCTTAATGTCTCCCGCTTCGATGTAAACTATTTTTATTTCTTCTTGATAGTTCATAATTAAAAATATGTGTATTTGCCTTTGTCGGTTAAATCTTTACAATCAAATACTTTGTCAGTTCTTAATATATGCATAAGTATAGGTAGTATACGATTTTCAAAGGGCTTTAGAATTTGTAGCTACTCTTTATAATAGAGAATAGTGCGAGACGTTTTAAAATAGTAATAATGGTTCCTTAAATTCAATCTCAAAATAAAGATGATTAATATCTGATATCGTTAATTACTAACTAGGTAACCTTTTGAAATTGTCGCAATAATTCCGATAAAAGATTTCAATCTCCAGTAAACAGATGACGCCTGGGAGGCAAGGCTCGTTCGTAAGAATGGGTTTATTTCTATGAGTAAATCGTTTACTTCAATCTTTCTTTATCTAAATATATACTCATAATCTTCATATCTTTCCAAATAATTAATACGGTTTGTTTTGTACACTTTCCATAAATATTAAAATATCTATTAAAGTTAAGTAATTTAAGTTAATTGAGTTCCCTCCCATAACAGTGCGCAATAAGCTAGGGTTACGTTTTTATATGGTCGTGGCCTTAATACTTATTTAAAACCGTTCGTGCTACGCTGTTAACTTATTAGGTCATCAAAATGTCAAGGCTATTTTCATTTGAACAAATCGACTTCTAAGGCCAAGGCGTTACTTTCAGGTGTTTATGCAAGGAAAGTATATCGTGTTATATTAAGAATCGCCGAGTGGTATTTTACGCACTTATTGAAAACCTAGCGTTTTCATACGCTCAAAAACCGCAAAGTCCGTTTCGCCATTTCACCCATTGTTTATTTACCTTTTTAATATTATTTTGTTCAGAATGATGCTAATTGCTTCGTGTTATAGTTGGCATAAAAATCTGAAGATTACGTAATTCTACTTTTGTGCGCCACACAGGTAGTGTAGTAGTCAAGCACCAGTTTGATAGATATAAAACAAGATGCAGTTTCAGAAAGAAATGGAGACATTTAGACCCGGAAACTATGTTTTTGGAAATTTAACAACGGATTAAATCCAATTCGTACATGTATTCAACAAGCAAAATCATTGTGGCAGTAATGATAGAAATGTTTTCTATTCATTACAAGCTAAAGACGAGTGCTGCTTCTGCGGTGTCTACGGTCTACCTGGCTGAAGACATTTCTTCCATTCCTCAATGAGAGCTCTATTATTTCGCAGTTACATAGTTGTTCTTATCTATTACTCTTGTATGTGAACCATATATAGATATAAAATCATAACCAGTTTTTTTTATATTTATTTCACATAGCTTTTAATACCTTGCTTATCTTTATTCTAAATTTCTAATCCAAATTTGAATTTAAATACAAATAAATATAGACATATGTAGAATACCTTATCACTCATACTTGCACGCCTCCCAGGATACCTTCGGCGACGCGTGTAGACTACGAACTAAATTGCGACGTCAACTTCTAATTAATTGAGAAAGGTTTGATCTACCTTTAAACAACATATATCTAGACTTAAATATACAGAAAAAACCAACAGTACGTGCGCAAATTTAAATAAGATACACGTGTCGTATTCCTCGACCTTATGCTACGTCGCATGCCTAGATCACGGTGATATGTTGGGCTTTTGTTAAATAATGCTTTACTTGCGAACAGAGACGACTATTTTCGCAATAGTGATCCTTCCGGCTCCAGAGACGGTTTCTTTATCAGTTATAGTTGTTACTTATGGATATACTATTGTACGATAGCAATCCTTACTCTTTAACATAGTTAAATAATTATCGTTTTTAAATCTTGATGTTCAGGTAAGTACTATATTTATGTATTATTTTCTTGATCATTTAAATCTCCGTTAATATGAATTTGCTATATATATAAATATATATATATATATATATATATATATATAAATATATATATATAAATATATATATATATATATATATATATATATATATATATAAATATATATATATATATGTTTTGATTTTAGAAGATTTAAGAATTTTAAATAATAACCCCAATTTTCATGTTAAAATGTACCCTAGTAGTGAATTATACAAGATTTTGTTCATTATTTTAATATTTTCTGACAGGCAAGAGCGACCAGACAGTTATCAAAACCAAAATTAGCCATAAAACGCCGCAATTTTTAACATATTATTGTACGAAACAAAATCACATTTTAGGTAAATAAACAAATGAATCATGATGAAAAAATAAGAAATATTGCGTACAAATTACTTTCTTTGTTCATACGCTTTTCAAAAACGTAAAGTTGTTATCAAAAAACGACCAGGCTTTACAACGCTGTCACAGCCACTCGTCGTTCGAGGTGATGCTCTAAACGCGCGCGTTTGCGGTTTTCTTTATTTCTTTGGTAACACAGACTTCTACTGATTAACTACTTAAGGATTTATACATACAATAACATTCACATTTAAATTATATAAATACTATTTAACTTATACCCATAGCGCAAAAAATATATATATAAATATATATATATATATATAAATATATATATACATATATATATATATATATATATGTTTTGATTTTAGAAGATTTAAGAATTTTAAATAATAACCCCAATTTTCATGTTAAAATGTACCCTAGTAGTGAATTATACAAGATTTTGTTCATTATTTTAATATTTTCTGACAGGCAAGAGCGACCAGACAGTTATCAAAACCAAAATTAGCCATAAAACGCCGCAATTTTTAACATATTATTGTACGAAAAAAAATCACATTTTAGGTAAATAAACAAATGAATCATCATGATGAAAAAATAAGAAATATTGCGTACAAATTACTTTCTTTGTTCATACGCTTTTCAAAAACGTAAAGTTGTTATCAAAAAACGACCAGGCTTTACAACGCTGTCACAGCCACTCGTCGTTCGAGGTGATGCTCTAAACGCGCGCGTTTGCGGTTTTCTTTATTTCTTTGGTAACACAGACTTCTACTGATTAACTACTTAAGGATTTATACATACAATAACATTCACATTTAAATTATATAAATACTACTTAACTTATACCCATAGCGCAAAAAATATATATATATATAAATATATATATATATATAAATATATATATACATATATATATATATATATATATAAATATATATATATAAATATATATATACATATATATATATAAATATATATATACATATATATATATAAATATATATATGAAGGGACTTCGTCCCTATTGGAGTGACTTTCCATTTTTACTATGTGGGTTTTACTGATTTTTTACACTATGGCGTGGGTTATCGGGCGAGGAGAGGATAGTTCTAAATAAATATGGCCGCTTTATTACATTGCTATATTAATTAACTTTGACAATATTACAATTAAAATAAAGATTGCAATATACAAGATTAATGAAACAATTTCTGACAGACATTATGACGTCCGCCGAACACGTGGATGCGTGCGCGCTCACTCGACAACTGCCCAACGTCAACCCTTTAATTTCGCACGCTCCCCAAAATGGCCGCCTCTCCAGAGTTCGGCGTTACGTCAGAGTGACAACTCTGTTCCGTTTAGAAATCACAAATTATGAGAATCAATTAAAACCCGATTAAGACAATTTCCAATGCACCGACACGGCCAACCCTGACAGTCGTGCGTCCTCGCGCGATGGTTGTATGACCCGTAATTCACTCTGCAGGACCTGTTGAATAGACATGTCAATTATTACTAACCGCTCGGCCCATACTCCTGACAGAACGACTACATATCGAAATGTGTTGCAAGTTTTCGAAGGTTAAGAGAGGACCGGGCGTCCGAGGCCCCATCGTCCTGCTACCACATGGCATGGACCGGGCATACGAGACCCCTTCGTTCCAATATCGTCAGTAACACACTTTGGACCGGGCATACTGGGCCCTTTCGTACCATTTTCGTCAGTAATACATGCTTTGGACCGGGCATACTGGGCCCCTTCGTTCCAATATCGTCAGTAACACACTTTGGACCGGGCATACGAGGCCCCTTCGTTCCAATATCGTCAGTAACACACTTTGGACCGGGCATACGAGGCCCCTTCGTTCCAATATCGTCAGTAACACACTTTGGACCGGGCATACGAGGCCCCTTCGTTCCAATATCGTCAGTAACACACTTTGGACCGGGCATACGAGGCCCCTTCGTTCCAATATCGTCAGTAACACACTTTGGACCGGGCATACGAGGCCCCTTCGTTCCAATATCGTCAGTAACACACTTTGGACCGGGCATACGAGGCCCCTTCGTTCCAATATCGTCAGTAACACACTTTGGACCGGGCATACGAGGCCCCTTCGTTCCAATATCGTCAGTAACACACTTTGGACCGGGCATACGAGGCCCCTTCGTTCCAATATCGTCAGTAACACACTTTGGACCGGGCATACGAGGCCCCTTCGTTCCAATATCGTCAGTAACACACTTTGGACCGGGCATACGAGGCCCCTTCGTTCCAATATCGTCAGTAACACACTTTGGACCGGGCATACTGGGCCCTTTCGTACCATTTTCGTCAGTAATACATGCTTTGGACCGGGCATACGAGGCCCCTTCGTTCCAATATCGTCAGTAACACACTTTGGACCGGGCATACGAGGCCCCTTCGTTCCAATATCGTCAGTAACACACTTTGACCGGGCATACGAGGCCCCTTCGTTCCAGTTACTATTGGCGAGACACATCTGTTACGTAGACCGGGCGTACGAGGCCCCTTCGTTCCAATATCGTCAGTAACACACTTTGGACCGGGCATACGAGGCCCCTTCGTTCCAGTTACTATTGGCGAGACACATCTGTTACGTAGACCGGGCGTACGAGGCCCCTTCGTTCCAGTTACTATTGGCGAGACACATCTGTTACGTAGACCGGGCGTACGAGGCCCCTTCGTTCCAATATCGTCAGTAACACACTTTGGATCGGGCATACGAGGCCCCTTCGTTCCAATATCGTCAGTAACACACTTTGGACCGGGCATACGAGGCCCCTTCGTTCCAATATCGTCAGTAACACACTTTGGACCGGGCATACAAGGCCCCTTCGTTCCAATAGCGTCAGTAACACACTTTGGACTGGGCATACAAGGCCCCTTCATCCAGTTACTATTCGCGAGACACATCTGTTACGTAGACCGGGCGTACGAGGCCCCTTCGTTCCAATATCGTCAGTAACACACTTTGGACCGGGCATACGAGGCCCCTTCGTTCCAATATCGTCAGTAACACACTTTGGACCGGGCATACGAGGCCCCTTCGTTCCAATATCGTCAGTAACACACTTTGGACCGGGCATACGAGGCCCCTTCGTTCCAATATCGTCAGTAACACACTTTGGACCGGGCATACGAGGCCCCTTCGTTCCAATATCGTCAGTAACACACTTTGGACCGGGCATACGAGGCCCCTTCGTTCCAATATCGTCAGTAACACACTTTGGACCGGGCATACGAGGCCCCTTCGTTCCAATATCGTCAGTAACACACTTTGGACCGGGCATACGAGGCCCCTTCGTTCCAATATCGTCAGTAACACACTTTGGACCGGGCATACGAGGCCCCTTCGTTCCAATATCGTCAGTAACACACTTTGGACCGGGCATACGAGGCCCCTTCGTTCCAATATCGTCAGTAACACACTTTGGACCGGGCATACGAGGCCCCTTCGTTCCAATATCGTCAGTAACACACTTTGGACCGGGCATACGAGGCCCCTTCGTTCCAATATCGTCAGTAACACACTTTGGACCGGGCATACGAGGCCCCTTCGTTCCAATATCGTCAGTAACACACTTTGGACCGGGCATACGAGGCCCCTTCGTTCCAATATCGTCAGTAACACACTTTGGACCGGGCATACGAGGCCCCTTCGTTCCAATATCGTCAGTAACACACTTTGGACCGGGCATACGAGGCCCCTTCGTTCCAATATCGTCAGTAACACACTTTGGACCGGGCATACGAGGCCCCTTCGTTCCAATATCGTCAGTAACACACTTTGGACCGGGCATACGAGGCCCCTTCGTTCCAATATCGTCAGTAACACACTTTGGACCGGGCATACGAGGCCCCTTCGTTCCAATATCGTCAGTAACACACTTTGGACCGGGCATACGAGGCCCCTTCGTTCCAATATCGTCAGTAACACACTTTGGACCGGGCATACGAGGCCCCTTCGTTCCAATATCGTCAGTAACACACTTTGGACCGGGCATACGAGGCCCCTTCGTTCCAATATCGTCAGTAACACACTTTGGACCGGGCATACGAGGCCCCTTCGTTCCAATATCGTCAGTAACACACTTTGGACCGGGCATACGAGGCCCCTTCGTTCCAATATCGTCAGTAACACACTTTGGACCGGGCATACGAGGCCCCTTCGTTCCAATATCGTCAGTAACACACTTTGGACCGGGCATACGAGGCCCCTTCGTTCCAATATCGTCAGTAACACACTTTGGACCGGGCATACGAGGCCCCTTCGTTCCAATATCGTCAGTAACACACTTTGGACCGGGCATACGAGGCCCCTTCGTTCCAATATCGTCAGTAACACACTTTGGACCGGGCATACGAGGCCCCTTCGTTCCAATATCGTCAGTAACACACTTTGGACCGGGCATACGAGGCCCCTTCGTTCCAATATCGTCAGTAACACACTTTGGACCGGGCATACGAGGCCCCTTCGTTCCAATATCGTCAGTAACACACTTTGGACCGGGCATACGAGGCCCCTTCGTTCCAATATCGTCAGTAACACACTTTGGACCGGGCATACGAGGCCCCTTCGTTCCAATATCGTCAGTAACACACTTTGGACCGGGCATACGAGGCCCCTTCGTTCCAATATCGTCAGTAACACACTTTGGACCGGGCATACGAGGCCCCTTCGTTCCAATATCGTCAGTAACACACTTTGGACCGGGCATACGAGGCCCCTTCGTTCCAATATCGTCAGTAACACACTTTGGACCGGGCATACGAGGCCCCTTCGTTCCAATATCGTCAGTAACACACTTTGGACCGGGCATACGAGGCCCCTTCGTTCCAATATCGTCAGTAACACACTTTGGACCGGGCATACGAGGCCCCTTCGTTCCAATATCGTCAGTAACACACTTTGGACCGGGCATACGAGGCCCCTTCGTTCCAATATCGTCAGTAACACACTTTGGACCGGGCATACGAGGCCCCTTCGTTCCAATATCGTCAGTAACACACTTTGGACCGGGCATACGAGGCCCCTTCGTTCCAATATCGTCAGTAACACACTTTGGACCGGGCATACGAGGCCCCTTCGTTCCAATATCGTCAGTAACACACTTTGGACCGGGCATACGAGGCCCCTTCGTTCCAATATCGTCAGTAACACACTTTGGACCGGGCATACGAGGCCCCTTCGTTCCAATATCGTCAGTAACACACTTTGGTTAAAGTCAAACGTATTATTGTTCTCACTCGTGTTGATACTTTTATGCACGTCACTGCGAATATTTCATCATATTACTGTTAATTTCAACATGAACACTCTGGTCTAATATTTCCCTACCTATAATAATGGGTTCTGATATGACGTAATCGGAAACTACATGAAATAGAATTGACATAGGTATACCCTGTATTTGAACTGGACTAACGCTTTGAGTTGTACATTCGATATTTTCCTTACCAATTAAGTATCCACCCGTTAAGTATACAGATTCATTGCGCACAGATCCAGGAACTTGGTCAATTACGTTACTTTTAATCAGTGAACACGCCGAACCGCTGTCGAATAGAAATGGAATGGTCTTACCAGTTTCAGTCAATAGTGTACCTCTCGTCAGCTTGCGTTCGCACACGTAAGTCTCCTTCTTAGACGATTGTTTGATTCCAGTCTTCTTTTCGGGGCAGCATGAGCTCAGAATCTTTTCACAAGAAGAGCATGTTCTCTCGCTCCGCAGGTTTAGGCTTGGCTAGGATCTTGTTGACTTGGTTACCGCAATAATGACAAGATCCACCGAATCTGATATCAGCTACGATGCGGGTACTTCACTACTTTTTTTTGCAGGTACTTCACACCCCTCGAAGTCCTCGTGGCACCTCTTAATGGAAATTCCGCTCAAAATACGACATAACTGGGCTCGGGTTGTTATTGTGTAGGTGTAAAATTTCTCCTAACCACGGCATCTCGTTGACAGAGGACCGATATGACAAATCCAGCTATCACATCTTCGAGCATGTCGACCCTCGGTGTACGCTCTACAAGGTTCCATAAACGTAGAGTTTCTTGGGTTCCGATTTGAAACCTCATTATATTATCGAAAAAATCCTGAATAAGCATCGGCTTCGCGCATTTAGCAAGAAGAGTTTGTTTAATTTGTGGCCATTCTAATTCCGGTGTCTGCAATTTAGTAAGACAGGACGCGGCGCGACCTTCAATACCAGCTTCTGGGTCTTCCGGATCAAATTTTATGAGCTGCGTTCGGTTATGTTGCACAGGAGTGGTTTGCGTGGCCGCCAATAAGCGAGTAAAAATTTATTCCATTCCAGTAAGTAGATTTTGAGTTTTCGTCAAATCACCTCTCGATTTTTGCGCACTTTCACTGATAATCTCCTCAGATCGATTTGGCCCTTCCCATCCCACTTCTGATGAAGGGACTTCGTCCCTATTGGAGTGACTTTCCATTTTTACTATGTGGGTTTTACTGATTTTTTACACTATGGCGTGGGTTATCGGGCGAGGAGAGGATAGTTCTAAATAAATATGGCCGCTTTATTACATTGCTATATTAATTAACTTTGACAATATTACAATTAAAATAAAGATTGCAATATACAAGATTAATGAAACAATTTCTGACAGACATTATGACGTCCGCCGAACACGTGGATGCGTGCGCGCTCACTCGACAACTGCCCAACGTCAACCCTTTAATTTCGCACGCTCCCCAAAATGGCCGCCTCTCCAGAGTTCGGCGTTACGTCAGAGTGACAACTCTGTTCCGTTTAGAAATCACAAATTATGAGAATCAATTAAAACCCGATTAAGACAATTTCCAATGCACCGACATATACATAACTCAATTGTTAAGCTCAGCTTATTTGCTGTTATAAGACATACATGTATAAACAAAATTATTTTTTTTTGTCTTCTAAACTTCAATTGAGTAATTTTGAGCTCAAAATTTCAATCAAGCATTAAATAATCTAATCACTATTTAGTTTCTAAGAATAGGATTATTGAATGAATTATAATTACTACGTATTAATCCAAGTATCAGCAACAATAGTAATTAGAGAAATTATGAATTATTGTTATATTATTACAATTCACCAATCATTTTTGAATTCGATAAACTGATTATTATTTGTAATTAATTAAAAACCACCAAAATTGAATGGAATTGCCATTCAATTTAAAAAAAAATAGGGCAAAGAAATTAGGTTTATTAAATGTATTTATTTTATTAATGTTTACGTTACTTACTACTTTAACAAATAATATAAGAACTATTTCATTATTATTAATTTAATTACATAAATATGTTGAAGTCGACTAGCGTCGCGCGGAAGGGAGTGATTGGTCTATCTTCGGGTATAGTCGGCCAGCGATGTAAACTGGCACATTGGTTGGGGAGGTGCGAGCGAAAGGTTGTTGGCACGCCCTCGTCGAAAATACCACGTTTCCTTGACTTTGACCTTAGAATTTTGTTGGGTATAACAGAGGTGAGCGATTCTGAGATTGTTTGGTTAGAGCTAGTTTTATTTGTTATCGAAATACGGATGTCCACAAAATGGAAGACATCATCAATGATCTTAAAGAAATAGTCCCCGTGCGTCCCCATATATAAATACCTTTTTATATATGAAACGTGTATTAATAGCACTATGAGAATTTAAAAATCGTTTAATACTCTTAGCGAACCGTTTTTCATTTCCTTCTGATGAATGAAGTAAGCTGATCTATATAAATTTATAATTGTAACTATTTGACCTTCAAATATATCTCCAACGATATTTTTAAAATCTTGTTAAAATTCTACATAAAAATCGACGAAATGTGTGTAAAATTTAATGAAAAGTTTTCATTGTCTTTGCTTGCCCTTCTTTGGCTCCAAAAAAAATAATATGCTTGGAACGTAGCCTAGTCAAAGAACTAGATAAATCTGGAGTCGATAAAATAAATAAGACATGCGATGTGTTTAAATTGATTCCTGAGGGCGTTTCTATATCATTTTAAAAGAATTACTTCTATTGTACAAATCTGTGTGTGAATCTAGAACTCCTCGAAGTGCCGACTAATAATCATTTAAATATCTGTGTTCATGTCTTTAGGGTTGGTGCAGCTCATTCATTTAAAATTATTGCATCCTCTGACAATGCCTTCTGCACAATGTTGCTATTCGTTGAAAGTAAAATGTTGTTACAAGCACTTATAAATATTTTCTTAAACGTACTCACTTTTATAACAAATACAAGATTATTTTTTTCTTAACCTATTGCCAATTAAATATTTTTTTAATGATTGCTTTTGGATCTGGCGCTCGGCTACTACTAATTGTAAACACCAACATGTTTTTTTTTATTTTACAAACATATTTAGGAGAAACGTAGGCCACTTTGACTTTTTCTGCTTTGTCAATTTGTTTTAACATAATCGTACTATCGTTGCCACAATTCAGTTATTTTTCCGTTAGTACCTATTTTATGTATAAGTTAACTAACTAGTAAATAATGTAAATAGGTAGTACTTAATCAACATTGCACGTTTATGTGGAATTAAATTATAGATATATTGTAGAATATTCTTTTACTTGGCGAGAACCACTTGTCAGCGGAGTAATAATAATCCGCTAGAGACTAATTTCATAAAACGACTATCGTTCTCATATAATTTATATTTGGCTGCACTTTGTTTCCAGTAACACTGAGATCGCTACCGAGATATTCGTTCGTTACTTAATCAAATCTGCACGTTTATGTGGAATTAAATTATAGATATATTGTAGAATATTCTTTATTCTGACGAGAACCACTTGTCAGCGGAGTAATAATAATCCGCTAGAGACTAATTTCATAAAACGACTATCGTTCTCATATAATTTATGTTTGGCTGCACTTTATTTCTAGTAATACTGAGGTCGCTACCGAGATATTCGTTCGTCTCTTAATCAACTCTGCACGTTTATGTGGAATTAAATTATAGATATATTGTAGAATATTCTTTATTCTGACGAGAACCACTTGTCAGCGGAGTAATAATAATCCGCTAGAGACTAATTTCATAAAACGACTATCGTTCTCATATAATTTATATTTGGCTGCACTTTGTTTCCAGTAATACTGAGGTCGCTACCGAGATATTCGTTCGTCTCTTAATCAACTCTGCACGTTTATGTGGAATTAAATTATAGATATATTGTAGAATATTCTTTTACTTGACGAGAACCACTTGTCAGCGGAGTAATAATAATCCGCTAGAGACTAATTTCATAAAACGACTATCGTTCTCATATAATTTATATTTGGCTGCACTTTGTTTCCAGTAATACTGAGGTCGCTACCGAGATATTCGTTCGTCTCTTAATCAACTCTGCACGTTTATGTGGAATTAAATTATAGATATATTGTAGAATATTCTTTATTCTGACGAGAACCACTTGTCAGCGGAGTAATAATAATCCGCTAGAGACTAATTTCATAAAACGACTATCGTTCTCATATAATTTATATTTGGCTGCACTTTGTTTCCAGTAATACTGAGGTCGCTACCGAGATATTCGTTCGTCTCTTAATCAACTCTGCACGTTTATGTGGAATTAAATTATAGATATATTGTAGAATATTCTTTATTCTGACAACAACCACTTGTCAACGGAGTAATAATAGTCCGCTTGAGACTAATTTCATAAAACGACTATCGTTCTCATATAATTTATGTTTGGCTGCACTTTATTTCTAGTAATACTGAGGTCGCTACCGAGATATTCGTTCGTCTCTTAATCAACTCTGCACGTTTATGTGGAATTAAATTATAGATATATTGTTGAATATTCTTTATTCTGACAACAACCACTTGTCAACGGAGTAATAATAGTCCGCTTGAGACTAATTTCATAAAACGACTATAGTTCTCATATAATTTATATTGGGCTGCACTTTGTTTCCAGTAACACTGAGGTCGCTACCGAGATATTCGTTCGTCTCTTAATCAACTCTGCACGTTTATGTGGAATTAAATTATAGATATATTGTAGAATATTTTTTATTCTGACGAGAACCACTTGTCAGCGGAGTAATAATAGTCCGCTTGAGACTAATTTCATAAAACGCCTATAGTTCTCATATAATGTATATTTGGCTGCACTTTGTTTCCAGCAACACTGAGGTCGCTACAGAGATATTCGTTCGTTTCTTCCGATGTGGAAGTCGGCGTCTTAGATATTTGCAACATATTTCCTAAGGTAATGCCTATAACAAATTATTCAAAGGGAGCCCAATGCATTGCGAATAGCCATGTCGCTGAGCGTAGCGAATTCTCTATATATTTTGCCACAAACCTACACTGCGAATATGCTCCAATTTAATGTTGACTATTATAAGTAACTAAATAAATGTGTGTGTGTAATTTATCGAATCGTGCGACAGCCTTCTTCTTAATTCTTGTTTAAAAGTGTCTGTACAGAAGAGAAACTAAGTGGACGTTTGTTCCCTTTGCAGTGTGGACCGGAACGAGGTGATGGAAATTCAAGAGACAACTTATAAATTTAATACAGGTAAGGATAGAGATTAAAGAGACTATATACAAATTTGTGTGAGCTCCCCAGTCTTTTATCGCATTTGAGATACGACTAGCACAGTCCATTTTCATCTAGAGCTTTTAAGTTCGAATCGTAACGAACTTTACATAAAAAACATATCGCCCCACCATACACAAGCACTAAAGTTAGTAATAAGTTTTTTTCATAAATTAAATAGGATGTACTATAAGCTTTGCTTATTTTATACCAATGAGATTCAAACCGTTTGCCCATACATAGGTCGTATGTAAGGTATAAATAGCGATATAAATATATTATTATAATTAATATATGTCTAGAATCAATCTGGTGTCAAATTTTTGAAAAACTCTTTATATATCTTGTTTATAAAGTATTTCAAGATATACTTCAAAAGAAACAAAGCGGAGCAACCTCTAAGGATAACAATAACTGCAATAACAAGCGCTTGTTTCTTGGCATCGCAACATCAGCCCGAGATTAAGTTGCACTAAGAGATAAGACATCAACGATATATTTCTAGTTATAATTTTGTTGGTTCACAACTATTATTTTGGCTGCACTTTGTTTCCAGCAACACTGAGGTCGCTACCGAGATATTCGTTCGTCTTAATCAACTCTGCACGTTTATGTGGAATTAAATTATAGATATATTGGAGAATATTCTTTATTCTGACGAGAACCACTTGTCAGCGGAGTAATAATAGTCCGCTTGAGACTAATTTCATAAAACGACTATCGTTCTCATATAATTTATATTTGGCTGCACTTTGTTTCCAGTAACACTGAGATCGCTACCGAGATATTCGTTCGTTACTTAATCAAATCTGCACGTTTATGTGGAATTAAATTATAGATATATTGTTGAATATTCTTTATTCTGACAACAACCACTTGTCAACGGAGTAATAATAGTCCGCTTGAGACTAATTTCATAAAACGACTATAGTTCTCATATAATTTATATTGGGCTGCACTTTGTTTCCAGTAACACTGAGGTCGCTACCGAGATATTCGTTCGTCTCTTAATCAACTCTGCACGTTTATGTGGAATTAAATTATAGATATATTGTAGAATATTCTTTATTCTGACGAGAACCACTTGTCAGCGGAGTAATAATAATCCGCTAGAGACTAATTTCATAAAACGACTATCGTTCTCATATAATTTATATTTGGCTGCACTTTGTTTCCAGCAACACTGAGGTCGCTACAGAGATATTCGTTCGTTTCTTCCGATGTGGAAGTCGGCGTCTTAGATATTTGCAACATATTTCCTAAGGTAATGCCTATAACAAATTATTCAAAGGGAGCCCAATGCATTGCGAATAGCCATGTCGCTGAGCGTAGCGAATTCTCTATATATTTTGCCACAAACCTACACTGCGAATATGCTCCAATTTAATGTTGACTATTATAAGTAACTAAATAAATGTGTGTGTGTAATTTATCGAATCGTGCGACAGCCTTCTTCTTAATTCTTGTTTAAAAGTGTCTGTACAGAAGAGAAACTAAGTGGACGTTTGTTCCCTTTTGCAGTGTGGACCGGAACGAGGTGATGGAAATTCAAGAGACAACTTATAAATTTAATACAGGTAAGGATAGAGATTAAAGAGACTATATACAAATTTGTGTGAGCTCCCCAGTCTTTTATCGCATTTGAGATACGACTAGCACAGTCCATTTTTCATCTAGAGCTTTTAAGTTCGAATCGTAACGAACTTTACATAAAAAAACATATCGCCCCACCATACACAAGCACAAAAGTTAGTAATAAGTTTTTTTCATAAATTAAATAGGATGTACTATAAGCTTTGCTTATTTTATACCAATGAGATTCAAACCGTTTGCCCATACATAGGTCGTATGTAAGGTATAAATAGCGATATAAATATATTATTATAATTAATATATGTCTAGAATCAATCTGGTGTCAAATTTTTGAAAAACTCTTTATATATCTTGTTTATAAAGTATTTCAAGATATACTTCAAAAAGAAGCAAAGCGGAGCAACCTCTAAGGATAACAATAACTGCAATAACAAGCGCTTGTTTCTTGGCATCGCAACATCAGCCCGAGATTAAGTTGCACTAAGAGATAAGACATCAACGATATATTTCTAGTTATAAATTTGTTGGTTCACAACTATTATTTTTGGCTGCCTGTTTTATTTTACGTTTATAAAGTAATATTATAACACAATACGAGAGTCCAGTGGCACAACTGAGATGATAGGCTTTATTGCCCTGACTATTTTGAAAACATTATAGTGACGCGCATCTGCTGGTTATTGCCAAATTAATAATGACTATAGTAATTTTTGAGTTACAAATATTTGAACGCACAGGCATAATAATAGTATCTTACTCATCGAGGTTGATCGACCTGTGTCAGTTGTCACTATATTTGTGGACTGTGTCGCCACTCATCTGGATGAGATTTTAAGCCCAAAACCCTATATTCTGGAATGCAAATTGTTAACTTTTTGGTGCAGATATATCGATGTTATCCAGTTTTTCACTAGGGAAAGTACAACTATGCTTGTCTGTTATTTAAACCTACTAGTGAACATATCAATGTTTGCTTTTATAGCCATATGTAGGTGTATACGCCTTGTATCTATAAATCTTGAAAGATTCATGCCATGTCATGTCTTTATATTTATCTATTCAATTAAATTCACACTCTTTTTTTTTTTAAAATTTCACTCTCATAAAATAATAAAACCTAGCACTGCTAAAAGTATTATATTTGTACTTTCAGTTTCTCTGCAACGTAGTTAACGGCGATGGAAGAAGTTCTCAACTCAAAATAAAATCGACTAAGTTGACTAAAGCGCTATCGGTGTCCCTTGTTGGATAAGAAGTCCAAAGAGACCAGCAATTAAAACCTTTCGGTTATATACGTTAGACAACTTGTGAAGCCTTTGTGTTTTGCCTTTTTTATTATTTTTTAGTATAACTGTCGCCCCTTTCTTAATAAGATACTATTATGTGTAATTCAATGAATACTCCTATTCATCTATTGTTATATATCAAAAGAAACCTTATTATATGAGTTCATTTAATCTTTCTTGACAAAACTGTAAAGATTTATAAAAGCTATTTGCTTCTGCTTTTGTAAAACTGTACGTCATTATTGCTGTTACATTGTGTGTCAACGCGAAACAATTCTTAATTATATACCAATTTTCTTTAAGACTTATTAATTGAAAGTAATATATCTGTTTAATATATATATATAGATATATATTTCTATAATTAGCATTTCTTAATATTGTATATTCCTGCATTTATGACGATTAATTTTTGCGCTTCTTTTTTTTTATTTTTATTTCACTTGTCTTCACCAAAATTTGCTTCAACTTTACTTTATATAATTCTTTAAACCAATGTGGCGATGATTTTTTGTTTGTAGATATAATTATGTTTCGGCTCTTATGTTGTAGGGCACAAAATTTGAATAACTAATAAAGTGGCACGAAATACGGAGACTTAACGGGACGATTTCATTAACAAAATACGAAAATAATTAAAATGGGGAAACAAAATAGCAAACTAAAACCTGAGGTTCTAGAAGACTTGAAGCAGAACACCGAGTTTTCAGGTAAAACATTTTTTAAATACAATATAATGTGAAAGTGCAAGGACTCATGCTTATTATACTATTCTTCTCTTTATGTGTGTAGTTGGTATGTTAAAGTAAATAAATATCGTTTTCCATCTAGATTTCCATGAATATTGTTCCTATAAATGCTTGAATTCGATAAGTTTTATCAATTAGTGATTCATTTTTAAAGGTCTGATAAAAGAATCAACGTGACATTAATTATTTTAGATGCAGAGATACAGGAATGGTACAAGGGTTTTTTAAAAGATTGTCCCAGTGGACATTTATCCGTTGAGGAATTTAAAAAGATATATGGCAACTTTTTTCCGTACGGAGACGCAAGTAAGGTAAGATAAAATTTCATAAGTTTGCCAAGTTGTCTATCGATCTAGTTCATTTTCTTCAACCTACGGTGTATTGCAGGTGTAATTTGAAAACTCATCTTTATCGCGCGCTTCTGTGTCTGATTCTACTATACTATTCATAAAAACAAATAAGCGCATCAAGTACATCTTGTTCCGACGTATCGAAACTAAATATTTACGATAAATCAATTTAGCAGTTTATCCAATAACAGCATTTACATTTGTGCCATATCGAAAATTTTAAAATATTCCAAATTAAATAAGTTCTCATGTCTATGTATATACATATCTAATTTCAAGTAATAAATATATAATTTTCGTATAATTTAGAATATATAAGTTTTGATTTTATATTCCGCTAAAAATAAGTAAAATATGGAAACAAATACTACGCCTGCGTGCGTACTCGAGTCATTTGTAGCAAACAATGAGTGAAATTGTAATGACGCGTATTCTGTTAAACTTTTCTCGTAATTCAAAATAAAATGTCATCGAATATAGTAAAACAGTACTACAAGAACTAAGAAAGACACTGGGATCACGTACCATGTATATATTTTTTTATTTCAACGTAAAATAACACGAACCATAGATATGTTACATAATTCACTTATAAACAATTAAATCGACTCACCCCTCCTATGCGCACGCAATTCTTTTATTCTGATGTGAGGTTAATAAAAGCGCGAAATATTATGGTCTATGCATAGGATATAATATTTATAAAAAAACTTAATTAATTAGCTTTAGCATTAGCAATGACGGCAATATTACAAAATTATGTCATAACTTTGAAAATAATTGTGATCTGAATTGTGTGATGTGAAGTATTAAATACAAGAAAATACGCTATGTATGGTACTCACGAATTGCGCCGTACATCTTATGTTAAAAAAACGCCTGGGATCAGTTATTCTTATCTGAAGTTGATTTGAACACATCTCCGCATATTGAAACCATTATGTTTACCAAATGAATACAAAGCCAGAAAAAACTTCTCAAGCTTTAGATTTGTCAACAACAGGACCTAAGTGCGGAGGAGTAGTAGAAGCCGTCAACTATCTTAAAGCCAGCCAGTTGTCTCGAGAATATAGAGGTTTCAAGAGGCTGGTTACTTCACTGAAGTCCATATACCAGCCGGCATCAATGCACTTCTGAGAGGGACGACCATTTAATAGTCTCGACTAAATTATATCGTAATCGCCACCTAACCTGCGTCGGTGTGCGACAAAAGTTGAGACAATTTCGAGTAGCTGTCAGTCAAGGGACAGCCAGAATATGTTAGAATAAAACCAATCTTACGCAAAGATTTTGACAACATTCTGGAAACACGCCTTCAATATGTTCGCGACCACCTCAATCGAAGTGTCGAGCAATGGCCTTTTTACGGACTAGAGCAGAAGGAAGATCAAATCGTTTTTGAACTAGTGCGAGGCTGAACATGTCTGTCTCATAAACGCTATATTGAAGGTATTCTGCCGAATCATGTATAATTGAAAAAATGTATAGGATACATTACTATACAAAAAACGATGCCCGATAAATATCAAAAGAGCGTACCACACCACAATTCTTGGGGGTAAACGGTAATAAGACCACACACTGGCCAGCCCTCAGTCTTAATGTAAATCCCATTGAACATTTAGTTCAAGCTGAGAGTCCAAGCCAGAAATACGGCATTTGCAAACATCGAGGTAAAAAAACTAATCTACTCGACTCCACGAATGCCTTCATCAAGGCTAGAGGGGGGTAACACCTAAGTATCAATAAAATAATTTTTCTTGGTTTCGTGTGAATTTTATGTTTTAATTGAATGTCGCAGGAAACCGGTTAAAAGCAGTGATATAATTGAGTCCGCTCAATTAATCGAGAGTGAATTCTATTCTATATCGTTTAGAATAATAGTATAAGAAAACTGCCACCCAGCACGCGTAAGGTCCTCAACACCATCTGATAACTTTTTTCCTATTAACAGTACATTACTATACTCTGCTACTCATATTGTAACTCTAGATGAGTTTTCTTATATTACTTCTATTTTGATTCGATGAGACTGAAGAAGAAACTATTATAATTTAAACATGCTAAACAAAATTAATGCAATTCGTAATGAATTTAATTCGAAAATGTATAGCTTAATAGATCGATAGTTACCAGTGATTAAATATCATTATGGCTTTTACATGTATAGTTTAATCTACAGTTTGCAGAGCACGTGTTCCGGACATTCGATGCGAACGGGGACGGCACTATAGACTTCCGGGAATTCCTTTGCGCGCTGAGCGTCACTTCGCGCGGCAAACTCGAGCAAAAGCTTAAATGGGCCTTTTCGATGTATGACCTAGACGGCAATGGATACATATCGCGGCAAGAGATGCTGGAAATCGTCACTGTAAGTATTCTCCGTCATCATCACAGATAATTTTGCACTGCTACTCATCGCTTCCGATCTTGGATTGCCGGGAAGCACGTCCATCATTACGGCCATTGTCTATTAGTTTCTCTTCAAAGACCCTCTATCGTGGTTTTGTCTACTACCTACTAATTGATATCATCATGTCCTAATTTCGTAAAAGGTGTCCAGATAATTTACAGGGCAATGATTATTAAATCTCCCTTCCGTCCTTATGTAAAGATTACATTCATCTCCTTATTTTAAGACTATATTATTTTATTATTAAAATGGATATTTTTAATAATTCGTGTTAATTTTCAACCATAAATACCCTCTGAAAAAACAAAATACTTGTAATTTTTCTGCTAATATGTATATTATATGTTTGCGCTGGTAATTCCTATTTAGACCAATCCAAAATAAAATAGAGATATTTTCTTTTGACATGCATATTACTTTATTCTTAAGTTCTTGTTTTATATTGCTAGCGCGCAATTCCTAACTGTTTTAAAACGATTAGTAATTATTTTTAAATAGACTGTTTATATTTTATATATATATGTATTTTTCAGGCAATTTACAAAATGGTCGGATCCGTTATGAAAATGCCTGAAGACGAGTCGACGCCAGAGAAGAGGACCGACAAAATCTTCCGTCAAATGGACAGAAACAAGGACGGGAAGCTTTCCCTCGAGGAATTCATAGAGGGTGCCAAAAGTGACCCGTCTATCGTGCGATTGCTACAATGCGATCCACAGTCACAGTGATACCCCAGATATTAAATATAATGATGGGGCACATCAAGAAACACTACATCTTTACAATCAACTTGATGTTAAAACAAAACCTATTGTACGTTATCACTCTTATTACCATGCTTTTAAGAGCTAGTGCGCGGCGTTAAGCGTTTTTTGCACGTGAATCAAACTTGGAATGGAATTTGTCCTGTTGCTTGGCTGTCGGTAACTGTTGACAAAGTTTAACATATATGATAGTTATACGTTTTACAATATACCCATATTTTACTTAGAATTGTGATTTGGACAAGACGCAAGGGCTATTTATAGATAAAAAGTACATTTAAAATTGACAATATTCAATAGGTTCATTTAATTATGTTAGGTGCTACACAAACAATATACAACAGATGATCTGCAATAACTTATTGCCTTAAGGATGTGTAATTTATAACCATATCCTCATTTGAGTATAAGATGAATTATTATCCAACATATAAATATTGTTATTAGGTAATATTATATTTTTTAGCTATTGCATTATCTATAAATCGCGTCTGTAGATTTAATAATTACATAGAGGAAATACGAAACTTGACGTCAACAAGAAATGCGTGCAACCAAACATCAGGACACTTGAAACGAGACCACGGTTTAGCACGTATACGGTAGCTTTTTCTCCAATTTTGATAGTTAGTTTTGAAGACTTCTCTTATTGCTCATAGATGAATTAGCGGTTGCGCAAGCAGCCCTTCACTTCATAGGCAACTATCTTTCAAACAATCTTTCTCATCTACATATAGATATTTAAATCTTATCTCGAATCAAATTCTCCACAAATTTCTATCAAGTGGTCATATTATCAAGCTGCTATTTAAAACTACTTACTAATATTCTAGCATAAAAATACTCTCAAATGATCTGATCAAAACGTCTCATGTTTCGGCTGTTTATTTCAAATATTTGTCTCTGGAACCGTAATAAATGAAACATAATTTTAGATATATTTTATCAATGACGTCGAAGTTTCAGATTACGCTCTCAATATATAAAAGTAATCCTCAACGACATGTTACAATTAAACATTAGTATAGATAAAAAATATATTGGCTGTTATATATTTAAATAATATGGAAAAAATATAAAGCTAAAATTGTATTTTGGTGTGATGTCTTGTAAAGCAATAATGTGAAAAAGGTTATTGGTTAAATCGTGATAGATTCGAGTATCGATGGTAGAATGATATAAATATGAAGTTATAGTCTTCTAAATCATCATGATAAATTTATTGAAGGTGAATTTTAAAAAACTTCTATAATAAACAATTATATTAAACAAATAGAAGTACCAAACAGAATTGACAGGAATGTGGGGTGACGTGACGTCACGTCACTTTACGACACAGTACCTCAGGTTGTCTTCCCGCTGCTAGCTTTGTTAAGACCACATCGAATAGAAGTTATATTTATTCATATGTTTATATGATAATTATTTAAAAATAAGGAAGGCTCATGCGAATTTATACCAGAGTTTAAATTTCTGACGGTAAATTATGGAGAGACAGAAAATTAATTTGCACAATAATAATATATTTTATGCAACAAACGGAATAGACCATAATATACAGTTAGTGTTAATTTTTGATGCTATTGAAGAAAAAAAGTAATAATTTTTGACTATTTGTGTAGCGGATATTATTAAGGTGTAGTTTTAACGAAGGAGAAAGATAACAAAATATATAGTCCCCAAGTCAGTCGTAAGTATTATTAATCGTTTATACTTTATTTTATATTAATATAATTTTAAATTTGGTATAATTATTTAATACCATTATTAGGAACGTTAAAAATAAATACTTTAAATGTGTATTGACATTTAGATCTTCCATCAGTAAAAATTAAAAACTTATTCTTCCAAAAAGTCTAGATTTGCTAGGATATCCAGTTATTAAGAATATTCTAAATGGTGAGATACCCAGCATATCTGAAAGTATCATATCTAAGGCGTAGCTACATGTAAGATTTAAGGGAATAGTATGTAATAACAATTTGGATCGAAGTTATCCCGCCCTTATCTATTCGCGGTCTCGGTGTAGTCCGAGTCCCACGCTTAGATACACTTCGACTGATATAATCCTTAGCTTTTTTTTATTTAGTTTAAGTGGTGGAAATATGAGCCATCTCATTTATAATTGTTATCTTAGTCGAGGCACCTTCTAATTAATCTATTCTATTTTGCTTAATTTAATTTTCATATCATAACACAGTGTGTTAGCTAATTTTTATTTTTATTTAACTAACACTTGATTGAGCAATAACTTTCTAAAATCGGTTCTATTGCTGCTGAATAAAATCGATGGCTAAATGTTATAAAGCTATATATTTATAGAGGTACATAAAATGTTGAAACATGTTAATTACTATCCATTTTAATAATTCTTTTGAATACGTGTAATCAAAAAGCGTGTTGTTCTTTATTTTACGTATGTGTAAAATCATTTTGGATAGTTAATATGTTAAAAATATTCTAAACTAAATTTTTTTGTTCTGAAACTAGACGTTTTCTCAACAACTATATAACTGATAACCCAGAAAACACCCAATAATGACGTCAAAGTCTGCAAAGTACTTATATGTTGCTTTTAATTTTTAATACTCTTCACTTAATTTTTTTAACTATCATTCTTTTATTTTGACAATAATCATGTATTTTAATAACTGTTTTGATATAAACGGGAAATTAGTAACATGACTATCTCATTTAATATTTTGGTGTATTAAATTTAATTATAATTAAATGCACAATGCCCCCACTTTTGTTTCCCGCACAATTTATAGTATTCATTTGTTTATAAACTTTAACACTGTCGTATTTTTTACTGTGGGATAGATAGAATCAAAATAGATTTTTTTCGACAAAATCAACTCAATGTACACGTTTTAGAGTTTGATTTGCGTCATTTATGAATAACAAGATGTTTAATAGCTAAATGTTATAAAATTAAATATTTAGCATAATAAAGTATTATTTATTAGATTTATAGATCAAGCCGCGTTATATAAAAAAAAAAGCCTCTAAAAATTCCACTGCAATGTTTTGTCTCAACTTACTGTTGTAATGTAAAAGAGATTAATATTTTAATAGATAATTTTAAATCGTCTATTAATTGTTAGATGTTCATATGTAAATTTTATGAATCTTAGCGGATTAGTCAATAGTCAATGAATTTATGTCTTGCAAATGAAATATATATACCTCAAAGGAATAAAACACCAAATGCCCTTGCGCACTGTCCCCATTGACCATGATCTTCCTTTTGATCGTGTATTTAATGATATTAACGGATAAGCCCTATGTACCAATCATTACGACAGATTTTAAAAGTATAGTAGATTACCAATAATACAGTTGTAACAGCTTAAGGTGATTCGTTTTTACAGCAATGTATAACATTAACAATATATTCTATTGCTCTGATGTTAAGTTTACTCAAATGTGAAATATTTCAACAATTTATTTCAAATTTCCAGAAACAAATTAACTTCCTTGCCTCATTTTAGCCAAGTGCACTGTTTTGTAAACGCGAATCACCTAGTGCCTTAAATACATATTTTATATATTATATTAGATGAGATCCCTGTTGTTCAATGAAAACTGGATTTATGATTCACTGTGATTACCATGAAACGAAACAACCTTCCCAAATAACTGTGTGCAGTCTTCCAGTATTTTAAGCAGCAGATTATAGAGCAGAATGTGGTGCAACTAACAATTGAACATTTTGAAAAATTCATATTAAATAGTAATGATTCCAGTTTTCAAATAATATAAAAGGACAGTAGAAAGTTTAGATGCACCACACTAGTTTATTGCTAGCATTATATGGGTGCTAATTTTTACATACATTTGGACCTAGAAAGCTTACAAATATCTGTTTAAATGTTATCGGTGACTAGTTTCATGTGTTGTAACAAATATAATATTCCATATATCAATCAATATTTACAATCATTGTTACATCTAGTTGTATACAATTTTGCTCTTCCCATTTGCATCTATATGCTTGTGACATCTGTTAGTTACCTCGTTATACATTATAAAAAAAAACAACAAATTTATATGGTGCATAAAATGTTCTGAGATTCAAAGATGGTTAGATAATAATGCTAATACTACTATTTCCACTTTATATAATAACAAATATTATAATTTTAATGTGTATTAAGTCATTACATAATATGAAAATCCAGGGTGCTGTCAATGGCGATAGAGTTAAGAGTGTGACAGAGTGCCTATTTGCGGTAGCTTCGTTCAAACGACTAAATTGAGATATAAATGCGCATTTGATAGGTAACATTTTAGGCCAATTGAAAATCGACACATTCATAAAGATTGATTTTCCAGTGGTATAATGTGACTGACCGCTACAAATATACATAAAACTAAGCACATGTTCACTTTTAAAATATATATATTTTTTAAACCAAAACAGTTGTATTGAATGTTTTGTAACTGTTTCGGTTTATTTGCAATTGTAAAATTTCAATAATGTAATTTACAAATTTTAAATGGCGGTTCTGTAAGGTATATAGCACATTCGTGCATTCATACCAAGTTCTGTAGCACCAAATATACGAAATTGATCTAATCTTGTGAATAAATCAAATGTTACATAAGGTCATCAAAATTACTGTAATGCTTTTACACATGTTCAAATTAACTTATTGTTGTGCGAAACATATCATATCGCTTAATATTAAATATATTATGTTACTAGTTTTCTGTGATTCAATTGAGCTTGGCTAACACTTAATGCCTTATTTCATTATTTATATTCAAAAATCAACCTTAACTTTGATAGCACCCTGCTCTTCAACAGTTGTACAAAATATTATTGTCAAATTATCTGTGAAATTTTAAGTCATTGTTAATCTTTGACCTCAATACTAATAAATAATTCTAATATACATTTTGACTTGACAATTTGATTGTTCTCTGTAGTCAATTTGTAATTCTTGTCTATTATCATCATTTTCTTTCAAAATTGATCTTTGCGGTTCAGATACTGTTTTAGAATACAATTATTGTATGTATTTATTAAATCTTCCTTCTCTCAAACAATTTGTCTTTTAAATTTTTCCTTTATTATCTAAGTTATCATTTAAGAAAATAAAACTTAAGTCACGCTAACGCCGAAGGGGAATGCGTGCTTCAAGATACATATTTACCATTGCGTTCCCGTGTGTATTACAATATATAATACACAAATTCGGCGTCTGTGCTACGCATGACAAAAAGTAATAACGTAAGGTGTCATAAAATTTTGTGACAATAAAAAATAATTCAGATCATAAGTTGTGTCACAAATCCTTCGTTAAATAAATTTTCCGACTTGACGTTTGTGTAAAATATATAAAGGAAGGAAAACAGGTAGTCAAATATAACCTAAAATTGTATTAAAGTTGTTTGAAATGCCCTCACAGATTTTAAATACATCTCAACATCTGAGGCCAGTAGTCGACCGCAGCATGCACAACGTTCATGTTCAGCAACTGCTTTAATAAGTTTGCTTTGAGAGGGTTCAAATTAACCGCAGGCTTTCTCCTTCAAATTATGCCAAATTTTCTATTCCCTCGGGCTTAAGTCTGGGCTGCAGGCCATACGTCCAGCCTGATGAAGCCCATTCCTGGGGCGGAAGCTAGTTTTGTGTGCTATTGCTTGCCCTATTGCTGGAATACCCAGTGCCCGTTTTCTAAATGTTTGAGAAAGATTTTACACGGTTGTAACGACGTTTTATTGATACACACCAGCAATATTTTTTACACCTTATACAAAGTATAACACCTCGGTTAGAGCCGAATATAATATTCCATGTCAAACCATAAATGTTTGACCACGTTGGATCCTCTGGATACGTTTACTTGTTTCTACACTGATGTGGCAATACACTTTCATATTGTATGTTTCACTTTTATCAACATTAAGATACAACAAACAAAAATTTCGCGTTATTTTTTTTCTGCGTACCTCCTTAACAAAGCCCGGGATCTTTAGAGCATTAGTTTTTCTTTCACGCTCATTAAGAAAATACACTGATTTTCGTCGAAAAGCTCGGAGTCCCAGGTCTGCATTTAGCAATTTTACTCGTAGGTCTGCTTAAGCTGAAGGGCTAACATTTTTTGCGAACGAGATTTTGTTGGATTGGCATTCGCGTCTGTGTGAGGTGTTGGAAAATGCATTGGAACAGGAGAATATCTTATTTTGCTTGGGGTTACCTAAAAAGACAAAACCAAATGCAAATTCTATATATAGGAATACAGGAATGAACAATTCTTATCCTAGAAAAAACTAAAGGTATACCTTTGTCTCCGGCTAAAGATAACTGATAGTGGCACATTGTTGCGCAGGATGTAAGCCAATCACATTTCCATTTTTGTATAAATTAGCGAGGGATTGAGCAATATGAGAATTTACAAAAAATAACACCCTAGTCCGTGGCATCATTAGTTCAGGTATCAGCTATTTCACTAACACGTATATCACAGCAACTGGTCATTTAAACGCCGGAACTACTATATGTGTTGAAAATAATCGAATAAAGGAAATATTAAGGGAAACTTATTTTAACAATGAACTGGTTGCCAAGAATAGTTTGTAGACAACTAATATAATCTGAATACACAATTGACCTGTTTATTTAATAAAATTCAATGTTTCAATGTTCTTCATATTAAAATTTTTAAAATGACACAGCTTAATACTTAGGCACTTCAATTGATTTTTTTTTGAAAGCAGTTTTATTACATGGATCTAAGGGGAAAGTTCCTGCTGAAGTGAAATGGCTGACTATCAAAGATCCTGCTGGAGTAAAATGCCTGACGATCACTATATACACAGATATTCCAGAAGAAGCAAAAGTAAATAAACGGAAAGGTCTATAAAAATAGGCATTGCCAAATAAACGTTGTTTTTAAAGAGTGATGTAGATAAATATCTAATAAAATCAGATATGTGAAATATTTATAACCAGTTTAAGAAAATATCCAAAAAATCTCAAAAAAAAGCTGAAGCATAAGACATGTTTTTCAACAAACTGACTACTTCCAATAAGGTGGAAGAAATTATTATTTATAATTACCAAATAGATCTAACTATAACAAAATTCTTACTTACATTATACGGATGAAAGACTCGATAGGAAGGGTTTTGATTAAAGATGAGGAAGTCATTATGGGATTTAAAATGCACACATAGCGCTTACTAAACTTTTAAATATCGATGTTTTAACCATTTCAATCAATATTGTTCTAAAGTTAATATCGGATATTTATATAGTGATGATTAGGGTATCTATGGTCTGTAATTTAAATATTCTGTGCAAAGAGTTTTGATTCTGTGGCTTGAGCTGTTTGAAGTTATTTGCGATTGGCATAAAATATAAAACCTGTAAACTAGCTAACTTTATTTATATTTGTAATTATATATATTATTTTAAATAGATATAACTAGTCTTTATTCATTTATGTGTGACATTTTCAGTCTCTAATATGGGTAAGTTATTATTTTCAAAATTAAAGTTAATTATTTTACATATAAATCATATGAACCATTTGTTTTGTTTTCAGAAAGCATAGTCGATGATTATGAGAATTTGAAAGAATTTCTCGAAGAAGCAGAACTTCAACAGTACTTTGAATTATTCAGGTAAATAATAGCTAGTAACCTATATTTTCACTCTTATTTATTATATAAAAGAGATTTTATCACCTTAATTTCTTTATTTTTCTCTTTGCGTTCTATGCTTAGATCAGCAAATCATTTTTATTTCACTTGTTTATATAATAAAATCCTCTTTTCTTTTAAAAAGTAATGTGCCTGAAAATTATATAGGTAATTCATTTTCTATTAATATCCTTGAATTGATGGACCAATTTTAAAATGACATATTAAGATAAATATATTTTTATTTCAAAACAAAAGTAGGCATTTATATAATAAACTTTTTTAAAAAACAATATTTGCTTTTTATTTACTTTAAATACACATTTTGTCATTTAAATAACAGTTCCACTGTAAACCTTTGATATTTTTAGTAGTAGTTAAACATCTGGAGGACACATTCATGACATCTGTTATCTTGTTATATGTTGGAACTATATTCTAATATAGACATCTGTATTATAATTCAAAACATTCAAATATAGGTAAAATAATGATGTTTTTGATTAAATTCCACATTGCAATTTATTTTTCCAAAATGTTGATATTCCTAAAAATTTTTGTGTAAATATACGTGTAAAACCACTCATTGCTCAGTGATCAAGTAGTCAGGTATTTATGTCTTGTTGAAATGCCATTCCCAGCTGCATATATTCTTTTTTAATATGAGTCCTTATATTGCTTCATTTTTTTATTTCATTATATCTAATTGCTTTAATTATATAATAAAAAATATTTATTATGTATGTAGACAAAGTAGCCCTATTTCATGTCAAGCTGGTCTTTACATGTATTGCACCCTGGCCTCAGCCAGGTCTCATTAATTAATATTGCATATTTTTCAACTACATCACATTTGAATCAAGAATCATGTATTTTTATAGAGACATACTAAAGGTGACAAAGCTGTCTCAACTAAAGTTTGTTGTAATAGAAGATTTAGTTCAAATTGGTCTCTCAAAACCGGAGCAAAGACGATATAAGAAGATATATTCCAAATACTTTCCCAATCCCTATATATCTAAAATTAAAAAACTTTTAACTACAAACAAAAGGAATGAACCAGTAAGTTTTCTGTAGTCTACTCTTCAGTAGAGCTTTTTCATAATTTTGATTGGGAGTAGTGTATATCAGCACCTTATTAACATTGTATTTTGCATGGCATGTGAGAAGAACTAGAGGGTTATTGTGAATACCAATGACTAATTATGGAGCTATGGATCCCTTTTTCTAATATAGGCTTAGATGGCATCTTATTAGGCTTATTTACACAAATCAAATTGTTGATTTTCTGGTCTGCATTATAGTACAAGACTGCATGTATTACAAGATGTTGTTACAATCTGAAAAGATTGAGATTGATCTGAGAAGACAAAAGGTGCATAATATATTTTTAGCCATATAATCATGCTCGGCAAGTGAAGTCCTTTAATTGCTTTTGCAATATGGAATGGAAAGGCCTGTAATATAACATTTCGGTAGACATTAGTAACAGTACATAATAATCTATCCTGTTTAAGTATAAATTTTTGGTTATATTTAACATGTATGTCACATAACATGAAAATATTTCACCTGATTATAGAAAGTGTTCACTGTGCCTCAGATATCTACCATGCATCAAATTGGTAAACCCCTTATTACTAGTATTTGACTGGGTGTTCTCATCTTATCATTAACAATAAAATAGAATATTATGTTTCTATTCAACTAAGTCTATCTCTACTCCATGTTATATTTATGATGTCATGAAGAATTAATTAAACCTTTAAGCGCAATCAACATCCAATTATCAAACTTTCAACTTAACATGTATATTTATTAATTTTATTACAAACATTATAATAGTTTAATTTGGTACAGAAATGATTATTTATTTTAAATTTTTCAGTTTTCACTTGGTCATAATTCTATTCCTATTGACTTTCAACCATTGTCTGAAAATAATGTTAAAGTACCTACCAAACATATTATATCTATTGAAGATATTACTATTAATAAGGAATTAGGAATGGGACAATTTGGTGTAGTGCAACAGGGTACTTGGACTACCGGAAATCAAAGAGTAAGTAAATAAGACTAATTGAAATATGTCCTAATTGAATGTTTATACAGACTTTACAAGTATTATCATCAGTTCACTACTTCTTGTCTTCTAATAATTAGTACATAACTTTGAAAATAGGCAACAACACATAAATGTGTTGTGTTAAATCTAGTTGTTGGATTTATATTGCATCATATAAAAATGCAAGTAATCTGAACTTTGTAAGCCATAGCAAGCAACATAACAAGAAAATAAAATGGGAGGGTTACAGGCCTATCAACAACATATCTCATTGTGGGAACAGGGTCTCTGTTCATACCTCTGGTCCTCAAGCCTATCTTCTTACTTGATGTTCTTCAATGTCGATAGTATGGCCATACATCCCAACAATAAGTCCCAACTGTAATCATCTGGTTCAGGGTAGCCTATTTCAAAAAAATGCAATCTTTTTCTTGTCACAGCATTCTTCATGCAGTTTACAACATAATGAGTTTATTGTAATACCAGAATTTAGAAGATTAGTACAATGGTACCTGTAAACACATTTAGAATGTCTTAGATGGGATATCTGATATGTTGTCATCTCTACTGTGTGTTCAGTGATCCTCTCGACAACCTCATTGCTCGTTATGCAAACTGATATAAGCAATTCAAATGGTTTTAATGTCAATATCATGTATGGTGTCTTATAACTTTGATCTCATTGGAATGGTGTTTGCTGTTGGATCACGGGCAGTCAGCAGTCTGATGTACGATCTGAGTACGATGATTGTCGGTCGGCTAAGTTACCTGAACAACATGGTTACAATATAAGTTTGAGAGACATGAGACTTAGCATGCTATTTATGTTGTACAGTAACCTTCTTTACTCAAACTTGAAATAAAAAACAATATCAATGTTTCTGTTATATAAACCAGCTAAAATATCTTGCTGGCAGAAACAAGAATAATTAATACCTAATTTAATATTTTACATCAATTACTAAGACTATTATTATTTGACCATTGTTTAACTTTGCAAAGAGTGATAGATAATCCCTGCAGAAGATAACAAATGTGTGATTCACAATAATGACGGGATGTTTTCAGAATAACATTCCATATATCTTATGTCATCACAAGTTACTAATTTACATTTTCCATATATTGTTGGTAAAAAATATTTTACCATTCTTCTTCTATTGTTTGTTCTCTCATTACTCAGGATCACAACTGCTAAGAAGTTTCTGATTTTTCCTCCACATTGTATCATATACTGTATGCACACTATAATAGAAACTACCACCTACAATCTTTCTTATTCAATCAGATCATCATGCTGACTATTTAAATTAGCACTGCCTGTGACTTGCAAAAACTTTATTCAATATACTTAATAATATAATTTTAATATTTGTATTTCATGTTTTTTCCTAAAATAAAGCGGTCTTTTTTTAATGTATGTCTTGTTCAGTTCTTTTTATCACCTAGTTTTACTGTTAGAATTATTTAAATTCCATCACTCTGTGATTGTTTCTTATTAAGTTATCAGAATTAGCTCCACTATCTCTCCAAGTTAAAGAAAATTTTCGTACATTATAGACTTTTTGTCATTTGTATTACTGGAACTAATTATAAACTTGCATTGGTCCCAGGATAAATGACTTAATGAAATACTTGCCCTGATGTATGCAGGCAGCCAGGGATGGTAAATTCCCAATGCTTTGTTTTCAATTTGTGTGCTGTTGTTGATCCTGATTTACCAGACATATAATAAATTGATATACTCTTCATTTTTATATATGCCATTGCACATGTATTATTATATGTAACAAAGTGAAACACATTTTTACTTTTTGTTCCTATTTTTAGCTGCAAGTGGCTATAAAATGCTTGGGCCATGAACGCATGACATCCAACTCAACAGAATTCCTAAAGGAGGCTGCTGTAATGCACAGTATTGAGCACCCAAATATTGTAAGACTGTATGGTGTTGTTTTACACTTAGACTCCTTGATGTTGGTAAGGAAAATTTTACTCAGTAAAACTTTGTTGCATATACTTATATATTACATACAAAAAAATATTATCACAATCTTTTTTATGAAATATGATATATTATCATAGAGTGGATAATAATTCTGGAAAGAAATAGAATAATAACTATAAAGTGATATAACTAAAACTTTAACTTTAGACCTTTCTTCGTTTATACTTTGTCTGAACAAAACAATGAAACAGATATAAAGTATAAAGGATAAAATATAATATGCTGTATTTTAAGTAAATGATCATACATGCAGAAAACCATATTTTATATTGAGCTCTTCATTATACATATTAAAAAGTCTACATTGTCATACAATAATGATGCGGCAGAAAATAGTAGAATACTTTCGTTGGTATCAAATTGAGATTGAAACTGATTTTAGTGCTTTTCCATGAGTTTGAAATTTTAAATCATAAAGGATTTTTTTTCAGGTAACTGAGCTTGCCCCGCTCCGTTCTCTACTGGAGTGCCTCCGCGAGGTGTCTCTGCGGACTAACTTCCCAGTACCAAATCTCTGCGAATTCGCACTGCAAATCTGTGATGGCATGACTTATCTAGAAAACAAAAGACTGATTCATAGGTTAGTTGTAGAGATAATATATAATACAACTGATTTGTGTCACTTTTACTTCCAAGGTGTATACAGTCTTGCTATTATAGTATTTAACTTCAATGAGGGAGATGCATTTGTAAAATATACATTTGAGAAAAAATTGTTACAAGTTAATGTGTAATCAAAAATTGTTACTGGGCTGAATCATCAGAAAAAGGAGAATGGAAATTTTAAAATTTACTGTGCCTTAATATAATATTACTTAAAGTTAGTCAATAAAAAAAAAGTAACAGAAAACATTTATACATGTCTCACTTGAACAAAGGCATTCAATTTAAGAGCTGATATAATATAAATGAACAAAAAATTACTTCTTCTGTATATATATTTATATATTTAAATATATAAACCATTTCCCACATGTAAAATTAAGTTGATTCAATGAAACCTCATATTTTAAAATACATCAAGGCATTTATGCTACGTTTTGTGCCATATAGATAAGTAGACATGTACAATTACATGTACTCGAGGAACATTACCCTCCTAATAAAAACTCTGTAAAGTGAAAGATGATCAGTTGGGTGATACTAATTAAAATAGTTTAATGAATGCCACTACTTTCGTTGCAGGGACTTAGCAGCAAGAAATATCTTAGTGTTTAGCAAAGATAGAGTAAAAATATCTGACTTCGGACTATCGAGAGCATTAGGCGTGGGAAAGGACTATTACCAAACAAATTACAATGTGAATCTCAAATTACCTGTTGCCTGGTAAGTTTTGTTTGATTTTATACTACAGTTTACAAACTTTGTGCTCAGCATGATGACAGTAAGTAGTTACAGTGACAAATTAATGCCTGATGCCAAGTGTGAAGTGCATAGGTAATATTAAGAAAGATGCAACTTGTTATGGAAGGATAATGGATGACAGCATTTCTGTCAAATTAGGCCGGTCTAGTTCAGTTGTAAGATTATAAAAAAACCTTTGTTGTGTTTTATTTATTGTTAATTTCTAAAAATTTTCTTCTTTTTACAAATACCAGTTTTTGATCAAACAAGCTGAATAATTATCTGCACGTCTGTTCCTAAAGCCTATAGACAAACATCCCCAAGGACAAATCAAACTGTAGGTGCATCACTAACTAAATTGAAACAAAACACAAAATTAAGATGAAATGTCTACAATAAATCAAGACTCCGGCTCTGACATCTTACTAACAATGCGAAGCACACCGCAGTCAAGAAATATTATATTTTAACACGAGTGTTGGTTATTCGATTCACAATAAAAATAGATAGTTAATTTCTTGTAACGAAATAAATTAAAAGTAAAACATCTTTATTGTGATCAACATCATTTTTATAAGATTACATTCATTACTGTGTCGAGAATAACATAAATAGACAAATTATTCTCAATCTTTCTGACAACAACGTATAAAGTTCGTATCATCCTATAAAATTGAGTAATAATTTAAAAAATTCTAGGTGTGCGCCGGAGTGCATTCTGTACCTGCGGTTTACATCTGCAAGTGATGTCTGGGCTTTCGGGGTGTGTTTATGGGAGATGTTCACTTATGGCTTTCAGCCATGGGCTGCGTTTTCTGGACAGCAGATTCTAGAAGCAATAGATGCACCTAACTTTCAGGTAACTATTCCTCTTTCATCAGTTGTTATGATAAAGGACAAAAGTATAAGTAGGTTAGAATTAGAAATTACTAATGTTTTACATAAGTTATTGTAATCGGTCTACACTAGTTCTTTTGTATGTCCAAAAAAATAACTGTTTGACTGTTCCTACTGTCAGACAACTATTGATTATACAAACTATCTTAATATATTTTAATTTAAAATATGAAATTGATAAGATTTTGTACAATAATAGTCAATGCCTAATGAAATCTATTAAATTCGATTATTCATCAAACTCCTTCCGTCTCTATAGTCGTCTTCCGTCGTCTGCGCTCATGATGTAAAAATCCAGTGTATTGCCATATCAAAATTGCAGTGTTGTGTATAATATTGTGTATGTTATATATAATATTTCCGCTGATACTGAGATTTATTTTTGACTATAGATGATTAAAGGATGATTGAAGATTAAAAGTGAAGGTTTTAGCTTTAAAATTAGATGAAATTGATATTAGTCAAATCTTTTTTATTTAAAAAAAATATATATTTATACAAAATTCGTCTTGAACCTTTTATTTTTTATTACCCCCCTAGCTGTAATTGCAACTGCTAATCGGTTCTTCAGAGACCGGATAAGATTTTTCACTGTTGTTTCAGCGAGTGTGGCTTGAAGATCCGATCTCGTAGCTGGCGCAGCATTTCTAGAACCGAACTTTTCATTTGAGTTCGTCCCATTAATGCTCAATAAGATTTAACCTCCTGAGTATGTGGACGGGCATTGTCCTGCATTAGCACAAAGTTTTCACCGATAAAGTCTGCTTAAGGAATGACATGATCCTCTAATATCTCTTCAATATATCGCTCCGCAAAATCTGTCGCTAGATTCGATGAAAACCCAACTCGGTTTTCGCTTCCATCCTCCCGAAAATTCCCGCCCACACCATCCTGATACCTCCACCAAATGCCACAATTTCACACATGCAGCACTGCGAATCGCTGTTCAAATCTTCTGTAGACTACTTGTCGTCTAACACCGCAATGGACATACACTCTGCTTTCATCTGAGAAGAGAACAGTTCGTCCGTCCAGTTCCCGTGTTTTTCTCTTGCGAAACGTAGTCGGGCTGCTCGATGAGCTGGGGTCAACTTAGGGCCAGTAGTCGGCCTTTTTGGAATCATGTTAGCCGCCTTTAGTCTTGTTATGGCCGTCCAGCCGCCGACAGCCACTCCTCGAGTTTCTGTGAGCTCCTGTGGGACTTGAACGCTAGGGAGGGCCCGATTTCAGAAGACAAATATATACTACTACATATTTTTTTTAAAATGCCTGTACCACCATGTGTAGTTTATTACGCAATTGATGTTATATCTGCATTAAAAAAAACATCTTGTAACATTTTACGTCTTATGATAACCTAATATGGTTTAAACTTTGATTATTATTAGTTGTAGCATTTAATATATATTTTAATGCTTGTTTCAGAGATTGGAGCGTCCTGAATGTTGTCCCGATGAATATTATTCCACTATGCTGGAGTGTTGGTCGCAAGATCCGAACGATCGCCCAAAATTCAAAGACCTCGGGCCAAAATTACGAGATATACAACCCGAACAGGTTAATACAACTTTCTTTTATAATTATAAATCTCTTATGATGCCTTTTCCCATCTTGTCCTAGGTTGTCTCCTTATTTAACAGGACTCGTTTAAGTCCTTGGTTGATATTGTTGTGGCTGGTGCCTTCTTCGTTATTTCATTATCATTATTTATTATTTCACCTTGATTATCATTGCACCTTATTACAATGTCCGTACCGTTCTTTATGGCTGTCACATATCATTAACAGCTCTCAACTGTTTTGTACAATATGCTCCTGCATTGTAGTCGACGCATTTTGAACTGTGTCGTCGGGCAATAAATGTCACATGACAGTATGAATGTGCACGCAATGCAATCCGTTATCGATACTTAGCTACCTGCAGCCGAAAGCGGCCCTTTTCAGGGCCACGTTACGATCTATACAGTTTCTCTATGATTACGTCGAAACAAACATTTTATCTTACAAATTAAAAAAAAATATTTTCAAATAGCGAAAAATTATTCCTATTCATACTTAACATAATTTAGCATATCGATCGTACCTATCCCGTTATCGATATGCACCTCTACAATTCTTACGCTCATCACTATACCTCTTCATAAGACCTGTAAGTGCGAGCGAGACAGACAGATAAATATGATTTATGACCCGAAGCCTCAGTTCATAATGCGTCGACTATAGTATTGGCTATCTGTCGTCACAGAACACTATTAGATATATCGATAGCTACGAAAACTATGCAGTGTTTATTCTGTGTTATAAATTAAGAAATAATAAATCGTATTCTTTTTGATGCTGATCTTTGATGGGCATACAGTGAGTCTACGAAGAGTCAATCTATGTAGAGATATATTAGTCTTGATATGGTAAAGAAGTAATAGACTAAACTTACATATGTCACTGCAAACCTTCATGCTAATTCATACTATATTGACTTTACGCGTTATAAATTGAATTCTAAAGTACAAGTATGTTGTTCTCTATTTTTCAGGTTCAAACTATCGCTAACTACCAAAAGCAAGAAGAAGGTAGACGAAGCAACTTTCTGGAATATAAACAGGGACAAATAATAACAGTACTTGGAAAGGAGTAGGTTTCTTAATTCTTATATTTAATTACATGTAATCTCTTCTCTTTCTTTATCTTTATACAAAAAGCCTAATAAATTAAAATGTAACAGTTTATATAAGCATTCTCAGTCAATATACAGCAAATACAGAGTTACAATAATATATTTAAGAATAGGATGATTAAGTTGGGATAATCATTTTGCATTTATGTATCCTTAAAAGGCTGCTGTTGAATATAGGCCATTCCAGCAACTGATATGCACCAAGCATGTTTGGTTTTTACTGCGGTCATTTAGTCATCCAGTGCAATTAATATATATGTACTTTATATCATCGTTACACCCTAGTTTAATAGTTACTATAAATATGATTTTTATATTTATAGTAACTATTAAACTTTTTTTTAAAAATTAACTATTAATTTGTCTAAGTAAACAAAAGACAAAGGGAATATATAAAATACTTTGCTGGTATCCTGTAGCGTAGACCTATTTACCTCTTCTCTGTGACCTGATTCATTCGTAGTGATGTCGATTAATATAAAAGACGGTTTATGAAACGATTTTATTGGCATATAATAAAGTAATTCACATTTGCAAGCATTGCGTGTGCCTCTTCATAAATCAAATGTTATATATTCCTTGTATGTAAGACAAAAGATCGAAATAATCAATAAAGTGCGCGAATAGAATAATTCAGACCAACTTATCCGCATTTCTTCTGCTGCAGCAAATGTTTACTCGGGGCGTAAAGTGCATTCTTCTTGAAGCCTGCGGGTAAGTTTGTAAAGCTTTTTAGTTTCGTTGGGCGCATGCGGTGCTTGCGATGCGGCCTATAATTGGTTTATTTACTTTTATATCGCATATGTCAACATATTTAGTCGAAATAGAAAAACATATTTAATAATGGTACCTCACGGTAATGCGAATACTTCTAATTTATTTATATAAAATTATTTGTTTTCCAGTAATATGACAAAAACTTCAATGTGGTACGGTGTCTTGCCAGGTGGCACCTGCGGTATGTTCGACCCGACCCAAACAAAACCCTACGCTAAAACGGTGGTGAGTTAATGTTTTCCCAACCCGGTGAAACTGTAAAAGCCCCCAGGCTAAAAGCGGCCATCAGCCCGAAAAAAAAAGATGTTTCACTCAAAATATTTATTTTCACAAGTTGAGTCATTTTTTATAACATCAAACCCTACATTATCATTATATAAACATTTAGCTAGTTACTAATTTTAGTCCTTTCTTGGTAGCCAAATATTTCTCTAACCGTTTTATATAGAGCACATTGAAAAGTTTTGTGCCCGAACCGGCTAAGAAAATCTTGAGGATCACTTTGGAACAGATCCAAACAATCCTGTGATACTGTTTGGCGGATGCGTTTGTTTTCGGCTGAAAGCAGTCTAGGAACCCATCTGGCAGAGACCTTAGAAAATCCAAGATCGTTGAAAATTATGTTCTGTGCTCGTTCATAGGAAATTCCTATTGCTTCTGCTATCTCTGCAATCGTCAATCTCCTGTCATTCAAAATCAGGTCTAATATTTTATTGGAATTTTCGTCTGTGGTAGCCGTCGGCGGCCTACCACTCCTTGGTTCATCTTGCACTGCTTCTCTGGCATGTTTGAAATCCGTAACCCATCAGTGACAGCTTCTCTGGCATGTTTGAAATCCGCTACCCAACATTTGACAGTGGCATAGGATGGAGCAGATTCCCCCAAAGTCTCGTACATATCTACATAAATTTGTTTTTGCGTTAATCCTTTTTTTTGTAAATATTTTATGACGGAGCGGTGCTCTATTTTATCCATTTCTACGGAAACCGCGAACTTCGTTTGTTAAATCGATCACAAATTTTGCAATTTTGACAGAAGAAAAACAAAAGTCGGCAGATTATAATTAAAAAATAAATGGCTATTACGTGCCAGTATTTGTTTTTTTGAATTTAAATGTCAACCTTAGCCTCAAAACTTTTCAATGTGCCCTCGTATTTTATGTTTTCATTTGAAATCACGTGATGTATTTAATTTTAGATGATATTTAACGTAGCATTAGTGACAGTGCAATGATTTGCCAATCATCGCTTGTCATTATTAACACACTTAACAAAACGAGAGAGATGTTCTAATCAAATGTCGGCACAGTGCTAACCACGTATAACTGCACCATTTATTCCATACCATCACCCAGAGAGTCATGTCCGGTTCACTTTCACCGCATCCGGCGCGCAATTCAACGCGCACTCGTCCTTCTATTCTGCGCTCTGACGTCAAACGGCACACTTACACGGGAAAAAGGACGATTCAACGGTGCATGATATCCAGTCCACAAGGCGACGTCAAACATACAGGGCACGTTGGATTGGATGGTGCTTATTTCGGCGATATATCATTCCTCGATCCCGCTGGCTGTGTAAGTATGGGCAAATGTCACATTTTAGACGCGAGGACACATTTTCTTTATATAAGTAATGTAGCGGTAAACGGCTACATGGTTGGTCTGACAGTAAATATCATTGAGATTGGACGTTGGATAATATAACCGTCAATGAGAAAAGGACAATTCAAGAAAGCATTTTATTTAGGCTCTAATGCACTAGTCTAATCGCACAAGGCACAATTAATTGTTTACTATGGCTGTAGATGAAAAGGGAAATCAACTAGCTTCTAGAAGTACACTTTCTATATAGTCCAGTCCTCGAGGAGCTGGTCATAATTCCTCGACACCAATTTTTTATTCCCTTACACTCTGTCTATCTATGTGTTCGAATAACAAAAACAAAATATATATATATATATATATTCTCAATAAATATATAAGATGTAGTTTTGATGTCTCTTCAATGGCCTAGTTACTAGTAATTAGGTGAACTACTGTCGGTAAATAAATATATATACATATTAGACATATTATCAATAAATATATAAGATGTAGTTTTGGTGTCTCTTCAATGGCCTAGTTACTAGTAATTAGGTGAAAACTGTCGGTAAAAAAAAATACATACATATATAAAATCTGCATCTGTGAATGTGATATACATAACGTTGCTGCATACAGGATTCAACTTAATTTTTGAGAGAAATATTGACTAAGGTGAGAATATTAGTTTTGTTTTAAATAGAATGCTATTAACATTAACACAGAATACTAGATTTTATTAAAACTTCTCAATGTGTATACTGATACACACACACACACACATGAGTAAATTTTTGCATCAGCAAAGCATTTGTTGTTAATATATATTTATGATTTTTTGATGTTTACATGACATTGTATATATCGAAAGTAGTTAGTACCAACAACGACAGAAGAAATATAAAGATACTTGAAAACGTATATATTTTTATTTGATATTGCTGTTTCGGGCAAGGTTTATTAAATATTTATTTACTAAATGGTTCTTATCTATATTCTATATTCTATTTTGTTTTAAGTGTTGTGCTTGTTGCATAAGTGGTGTTTTTTCTTCTTCTCTCAGCCGCCACGTCAGATCGTAACTCCGTACAAACCGTCCGAGGACTTGGAGCAAGTGCCTCTTTTGAATCCGAATTCACCATCTCACCTTTCTGGGGCCTCATGCATGCCCCCATACCCGATGCTGACTGCCACGAGGCCAGATAAGAACGATTGCGACGAAGTTGATTTGTCATGTGAGTGTAATCTTAATTCAACGTCACACCAGCCTCATTTATAGTGACGCCGTAGTTATATTTTTTTGATGAAAGAAAAAAACCGATTTGAAATATTAACCGAATTGAAATATTATATAATTACTTAAAACACTGGCTTTCACACACGCTATTATTTCATTTTAATGGAAGATTTGAATCAAGTTCAAAATTATTTTTTTTTAAATTGCCTTGCGAGATCACACTACGAACAACGCCTGCGTGTATCCTTATCGGAGATGAATGATTATATTGTTAAACCTATTTCTATCTGTCTATCTGTTTTGTTTTTGGTCGTGCCCCTTAGGGGGCGGGCCCTTGTAACTTTACGACCCACTTGTGCAGTACCGCGTCCGTTGGTAATCTATGATATACTTGAATCCAAAAGTTTAAAATGACTTCAACAATGACCATATATCGAGTCTACTAGTTGGAGTGTTGCTTTATTTTTCTTATATTATACCTCTTTTCTCATTCTTATTTACAGATAGCGATAAAAAAATGAAAAGTCTCAAAAAGTCACATCTGAAGTTGGTGTCGGAACAGTCTGCCAGCAAGGGCATTTTGAATAAGGTCTTGAAAATATCATTATTTATTATAAAAAATATTTATAAAGCGGTGGATTAATTTTTTAAGTACATTGCGTAAGTACATACCTTTCTTAATGACGACGGGATTCAACGTTTCCTTTTCTAATTGTACATCCGCGTATCCTACGTTTGATTCGCAGTTCATGTAATCATTATTTGCGAAAGTGCATTGTTTGAAAAGTATATGTATACATATTATAAATCTACCTCATATTATTTAGTAAGCAGCCGCCATAATTTAGTAACAAAGACGAAAAAGTGATAAAATTTTAAGTTATTACCTAGTAGTTATTAACTAAGCAAACGGGATTTCATTAAAAATATTCTAATAATATATATTTATATTATTTCAAATAACTTATAAACTTTATTATGACAATTTTATGACTTCAATCAATATTTTGTGTAAAGAACTACTGTTTTTTTCATGTGAAGAGGAGTTTTATAAATAACATGCTAGACACACACCTTTCAAAGAATATCATTGTGTTTGATACAATTATTAATGGATTATCCGCCGTCATTGCTCCGCCAAAGCCTCTTCAATAAAAACACTTAAACATGATTCATCTCTTGGAGATGGAGGAAATTAATGAAAAAAAATGTATAATACCCATACAGAAACCCCCTTGATACCTAAACTGTTTAATTGGGCCAGGCAGAGATGAAAAGGTATATCAACGTGATCATATAAAATCTCTAACTTGACGAAATCAAACCTATTGAATTAATCGGAGATGATAGTTTGCTAGTGATTTTTATTAGTTGTCTATAGATAGATAAAAGATATATATCTATAGATAGCGCCAATAGATTTAGAACCCACGATCTTCGACGACTTTGACGTTCCACATTTGTCTAGAGATACATATATTTTTGATTTAAAATATCTACTGGGTAATTGGTTGTGTTGCCACAATCGTTTCGTCGTAATCAAAAAGCGGATACTTCGAAGAGTTGTGTCACTAGGTATTTACCTCAATACAGTTGAACGGGATTTTTGTGGTTATGTAATTTTTTTTATAATTTATTATGAAAATTATATTTATTCATTTACTATTTCAAATAATATAATGTTACAGGTAAAAAGCACGACACTCGGTCGGACGCACAAGAACGATGACGGCTCGACGACGACGAACGACGAGGTCCATGAGTACCACGAAATTTCTGACACCGACACCGTAATTAAACTTTTTCTCCACTTATTCGGCGTTCCATTCCTCAAGGCGGTGTCGAAAATGTTCTCTTAAAGCTCTGTAGGATTTCTATAAAAAATTATAAAATGCTTTCAAGAGCAACGTTGCGACCCGTCTGATGCTATTAAATTCTTAGTCGACAGAGGGATAAACTTAAGACTTAAGATGCCTTGGTAGAGTTCCTCAATGTAGTAGCTAGCGAGGCTATTGCATTTCGTAGTAAGTTGTTGTTGGTGATAGGCATATAGTCAATGTTCACCAAGTCTTCGAACCTAGCGCACACACAAGCAATCACACACGTGATCTAGTAACAGTTTGAAGCAGTCTTTCGGGAGATGACACCTATATCTGAATGTGTATTTTTTTTTTCACGAGGAAACCCACTCGAAATTTACCACATTAAACCCAATTAAGGAAGTGTAAGGTCGAAAAGCTTTGAGATATTGTATGAATTGAACTGCGATCAAATAATATTTCTAATCTACTTGTACGCATTGCCCTAATCTAAATCATTAACCGATTGAATATAATATTGCAGGAAAGTACCGCAGCAGATTTAATTAGAGGTGATAACTTTGTACTACCTGAGAGTCCCGGGATCCCTGTAAGTAATTCCAATAATAATAATATATATATAAAAAATTATATATATCTTTATGTCGTACGTAAGTGATAAGTATTTTAAGTTGATATGAAAAATATTTTAACTTTTCTGTCTGATCATATCTTACGTGAAACGTTGGGAGTGTCGATGGAGCTGTCGCGTATTCTTAATGATTAATGATGTTCACATTTGATTACCACCACGGCAATATTATCAGGTTAACAAGAACAAACAATTAACAAGATGATATCAATTGCGCAGAATATATTATAGTTCTGTATGCATTTGCGTAAACACATTGGCAATTGACTTATACTTATCGTGACATTTCACTTGTCCGATCAATGCCTGTGCAATAAAACATAAGGATGCACCCAAACCTGACAAACCAATATTTGTAATTGACAAGTATTATTGTCCGTACGGAAATCAAACCAAAAACACGTATGCGATGCGGTCGTCGTTCTTAACACTACAATACAAGTCGATGTCTTATGATAACAAACAGGAGGGGTATTATTCGTGTGTTATTTAGAGCACACGTTTTGTACGTGGTAGTATCACGCCACTATCATACACAATATGTAGAACTAATAACTCGTATGTACCTACACATACAATGGCTCAGGTTTTCACAGAAAATATTAATAATAACTAACCTTAAAAAAGTTACCTGGCGCTATTGTATTTTTGTCAGATGAACGAGATCATCCGTAACTTAATTACGAGGGATTCCATCATACTTCTAAGCGAAGGCCGGACCCCGTGGCTTTTAGTGCACTTGCAACACAACAGTGCCTGGGTCCAACATCCCGGGTCCTGTTTTCATTTACAAGCCGTAGTACTCGTTGGATTTCTTGAATGCGTAATTGGTTTAGGATAGAGGAAGACAAGTGGGTGCATCTTGCCTTTATCTTGTCTAATCAATGCGCGATTACACTATAAAATAACGTGCGTACGTGATGACGACTGCTAGATTGTCCCGAAGAAATTATTTAACATTAGGTGAATGGACAGGTATGTTCATTTGCCACCACTTAATTAAAAAAAGCATTAACTAACGTGGCTGCCTTTTCATTAATTACATCACGTCGCAATTTAAGATCAGGTGAGATTGGTACTTACATTGATAAACCTATATTTATTTGTTTTTTTTCAGAAGAGCTATACGGACTTTGGTCAGAGTCTGCTGGATGAGATGGAGTCTATGTTCCGGAGCCTTGACGGCAGGAAACGGGATGATGTAAGTTTCTTTTATTAGAGTATTTTTAAAATAAAGAAAGTATTATCAAAAAATTTTGCTTAATTATCTTTCATATGCTTGACAATTTTCTAATTTTACTATAATCGATAACTTTGTTATGATTAATTTATTTGCAAGCACATAATTTAGTTTTAAATTTTATCCAATCAGGTTTCGTACGTAAGCGGAAATAAGGGTAAGATGTAGGTTTTGTAACTGAGTTTTGCATTTTGCACGTTTATTTGCATACTGTACTTAACACTAAAAAATGTTCAAAAATTCATGTAATTTTTTTCATGGTTATTCCCAATAACATATTCGTATAATATCAATGATCTTGTCTTTAATAACATAGTGAAGACAACCCCAGTAGATCACTACAAAATGCTGTTAATTGGTAAAAAATACTCCATTGGTACATACTTGGTTCAAGAGCTAAAAAATAGTGACCATTAACATTTTAGTAATTAAATTTATTGATAGTGATGATTCTTCACTCCATCAGTGTTGAATATTTTGATTCTCCATCGTGTTGAAACCATTGTATCATTCACCATTGCAGTTATAAACTTTTTAATAGCCGAACTCATATGTTTTTAAACTTTTAAACCTACTTTGTTGAAATCATGCTAAAGACACGTAGCATTACTTAATCAGTTACATAAACCATCGATCTTATTGTATGTATACGATTTGTTTTCAAATATAATAAAAAAAACTTCATTTATATAAAGTTTACACGGTATTCTCTTTGTAATTAAAGTGTATGAACTTAAATTAATGTTCGACACAACGTGGGGCATACGGAGCTTCTGTAACTGGCCACTTACGATTAAAAAATAAAAGCAAATATGGAATTCGAAAATGGAACTCTAGGAAACATGTTACTTTTTAATTTGCGAAACTGACATTTGTTTTACATTGTGACGTCCTTTATAAAATTCAATGTTGCTATTACAATGAAATAAATTAACTCGTTAAAATTTTCGCTCAATGATTTACGATTTTCGATTTTTGTGTATTCGAGGGCAGGAGATTAGATTAGATCGTTTCCATGATAATATACGTGGAGGTCGGCTGGCAGCGGCGGTTACGGAATCCAATATTGATACCGTACAACGACTGATTGAAACTGACTAAAAAAATTCTTGCTGTATTAGGTATTGGAATGAGATACCGCATGATTTAACAAAGTGCGTAAAACAAAAAATAATCAATATATGCATTAGTACTCTTACGCTCCCACGCGCGTGCATGTGCACACATACAAGGATACATTAACACATACGAATAAGCCATCCATTTGTTTACTTAAAAATTCTATTATAAAAATCACAATTATCTGCAAAATATATGTATGCTACTATTTTATTAGATATGTAAATTAGAGGGCACCTAAATATAGGCCTCGGCTTAGATAAAATTATGATTCCGCCGTGGTCGATGTTGATTTTGTTGCCTTAATTAACGTTTACACAAAATATCCTAAATTTAAAGTCCTAATTCATATGATATTTATTAAAAACATTTTGACGGTTGATTTTAAAGTAATTTCCTATTTTTCGTTAAAAGTATTTAAAAGTCCACAAGTAGTTGTAGATCTTAGTTATTAGTCTAGAGAAAGCAATTTATTACCATTAGTATAGAGCTACCTGTATATTTTACATTATTTTATATTATTACGAAAAAAAGGCCATTTTAATTATAATTTTATATTGCCTTGACGTCGTTAATGGCGTTTATAAAATATAATAAATCTTCTTCTATCATAAAATAATAGAATTAATAAAAAGTTATTATTAATGAGCTCTTTCTCTAATGATAATTTTTTAAAGGTTTTTTAATGACAAAATTGTTATTTAATTATTTAATATTTAAGTTTCCAATATTGTTATTATTAAATCCCTTCAAAGTGATTCTATTAATTCCGTTAATATTTTCATATTAAAAATATAACTATTATTGTATACTTTCAGACGTCAAGCAAACATTTCGACATCGACAGCGCGATGAGGTATGATTTTTACTAGAATAGTTATTTGCTAACCCTATCCCGCTCAGATAGTATTTATCCGAATAAAGAATAACCTTAAAAAGAAGTTTGCTGTCAATTGTACAATTACAATGTTTATTTTATTCAGGATGACACAAATAAACTGTACTGTGGTCATCCGATATTCAATAAAAAATAATTGTTTTGCGAGTCTCTATAACTAATAACTGTATTATCAGTACATTAATTATTTGTGTAATCTGTAATCTTTTTTTAGTGGAAATAAACTTTATCTTCTTCATAAAATATATAATTACATGTACAAAAAACTTGGACTTAAATTGAGCTTAATTTGAAAAAGATAAGAGAAAAGTGGATTTTTTTTTAACTGGAGGTAGATTTTCTGACCCAAGCTGAAATTGGAATTTCAAATATTCAGGAGCAAACCGATTGTGTAAAATATTTGAATAAGTTACATACATAAAGTCGAGAAGGATCTACGATAGAGTAACTGCTGCGGCGCGGGTCCTGGTTTCGATCGATTCCCAGCCATGAACAAATTTGTGATACTTGTATATCACAAATTGTTGGTTTTTACGACTGGGTGTAGTGTATATCTCGTGTCTCCCTGACACTGCATTTACCTAACTCCGATCTTATAGCACACGCGTTACATTGGATTAGGGAAGCGGCTGAATAGTGAGTTTTAGACCCTGTGTTCACACAAATGTTAACGGCACTAAAATATTATGCGCCGTTGATGTCATCTGACAATAAGCAGAAATTATCGCCGCGGTCGAAATCTACCAGGAGGACATTATTGTTAACAACGCGGTTAAGGTAATATATAATTGGAATAATATATAGAGGCGCACAAATTTGCAAATTATTAGCATAGTCATCATACGAGCAGTAAATTTGGCAAGTAATGAATTAAAAAGTTGAATCCACGATAGGAGAAAGAATTCCATCTTGACGAACGAAGCCAGCCAGACGCTTCTCATATTCTGCTAATACCGGACTGATCAGTGATAGATTCAGATATATTGCCATGGAATAACATTGCCGAAGTGAAGTGAAACCTTCACCTCGTTTGTGGCATATTGTGAAGATTTCCTCTTAAACCAAAAAAGAACTTTCTTCTTTTCACCCCGTGTTCTGGTGCGCCATGCTTGGAGGGGCGGGATTTCGACGTACTCGCTCGAGTGGTAGGTGAGATTTTAGTCCGTTCAAAAACGACATAGTACATCCTTGCCCTCAAGGAATATGCATAATATATTATTTTCCCATAGGACAAAGCTTTTAGGCCTCTACAATAAGTAAAGATCGAAATATAAAGTTTGTCTACGTAGACATTAATTTAATATACATAAATGTTGCGCCCGCAAGTTCCCTATTTACCGCTTCCTATCAACTTTCACATTAAATTTGTGCAGGTCTCATACGCTCAGCAAGGCAGAGAAGAAAAGAAGCTTTAACACTGGCACCATGAAATTGATGTCTGCACATGACGAGAAAACACTGGACACGGCCGTAGCACTTGCTAATGAGATCACCACCAAGTAAATCAAATTGGTGTTTCTAAGTGTAGGATTTCATATCTTTTATTCCAATCGAAGTACACAAAGACCACCAACCAACTTATCCACTTTTCGCTTAAATTAAGTGCCACACTTTTCGCCTAAACTAAGTGCAAATCTTTTCGCCTAAACTAAGTGGAACTCTTTTCGCCTAAATTAAGTGCAACACTTTTCGCCTAAACTAAGTGGAACTCTTTTCGCCTAAATTAAGTGCAACACTTTTCGCCTAAACTAAGTGGAACTCTTTTCGCCTAAACTAAGTGCAACTCTTTTCGCCTAAACTAAGTGGAACTCTTTTCGCCTAAACTAAGTGCAACTCTTTTCGCCTAAACTAAGTGCAACTCTTTTCGCCTAAACTAAGTGCGATACTATTCGCCTAAATTAAGTGCAAGAGCTAATTCCTTTTATATCTGAAGTTGCATTTTTTCAACAGCCACAAATTTAGGGAACTTTCATCACTTTCTTCTTGTACAAACATTGGCCCAACTGCTCTGTCATCAATGTGAGGTCTTTATAACGGGGCATTAATTAATTATATAAGTATAACTTTATAATAATTAACAACTTGTAGGTCGATGAACGATCTCGACAACGATCAGAAGTTACCAAAATCGCCGAGTGAGCGGTCCAAATTCCATTTCAAATTCCCGCTAGTATCGCATCATCAAACCGCAGCGCACGAGACTGATGCAGCCGGTGAGTTAATATAACTAACTTACTGTTTAATAAGTTTTATTTAAATGTTAATAATTTCAAACCACTCGCCGCACACAGAGCATAAGTAAAAAGTAAAATAACAACCACTATTGGATTGGGGACAGACCTCTTTAAACATGATCGATGTTAAATATTACAATGTAACATTACAATTATGTTACTACCTTGGGACGGTCATTGGATAATATATTTTAATTACGTGAACACCGGAAATTGACGTACCTTTTGTAGTAGTATTTACTATAAAAGTTATGTAATGGGAATTAAACTTATGTCATACGAAAGATACTGTGCCTAAGATCTGCAAGAAATGAAGTGTGTAAGTTGCCGTTAATGCAGATAAACCAAAGTGATCAATTAACTAATAATAAATTACATTTTGATCAAATTCACGGTATGACGTGTACAAGTTTGGGACCCGGTGTGTGGTAATTGGTATCGTTCAACAGCATAGCACTGTCGTATTACTTTTTTATTTAAATTAATATTTAAAATAGAGTTCAATTTTTTTCGTGCTGTTTGCCGCTGTTAGTCCGAGGACTTTTACAGTTTCGTCGTGCTGAGAGGTGACCGAGCGCTTATGGCGCTCAGTCGAGACCTCTATTAGTGAGTAAGCAGCACAAGGGCTCTCAAGTGGGAGCCTCGGCTTGTGTCGTTACCCTGTTCAATTCAATATATTTATTTGGAAAATTTTAACTTTTACACTTAATAAGAGAACATTGACGAGAATTCTAAATTTTTTTATTTATTAATTTTGACTAAACAGTTGCGATTTCATCATCCATTGAAATGAAATTATAACTTATTTTTATTTATTTGTTTTATTATTCTATCGTTTAATAGTCCACTTATTTATTTTTAAGGATTTATTATTTTTATATTTGGGGTGATAAACGAGCAAACGCTTCACCCGATGACTGCTTATTCTATCATATTATATCTATATCCATCTCATAAAAAGATTCGAGAAGTGTTGTCGCTCCTAAGGGTGGAGATGGACGTCCACGTGTTACCAAATTAAAACACACATACATTAATACACACACTCATTTTTATTAATAACTTACAGTGTGTGGTTCTCGTTGTTTCAGGAAAACAAGAGAGACGAAATTTCAGCGATGAAGCTAAAAGCGTACCGGATATTCAGGTAACGTGTGCCACTATGTATTTTTATGTTTTTGTTTATCTCCGACTAAAAAAACGAGTCGCACGTTCTAGTGTAGTTTATTCATCATCTATGGAATTTCTCCTGTTCCCCTTTTTTTTTGTTGGGATATCTATATTTTTTAATTTTTATACTAGAGTCCAACATAAAATTTATGGGGACTTTTAGAAGAACCTCGGAGATGGGTTCAATTGAGTTTAATTACAATTAGCGCAAACGCTTCGTGGGTCACATACAGATTTTATCACCTTTCGATGATATGTCATGTCACTAAAAAGTTATATGATTGAAGATTCGTTAAAGTTGACTAAGGATAACCCCCTTTAAAATGAGTTCATGCATCGATAGTACATAGATTTGTTACACTTTTCACCGGAATAACTTTTATATTTTAGAATTTTATAATAAAATTAATATAAATATTTTTATCAAATTTGGTTGTACAAACTTGCGACATAGTCCATCCATTCCATCGCTTTTAAATAGTAAAACTTTTTAGCTGTGTTCAGCATACAGTTAAAAAGGTTTACTAAAATAGATACCCTTTGCTATAATATACGTAAAGTTGACACGGGGACCAACAGCGTTGTCTAAATTGCAAGTTTTTAAAAGTCGTAGAGCCACGCTGCATTCCAGTTTTACTATGAACACACAATACCAGCATAAAAAAGCATAATAGCTGCTGTGTGCGTTCGTATGGCTTAAATTGAGGTGACCGTAGGCCGGCCCAGTAAGTAGCTGGTAATCGATCGGTCCGTCGTCTATTCGTATTTAGTATTTTTCAATTTATTATCTGTGTATCGGATGGAACGTTATCGCATATTATGTTATTTAATTAAATTTCTGAATGTTACTAATACAGTCAACGATAACGGAGGAAAGCAAACTTGCGTACACGAGTTTGATCGAAAATCCAACACCATCATCTTCACTTATAACACACATGGACATCAAACACAAGCCCTCTACAATACCGAAACCGGCGCCGCGGATCAAAGAGTCGCGCACTAATTTCCTGTCACTACAGAAACAATTCTCGCACGGGAACAGGTAAGTTTGTTAATTAGGAAACGGTGCACTAGTTTTAAACGTTTACTATATAATAATTGAACAACACACAGGTTGATAGGATTGGTGTGTGTGTTAATAATACTACTAATAGATGGAAGCCTAAAGTCCGTGAACATGCCACCATTGCATCTTAGTTAGTACCTAGAGGTGACAACTCTGATTATGCGATGCCCGACATACAATCTATTGATGCGACAACCGGGTCGTTACCGTAATAGGAAACTCGTTTTTTTTTATTTATATTACTGGTAACAATTACAACTCGATATTACTCTGTTCTTGTGGCCGTCAAATCGTGTGCAGCTTAGATATGCGATGAAGTTTGATGTGAACTATTGTGTACTAACAGTACAGTTATCACATCAATGGTAAACTGTGTGCATATTTGTCACACTTTGAGTAATAAATTGATATCCAAGGATAATTCATCATTTATTAATTCTCACCGGATTGTGCAGATTTTTGGGCAGTAGGCTAAGTTAGTTTGAAATTTACTATGTATATTGTGAATTTCCACCAGCGATGTGAGATAACTAATGTGACGATGTGAGGTAGAACACGGGGAAAGGCAGATCGGACCGGCTAAGATGCGCGAGAAAGATGCACACAGTGGTAGAGCTACACTGCATTTTGTTTCTAGTTGCAGAATGAATGGGTCAGCTCGACCGGGGTAGGACCACGCCCTCACAGAATACCAGCGTAAAATAGCAGCTTTACGCTGCTGTGTTTCGTCTGGTGTGTGCAGGGATCCGGAGACCTTTATTACTGGAGACGAGGCATTCCATCTCAGTCTTCAAGGGTGACAACGCATCTGCATTATGATTTCTTGTCAAGGATGAATGTAGATGTCACGGGCCGCAGGAATCACTTACCATCACGTGAACTGTGTGCTCGTTTGTTACTCTTAATGCTATAAAAAAAAACTTCGGACTAGGTTTCTGGTCACTGCTTTGTATAACTACACCACTCGCATCTGTCGCTTCGGCGATAATCTAAAATGCATCCGCTTCATTGAGTAATTATTGATTATTAAAGTAATTATTTAATTCCATAAAATTACAACACTTATAATTTGTTCTCCGATTATCGCCGTGTGCCACATAGCATTTTAATGTCAACCTTAGGCTCAAAAATTTTCAATGTGCCCTCGTATATCATATGCCGACAGAGTTACTATGTGTAATATTAATTCTAAAGAGAAATAATATAAATATAAAACTCTTACCATAGACACCAATACATTAATTTTTATATTAAGTTTTTAAAAAGTAGGCAATTTTTTTATTAATTATTTTTTAAATTATAGATCGTCGTCCACCAGCGCACAAGAGGACCAGCAAATTTCCACTCAAGATGTAAGTTGAATAATTAGTGTTTCTTATTGACTCTTGTTATGATATATAATATTTTATCCCATTGCGTTTCTATATCCTGAGTTCCCTAACGAGTGTTACAAAAAGTCTATATAATTATGACAAAATAAAGAAATGAAAATAAAGTAATGAAACTTATAATAAGTAAGTAATAAGTAGTAAGAATAATACTGGAAGAAAATAAACAAAACTAAATAAGCTAGCTAACGGCAAGTAAGGTTCGTAAGTTAAAAAAACAAATAACATAACGTGTAAGCAAAGTAACCAGTTGTGTCAGTTCTTATACCAAGCGTCGTCGTTAACAGATCTCCCCGCGCGATCGGTTGTACGCAAGGCCTTGATAGGTTCTAAGAAAGTTGTATACGCCATGCTCGAGGAGTCGGTCAGTATTATTGTCATGGAACCATAAAGTCGTGGATAGGCGCAGAGATGGTCGTCGCTGCCTATGCGCATCCGAAAATATGTTATCATCATATATCGAAAGGTGTTGATACCGCGACACAGGTTTAGTACAGACCTAGTACAGAGTCATTTTAAACAATGCCATATATTTTGTATTTACCTTTTTGTCACTGCATTTTTTTAAAGTTGAAGTTAACAAGTTTATTAATTTCAGAGTATAAATGAACTGCCTCTGCCACCGCGGACAACGAAACCTAAATTAATCGACAAACCAAGGCACATACGAAAGTATCCTCTTAAATTGCCTTATATTGAACCCATACCAACTAAAACTACCAAAAATGAACAGAATGGTCGCCTTATAATTTATCAGAATGCTGTTACTTGCTCAATGAAAGATAGGAATGGGCAGACTGATAAGGGTAATGTTCGGAAAGTAGAAAAGAATGGAATAGATGTTTTTGATGGTCCAGAAAAAGCTAAAGTCGACACAAATCCATTCACGAACATTGCAGAACAGAATTCCGCAAATCCATTCAACTGCTACCTACAAAAGGTTGGCAGTGACAATGAATGCGAGAGTGCCAAAGAGGGAGAACAGTACTTCGAAGAGGGATCGCTGGTCAAAGGTGATATGCAAATCATCATTTTTATCTATTTCCCATTTTACACTGCTACAGCCAGCTATAAACTGCGACGTGACTAACAAATCCTCCACTATTTTGACGGTAAAATAAAGTTAAAAGTTACTAGTCCAAATAATTCTTTCCTTGGGAAATCCGCTAGTGATAATTAGACACAAATCTATTTGTGTATGTGTGTAATTTATAAATATGTACCCCGTAAATATTCTTGGACTTTAATTAATTTTAGCTGCTTCAATCATAATGCATGAAGCGTTAAGTTCAACTATTTTCATTTAAAAAGTAATATTATTGTTTTTTTGTTTAGACCACGTGTCAGTCGAAGACTTACTAGAATTCGCGGATCAAAAGCCGTGCGGGAGGCAACGCGGCGTCGAGTCCGACGAAGTGAGAATTATGAATAAGGTGCTAAAACAACAGGTTAGTAATCGTACAAAATACACTTACACATTTTTCTTTTGTGCGAGTATTGCTGTTGGTCCAGAGACCTCTACAGCTTTATCTAATTAGACTCGCGAGCGGGAGGCCCGCTGAAGAGGGAGACAACGACGATGCTGCGAAGTCTGCTACAGCACCACCGCTGCACTCCGACCCCTGTGGACGAAGAACGTCGACGACGACAGAGGGGGGCAATAATACGATCCGAGGGCCCCTCATAAGGAGGTACGAAACCTCGACTCGGATCGCTATCTAAAGGGAGGATACACTAACATATAATTAACCATTTGTATTGTCATTGTATTGTTCAAATTAAGATGAATTTTTACTTACCGTCATGCTATAAAGTATATGCTAGTCCATCTAGACAGTGGTAGAGCTATGCTGCAGTTTGTTACTAGCTGCATAATTAATTGCTCAGCTCGATCGGGGTAAATCTCACAGAATACCAGCGAGAAATAGCAGCTGCTGTTTCGTCTAGTGAGTGTATCGATCCGGAGACCTTTATTACCGGTGACGAGGCACCCCATCTCAGTCCTCAAGGGTAAAAGCAGTCCCCTTTGTAGTGGTTAAAATAGCTGCTGCGTCGAGAGGCCTAGATTCGGTTCCCAATCGAGGGACAATATTTGCGTATCTTAAATGTTCTATTTCGAATCTGGGTCTATGCTATGTATGTCATATATCTCGCTTATTAGACACTGCAATATATTACACAATTAGTATATGTTAATAATAAGATATGCAATGATCGAAATCGACCATCAATGTAGCAGAAATTATTCTAATTCTAGTAGTACTAGTACACTCGGACCATAGTGTTGATAGGCTCTCCAATACTGTCTTCATACAGAAGGCCTGCACCTAGTAATACATACCCTTTATAGCGATCCGAGTCGACGTTTCGTACCTCACTATGAGGGACCCTTGGATTGTATTATCGCCCCCCTCTGTTGGTCGTCGACTTTCTTCGTCCACAGGGGTCGGAGCGGAGCGGTGGTGCGGCAGCGGTCTTCGTGCTTCGCTTCGTAGCATCGTCGTTGTCTCCTTACTCAGTGGGCCTCCCGCTCGCTGGTCTATTTAGATAAAGCTGTAGAGGATACTGGACCAACAGCAATACTCATACACAAAAAAGTAATACATATGCATATATGCCTTTATATTAATATGTATGCTGACAAAACCCAGAACCGTTAGCTTAATTTACAAACTGAAGCTCGAAGCTTTCATTTGTGAACGACAACCTATCCAAAGTACATATATCATAAAGCTAAAATAGAAATCTTCGGAACTCCCAAGCACTATTTAAGGGACACATTGATTACTTATATAATTTTTTAATATATTATTTTATATAATTATTTATTTGGTTCATAACGATGTTTATATGACAACACTCATAGTACGTATAGAGAGTAATAGACTATTTTACTGCATCCTTATTACATTATAAACATTTAATTTCTGCAGGCAACACCAGAAGAATGCCTCGAAGCGTTAGAGCTGAGTGATTGGAACGTCCATCTTGCGATCAAGGTGATCCGAGTGAAAATATCCATCGGTAGTGATGTAGGCGTGAATCTTGAGGACTGCAGTCGGGAGCTCGCCAATTCCGCTGGGGACATTGTCAAAGCGTCCGCTGTGCTTGTTCTCTGTAAAAATGACGATATTAAATAAATAATATAATAATATATTTGTTTTTTATATTAATATTGTATAACCTTGTATATATTATATAACCTTGTATGGTTGACACATATAGGAGACTTTTCCAGTTAACGAAGAGATGTGAGACTGATTTGGTGAAAGTATTTAATCAATTAGTGGTTGGTGTTCGGATACTTAATTCAACAATGTGTCCGTGGGTGTTGTGGGTGGCGGCTAAAGAAAACGTTAAACGATTTTGTTACTTTGCTGGATGGCGTGAAATAATATACGCAACAGCCTTAAGGTAGGCGTCCAGCGGTCTTGTACTGTGACCGCCAGTCTGCTTGCAAAACTTTGTCTTACGAAATTGAAATGAAAAATACCTGTGCAGCAGACAATTATAAGACAAGAATGTTATGAAATAAATTTAATAATGGGTTCAATATCGCGCCGCGGTTTGTTCGCTGCGATCAGAGTAATATGTCGATATAAAATTTTCATACGGAATATAGGTTAGCTTTATTCGACGCCGCATCTTCAACCTGCCTATGTTAAACATTCTGATCTAAGTCATCATAAGTCAGAGATCTTAAGTTGGCGACGGATGTTGCATCAATGGACGGCCTACGAGTCTACAAGGTAGTCTACTTGTTATTTCTTAGGTCAAGCATCAGTTATATTCCTCTTATGTCTTATCAACTAGTCATATTGATTAACCTAAACACTCGACTAAATTGATTCAATCCCTTAGTGCGCATTTTCAAGTTTTTTTAATATAATAGGGTAACCTGATAATTCTAAATTTATTTTGTTAAAGGCTAACCTTTAAGTTTAAGGTTGGAAATCCATCCAGTGTTTTCGAAATAAAAAATCAAAAAAATGAATGAAATTAAAAACGGGGGGGTGGGGGGAGAGGTCAAGACGATTTAATTGCCCGCGTGTGTACTTATGCGAAAGTTAGTTTTAAATAAAGTATTTTTTTGAATATCGAACCGAAAATCCCGGGAAAACTAAGGTCGTGTAACACCTCAATCGCACCGTGACCATAAGTGCTGTAAAAAACTGGAAACGAATGTAAAAAAAATATTATATTTAATGTGTAGTATTTAAAAGTAATATTGAAAACAAAACGCGATTAAATCCGTAAGATCTAATTTAAGTAATGCATAAATTTATAATTATAACCTGACGTTAGCACGGAATAACTAAGGTCGTGGAACACCTCCGTCGCTCCGTGACCATGAGCTGTAAAGCACTCGGGAAAAGTCGCGAATGTTAAAAAACTATTTTATTTAGTGCGGTATTGTAAAAAAATATAGGAAACTAAACGCGATTAAATACGTAAGATGTAATCTAAGTATATAAATAAAGTAAACGCATAAAAGTGTATCCGACTACTCGCAGTTGAGTTGTTCTTAGTTGGTGCCCACACGATTTTACGAGTATTTCCCACAATCTCTTCCTACAGCATCCATTAGGGGGTAACTAAAGGGGAAGGGGGAGGGGGTCATAAGTCCCAAGGATCCCGCACGAGCAAACTAACTTGCAAGTTACCTTACGCTGAAAATACCGTAGACGTTGAAATTTTCATTCAACTGCTGAGTGAAACAGATAAAAATACATTTCGATTTAAATTTTGTTATAATAATACATTTTACGAAGTTATTAATATATAAACATTATTAATATATAACATAATATAAACAGTAATGTAATATATAATAAAATCAATTATTAAATTACATTATTGTTTATATTGTTTATTCCTACTTCTATGGCGACACGAAATCGACAATTTCACTAATATTCAGTTACATGAACGTAAACAACTTTCCCATCATTCTTCGCCCCACCTGAATCGGGCCCCTCGACCACACGGCCATTTCAATTAGGCAGACGCAACATTGCACACCGACAAACTTTGGACAACATTACTCAACTGTCCGAACGAACTCAACATACATCGACTGGCGAACCTTGTGAAACTTTCTTTTATCATTTTACCGCTTCGAATTTGTCGGTCGTTATGATGGACCAAGTTTTTCTGGTGTTCTATAATACGATTAACGTTTTTTTTATATAACATTGAGAGTAACGAACGAGCACGCAGTTCACCCGATGGTAAGTGATTCCTGCGGCCCATGACATGTACATACATTCATCCTTGACAAGGAATAATAATGCAGATGCGTTGTCACCCTTGAGGACTGAGATGGAATTACTCGTGACCAGTTAATAAAGGTGTCCCAGACGGAACACAACAGCATTGTGCTGCTATTACACCCTGTGAGGGCGTTGTCCTACCCCGGTCGAGCTGACCCATTCATTCTGTAGCTAGAAACAAACTGCAGTGTTGCACAGAGATAAAATATTGTATCCAATTCGTAAGCAGAACTGAACCGAAACTGTTTTACTGTCGTGTGTCCTCTGCTGCGTCTCAAGTCCAACACCTTGTTAATTAAAACATCATCAGTTTTGTAAGAATTGTTTATCTGCATATATTTATGTTAGTGAATCTTATCATTTATTATTGTGCAAATATTTAAGTTACGTTTTACAATACCGCTGTACCTTTATCTTTGCTTTATTAATATTAATTGCTATAGATTTTCTATAAAAACTTTTTTACACACTACGTAACTTATAATTAAATATTACGAGCTCCCGTGTCAATTATCTGGCGCCGAGCAGAAAAAAGTGTAAGAAATAAAGGGTGACTCCCAAAAATTAACACAGTTTGAACCACAATTAAAGTAGGCAGATGCAGTCGTCTAACAATGGATTTCAACAAGTTTCAAATAGCATACCACATATTATAATTCGTGATTTTCTATTGTTTCTTTCAACGTTTCTACTGCTTACCCAAATATTTAAACAGGGCCCAATTAAGTGACGTTAACATATCGTGTCTAGATTTAAGTATATTTAGGGTTGTTTATCTTGCCGACTATGACTACACAATAGAAGATAGAGGCCTATCGGCGCATGCGCGAGTTTTTCGGCCTAGATCTCGGACGAGGCCGATGTTAGTGTGTGCGTACAACGTGTGCAATACTAGGTCCTTGTGCATGTGTTAGTTGGACACGTAGGACGCGGCGCTCGACCTAGATCCACAGTGACGGCCGGTTCACACTGCCAACCCGGACGGCGAACAAGTTTTACAGCATTTTCGGGCTGGAAAATGACCCTGACAAATATATTATTCCTTATGATTACTTTTATTTAATGATGCCTTTAAAAGATCTCCAACAATTATTACAGACAGTTGGATAGCACTAGGACATTAAATAACCACATAATACCAAATCTATAATGTAAATCACTTCTGCGATCACAACTTCAGGCAAGATTTCTATAAATAACAACTGACTGAAAATCCTCGTTACACGAGTAACCAGTAACGCCTTCGGTTACTTGCGCGACGTAATTGGATGAAAAGATTCTCTAAATGGAATAGAATGACATGACAGGAACGTAATATGTAGTGTTAGTACGATGGACATCATACGTCTGAACATATTTAGCTTAAATATTGTAGTCTACTAAAATCATTCGATTTTATTAGCGTTTTCTTCCATTGGAGAGATGTAAACCCTTAAATAACGTAACCTTTAAACGACATTTTCGTTTACCTCTGAACTTGCTTCGTTGTATTACTCTACTTTCAAATACATGTGACAATTACGAAAACACTATTCGCGGCTAGTGATGTTCATGGGAGCTTAACTTGAAGTCCCTTCCCACATATGTTTATTTGTGCCAACGTGCGTAGGCGGCGCGAATTCTTGTCATGTTATTTATATTCAATATTATTTTATAATAAAATACTTGCAGTCTAATTTGCAAGAGCTTCAAGCGTTTTATATATCCATTATATTTTATCTTACAAAAAATGCCTCATTATATTGAACTCGTTGGTTTTACATAAAATTGTAACGGAATAATGCTTTGTTGTGGCCCGACTGTTGCGCCGATCGATATTTGTCAAATAGTAAGGTAGTTAATTATTCAGTACACTAATTAAGAAGAATGTTACACATAATATATATTATATGCGAAATAAAGATATTTACAATTCTCCATCCGCAATCGTTCTCTATGACTGTGATCTTTGTTCTCTTTGATACTGCGAAGAATTCTAAATGGGTTAAGATAATCTCGTATACAAATTTCTAGCGAATTTTCCATACATTTTTCACGTCCTCTGACTCACATAATTTGCAGAGATTTATAAAATACTCTCATTAAATATGCAAAAATAGTAATTACTATAGATATTCAACTCGGATAAGCAGCGCTCGGGAAACTGCGGCACATCCTCTCGTCGGATATACCTCAGCTCTTAAACACAAAAGAGGCCAGTTCTTGCCAGTAAGAAACTAAGGATGTGAGACGTCCTTCATTGCTGGCCGTATAAGGTGGAACACAAAATCACTTAGTACATGCTCAGTGATCGAATAAAAACCGTCGATATCCGTAAGCCTCTGGACGAAAGTAACCTATATCGGTTACCTTAAGGTATCAATTAGCTTAAGGGATCAGTGAGCTGAAATGGCAATGGGCCGGCCATATAGCTCGTAGAACCGATAACAGATGGGGAAGAAAGGTTTTCGAGTGGCAACCTCGTATTGGCCACCGTTGCGTCCTTCCACTGTGAGTGACAAGCTATGCAATGCTGCGGGAAGTCGATGGATGCAGGCTCACGATCCTATTCTGTCTGTGTGGGGCCTATATTCATCAGTGGACAAGTGTCAATGCTATATTTTTGCAACAAACCTTCACTTACTTCTTTTACACGCAAACTTATAAAATTCTATTTGATCGTTATTAGTAAATTTATAGTCTTCGTCTATTTGAATTTATTTGAAAACTCTTCCTCTATTGTCAATGGAAGAGAAATTATATAGTTTGCGTGGTAGAAGATGAAGAATTATGAAATGAAGTGTGAATTAAATTTAATTAGAACAAACTAGATTGTAAACTATTTCCAAGTTCTAGTAATTTTTACACTTTGCAATTATTTGTATTAACTCTATTGTTGCTGTTATTTAAAATTTAAATTTTATAACATTCATAATGACAAAATAACAACTATTTATATGTCAACATTATTCACATCATAACCTAAAATTAACGGTTTATATGTTTAACGGTTTAAATGTTACTTAACTAATATTATTGTTATTCGACGTAAAAACCTTCTCAAAATGTTTAAAATAGTTTTAAATAAAATATGTAGGTACAGACACCATATCACCAACCGTTTTTCATCATTCAATTAATATACAGTAGAGTTGAACGAACTTTTATTGTGGTTTGATAGTGGCACAATGAAACGTTTATTCATAATCTGGATGTGCGAATTCAATCGGCGCCTTGACAATCCGTCTCCACTTTAAGTATGATTATTCCCCTTATGTTGTAAAAGGAAAATTGTCTTCAATTTCCAGTAGCAATTGATGACAATACATTAAGTACCTAGTAATTCATGTAGTCAAGTTTTATAAGAACGTTATTCTAGGGTCCCTCTTATGATGAAATGGACCTTTTAAATGTTTTGCCCCATGTTTACTATTTAATTGAAAGTAACAAACGAGCACACAGTTCATCTGATTGTAAGTCGATCCTGCGCCCCATGATATCTACATTCATCCTTGACAAGGAGTCATAATGCAGATGGGTTAGCACCCTTGAGGACTGAGATGGAATGCCTCCACACCAGTAATAAAGGTCTCCGGATCCTTGCACTCACCAGACGAAACAGGGCAACATTGTGTTGCTATTTCACGCTGTTGTTCTGTGAGGGCGTGGTCCTACCCAATTCGAGCTGACCTATTCATTCTACAGTGTAGCTCTATCACTGTGAAAAACTTAATGGTATCGGTTCGAGCTTGTTATCAAATGGTAATGCTAGGTGTAAAACTACTCTTGTTCCGATATCAAAACAAAACTGGATTTTCTGGATCGGATGATAAAAAGTTGCGGAGTTAAAACTCGTAACTGCATACAAATGTGAAAATTTGTGTTTTCGGGCAAGTGAATGAGATGAGTTATAGTTCAGTAATATTATAGTACATAGAATAGTAAATAAAGTAACCAAGTCTTTTTATTACTATTTTTTCCTCAAAATTATTTTCAACGAAATTAAGTTACGCAATCGAAATTCACCTTTGAGCTTAGCGTCGCTAATTCTAATGCATAATTTGTAACTTAGCATAATGCTATGTTGTGGCCCCACTGTCGCACCCTCCCAACGACATTTGTCAATTAGTAAGGTAGTTAATTATTCAGTACATTAATTAAGAAGAAAGTTGCACTTACATTTTTCTAAGCGAAATAAAGATATTTACAAAATATTCTTTATAAAGCGAAGAATTCTAAATGGGTTAAGATAATCTCGTATACAAATTTCTAGCGAATTTTCCATACATTTTTCACGTCCTCTAACTCACATAATTTGCAGAGATTTATAAAATACTCTCATTAAATATGCTTAAATAGTAATTATTGATCTAATAACCGAGATGATAATAAAATATTTGATGCTGCGGTTCGAAGGAGCTTCTCGAATATTTCATTTACGGGTACGATGAAAAAGCGGCAACTGTGCAGCGAAGCCCGCATATGTAGGTAGGCCACCTAGTTTTCCGACCCCCATCTCCCCATCCTCCGTCACCTCCTCGAGCCCCACCCTAGGGGTTTCCGTGGCCCCGCGACCTATTTATATTCTGCTTTATGTAAGCACGCCGCTCGAACCGCTCCGTGCACCGTTGATACCTAGTTATGTAGTCATAAAATAGCTAATTTAAATTGAACAATTGTCTAGATTCGTCACATCCGTAGGGAATATATAAAGTTATAATACATACATAGTAAGTCGAAAAGATTTTCAACGTCGTTTGCAGAAGACACATCTATTTTTTTAAAGGTGATAGAAAGAAAAATAACTATGATGACATTAGTGATTGAGGTTTACTCTATTTTTAAGACAATGCCTACCCTTTTGTCCAGATTTGGCTCCTTCCCATTATTACCGTTTCCCAGTTTCAATTTAAAAAAATACTGGTTTGAAGTAAAGTTGACAATTTCTATCTATTTTGAGTACCTTGACTTTTTTGTCTTTTTGGAGGTTTAAATCAATTAATTGAACGATCTGAGAAGTGTATTATTTGCGCGAGGATAATGTATCGAAAAGGACAAATAATTTCACGTTCCATCATATACTTTTCGCGACCTCCTTACCCTAGTTCTACTTTAGTCTTACCTTTCTACTTCGAAATGTAATATGAATATCCTTGGTTGACTGTTATGTTATAATTTGCTTACCTCTAAAAATTTTACATGTTGCACCGCTTCTAACTTTTTTTAAAGGAAATAGCAAGTAAAATGTTTGCCAGTTCCTTATTAGTTATGGATACTAGAAAGCTTGATTCTATGAAATATCTTTCACATTTTTTTATGAATATACGACACAGACGTAGGCATTAAGTTTTTTTTCATAGCATACGCGGCACGCCACTGAGCTCGGTCTTCACCTCTTCTTCCCCAGTCTCTGCCCACTGCCCTACGAATATCATCACCTAGTTATATCATCTAGTTAGGTTAGGTTTTCATTTGTCAAAGGTGTGAACCATTGGATCCACCATTGCTTCACACAATGATTCTAACGAATGCAAAAATGTGTATATAATGATGGCATATATTTCGAAAAACAATAAATTTATCATAAATATAATATCTATGATAAATTTATAATATATTAGCAAAATCCGGAAACTTTTAGCATGATATAAATATATATAAGTTGAACTTACGTTACACCTAATTCAACTCTTCCACTTTGGAAGATCGGATTTTATTAGTTTTTTATTTATTTATTATATTACAAACGTAAAATATAATACAAAAATTTTATATTTTATATTATTTTACAACGTGCTAGAAAACAGACAGAAATTAGAGGTGGATGAATTAGAGTTAAGACACGAGACTTAAATTATCAAAACCATACTCTGACTAATAGAAAAAGATTTCTTAGATCTGATTTTGGTATAGTCTGCATAGCGATTGCGAAATAAGTTTGCCTTTAAAAATTACAACAATCATTTAATTTTATGGTAGCTTATTTACTCGAGAAATTAAAACATACAAATATTTTTTATATTTGATATTTACTTTATTAATTTATACGCTTCGTTCCCTTTTATGTAGATTAAAATTCTAGAGAAGCCTACATGAAGAATAATTTATATATTTTATGAATAGATTTAGCTATATCGACCTCCATCGATTAAGATAATTAGTCCTTAACGTCTAATAATTTATTTGGGATTACAAAATTAACAACCTATTTATTTATATCCAAGATTTCACATTTGCAACTCTTTAAATATCTACTAACTCCATCAATCATGACCGCTGTCACTATCAGCTTCTTCATTCAGATTTGCTCCTCGCTTACAGGGAATATATGACCGCTTTACCTGCACGTCAATACTCTAACTGGACATAGTTAGATTCTAGTAATCAAATAAATATATTGTATTATTTTTACGTCATTTTACGTGGTATTTTCTTTCCGGTGATTTATTGAGGTTACGTTAATTCATATTTAATTAGTCAGAGCGAAGCAAGCGACAAAGGGAGGCTATAATTTGTATCTGAGCTATAAATTATTACTATCAGTGGCAGCGTTAACTGGAATCAGACTGGCGACGTACTGTATTGAATAGTATAATTTATTAATAAAGCAGTTCTTCGAGGCCAACGCTTTGCTGACGGGTCTGAATAGAAAATTGTAGGTACATATTGTCGATGCATACAATTGTTGGTTGAGTGGAGCACTTTTATGATGTGTGTCTTGAATGTATTCTATATTTTTGCAACATAAAATTATTATAAGTACGCCGTAACATATGGCAAAAATAATTAGATGTGCGTAGCATCCACGAACCTGTGGACGCTAACATTTCTAAAGAGCCTGGTAACTTAATGATTCGGTTATTTATGGTATTTGGTCATGCATGGTTACGGCACTTAAACAGCCATGATTACCATACCCCGAGGTTGTTGAGGCATGTTCAGCCGCATTCATTACTGACGATCTCGAATGATGCATCCTGTACGATGTCATAGTTGTGCGAACTTTTCTAACAATAGCGTCTAATTAGGTTTGAGCCCCCTAAGTATGCAAAATATATATATTAGGGGGGGCATGATCCAGCCGTATACACATGTTCCGTATTCATGCAATGACAAAAATATATGAAACCTAGGTGTGCAAAAACCACGTCGCCTATATTTGGTGGCATGCCGACACTAGAGTAACTACGGACAGAGTTCTTAAGTTCACGGGCATAGACTTATATATATCCTCGAAATTAGTGACTTCACGGGCATAGACTTATCTATATCCTCGAAATTAGTGACGCTACCTTTCAACACGAAGTACCATACTTATCCGTCCCCAAACTATATTCCGATAGCACTAATAAAATCACTGGTGATTTTTAGTATCTCCTAGTACCTAACTACCTAGTGGTAACTAATTATTTGAGGGGCGAATAACTTTAGGTCATCTATGAAAAAAAGGTGGATCACTTCGTCACTCTTTGAAGTTAAAATCTCTAGCAACGTGCTGAGAGGGTTCGGTGAGAGACAAAACCAGATAGTACACAAACAACCATCATTAAAAAATACCTTTCCGTATTCTTACGCGACATTTGGATGTCATCTGCTTGCCAAGGAGACAATGGATCAATCTCAATTGCCCCTTTGGGAAAAGAAAACTTTCACTATACCGTCGACTTTGTTTAGCTTGAGGATCCTCTTAAAGAACAGCCTTTGATCATAGGCTGCTAGAAAATGCGATTGTGTTAGCCTGGTTCAGTCGACGAGTGCTTTAACAATCGTCTGACGGTTCCAATTGTTAAACCTTCTTGCACTCAATACCTTATTATTATTTTTAAGGTACTCTTGATCCCGGCGTAAATGACGTCGCACTAGATGAAATGACGACCAGCACAAGTTAGCGAAATTGAATGCAGTTGAATGCCCAAAGGTTGGGATTGATCTTCTTCGCAATCCATTGAGGAGGCATTTCCTCAGTGTTAACATGAGGTAGTGATGATGACTAGGTTAAAAAGAAAAAAATATTTAACGATTTACGAACTGAGAAAATAACTTATTTCAACGAATAAAACATACTTTAATGTATAAATGCACTAAAACACAGACGTTCTAGAATAGCTTAATTCGTAGTATTGCCATATTAAAATAACGTCGGAGAAGTTGCGATTATTACCTCAATTCTACTAAGAAGATAATTTAATAGATGTTTTCTTTTATATCTCGACGTCTACAGAAAGATTAGTTTTATTATAGATCCATTGTTATAGTAGCGAAGTTAGTACTTGTCTTAATAATGATATATAAAAGACATAAGTTATATTTTTATTGCATTGCTGTCGGCTTTATTTTATTGTTAAAATTGTAAGTTTTTTCTGCAGTAGTATTTTTTATCAGTCTAAAATTATTGAAATTCATATATTTGGGTATTGAATAAGATAAATTATGTTTTAATCGTCGAAGTAACAGGTTTTTTTTTTTTTTTTTCGGGCTGATGGCCGCTGTTAGCCCCAGGGCTTTTACAGTTTCACCGGGTTGAGAGGTGACCGAGCGCTTATGGCTCTCAGTCGAGACCTCTATATATGGGTAACCAACGCAAGGGCTCCCGAGAGGGAGCCTCGGCTTGGACCGTTACCCTGTTTCGCGAGAGCGTCTGACTCGAGGGTGCCCGAGAGGGCCGAACCTCGGCTCGGTCAGTTGCTTCTGACAGAGGATTATCTTAATTAATATCACTATTATTATTAACTACCTGTACCACCACTTCAGAATGCGTGGGCGCTAGAGAAGAAGTGGCGCAAGAAACTCCAGCAACGCTTCTATCTGTATGGACTGGAGAGAACCGGCCAGTGACATGGCGGTATCGCGAATAACTTTGTTTGCGACGCCCTCACCGTCGGCGGGGGCGATATGAGGGTGCAATGTATGTGTGTTGTGTTTTATGAAGGGCTTGGGCCCTGGTGGTTGCGTCGTCAGGGTCGTCGAGGGCGTGCCTCGGTCTCCTACGGACGCGGGTAAGTCTGTGATTCGCGATGGGATTGTAAGTGGCGGCACTTACAATCAAAGGGTTTCGGTGTGTGACGGCAGAGTCGAAATATCGGCGAGAAGCCTGCTTCAGTTACTGAGCTATGGTCGGCAGCTCAAGATCTATGTGTAGATTTTCGTTACCCAAGAACCACGGCGCACCGGTGGCCTTGCGCATGAAACGATTTTGTATTACCTGAAGTCGGTGAATGTGACGCGGGAGGCATGCGCAAAGACGGGGCTTGCGTATGTCATTATGGGTCGGATGCACGCTTTGTAAAGTGTAATTTTATTACGCAGGGACATTTTGCTATTTTTATTAAGTAACGGGTGCAAACGACCTAAGACGAACGCTGCTCGGCTACGCGGTTGATATGCGGACCGAAGGTGAGTCTTTCATCTAATGTGACGCCTAAGTATTTGACTGTCTTTTCCCAGGGGATTGGACGATCAAATAACTCTATAGTTTGGAGATGCGGCGTTTTGTTGCGCCGAGAGAAGTAAATGGCTGCACTTTTGGTGGGGTTAACCTCGATCCTCCATTTCCGAAACCATTTCCCTAAGGTGTTGGCTGCAGATTGGAGGCGTTTACAAATAGCGTCTGGTTTAAATCCAGACACGTAGAGGCCGGTGTCATCGGCGAAAAGGGCTAGCTCTACACCGCGAGTGCGCGGTATGTCGTTGGTGTAGAGTGTGTATAAAGTGGGACCTAGGACAGAGCCTTGTGGTACTCCGGCACAAATGGGGTGAACTCGGAACGCGTTCCCTCGACGCGGTAACGAAAGGTTCGATTTCGGAGAAAATCTCGTATGATAAGTACGAGTCGATCTGGCACATCGAGCTCATATAGTTTGTATATGAGCCCGTTGTGCCAGACCTTGTCGAAAGCTTTCGCCACGTCGAGAAAAAGTGCCCCAGTTTGGTAGCCCTGAAGAAATTTACTGAGGATGTGCTCCGTGATGCGGTGCACTTGATGTGTGCATGAGTGTTGGGTGCGAAACCCGAACTGCTCATTGATTGGCAGCCCTCGGGACAGCATGAATTCCTTGAGGCGGATGAGGATGAACCTTTCATATACCTTACCCAAGACTTTGAGTAGGCTTATGGGTCGATAGGCTGATGGATCGGTTGGATGTTTTGAGGGCTTGAGAATCCCTATGACATCGGCTTCCTTCCAGGTGTTCGGGAAGGTGCCTTTGGATATGGCCGCGTTGTAGATTATCACCAGTAGGTGTAAAATGGACATGGGTAGGAGTTTCATCACCTTGTTGGTGATACCGTCGGGGCCGGGAGCCTTGCGTGGTCGCAGGTTTTTAATTATGGACTCAACTTCGGTGCATGTAACTTGAGTGACGGAATCGCGAGGTGGTTCCTTACTCCTCCGGTCGACCTCGCTGTTAACCATTTCAAGGTGAGCGGCATCGATCGGTAGGGTGCTCGGTGAGCATTGGAGCTCGAGATTGTCAGCCAGACATTCGGCTTTCTCTTCGTCTAAGAAGGCGGGTGGTTTATTGGGACGCGCTAAGGGAGGCATTGTTTGGGCGTTGCCCCCTTTTAGGGATTTGGGAAGTCGCCAGTAGGCGAGATGGGAAGGTTCGATATTGGAGAGGTGATTATCCCACCGATCGTTCCTATACTGGGCTATGCGTGATCGGACTTCACGCTGAAGGGTACGTAGCACCAGCCGGTTACTTTCAGTGGGATATAAGTCGTGGGCACGAGTCGCCGCATTCTTGCGCCTCATTAGGAAGTAACAGGTATAAATGAAAATATTTAAGAAGCTTTATTACCCTCGTCCTTTGCTAGCTCAGAGCGCAGGACATCCCCATAAGCTATCTTAAAGCAGGGTCTTAAATTCCTTGAATGGATCGACTATCTTGGCTTTGTGAATGAGTCGAAGGATATAGACTAAGTTTATTTCATAATTATTGATTTTAATCATATAATATCCTCATTGTCCTTAAAACATTCCATCGTAACTTCTCCTAATTGCACGAGGCGTTCGAACGGTTTTGTACACGTTTAAACTCTTCCATGAAAAATATATTATAAGCACAATAAATAAACCAAAAAGTATACCCAATCATGTGTTCACATATGAAATTGAGTATATTATAGCGAAAATCAATTTTGTATACAATTTACGTCGTAATATAATCTTAAATCCCTTTCGTTCACGTAGCAATGAATGTCAGCATGTATAAATTCGCGCGTTAGCGTTAAACCTCACTGGACTGTCCTCAGAATTGAATAAACGACCATTTCCGATGAAGATTTCTATATGGTCAATTTGCTGCATGAGTCTTCTATATTGGCGCAACCTACCGCATCAATTTACTATGAGAACATCTGTCAAGTATTAAGAAAAAAACATGAAGTGACAATTTATCTGATCTTATTACGACCCTTAGAGATCAACATATTATCCGTAGGCTATTATAGCGGTAGATATCCTCATACGGCCGCTACAAACAAAGCAGCGTACATGCTGAATGAGGATGAGTAGGCACGACTACGCTCTAACAAATTGGCAGTATAACGCTGTTTTGTTTTGATTCGTGAGTGTGGGGATTCGGGGGCCCAATTAGTGGTAACGAGGCATTTTGAATCTTTGTTGAGGATGAATCTAGATGTCATGACATCACAGTCATTATTTACGACCAGATAAAGTTTATGCTCACCCGTAATATTTAAAAAAAAAACATTCATCTGCGAGTACAATTTCAAATGGTGTTATCACATTTGAATACTACTGGTGTTTTAAATTGGTTTTCCAATTATTTAATGCACGACGCGTATTACGCGCTTAGTATTAGGTAATTCCCATAATATTTGCATAAAATAGTAATTTTACAATATTAGATTTACGAGAGCGCAATCCTTTCCTTTCATGGTTCAATTCTTGCAGTAGACTATCACATATGAACAATTTTCTAAGTAGATTGATAGATAGATTGATAAACACTTTGTGGCTCACACTAAAGTAGCTACAGTGAATTGAATAAAACTAAACTTATAACCTAAATGTGGACAAGGGCCTTATCGCTATAAGCGATCTCTTCCAGGCAACCCTGTAGGACAGGAGAGGTAAATAAACAAATAAATAGCAGGGTAACAAGAAAAGTCAAGAATAAATAAATTAGAGCAAGAATCGTTTATAATAAAGATAGAATTACTAAACAGAAGCCTCTATTTAGATTACAAATAAACATAAGCAATACATACAAAAATATAAACTTACATATTTAGCAAAATTACATTATACATAAATATAATTATATACATATTTACATAAGGAAAATAGTCAATTTAGATTTTTAGATTTCATAAGATGGCTATGCAGCTTAGAATTGAAAATAGCAAGTGACTTTAACTCTCCAATGTCATTCCACAAGTGCGAAGCCTTCACAGCGAAAGAACCCCTGAAGTAACCAGACTTAGTACATGTCACTAGAAGTATATTACCATAGCCATGTATTGATTAGATACGAGCGAATTATTCATTCATACTAATTTGCATGTATGGCTTATTAAATCAAGAAAGAATATTGTATTAAAATCAATGATAAATGCTTGATTTTGAATGTGAGTTTGTTTCTTTGTGACCAAGGCGCGCTCAAATAACAAATATTTAAGTATAAACTTAACAATGGGTAAATATATTATATTAACTTAAATATAGTATGACATATTTATTTATTTACTTTTTATTGCATTAACCTTAACAAAGTTAAAAGTTCACAAAGGGCGGACTTAATGCCAGAGGCATTCTCTACCAGTCAACCCAAGGTGTGGTGAAATATGTGTAGCAATAAACTAATTAATAAAAATAACGAATAAAGAAGCAAAGACTAATACATAAATGTATAGTTATTAAATACATAATACATGTATATATATATATACATACATAATAGTATACAAAACAATATTATTACTTAACGTGTAAACGAAACTTGTGTTTTATTATTTTCCTTTCTTTGGCTTGTCGTTAATTATCGGCTTCCTTTTGTGCGCGCATTTTGCTACGTAATGCCAAATTATTTTATATAAGAACTCTGTACGTGGACCAAAGCCTTCATGTAATATGGAGGTATGACGTAGGGCACAGGACCGGTTTTTCAACGTTCGGCACCAACGTCATAGTAAAGCTTTAAATTCGCAAAAGCGCAACTGGTTGCAATCATTACCGATGCCAACTCGATGCATGCTTAGTTATGAATCTTTGCCACAGTTGGCTTTAAAAGTATAAATTGGACTTACTTTTTTTAAGGGCTCTCGTTAATGTTATTTCTCGTAATAGTTTAGCAGTATTTTCAAATTTGTCTTGATTTATATTTAAGACCCTCATATAGCATTCACTATTGGGGTGTCAATAAAAAAAGTACGGAACCCCTGTACAAATATATCGTTCATATTAAACTAAGCCTATTTATGTATAAGTCGTGTGACGTCAGCAACTACTGCCTGCCAGGTCGAATTCCGTGGGCTATAAATTGGATCGCCGCATAAACCGATGCAGTGTTACCATACAGATAAGACGGGGCTCCTGGGCCGGTCGCGTCTGCAGGGACTAATTTGAGCTGGCGTGTTCTACTTGCGATTAGGCCGTTACGGTTCTAACGGTAGGGGTGTCTTTGAGGTTAGCGGGGAAGTTTGCCGCGCATATGTATAGTCGTATAGAACACAATGCGGCATCGCTCTGCGACGACGTGGGCCGCGCCAGCGTAGTAGCCACCGCGCCGCTCATAAAAACCTATACTGTGGCAGATCGAGGTCCACACCAGCAGCGACCGATACCGAAGACGCCGCCTCCTGCTTCCTGCCAGGTAAGTCACGCTGCGCGTTCGCTTATAGTATGAAGCGTTTTTCTTCCCCACTATTCTACCGCTGGCGTTTTCCATGCACGCGGGTTATCGCTCTCTTATCTACGTACCCGTGTAGTAACTCGTTTATATAAATATATATATATATATATATATATATATATATATATTATATATGTATGTATGTATATATATACTCCTAGTTTATTATGCACGAACTCGTATCGATGTATTCGCGTGCTCACCTCATGAGAGTATAACATTTGAAATCGGGCTAGACTCTAGAAATGGCATTCTTATTTCGATCCTGTACCTTTTTGGTTTATTTATACGGCGTTCGTCATACCGCCTTATTATGTCACATCAACTGTGGTAGCGCCATTGGGGAACTGATTTGGATAAGTTCGTTTAATTTAAATAAGTTCGTGATTGTTTTAATGGATTAATATAATGTAGCTTGTGTAATGTTGTAAAGGAAAGAAGCAGATGCCTTTTCAGTGAGACAAATAAAGGTTGAACATTTGTGTAATAAATTAATCATATTATCAAAAGTTAAGTTTATAATGTACAACCCTGGGTAGTATAGAGCTTATATTTCCAGATCTATGAAAACTATTTTAAAACACGGACAAAGGAATAACAAGCGTGGCAAAATTGGGATGGGCTGGGTTTTTTTGTCTTCGATGTTGACTTTCCATTGGAGTTATTGAAAGTTCTACGTAACTGTTGACTACTTCATGTTGAGATTCCTCGCAATGAAACCTTTTTGATTAATATTTAAACAAAAATTTGAATATCAAACGTAACCTACAAAAATATTTGTTGATATTGCTATTTCATTCTAATCCTTTCGAGTGTGATTGATACCGGAAGATGACGTCACCGTCGTAACGCTCTTAGACGTTTTAATTTTTTTTTCTGATAACATTACTTTATATTTAATATCATTATATATCCACATTGTATCTCTGAAGTCCAACAGGGTAAAATGTAGTACAAAAATAAACATTTGTGATCAATTTATTATAAAATATGATACAATTAAAATAATGTTAATAACAATTAACGCTTGTTGTTAATTAATTATTCCTTTTTATATATTTCTTGTTCCTTATAAATCGTAGATCAATAAAATTTATGATTTGCGATTTCTAAACAATTGTATATGACATAAATCCTACGGGCCATCGAATTGAAACTCACTCCCTAATATTAACATTATTATTATTAAATATTAATCAACATAAATGAAACGTTACGTTATGACATACCAAAAAAAAACAATCTTCTTTTCAATGTCGGTTATTAATCACTAATCAAACAAGAAATCAGTTTCATTTTAACGGTACAATTCAATAACGGTGAACCCTTACTAATAATTTCAATGACGTTTAACTAAAACTCTTAAGTTCTAAAAATGCGTAATTAACATTTATAATCACCTCCAAGGAATAATAAATTAGACAATATCTGTGTAAATGTTGATTGGAGATAATATATGTGTATATATATATATATATATATATATTATATATGTATGTTAAAAACTGTTACTTATCGATTTTATGAATGCAATGACGTTAGAAGTCACATTGAAAACATGTGTATATATGCACACTCGTGTAGTCTAGATAAGGTATTGAAAATATGCAAATCGAGACATGCTTTGTTCTTTATTTTATTTAACTTCTTTTCAAAACTTGATAGTGAGTTTTTATTTCAGTTTCCTAAACGTGTTAACACATAAATATTATTGATTAACAAATTGAAATGTATTTAAATTTATTTTCTAACATAAGGGGTTTAAACTGTTTAGCCGAGTAATGACTGTGGCCCGTACAACATAACAATCATTATTTATGTCTATTGTCAACAAAGATTTTAGATACATAGATAAACAATGCAACCGCCGGGGTCTGAAATAGAATGCCTCGTGCATTCTATTTCAGACCACGACTTTGCAGCATTTTTTTTTAAAAAATACTGCAGCGTTATGCCGCTATTTAAAGTTGGTATTCTGTAAGGGCTTGGGCCTTCCACGGTCGAGCCGACTCATCCATAATGCATTTAGGATATAATTTAGTCAATAAAATACGAAATATTTGATGACATTAACTTTTATACATATATGACGAGATAAAGACTTAGAGATAATGTAATTAAAACTATTTCAAAGAACGTTATATATCTTTAAGTAAATATATAATAATATTAAAAAGTTCAATGTCACATTATTAATTGTGCGTATTATCAGATTGTTATAATTTCTTTGTTTCTACGATAGAACATTATAAATTTTGCCTTGTTAACGTTATATTTTCAAATTGTCATCATCATCGTTTCAATTTTAGTTATGAAATAATATAATTTTCAATCATCAAAACGTATCAAAACAAACAATGTTTGAATACCTTTTGGATGTCGCCGGAAATCTCTAGGTTCTAAGTTATTTTAGTATTATTGTTCTATTATATTTGTTACTATTATTTGAAAACAAAAAGATTCGTTTGTTTATAATAATTAACAAAATGTTATATTTAACTATTATCTTATAATTGCTTCCTGTAGAAATATATTAAGATATGTAATGAGGCTTGGAAGCCTTTCTTTAAGTTATCGACGTACAAAATGTAGACTCTCCGAGTGTACGCAGTGTGAGAGGTCGATTTCTGCAATCTGTCGGCTTTATGAGAAGGCCCGCACCTGCCCCCCTATGCCACCGAGTTGCGTTAACGCCTGCGCAGTAACGGTGGCCTAGTTATTTCGGGTGCTGTCCTAGATTCGAACGAGGTCAGCCGAGCCGCCGTTTTCATCATCAGCGGTATGTTCTGTTAGATGGGGCCGCGTTGGGCGGGACGACCTCGCGGCCGCACGCCACCTTAGATGGTTGGTAACGCCGCTCAACCCATAACGTGACATGTATTCCAAATTGTTTCCTAACGGTTTTGTTTCGAATACCAATTGTTATATAACAGCGGACGTGAACGACGTGAAGTTGCACGCACGTGGCAAATAGTAAATAGTAACAAAAAAACATGGACATATTGGGAGGAGCGAAAGCTACGCCCCACGTAATGTTACGCTATCAGATTATTAACTTCCCGATCCCTTCGCATTAAGTTTAAATTTATTTAATCACGACAAGTAGATATATAATTAAGTACTACGTATACGACACTTTTATAGGTTCCTTAGAAACTTTGAGGAATCCGACACGTCTGTCGTAGTAGAGACTTACGCTTATTGACTGCTGCATACTAGTTACTAGTGTACAAGCAACTAACGTTTACTAATAGATGCAGAAGACGCTGGTACCGCGGCGAGGTGCTGACGGAGAAGGGGAGGTGCCATTTGGCCTAAAGTAAGCCAAGGCCGGCGTGGTGGGGATAACGTTTACACGTGTGACCTAGATAGAAACCGAACGAGCGCGGAAACGTACGAGCTCGCCCGAAAGAGCGCGCCGTTCTGCCACACTTTGATCAATACTGAATGCTAGAAATATTATCTCGCCAATGTTCCGTTCTAGTTCGCTCACGTCGTTAGTTACTTTTAGTTAGTTTCGCCAATACACTCACATTACTGGAGAACACCCTCGATACGCGGGAAGCGATGTCATTAGTAGTTTCACAACTTCACGTTCGGGTCGCGTGACCTAGCTTTCGACGGGTCACTGACCGGAATTAACTTCAACTCATCGTTAGGTGCAAAACTATGTATGATTCGTTTTTGATTAACATTCAATAAATCACTGTAATTCTAGTTTTTGCAGTTCAACGCCGCGTGTACGTTGAAATCGTCGTCCGTAGCGCGGTAGTTGCGTCGCACGGAACGGATTGCATCGATCGCGATTACATCACCACTTGCGTCCTTTCTCTGCGCGCGCAGCACGCCCCGTACGCTCCCCGTCCCGCAGTCCTCTCCGGGCCCCTCCCCGGCCGATCGCCACTACGGCATCGCTCTTCGCTACGCGCTTCCATTCGCTCTTTGGCCATCGTCTTCTCCGGTCGTTCCCTCCGATAACTCGACTAGTGGAATTTAAAACTTTTAATAATTATTTTTCAACTTAATTTTTTGCCGGAACTCAAACTTAATTTAAATAAATTTCGTTACTTTATAGAGAGAATAGTGTAATTAATTGTATAGAAAAGTGAAATAATTTATTAAAACTTCGTTATATTTTGTGAGATGTTCGCGACCCACTTTTGAAACTTCCGCAATGTGGTAATGCCGCCATTTTGGTTTTTTTGTATCGTTATTAAGATAACGATATTTTTTATAACGCTTTAGCGCTTCTATATAACGGATTAGTCTCATTTTGCTCAATATACCTTTTGTGATTAACGCGTTGTCCGACACTAATTTAAAAATTTCGTCTCATCCGCCAGCGATCTTTCTTAATTTTACTTACAACTGAAGAAATGGACGAAGACTTCAGAAGCCTGAAGAAAGAAGAACTAAATGTCACTCGTGTAGGAGGGAGTAATTGACTTGACTTTTTTCTATCAGTCAGTCTTTTTCTCTCTCCTATATGATCGGCATAAAACCTTCAAATGCATCACCGTCGTGATATGGCTGATTCGCCCAAAATCGTGTACGCAGTGACGTCGGTGATTACGCAAGCTGTTTTAACATTCGGCTGCGAAATCCCCGAATTTTCTGCTTATTACACGAGGTTTAAGTAGTACCGAACGTGCCCAGTGGCTGCCGTCGCCGAGTTGTGCCTGAAATATCTGTCGTAATCGTTCACTTTGAGTCATTGCTTACATGTCGAAATGATAGTCGGTGCAGCGCTCGCGTTGGAATTGAGCAATCCGCGGGAGCATACGTTGCCCCCCTCTCCCCGAACCTCGTCCCGCACACCGCTGCTGCCTAAAATTTCAACTCCCGCGCTTCGGACCCGCGAAGCGAACTCAACCGAACAATTACGACAACGAACTCGTTAATTTTCCTTTTTTTTTTGCAGCCTGCCATTTTTCGTGCCTCCGTGTCCGGTGTTCGTTTCTTATACGTTTCTTTTTGCCGCCGATTGCGATTGTTTCGAATCTTTTTTTTTGCGCTTTTAATGATGCGAGTAACATGTACTGCAATGCGACTGGTACTAATTAAATTGATTACATATGTTCAGAAACGACTTCGTGTTTTAATTCTACTTACACTCTTAATTTTGTAATTATGCATGGTACCCATGTTTCAGTTTTATTTCCTCAAAAATAATAAACTTGTAAATGAATAGTCACACATAGTTTCTAGCATGGTGTGTGTGTGTATCTGATCGTACATAGACATATGGGAGTCTTAAAACGTAGCAACCCTCGCCACGCCCCCTTCCTGCACAGCCCAATAGAGTGCCGCAACCCTTGACGGCTTTGGCTACTTCTAAGAAATTAACTTGACTACAACAATCGGGAGCCTGGACTGAATTGGTGTTACCAGCTAATGGCGAGTGAAATGATATGCTTGATTAATTATCTTCGAAATTATAAATATATCAAAGTTGATAATATCAATTAATTTAAAAGTTAATTTATCAAATGAAGTTCTACCACCGAGTTACTTTACTTCGAGCTTTCCAATCAATTATATATGACCTCTTGATTGAATGTCTTTTTTGAATACATATTTCGTATATGTGAAGTCCGCTAATAGGCAGGCACACTTTAGTGTAGACATACAGCAATACAATTTATTTATATATGCTGTTTTTTTACTTCTATTGATTTCTTTGAATTTGATGAGATTAAGAAACGTATTGTATTAACTTAAAATTGTGGGAATGTATTTTATTTTATTAAAAAATAACACAAAATCACGTCCGAAAACCAATAACACTTCCTACCTAAGCTGGAGATGAAATAATTGATTTACATTAATATTGCATTAATACAAAAAAAAACGGTCAAGTGTAAGTCATTCTTAAACATACAATATTATGAGTTTTACAATATAATTGTACATTTTGAAATCGTGCTTACAATTGATACACAAAACAATAACCTGAGTTTTAAAAATTTGAAAAAAGTTTCGAAAATCCGACTATTGAACCATGTCCGAGTTCAAATAACTTCAACAATCGTCTACTTGAAATATGTAGTCTCTGCAATAAACACATATACAGCGAGATGATTCCCTAGACTAAATTTTAGTATGTTAGACTAATACCTAATTAAAAACTAACTATTTGTTACTTCGTATGAGTTATTATTAATGTACAAGAAGGATAAATAAATATCTAACTGCTAAGAAAGAGAAATGATTTCATAAAAAAATTAATCAAATTTACAATAAAATGGAGTGTACTCTTTCGTTACTTGTTAGAATAGTTGAGTTTGTTGCGGCGATTCGTATTGCCGGCTGGCTATAACCCTCCGTGGGTTATAGGTAATTTTGAAATCCAAAACGAAATCCATTTTGAATAAATTTCGTTAATTTTGATATAATAGATTTACTCGTTTTTTTTTTCTCTTGCTATCTTACATAATGTACAAACAAAATACGCTAGGAAACTATTGTCGTTTTATAATTATTAATATAAAAATAAAATAAAATAGTACAGTGAAATTTAGTTAAATGTTACAATGAATGCTTTAACTAGTATATTTAAAAAGAAAAAAGCGGACTAGTGCGTGTCCGACACTGTGAGTTGTTCCGCAGTCGGGAAATTCAATCAGTCAAATACATTCAGTTCACCAGTTTAAAATTCTAACTTAGTTATTTCATTTTATTCACAGGTCATTTGACCTGTATTACTTTTATATTTAAAGTGAGTATTTACTTAGTAGTACTTAAGTATTTACTTGTACGTTGACTTCTATTACCCGTACTTTGTTCATCCGTACATTTACGTTGTTGAGCTCGGAGTAGAATAAAATATATACGCAAGTACATCATTCATTTTAATGTCAACTAAGATAGGTCTGAATTTATCAAAGACAACGTGAAAACCAGTAATTATTATATTTTTTATAAAAATGTTACTTCTACAATCGTTAAACAAAATAAATAGGTATACAAAATATTTTGTTCAAAGTAATTTTTATCGGATGTTTAATTCTGCCTTGTCTTTTTTTCAGTACTTCCCGCTCTATAGTAGAAAAGTTACAGGGGGGCGTTGGGAAACAATTGTTATAACTCAAAAGCTCACAGGAGTGCGACCCTTTTTTTTCAGAGTTTAGGGTTGTGACATGAGGACTGGTGACCAATCATTTTTGGAATCTGAAACTGAAATTTAGATACTGCGTCCATGCAGTATGCATTATTTCTTTTAAGTTTTTCATTCTGAGAAAATTATGAATAATATAGAATATATTATAAATAAACATGTAACTGTTTACCGTAATGAAATAAATAAATATAGTATATTCAAAAAGCTTGTCGTTTTTGTTATAAAATTTCTTCGTTCTTACAGAGATAGAAAAAAAAAATCTATTAGAGATAGATAAAAATGAAAGCCTACAACAAACATGATTAATATGAAACGTAAATATGTACATTTAGGGTAACGGAACAGTCCTTGTGCTGGTTACCCATATATAGAGGTCTCCACTGAGTGCCATAAGCGCTCGGTCACCTCAACCCGATGAAACTGTAAAAGCCCACAGGCTAACAGCGGCCACCAAACCGAAAAAGAAATGCTGTAAATCACAGGCTAAATAATTTCGGTAATCATACTGTATATAGGGCTTGGGGGTCTGAGTACGTGTACGAGTACGTTACATGTAATTATTAAAAAAAAACAAATATTTAGTAATATTAGTACTATCGGTAAAAGTATTATAATTATCTATATTATCGAATAAATATAAAACACAAGTACCACCGTACAAATATACGCTGCGATTTTTTAAAACAATTTTCAAATTTAAAGTATTATAAGTACTATTGGTAAAAATAATTAGATATAGATTAGGATATTATCGTATAAATATAAATCAGACGAACAACCGTACAAATATCCCTTCGAATTTCGGTGACGGGTCTGGCGGCTGACTGGCATGGTAAAGAATATAAAAAAAGAAATAAGATTTGTTAATTTATAAATTTTGATACTCCAATATTGCCTGTTAGTGTCATCGTAGTACTGCAACGAGTAGTAGGTAATGCAAAACACACGTTAAACATTTCTAGTAAATTTATATTAAATATATAGAAGGAAAAAAATATTTAATTTAAAAAGAAACCGATATAAAGTTTTTATTTGAAACCGAAACAGATTTTTTAAATTGAGTTGAAATGAAATTTACTTAATAAAGTTTTACATGCATGCAACTGTCAAAGTACCTTACCAAAGACCTCCTTAGTAGTGGTGATGGGGCATTTTACCTTATCTCTCAAGGTCCACATCTGCATTAAGATTCCTTATATGGTGAATTATATGCTGATTAGCACCCCTAATATAATATAACATGAACATGAAACATTGAAGAAAAGAATACTTGTGGACTCTATGCAAGATATTTTTATACTCTTGTAATAAATAATAATATTTAAAAAGAAAGAAACTGACTATAAACATTATTTAAAACGAAAGTGGTATCTTACAAAGTGGTGTTAGCAAGAGAAAGCATCATAGCAAAAGGGGAAAATTTTGGATACTCAAATGAAACTTTTAAGCTTGAAACGTATCCGCATCTCGACGCCTCTTTTGTCATAATATTGCAATGCCAAATAAATTATACGGTTTCAATTTAAAACAGTGCAGATATAAATTTAAGATCTCTTTTAGACTATACAACCTTTTTTTACTACTTAATATATAACCAATGCACCGACGTTGGTTATATGCGCTGAATTATAGTTGTGGAGGCATTAGTTTCTTAATTTTCGTTGGTTATGTCTAGTCAAACCCTAAATGCACTTTTCGTACTACAGTTAGTTTTGGTTGTAGGGCTTAACCGCGTAAATATAATAAACACAGATGAAAAAATAAAACGGATGTCAGGGTATAATTCGCTTACCCATTTTCTTAAGCAACCACATCTTATTAAGTATTGTTCGCTTCTGAATCTCTGAAAGCTTTTAATTATATCTCAGACTGCAGGCGATTGATAATCATAAAGATTATTGCTAATTTTTAAGACTTTCCTCAAATCTTCTCTTAGCCAAGAGAAGGTTGGGAACCCACGCGGTATGCACTTACAGAATTTGATAAGATCCTGGATGGATAGAAAATGATTGATCAATGAAGGGGTAGGTGAAAAAGACAAAATAATCATATTACTAAATAATAAAAACAATTCAATATTTAGGGTGATAACCCCCCTGGCGGTAATTATAGGTTCTCTTATAGCTCTTTATTGGTTCATCATAGAACGGATAAGATTTTTCACTGTTTCTTGGGAACCGCCACCCCATTCTTCATGCTTGAAGCTCCGGTCTCGAAGCTGGCGCAGAATTTCTAGTCCGAACTTTTCTTTTAAGCTCGTCCCATAAATACTCAAGAGAATTTAAGTCCGGACTACGTGCTAATCACTCCACGCACTCAATTTCTACCTCCTGCACGTACCACCCAACAGAAGATGCAGTATACGGACGGGCATTGTTCTGCATTACCACAAAGTTTTCATCGATAAAGCTTGCGTAAGGAAACGAAAAAAAATATGGTCCCCTAATATCTTTTCAATATATTAGTTCGCCGTCAGACCCCCAAATATGCCGCTAGTTACGATGAAAACCAACTCGGGTTTTGCCTCCATTGAAGTGCCCGTCCACATCAAGCAGGAACCTCCACCAAATGCCACGTACACGCCTGGATAAGTGAAAATGGACAAGATATGAAGAGCGATTCGCCTCTTCATATCTTTTGTGGATTCGTTGTCGTCTATCGCTGTCATGGAGACATTGTTTTTATCTGAGAAGAGAATAGAGCTCCACTGTTCGTCCGTCCAGTTCACGTATTCTCTTGCGAAACGTAGTCCGGCTGCTCGATAAGTTGGGGTCAACTTAGGGCCAGGTCGGCCTTTTTGGAGTCAGGTTAGTCAACTTTAGACTGATTATGATTGTCCAGTCGCTTACAGCCACTCCTCGAGTTTCTCTGAGCTCCTGTTGGACTTAACTCCTTGGGTTTCTCAGAGAGAAAGCTACCAGTCTCCAGTCGCTGGTAAACTGGACACAGCAGACTGGGTGCATATGGATATGGAAACATGATGCTATATATATATATATAGCATAGCATAAATATATATATATATATTTATATACACTCGTGAGCAAAAAAATCGACTCAAAACTCGTACATAACGAGCTAGAATCTCTTTAAAAATAACTAAACACTGAATTATAATTTGTATAATTCAGAAGGAATTATAATCATATCTTATTCATCATATCTTCGGAGACGCTGTCAGCGGGTCACTTAATAATACCTACTCCAGATGATTTGATCTCACTGCGTGTGTTCTTCAGGGTGCTCTCTCTCCTTTTCTGTTTTCTGTGTTTATAAACTCAGTCCCTGAAATAATTTCTTCTAACTTTCATCTCTATGCAGATGATATGCGTCTCCATCGACCTTCAATCGTGGCCCATATCGACCTGGCTATTAGCGCAATTAATAGTGATCAGAATAGCATAAGTAAGTGGGGCTAAATCACATGGACTTATTATTTATACGAAAAAAATAAAAAAAATTGTTGTAATGGGGACTTGCCCAGCCCGTCGCCCGAACGATCTGCTCAACCTTCGCCTCAACCGAGCGCAATAAGATCTCCTGTCGGTTCTAGATAGCAAGCGGGCACGTCGTCCGAGCGTAACTTACGGACTAGAAAAAAATTATCAGATGCTTTTTTAGAAATATGTAATGTTAGATTTAAGTTTTTCTTGTTCTTCTTTATGTTAAATTGTTGCTTTTAAATATAAAAAAAAATTGTTAATTTTGTAATGTTTAAGTTTACACCAGCTCCTCAAATTGGCGTGGGGGAAATGATGCATATGTGCGCGTGTGTCCCCGCGCTGCGCGAGCCTATGATATTGGTCAGTAGTAAACTAGCTTTCCAAGTGCCTAAGTGTTTTAATTGATACGTCACCCCTCACACCCTTACACTACAGACCTCTCATCTGGACAGCTATCTAGTCTCCGTCGATTCCCCGCTTGGCTCATCAGACCATTAGTTGATCGGGAGTGCCACTTACGTTCCGTCACGTTCGCAGGTTGTCGCCATGTGTGGCATTATACGTCCTTTTTTTTCTTTTTTTTGTCCTGTTTTTTTTTTCGGGCTGATGGCCGTTGATAGCCCGAGGGCTTTTACAGTTTCGCCGAGTTGAGAGGTGACCGAGCGCTTATGCCGCTCAGTCGAGACCTCTATTAGTGGGAAACCACCACAAGGCCTCCCGAGAGGGAGCTTCGGCTTGGACCGATACCCTGTTCCGCGAGAGAGTCTGTCTCGAGGGTGCCCGAGAGGGCCGAACCTCGGCTCGGTCAGTTGCTTCTGACTAAGAATTATCTACATTAATATCTCTTTTATTATTATTGGCTATATGTACCACCACTTCGGTATGAGTGGGCGCTGGAGAAAAAGTGGCGCAAGAAACTCCAGCGATGCTTCTAACTGTATTGACTGGAGAGAACCGGCCTGTGACTTGGCGGTATCGCGAATAACCTTGTTTGCGACGACCTCGCCGTCGGCGGGGGTGGTATGAGGGTGCAATGTACGTGTGTAGTGTTTTATGAAGAGCTTGGGCCCTGGTGGTCGCGTCGTCGGGGTCGTCGAGGGCGTGTCTCGGTCTCCTTCGGACGCGGGTGAATCTTTGATGCGCGATGGGATTGTAAGTGGCGGCACTTACAATCAACGGGTTTGATCGTCCTGATGGACGCTTCTAGCCCGAGAGCTTTTACAGTTTCGCCGGTTTGAGAGGTGACCGATGGCTTATGGCGCTCAGTCGAGACCTCTATTAGTGGATAACCAGCACAGGGGCTCCCAAGAGGGAGCCTCGGCTTGGACCGTTACTCTGTGCCGCAATAGCGTCTGACTATACCCTGTTCCGCAAGAGCGTCTGACTACCTATTGTTGTCTCAGTGTAAGACTGTGCGGTTTACAATGGCTAATTGCTTATTATAAACGAGAATTTTCAATAAGTTTAATTTGATTCGCGGATGAGTATGGTAGATTGGCGCGCGACCCTTGTTCTGGCGCGCACGCAACGCGATGTCGCAAGCTCGGTACACCTGCTCCCGGCTATTTACACGGTGACGTGTCCCGCAAATTCGAATACGTCTTGTCTAATCGCCTCGCATCGAGCATTATTTAAAAATTGGCCGTAGTTTAAATTACAATAATGAAAATAGCTAACTATATACTCGTGTATATATAGAGTGTTAAGAATCTCTTGAGAATTAATTGATTGTTGGAAAACTACGGACTGGTATACTGTTTGGTTGAGTTAATATACCTTCGAAACATTTGCTGATAAACAGAAATTAAATTTGCAATTAACAATCTCATTGTTTATGCGTCGGCAGGATCGGACTATATTTAGTCACGTTCCACAAAGCTGAATTACCATGGCTCTACAGCTGTGCGTGGGTGGTCATCACCAAATCAAATCATCCGACCAACCAAATCTGCGTAATCATCATGTTCATCAAACCAATCGATGTTTCGTATCAATAATTTCCTATCAAGTGTAGTAAAGAGAAAAATGCCGAAACGAACCTAAAATTCAATATTTTTTTTATCGTAATATTGTTTTATGATTTCGGACCAATTCCATATACATATCAATTTTATAACAAATATAAATATAAGTGCACTAATAAATACTAAATAAACACGTATATATTCATAACTAAAATCGGAGCTAAGTACAATAGTACTCTGAGAAGTTAAGTCGCTAACCGTTAAGTGTACATAAAGCTTTATTCACGATGCCGTGAAATGAGCAACGTCGCAGGCAAAGATTATCAGAATTTTGCAGTAAGTACGAGTATTTAAAAATTTAAATACGGGCACTTCGTATATATCGTCGTGTCGGTTTTATTTGAGAATAAATAGTAACAACAATATAAACCTTAGTTTATTATCCACATTCTCTAATAATTAGAAATAATACATAACGTAAGGGATTTATTTATTATTATTTATTAAACTTTCTAACTACACAAAATATTTATCCAAGAAAACTAAGATACGAAATGTATGTAGAAAAGCGTGGCTTATTTTAACAATAAAAATCTCTTCTAGCTGGCCTGGTGTTGGATATATTATCGAAAATAAGAAACACAAAAAAAAGAACAAAATTAAATACAGGCCTATATTTATTAAACATATGCGTATAAATAATAAATATAAATATATTATACCATACATTAAAGCTAACACAATATTTCATTACATATCCAATTGGATAAAGATTATTAGTTTTTAAATAACGCAACAGTTTTGGCGACACGTATTATTTCTGGAAGAGCATTCCACAAACGAATTCCCTGCACAGTGAAGGAGTTAGTATAGAAACTAGTTTTGTGAGAAGGAAATTGAAGGAGGGAACCAGGCTGAAAAACCGCTTGCGGAGATATGACGGAGTCTTTGGGTAATGAAGGATATTAATAACGGAGGCAAAGTAATTGAGTGTTCCAGCGAAAAAAATATGGGGAGCCACTCGGGAAGTTTATGAAAATAGGAAACACGATCGAACATTTTAGCTCGAAAGTATAACGAATGCACGGGGTTTGTAGGCGCCCAAGCTTATTAAGTAACTCCTCTGTAGAATCAAAGTAGCAGACATAAGCGTAATTTAAAATGGGTATAATGAGATCTTTGCTGACAAAAGCAAAAGCTCTGAAGACATTTTAACGAATGAAAAGCAAAGTTGAACCTGGTTTAACTGTAAAAGCCATCGGGCGAACAGCGGCCATCAGCCCGAAAAAAAAATGGAAAGTGAACCTTAGGACTGATTTCATTAACTTTAATATACAGTGAGATTAAAAATTATCGTTTTGTTATAACCACTCGAAAGACATCCCCCGATTATACTTCACACATTAAAAAACTCATCAACTCACTCAACAACTAGAGTCATGTCATAGCTAGTTTCAAACTACAACATGAATATGTCGGCTCCACCGGAGAAGGAACAAATACTCACAGAATGGCCGTGTAAAATAGAAGCATAGGGGTGTTGTGTTTCATATAGTACGATGTATATATAACCATCTTAGATCTCAGAAGTATCGTACGCGTATCTTCAATCTTTGGTAAGGATTGATGATGATGTATAGGCTGCAGTCATTACTCACCTTCATGTGTTCACTTGATAGTAAGTAATTTTTTTTCTAACCCTGACAATAAGCCATAAGAACTATATATGTTTAGAAGCATCACTTTTTGACTTTAAATATAATAAACCATATTAATTTTACCATGTAATAATTTTCTCCCCTTCGTCGGAAACGTTGTTCAGTCCAGGCGTGAAATGACGCCGAAATTGTATGCAGGCTTTAATAACATATGGACAAAGGCATACAAGCACACACGTGCGAGGAAATTGAAAATGTCCACACAATTATCTCAAATTGTAAAAGCGTAGCTATCAAAGTTTAAGACATTACAATGTCACACAATAATTTATTCATAAGTTAATATGGTTATATAATGAAGAAAAAAATTGTTTATTCATTGAGAAAATGGGAAGAAAATGGAAAAATGGAAATTACTAAGTTGAAGCAACGAGGTCGAATGAAACGGGCATGACAAAGTTGTAACGTCCCTGGAGGCTAAATTTAAAGCTTACTAGTACAATGCGGTACATGGTACGAAATAATGTTTTATGTTATCCGTTGTTGCTATAAAATAATTTACCTTCCAAGAGTTAACACAAGTTTTATTTTTGAGGGACTACATTCAAAATCGATACTTACGCCTAAAAATAAATTCCCTGGTAACTAGACCCAATTACTTCAATTAACTGAACTATTTTTTATTAGCATTTAAAACATTTACAGATGGCGGAATAACTGCATAACATGTAGGACTAAAATTATTGGACGATTGACTAGCTGGGTCTGAGTTAGCAGAAGTTTTGGTACATACTGTGATCCTCTATCCTCCGACGATAATGAGAATTACTTTTGTAATGAAGTATCCCTAATTGCTTCTTGATTCTAATCAAATTTTCCAAATTTTATTATTAAATAAAGATTCCCCCATTGGAAACGATTTTGCATTATAGAAAATATTTAGTAAAGATAATAATTTTTTAATAACATTTCCGTATTATTTTAAATAATTTACGTAAAAATCTTTTGAATATGTAATGAAAAGATAAAATATATATATAATAATATTATGAATTTGATTCAATCTTCATTCTTCAAGTTCATTATTACAATGTTAAGTAAAAACTTTAATAAATTCGAATGTACGCCTCAAGCATGCTTAATAATTTTGAGTATAAAGGAAATATGTTCAAAGTAGTTCAAGTCATTAGACTGAGACCGAGCCAAAAATAAAAAAACTAGCATGTGCGTGAATTCGACAAAGGCACGCCAACATCTGGTAATTTACTTTAACGATTTTATGTAATTATGTAATATATTTAGTACATTTTTGTACCCGAGGTAGGCATCTAATTTCTTATCGGTTTTTATAAGTTACTCGATAGTTATCTTTACGATTGTTTGCTGTTAGATTAATTTTAAGTAATTCGATAATTAAGCAAACCATTTTTTAAGCCTAGTGTTTTAAACTTAACTGTCGTATTTTCTATTCTTCGCTATTATTTAATATTAATTTAAACAATTAGTTAAGCATTGCTTGAGTGAGACTTGATGAAATGAAATTTAATAAAAATAATAAACATTTTATAACATAATGTAGCACTATTTTAACAATAATTGCTTAAGTTTATTTCTTAAAATGGTTTTTTTTATCTTGTACACTTTGCCCATCAATTAAGATTCTCTGGACATTAATGTAATTTTCAAGAAAATATTCGAGTGCATTACTAAATGACATTTGAACAAAAAAATATGGAGGACGTATTATAATCCTGGCGACCTCTTCGATAGAGGTTTGTTTTCGATCAATAGATAAGTGTTCATTGTAAAATGTAACTTGGACGGATTACATCTTTTCCTATCCCATGATGATGATATAAAATATGTCATTACTTTACACTTTAAAGTCGGATAATGCAAATGCTAACTAAATTAGTTTCTCTACATTTTAATAGTACTTTGATCTCTTAATTTTTAGTACCAAAATACTATAAATTCTAAACGAACTCACATAATTTTAGAGTACATCGTTTCAGATTACATCTAGGTAATAAAACTCTGCAATAATTTAGCCTTTTTTCTTTAAAAGGATAGAAGGTAATTCACAATAATTAACACGAATACCAGCGACACAATAATCGGCCGTCTGACTATGTAAAGGTTTAACCGAAACACAGTTCATCTGGTGGTAAGTAATGTCTATGGCCCATGGGTTTAGGTTAACCGTTCCTTACCATACAAAACACAACAGCGTTATGTTGCTATTTTACGCTGGTATTATATAAGTGCGTGGTCCTGGATATAATCCTTAGTCAGAAGCAACTGACCGAGCAGAGGTTTGACCACCCTCGAGTCTCTCGCGAAATAGCCGAGGCTACCTCTCGGGAGCCCTTGTGCTGGTTACTAATAGATGTCTTGACTGAGCGCCATAAGCGGTCGGTCACCTTTCAACCCGGTGAAACTGTAAAAGCCCTCGGCCATCAGCCTGAAAAAAAATGCGTGGTCTTTCCCCGGTCAAACCAATTAATTCATGCTGAGATGCAATAGTGATTCAATGTAGTTCAAATGCTGTAAGGCCATAAACATTACGAGCCAGAATACAAACATAAAAGAAAAGGTATTAAACTAATCATACGAAACACAGCGCGTCTTTCCTCGATTGGTTAAAGCCATGCGTATATAAGTGATATGGATATGTTGACTCCATGATGTGCTATATAACAATGCGACAAATTGTTTTAACTAGCAACACAGAACAATGAAAACAACCAGAACTGAATGATAGTTAAAGTAAATATGCGACTATAAGTTACGTACTACGTTTTCCTTGGTGATTCCACTATGAGCGGATGCCTGTATTATGTATAAATTTAATCGGTCGAACATGTTCAATTTATATAACTTTACGTGTTCAATTACCGCCAGAGTGTTCGTGGAGGTTGGATGAACCCGTTTATAATTTAATCGACTATTGTTTCCCAGTGAGTCACTCGATTTTACACTTCTTGTTTTATCATACTTAATAATCATACATTCGTTCTTATATTAGTCAAATATTAATTTTCGCATTTAGGTTGGTTTTGATTATTTATTTCACAACGATGTTGTCAGATATATGTAAATTTTGTCACGTTTGGGACCCAATAATCTTAAAAGTGACGTCATTTGTTTTGTCCGTCTTCCCTGATTGTGAAAAGGTGATTTATGTATGTTTGGTAATCAGTATTTTTTTAAGATAAAAAAATGTGTCTACCACTATATATCGTGTATAATATTTTTGCATAGTATACCTGCCGGTATGTCAATTGTTAATAGCTTAGAAACGTAGCTTTGTAGTGTTGAGACAAGTGGCAATCTTTGCGAATTCAAGGGTGATAAATTAATAAGAGTTTTTGTATAATAGTATCTCTATCTTTCTTTGTAAAAGAATATTACTATGTTTTTTATTCTTAAATAAGTTTAAGGTTTCATCTTTGACTTTTAAGGGTCTTCAGTAAAGTGCATTACGATTTATGTAGAGAAAGGAATGCCTTTTAACGTTTATTGTAAAAGTTTCTGTCTGCTTTATTTATTGATGTAAAATTCATTTATTGTGTATTAATTATTAGTGTCTCGTGAAATTTAAATATAAATTGATCTGTATTTGATTAAATAAAATCATAGTACAAACGTGGCACGTGTATAAAGCTCTAACTAGATGTTTAACTATTTAATTTTGGGTAGCAGCTATACACCTGCGACTTCCTGTTACTGCGAAAGGGAGCCCTCAAAAGCCTCTGTGGAATATCTTTATTTTTAAATGTTCGCTTAATCTTTATTCAATTGCAAGTGGTTCACTATTATTTAAACTCAAGGCTCTTGCAAAATGTATAAAAGCATTTGATTTCTTTACTCTAATGCTTGACTGTGAGATGAACTTACACTCAAACAAACTTACTACTTTGAGGGAACTTATTAAATGAAATATTGAAATTATAACTTAAAGGACCAAAATCAAAAGTCAAAAGGGCATAATCAATATACAAATGCAATGTTGAAAATGTGGACATATTTGTGATTAAACATTTCATTGCAGGTATTAATTTAGGATAGAATAAGTCAAACATTTTTCATTTTTCTTCATGCAACCTTCGCTATTAGTACAAAAGTCCGTATTTTTAATGTTTAACAGTGACATTTAAAGTTCTTCGTAATGATGAAGGTGTAAATAAATAATTTTTACCCCGGCTTGCCATGAATGAAACTAGGTTTCGTATTCATTATTAATGACTGCAGAGGTTGCATTTTACCTTGCACAAAAGGTGAAATGGTATCGATCGAGTGACCTTTAAAAGTATTAAGCGTCATTGGTACTATGTATCTCAAACACAATTTGTAGACAACAGTACTTAAAAATAACTTTTTATTTATTTCTAGGAAATCGTATTGAATTTAGTGGTATGTTAATGAAAGTGTAGTTCGCCCTTTCATTTGCCGTTCGTTGGTGAGCCCTGCGTATAGCCATGAGCTCCGTCTGGAAGACTGAACAAGAAGGGTAATTTTTTTTTTTTTTTAAATTCAAAATTAGAAATATCCCGTTATTTACGAATATGAGTTCCACAGTGACACCAGCACTACAGACACAGAAACTAGACGGATTTATGAAGTGTGTTATGGGGAAACAACTGTAAACGAAAGCGTGGTACGTTTTGGGTTTCAACGTTTTCGTTCTGGAGCTATTGACCTCCAAAATAAACTCCGCGGACGGACGGAAACCCAAGTAGACAATGAAGAAAGGTGATCATGGAAGCGGCGCATCCATCGTAGACCACATCTGAATTAGCGGCAGTCTTCGGTGTGACAAAACAATTTTAATTTACTTGAAACAAATTGGAAAAGTGTAAAATCTCGAGAAATGGGTACGCTATCAATTGAATGAAGCACACTAACAGATACGCATTGAGTGGTGCGTTACATTAATACCGTCCCATAAAAGAGGGAATTTTGAATCGTATCGTTACTTGTGATGAAAAATGGATACTGTACGATAATCGGAAACGCTCGTCGCAGTGGTTGAACCCAGGAGAACCGGCCAAATCATGTCCCAAGCGAAAGTTGACTCAGAACAATTAACTGGACAGTGTTTGGTGGACCAGTGCTGGTGTCATACACTATAGCTTCCTAAGATCAAGCCAGTCGATTACGGCAGATCTGTATTGTCAACAATTGCGAACCATGATGGGAAAGCTAGCAGTTAAACAACCGGGACTGGTCAATTGCTCTAGCTTCTTCATGATAACGCTACACCCCATTCTTCATGACAGACAGTCACTAAATTAGAGGATCTGCGATTGGAATGTCCCCGACACCCCCACCTTGCTCCAATAGCTTACCACTTTTTTCGGAATTTGGACAATTTCTTGCACGGAAAAAATTTCAATTCCGATGAGGCAGTCCAAAAAGCTTTCAAAGATTCCAAAAAAAATTCTACCAATGGAATCAATGAACTACCTATAAAATGTCGAAAGTTCATAGATAATACTATGTACTAATAATATGTATAATAATATGTACCATACATACTTCGAATTGATTAAATATATAATTTCATAAAAAAATAGTTTTTTAATTTTTCCATATAATACGCTAATTTCATGTGTAAGGACCTAATATTATCCATCGAGCCCGTAATATACGCGTAATTGTAACCTTTATGCTGGTATAAGTGGTAAATTGAATTTTAAGTGCTGTTAACCAAATACTCGGCGGCCAAAAATACATCGTGCGGTAACCATGCATCAGAATTTGACAGCCGCGTGGCGTAGTGGTTAGCTGGCCGTTCCGTCAAAGTTCCTGGATTCGATTACTAAGATTATTATTAGTGTATCATTAAATGTTGGTTTTGGTGTTTGGGTTTATTGTATGTCCCGTGTCTTTGATACTAAATCTTTTCATTCGATCTTATTCCATGTCCATTAAATCGGACTAGGCCCCTTTGTTTACGGAAATTCTCATGGAACTTTTTTTTTATTACTTATAATATCTTTTAGAATATTGTAGTGTAATAATATTCCTTGTACAGCTGATTTCTGGTCTTAACCAGAATATATCGCTGTGGTGGAATCGACAAGAAGTACACTGTCGTACTAGAAATTAATTAAAATATTACAAAAGGTGAAGTCCGCATGCACTCTGGTGATAGCGTGGCAGACTGAGCCCTGAAGTGAAATTATATAATAGTATCTCTATTTTTATGTGTATTGTTTTTATATAAATAAAATTCTAGCAATGGTAGTACCACGAACATTCACCCTAACCTTTAGTACAAAATAATAATCTAATGATGATGATCATTTATTTAAACCATGTCTATATATTAGTTGTCTGGAAGCAATTGCTTAGCAATAACCACGTTGTACCCATATTATTATTTTATATAGTACTTGGTGTTTATATGTACTTTGATATGCAATAAAGTATATGAGTAAATAAAATAAAGTAAAAATGCGAATTTTATTTATTCTTGTATCCATATATTGAAATTGTAAACTTAAGTATATATTAATAAAAAAAAAAAACGTCAATAAAAATTATATAAATATGCACATTTTAATTAGTCGGTTGATTAGCCATTATAACAAAGTTATATACAAAATGGTTTAGTTTGCATGATTACAGGGAAAATATATATAAATAGAAAATATATACGGTGAATATTATATAATAAAAGAATATCTAAACGACAGTTTTAAAAGTTTGAAAAAAATTCAAGCTTCAATCAAAAACAGGCAAATATGTACGGGATGAAAGTGGATTGAGTTGTTCGAGACAAAACAAAATTTCCATATTTGTATCCAAACAACAACAAACAATTTCAGGCTTTTCACAGCCCGTCCATTTTCATCAACGATAAATTGGATAGGTATTTGCGGTACGCTCGCTTGCAAACAATTCAACCTTAAAATGTGGGCATCTGAAAATGAGTATGAATAAATGGTAAAAGCTCTGGCTGTTGATGTTAAAATTTCAGCATTACGAAAAAGAATCGAAGATTTTAAAGCTTTTTGTTTTTGTTTAAAAATTATTAATTATCACTACTATTCCCTAATTACGTGGGGAGTTCTATGTAGATAAAAGAAGTTTGGATAATTATACCAATATTTGCTAGCGTTGTGTTTGTTAGAGACAACACGTGGCATAAATAGTAGTAGTCGATGTTTATTTATATACTACTCTTAAATTATAAGGAATAAAAATATTTTGTTTCATATGACAAAAGTCTTTGATTGGACCTCATATGACAAAAGTCTTTGATTGGCCCTTATATTACAAAAGTCTTTGATTGAACCATATGAAATAATCCTTGAAGCTTAATTTTGGATGGATATAGAAAGAACAAATGATTACATAATTCACCAGATGTCGAGCGATCCCTGCGACCTTTAGAACTTAAAAATAAGTCAAGAAGTAGGATCGTACTGGCTGTAGGGGTGTTTATTTAGTATTCTCTGAGCATACTTCTTTATAACAATTAAGTTAATAGCTTAGCATCAGGTGACAGCGACAAGTAAATGGCGATGATTCTCAACATAGACAATATATTACTATCACTTGCGATGGAAACGATCAATCCATGGGGTGCTAATAATGGGATCCAATAGAATGGTGCAAAAATCAGAACTAAAGCAGCGATCTGCCATTGCTACTAGTGGCTAACAGGCTAGTTATTATCTTTCTAAAACATCATTCAATAACTTTTCCATTCTAAATTCAACCACATTTTCAAGAAATTTAAATTTTAGATCCCGTCAGAAGTAAGGAAAATTGAAGGTACGTAGGTAACGTAATTTGAAACCGCATTCTTTTAATGTTTATTAAAACATAAAATCTATCTAGTGTAGATAAAATATATCTAATGTACAACACACAAAACTCGTTTAAGAGGTTTAATGAGAAGCAGGTGCAAGAAAGTGTAAAGTGTAAGAGAAGTTAAACTAAAATTCACGTGGTGAAATATTTAGAGAAAAAATTGTTAATTTACACGTTGCACACATGTCCCGATTGTTGAGACCAAGTTCCTTAATTAAATCTCTCCATTGTTGTTATTAAAAAAAGAATAATATCGATACAGATAAAACCGACATAATTTCCTGTTAATAACGCTAAAAATAATTTGAACTCAATGTAATATTGTAACAAAAGCAGTAGGTTTATAATTATGCAACATAATGGACTCTACATTTTTATATGCGTAAGGTAATGTGTAAAGGTCATTACCCTGCGCTATACTTTGCTTCGAATCCGTTTGTGCAAAAAATAAGTCGGAATAAATTTTAGATTGAGGCGAACTGTTCACTGCTCAATGAACTGGTTATTTTGATAACGGACTATGATTTTCTATTAAATTATATATTGTATAAATATGAAGATTTTATTTTCTTAAATGCGTTTATTAGTCAAATGATGGATTTCGTAATTGGAATTAGGATTTAACACAAAAGTTAGTAAGTTGGTATATGCAGCAATAGGGCCGTTTCGGACTTATTTAAATTCTTGGCCAAACGGAGAAAACACGAGAGCAGTGATCCGTCTATCTTTCTAATTAACCCTATTAGTAAGTCGCGGGCGGACCGGTATTTAAATTTCGATTTATGCGTTGCGTAATTTACGCATAATTTCGCAGTTCATTTGTTATAAAACCTTCTGTTGCTAAGCAAGACTTTTGTTCCAACGGTCACTCTTTCATTTTACAATCTAACAGCTTTCTTTTTCACTGGTAACGCTCTACCGGGCAAATTATTCTACTTAAAATCATAGAAATACCCAACGTAGTAATCAGTTAAACGCTTGTACGATCAAAGTTTTCGGTGTTCAACAATGGGATCAAAATTGGTTGAGTTAGCTCCTCTGGACTTTAGCTAAGAAATACTCAAAAAAATCGCTCGTTTCCGCTATTTTTAGAAACCTGTCTAACAAGTCCAGCCCTGTCTGGAATAGCCGACTTCGCCGAATAGCGTTTGGAGGTGAAACGTGCTGGAACGAGACGAACAGATTGATCTAATAAAGCAAAAATAGGACGGCTGATATGGTGAATTCTTGCGTGGCAGTACTCATTGTGGTTTATTTGCTGTGCGCCCCTGTGCTGAAATTGGTGAACAGTTATAATGACCGTCTAAAATTATGCTTTGTCGCGGTATTTCTTGCGTTCATGCTATTAATATAGATACTAGGAATACAATCGTTTACGAACTTTACTATATTTAATTAATTATACGTAATATACGACAAAAATAACCCAAAACTACTACCCTTATTAACCTTACGTTAAGTATATAATATTATTTGGCAATAGTAATACACATGTATTACTTACATATGCTTTGCGAAGGTATACACACGTTTCAATAAATTTCGACAGAATTACTAACAAAATTTAAGCACTTTCACTCCAATATAATTCGATGACCGGTCACTTTTATACGATCAAGTATTAACGTATACCTTTTTGACATTATTTTAAAGACAAATATTATAGACGATAAATGAGTGATTTTTGATTTCGTTCTATTTGCCGACATTTATACATATAATAAAATCGTTAGCAGACATTTTGTATTTGTGTCTGTGCATTTGTGCACGCTAATTTTCACAATAGCTAAAACAATTTCGATGTGGGCATTAGTGATGTTTTGAGTTAATCTTGGTTTAACATTGTTTGTTACGTTTGATCGGTTGCCAAATAAAAAATCAGTCAGTTTTGGAAAGTCAGTGTCACGCGGGCATGAACGGTGCTCGTTTGCATTATAATACAGTAAGATATATAATGCGAAGCAATTTGTTAGTACGCTGCGTTTATACGTACTAGGAAAGGAGTTACAAAAATAGACTATAGGGTGCCTAAGCAGATGCAATGTTACGCCAGCGTCAACAGTTAAGCGATCCAAGCGCTAGCTTAGCAGCAGTTGGTTAAGAATATAACTCTCTTGTTTATTTCATTTTAAACCCAACTTTTAATATACTGTATATTGTCGTAGACTTTCTTTTAAATTTTAATCTCTATTTAATTTTGACATCGGTTTAATTTTGTCATTGATTTTTAATTGAATTCTCACTTAATTTGACTTTGATTAGAAGTTCGGTATTGGCTTCATTTAATTGAAATTTTCTGTATTTTGAATTTAATTTTATTACGATAAATTTGATTTTGATCAGTTAATTCTGTTTATGTTTTTATTTTGATTCAGTAATTGTTTAGTTTTCACCATCCATTTTATGTAGCACGAAAACCGTTCATATGTAACAACTGATGTGTTCGTCTTTAATTGGTGCATGCATCAGATTTGATATCATGGATTTGTTGATTTAGATTGTTGTCATGTATGCGCTGTAGATGTCCCAAATTATATAATACCAATAACAGTTGGAGAAGAAACTTAGAAGAGTCCCCGAAGATATGGAAAACGAGACTAGTTACGTTCGTGTTCAGAAAATTCTGGTAATCATAATCATTTATCAATCCGCATTAGACTGTGGAAGCATCCATAACCTACCTAACGGGGGGTTGCAGGTGAAGGGTCTCGGGGCTCTCCCCTTTACCGGGACATTCACTCAAGGGGGTGACAACCCCCCCGGTCCTTTTTCTACCGTTCGAGGACGGTGAGAGTAGGGCTTGTGAGTGTATACATAATACTTACGATAGTACATACTTTACATCTATTGTTGTTCATCAATAGTGCAAGACGCTGGTTAAATGGCGTAAAGGCATATCTCCTCCTAACTCCCCTTCTAGAAAGTAGAAGGTAAAGGAAGGAAAAAGGAAAAGGAAGTGATAGGATAGGAAACCTAATTGTCCTTATGTTCCAGTCTTCTGTAATGTTTTCATTCTATTTCAGCAGTGGAAAACGACCTACTTAAGAACCAAGTGCCGGCTTCGTTTATCGCAGTTATCCAAGTCTACATATTTTAGACATTATGATGTTTTCACTTAACACAAGAGCTAAGTGAGTCTTCTTATACTTCTACTACTTTAATCAATTATGAAATAAAATTTGGTGTATGTATTTTTATTTTATATCTAATAAAATATCTGATATAGTTTTTAGGTCTTCATACCAAAAAAAATATATCATTCATACTTGCTTAACTATTGTACTATAATTTATTAATGAGGGGCGTTAATCAAACAATTAGTTATTATACATTATAATAAATAACTGAATAAGTACGTCATCCTATATGTACTTCTGACAAACAACCGTGAGCTGCTTGGGTTAACGTATTTTTAAATGAGAAGTTGTTTTATATACGAGAATAATGTATTAATGTACTATGTGTATTATATTCCGTCTAATTTCTTATATAAACTATAGTTTGGACATCTTTAGAACTGTCTTACCCGGCTTGCTTTGTAGGACTTATTCAAATCTTATTCGTCATGTAATCAATAAGCTAGTTGTTGTTCGCATGTGCTCATTGTAATGTGATTTATCAATTACGAAGCGTCGATAAATCATCTGTAGCAGCCATAAGCATATTGTCTGCATTGATGTGCTATCAATTAAATAAAGTTAAACGCATATTTATTTACAATTATTGATTGGTTATTAAGTTATACCTATATATTATTACTTTATTACCATATTACATATTGGCATGGGTGCGTTATACGTATAGCTACTTTATATTACTTTGAATCTGTAGCCCCTAACTGGTGTTACCCCAGCCCTAGGTTCGTTGCCCAGCCAAGGAACATTATTAATGCATCGCAAATTGGTTTACGAATCTGGTTGCGTTGTGTATAAATACCGTGTCACTGACAGTACGTTTTAATCTTTCTTCGATCATATTGCACATTATATCGCATACAGGGAAGAAAAATATAAATAAGTACCTCTACGTCTGCTTGATTGCATACGGCATAATACATCATATGCAGTTGATGTCATCTAATAATATCCAGATTTTGCAGTGAGCTATGTACATCGACCCGGAAGTCATCGTGCAATATTATCAATAATGCGGTTTTCATTATCAATATTTATTAAGAACGAACCAACTATACATACAAAACATCGACACGAAAATTTTATGAGCTTTTAAAATAATGTAAATATATATATATATATATTTAATTGATTAATTATCATCAATTGTCAGTCTAATTATATTAATCTATTAAGATTGGTTACTCAAAAGTTAGAATTAGCATATATCATTTTCTTTTTTTTACTGTTTATTATCTACAATTGTGTATATTTTCTAATTGGAGCGAACCAAATTAATAAAGTCTAAATGATATGACGGTGAATGATTGATAATCACATATTTCACTGAATTCAGTGTCTCGTAATGCCGCGTCAAAACTAAGTAAAGCAACATTCAAAATGAATGAACGTCATGGAACACCCACGCAGAACGTGCCAAGGAGAGAATACAATCCGTTTTGGCTGTGAGTCAGATGCGATCTACCCGAGTTCAAACAAGAAACGAAACTAAAACCAACGTACACCTGTCGCTAGGCGAACGTTGTCCGAGGCCCCAACGTTTCTAAACAATGTTATATGGCAATGCCAAAAAACGCCCTCTTACCGCTGGCCAGTGTAGCCATTCACTCCAAAGTAGCTTGTGGAAAAATGTACCGACCTTTCTATCAAATTGGCCGCAATACCATTGTACAACTGTCGGTCACGAGGCGATTTCTAATAAAGTGCGACTTTTATCAGCTTTAGAAGTTATAATTTCACTATGGGAGAAGTACTCAAATAGTTAATTTACTAATTTTATACGTTGTACCTTTTATCAGCTTTAGAAGTTATAATTTCACTCAAGTAGTAAATTTACGTTGACTTTTTATCAAGTTATTGTTGTTGAATTTTGTTGAATTAAGTTGTTTAACTCTCTCAGTATCAACGTTAACCAAATTATGTATTTTATTAGAACCTAAGCCCAAAGATCAAAAATATAATTTTCGTTGTATTTGGGAAATAAGTTTACATTTCTCTAATCGCATTCCCGAACAGGGGAAGGAAGGCTGTATTTGTGCTTATTAAAATGGGACAATAAGCAACTCTTAAAAAAAAAAAATTCAATATATTTTCTTGCATTTTGGACTCTAGTTATTGACCCGTATTATCACAATACCTATATCGATAAGAAGAAAATTAATGATACTTGATGATATGTGTGAGCTTCTTAGCTTGTGTTTTTACTTACGGCACTGTAGCATTCACATGACTTGAATATATGTTTTTTTTATTTTTTTATACATTTAAAAAACAGCAGAAAGCGAAATAGGTGTAAATATTGGAAGTTACTTGGAGCTATCTCGACACAGATAATCAATTAAAATTGAGTAACTGCAAATACTTGTTAAGCTAAGTTATCAGTGTACCCGCGGTGCCAGGTGTCTACTCCTTGATACACGTAATCGGGGGAAAGGCAACACCGAGACGGTGTACAAATGCGCCCTAGTGATGATACGTTGTAGCTAGTGGCCAATGTTCTGATCTATATCCGGGGAAAAGGTAACAAAGTGTGGGTGCGCATTGGGCACTGGTGACGATATGTATGTCGTACTCAGTTCAAGTCCCCAGTGCTGACGTACGCCGAGGCTCCTGCGACACAGAGGGCTTGCTCTAACTGGCCGGCCTGCTAGTAGGAAATCTCTTTAAAAGACAACAAAGTCACAAAAACATATGGGTACCGGACGCCCCCGACAGTATGTAGTCTTTTTAGTTCGCGGAAGGCCTGTAAGTAACCTGGGTATACACATTTATTTCGTCCACACAAGTGGGATTGAACATGAACATGATCCTTCAATACTGGTGGCTAAATTATAAATTATATTCCGGCTCGAGTCAGGCGTGGACATTTTGTATACTCGATCGCGCCTGCCGGATTACACGGACGCGGAGGTCACCGACGAAGATGAGAGCATCTGGGACCCGACATAAACCAATCGGGGTCTAGGCCTAAGGTTATCCTTTCTGAACCCTCATATCTGCAGTGGGAATTGGAAGGTATATCTATCACGGACCTGGATGTCTGCATACTCGTCCTTACTGGCAGTAGACAAGGTTGCCGACAACTCCGACAATTTAATAAGCTGGTTTGCCCACATCCTGCGGGTGGCTACCAGGGTGGTCAAGGCGGCGAATTTGGAGGTGGCGCGGAGGAGTCCAAGCCCTCCAATGTCTAGAAGCTCGAGCTTTTGGTGAATGTGGGGAGGCTGTCGGAGGAGCTCATCGCCCGTAGAAAGGGCGGGAACATTTGTCTTGTGGAGGCAGCTGGTGCAGCCATCACCAGCACACTCGAGGAAGTCGAAAAAGAAGGCGAAGAAGCCCTAATACTCACCAGTTGCTAAGCTGCCTCTGGTGGTGACGCCAAGACCACTGATGATGGTAGAAGTGCCCGAAACATGTGGGATAGAGGTAGTCAAATCGCAGATAAAGCTTCTGTTTCCTGTCGGTCGGTGGGGCCATGGGAGGTGGAGGATAAGATCCCAGGACCATACTTTGCTTCCCTTGAGAAGGGGCACGATGGCAGCAGGAGCCCTGCTAACCGGAGCGAACATTGCTATGCTCGTGGGGAGATCGGACACAGACCCTCTAACCATCATCTTAGTAAGAGGCACTTCGTAACCACACCACCAACGAAGAGAGGTAGGAAACCTCAGCTCGGTAATGGAAGTCGTGTAGATCGTATGTTCCCACCCCATAAAGTCGTAACGGTCAGAATTTGTTTATGCAGACCGAGTGGAATGATGCTCTTGCCGTGACGGCGGAACCCTATGCCGTACCGGATCTCCTTCGCTGGATCGGCTATGAGCTGCATGGCGATATACTTGTGGGCTGGTAAGGTTGTCCCTTCTCTGCTCCCTATTGGGAAGGAGTCAGGGCTTTCTTGCAGTGCAATGGGGCACCCTAGTCATAGTTTGCTACTACATCTCTTCCGAAAGCCCATTCACCGACTACGAGGAGTACTTGGAAGTGATGGCGCTTTGCGTTTGCAGGTGCCACCCTCGTCCGTTTATTATTTTGCGAAAGTACAGTAATCCCAAAGATAATCCAAGGGGAGAGATGGTGATGGAATGGGCTGGCTGGACTGAAAAGGACATTGTGTTTAATCCTGCAATCCGATGCCCCGGCGCTGAGTCCAGCCACTGAGAAGGTAGCACACACGACGTGGGTGTCTCAAGCGGAAGACCGAGATTTGCTCGAGGCCGCCGCCAATGTCACAATGTGACAGGAAATTGTCAAAGAGGTTATATTCGATCCGGAAGTGGAAGCAAACTGGTTCCGGAAGCAAAATGATGATGCTTATATAGAGTGTATCGAAGCCCAGAACAGGTCACCCCAAGCGTGGGGTGGTGTACGGATGGATGGTTCCACCATCGACGCGTTTTTGAGTGTCCCCTCTCTATCGGAACAAGCTGTGTGGTGTGATGTGGCATGAGCCTTGACATGATAAAGCCTTTAACTCCCTGCCCTGGGACGCGATTATGGGGCACTCATACACCACGGTGTGGTCTGCAAGGCTTAATTGCGATTTACTTGCTCTACAGGTACGAGGATCCGAAGGGAGATCCAGTGTGGGGCTCCACAGGGGTCGGATTTACTCAAGCCTCAACAATGACTCTTTCCCACTTATCGATCTCCCCGTTGTCTGCTAAGTGGGTAATAAGTTGATAGTCGACAGCGGGAAATTCTTCGAGAAGACCAAGCAGCTCACCAAGCTTGGGGCGGAAATCGTCGTCACCAAAGTCCACTACTTCGGATTGGAGGTAGTTCCTCACAAGACTGAGGTGCTATTCGTAGCAGGGTATTTCGTATGTAAGATCGGTCGGAAGGCGACGGGGAACTGCTTTGATTGTGGTGGGAATGATTGAGACTCCGCATCGCATACACATGTCTGTAATGCTGCACGGGAAATCGGTCTTCTTCTGCGAGACCGTAATGGTCCGATAGGAGGCTGCTAAGCGGAATCAAGGGAGGACCGATTCTACACGGAGACGGGACTATCACGGCTTGTGAAGAGGCCGAGTGAGTGCCTCTGTGCTTGCCCAAATGCTTCCGGCACTATTATAGATCTAACGCAGCTGTATGTCAAATACATATGTCATCTGGTAATAACCAGAAGATATAGCCGTCAATGTCATTGACAATATCAGAGGCACAATGCAGCTAAAAATTAACTGTACCACGAATGTGATAACTTAACCGGAAAGAATTACGCTTGCAGAAATTGACAACATGAAGTAATAGTATAAGTGGAGAGCGATGGAAATAGAGACTCAATTGAAGGTAATCAAACTTTTCACCTAAGTATTAAGAAATATCCCACCTTGCCATCAGGTGGTCGGTATACTCAATTTCTCCTCTAATCTTTAAGAAAACGATTTCTATATGTCAACAGAAACAAAATGTTTCAAGATCAACGCTAGAAACATATGGCGTTGCTGCGCAATCTGCATTTAGTAATGACTGCGCAGGAGTGACGCAGCTCAAGTATTCAGTATGGGAACGTTTCACCTCAACGTACATTAGCATTCTCGAGATTATTTAATACACGATATGCAGCATTTTAATATTAAGGCTATGGTCTCGGATATGAATTTATAATTATAAATTTGAGGGTTGTAGGATAATAAATTATCAGTGATCAACAGGACATATGTAACTCAATTATTTATAAACGGTAAACCAAACTCGGATACATAAAACGCAAACGATATACAAAACAAAAAGTTTCTTTCAGTTCTAAATTCAATTATGTATACAGTCAGATAGTTCCGTTGAACCAAATGACCGTTATAAGTTATTTAAAATTATTTCCTTCCTAAACTCAGATTATTGCCTTATCTTTTTAAATGAGTCACTCGCAACGAAACTTTATGTTAATCGTGTGCGAATATTAGTTGCTACTTGTTACTAGGCTGTTAATGATCACACGAGCTATAATTATTTCTAACCAGCAGACCGTCCCGGCTTCTCCTGGAATAATTAAAATAATTTTTGGTAGACAATATATTTGTCTACCTAAAATGATATTAAATATTATTTTTTTATATTTACTCGAGTTTCATGATGTTTCGTAAGCCTTAGTAAGTCGAAGGAAAAAACCATTCGTGTCAGGTGAAGCGCCCTAAAAACGCGGTATCTCGAACTATTTAGATTCGTATTTATACGTAACCCGCAAATAATATTATTTACCTATGAGATAGTACATTAGTACACCCTGTAATTCGAACTTTAAAAGTTTTTTCACATTTCGAAGATATTAAAGTAATGACTTCATACTTTTAATTTCCTAAACCGAGATCTTAATTTTTTTACTTATTCTCTGAAATATTTCATGTTTTTTTTAATTGTTCTTTGCACACATATATTTTAATTCATTATCCTTATGGTTTTTTAAAAATTATATCTGTGTAACTTATGTCTGTCTATGGTTGTTGGCTATCTTAAACTTCTATTGAGGATAGATTATGGGGAACCGTCTTGACTGTGTGCTCATTAGTCAACAACAAACAGAATCCGCAACGTAAGTGAACACAATATCTATTTGTCTATATGTCTAAGTCTATACGCAACGTTATAATACATCTAATGATAGAGCGTTTAAAGGTTTCAAATTACCATATTCAATTCCATTAACCATGTACGATATTTTGTTACGTACACAATTTATGCATTGCAATGTTTTTTTATACCTAACGTATAGAGGGGATACCTATTTCTTTGACGCTTTCTTTTTAAATTATCTACTCTTTCACAAAAATAACAAACAGTAACCAGTATCAATATGTACATTGTACACAACATTACGTTACGTTGGTGAAGCGAGTGAATAAACGTACAAACGGACTATTTAAAGTGAAAAGAAAAATGTATTTATGTAGAAAAAATATTTGACATATTTTATTTGACTATTCTTCGCCTATATTATATATTTTTACATATTTGATATTCATACAATACCACTACATAGACATATTATAGATAATTTTTAAACATAGAAACGTTAGTTAGAGTGGACTTGAGCCTTAAAGAGTTCGAATCTATTCTCTGGAAAATGGAAACTATAGGCAACAGCAACGCAAAAGACATCAAAACGGCATATTTTTACTCTGTCGGTCTAAAATGCACTAATATAGTTTTATCTGTGATTAGATTAAACTAGATGGTCAAGTAGTATTTTATCTTATATTTCGCATGTTACCAGCAAATTCATTCGATTTAAATAATACCATCATAAGTTAGGTGTAGAAAAACATTAAAATTTTATAGAGGCAGTTTACACCACATATCATAATGACTATCGAGCTAAGAGATGAGCTGTATTCGCTTGTAGTTTTTGTACAAGTTATCAACTTATCACATATAGCTTACAGAAACCCTCGATGCCTGTTCTGGTTTTTACAAAGTGACCGGGAAAAGAACATGGCAAATTGACCTTTTTTCAAAGCACCAATGAGAAAGAGACGTCCATAGGACGAAAGGGAAACAGAAATACAAAGCAGATATCAAGTATAATACTGTTTTGTCTTGTGATAGTGGGAAAACATCCATTACCTCAAATCGTAACATGGATGTCGTAGAAAGCGGAGCCAAAGTCGTGGCCTTTAATTAAACTACAAACTCAGATTGTAAAGCGTAATAGAATTAGAATGAGTTCGCCAAATGATTCACTAGAAGGATCTCTGGCCACCAAACGAACAGTGTACTCATCTCATTCTCATCATTCTTTTATCGGGGATGTTGTTGTTGCCGATAAAGGTGAGGGATTTTCTTTTATTATCGTTCTTTGCAACCATTACATTAAGACAAAGGCAGGATATAATAACATGTAGATCAGGCAAATATAAATATCTGATAAAGTTTGTAAAATCATATAACAAATCATATGTCAAATAGACAGGTCAAATAAAAAAACTAAATCAATTAAATTTAAATAAGTGATCATTCACGTATTTAAAAGAATTATTAAGCGAATATCTTATCGTTTTGTGTGGGTTGATAGAAATTATGCGACGTAGGCGATGCGACATTGCACGGAGTCGGCGGCGGGGAGAGAGGCGCTTACGCCGAAAATCGCCGGTGTCATCGTACTTTAGTGGCCCACTTACAACGATATTTCGATAGAAGTGGCCACGAATACTTCCCACAACGGAAGGGGCCTTTACGAATTTTATTTCATTTCACTTAATTCGGCACGCATTGGTTGGCCGTTGAACTGCCAAATATCCCCATTGAACACAATATAAAATTTGTAATTTAATTTTGCCCATCTTCAGCGTCATCTCATCTCATGTCTAGTCCACTGTTGAACATAGGCCGGCACATCACATGAAACACGATGCTGACCCACCTGCTTTCATCGATTTGCCTCAGAATTGCAAAGGTCGTCATGTTTTACGCTAGGCACTCGCGAATATTCCTTCTAATTGGTCATGGGTTCTACGAGCTATATGGTTGTGCTCACTGCCACTAAGCATTATTTGAGCGACGTCGGTAACCCTCTACCGATAATTTTACCTCTCTACTACTGCCGATAATATTGCCCGTGTCGACTTTAATATTCACGTAACTACTCGTATGTTGCCTTTTTTTCTTTATCATTCCTATACTTCAATAAATACGTACGCATAAATATTATTGTTTCTATAAAATAGATATGCATTTTAATGTGCAACAAAACATATTCTCAGTATAAATATATCGGTATATTACATTGCTAAGTTACACTATAATTAATTTTATTTACTTAACACAAATGGTGAATTTAGGAACAACAAACCGTCGTCACCTTTTTACGAAACACATGGTGTTACGAAATCATTCATTCACCCCGTCATAAACGGCACATGACTGAAATTATTTTATTTTAAATGATTCGGTATGACACAAGAAACAGCAACTTTTGCAGTGAGGATCAAGGAAATCCAAGCAGAGGCATGCATAGTCATCGACGTTAATAATGCATTTGCCTCTTTTACCGTCGTGCGAAAGATCGTCGTGCGTCTTAGTTGTGATGACACCTTAACATTAGGTAAGGTTTATACAAATAATAAAAATGTTTTATTTTTTTATATCCTAGCTCACCGACGACCCCTGTTCCATGAACCTTGAATGAAGATATAAGAGCCGTATAGGCTAACAGCATTAACATCGTCTAGATCAGAATCTAGATGATTTTTTTGTAATTATAAAGATTAATCCTACAAACACCCGCGAACATGGTATCGGCATTCTATTGCATACACCAATGGACCAGTTTATTCCTAGTTTATTCAGTTAGTCAGCAATCCAAATTTGTGAAGCGCTAGTGAGGAGATGCGCTTTAACTAATTAGCTCCTCTTTGGTAGAGCTCCATGCTTGAGGATGCTGCATTCACTGTTGTTAGTTAATTGCATTGTTTCAAGCAATTCATTTTTTTAATGAAAATGTTGAAAAACTTTGTTGACATGTTAGAACGCAAATATCCTATGAATCGCATTATTTAAAAGATAAATATTTTTTTTTCTCTCACGTCAAGTCAGGAATAAATTTAAAGAAATCAATTACCAGTTGGGAATCGAACTCAATAGCGTTATATAGTTAGTCGAGGACTTACTTCTTAAATAACTTTAAATTCCCTCTCAGCATCATAACATCATGTAATTGTTAGCAACTGAGTGACCAATATGCTGACACCCACTAAACTTATACAATTATCTATTTAAATAGTTTTCAAATGATACATGAGAAGTTGTTTTGTTTGTTTTTAAAGTTCTTTATTTAAATAGATCATTTAAACAGTCACATAAGCCTGTGTACATAATATATTTTTTAGCTCTAACAATCGTGTCTTATATATGCATGTATGTAAATATATCAGGTTAGTAGCCTTTTCACATTTATGACAAGGAATTATATATGTATTATTATATGTCTGTATATATATACTTAGATATATATATTTAAATTTGAATCATATGATATATAAGGATTGAGTTAAAATTATATAAGCACACTTTGTATGGGTGAACATTATTAAACACGAGAAATCAAATAAACTCGTAATACCAGCCTTTTAAGAATCTTATGTATAACTACCCTCAAATATTTGGATCTATAAGAAACCATTTCTCCAATATTGCTTCCAATAAGTTTAAAATAAAATACAAGAACATGTAATTATTTTTATTTACTTATAATAATGGATCAAAGCAAATAACTTGCCATTTCATATCAATATATTCGTATATACGTATATACTAAAGTGGATGGATTTCATGCTATTAAACGTAAGCCGGCTGCGTTCATGCTCTCGAGAGTCTGGAGCAGTTTTAATGGCATCCTGAGAGTATTGGCGCAGAAAATAGACATTTGTGAGGCACCTGACCGTGCCCTTAGATAATAAGTTTGTTTTTCTCTTATATATATATTTTTTTAATTACATTGTGAGTAACAAACGGGCACACAGTTCACCTGATGGTAAGTCATTCCTGCGGCCCATGACATCTACATTCATTGACATCTATGACAAGGAATCATAATACAGATGAGTTGTCACCCTTGCCCTTGGGGACTGAGATGGAATGCCTCTTCACCAATAATAAAGATCTTTGGATCCCTACGCTCACCAAAAAAAACACATCAACATATTGTAGGCATTTATAATTAATAATTTACTAATATATAATAGTATGTACCATGTCTAAAACATAAACTTTACTATTGTATTATGTAATCATGAATAATGAAACGACCATAAAGAAAAATAAAGGTACTTTTATACTAAATTACTCTTATTTCCCTTAATAACTGGAAACCGCTGACAGGCATATGAATGTATTCACTGACCGAAACTGACAATTGGACAGACGGACAGCGTTGCAACAATAAGTTTCCGCTTGGTTTCTACTGGTCACACTATAGTTAACAAATAAAATTACCTATAGTAAAAAAGTCAGTTGGGAAAATGCATTCTTTAGTGATTTGGGGGGAGGGGGTGTTTATCTGAACAGCCCATAAACATCTAAGTCCATACTCATAAAAGATTCAAAACATACATGCAGCTAGCAAGGGACTACAGCTGTACCGCTACTAAATATGTTACTTTAATAAAACTTAAATCATTATTTGTTTCGTCCGTGAAAATTTGGTTTTTTTTTTCAATTGAATATGTGGCAAACGAGATAGCAACTCACCTGATGGTAAGTGATTACCGTCGCACGTGGTAAGGTACAAAATGTTTTGATTTGAACTATGGAAATAATATCAAAGATTCAAAAGCGAATACGTAAAACAACCAACCCAATGACCAAAACACTGCTATTTGCTACTCTCATAAATGATTTGTTTATTTCTTATTGATTTCATATTTATTGACAAAAGTGATTCTCTGTGCAAATTTAAACAAATGTGAATGAAGGAAAAGATAAGTATTAAAAAACAAAGGCAGTAGAATTTACTTAATCTTATAATTACTCGTGTACTGTACGAGCAAATCGAGTTCGATTCCCGATGTCGACTGCTGATGATACTGCGATTTTAAATGCTGATGCAGCTCGGTGGTGAAAGAAAACATCGTGAAATTTTGAAACGTGACACCTGCATGTCTAAGAAGTTAATAAAAATAATCTTTTGAAGTCATGTGACTTGGTTTACCGCGAGCAAGCTGACCCCGGCGTCATGTCACGGTCAATCTTCAAATATCCTCATATTCTCTTTTTATGTTAGATCGGACGTGATCGAGAACACCGGCATACAAATGAGCAGCTTAATTTTACTTTATTTAAAATTATTAATGAATTAAACCGATTATCGAAATTCTAATGACGAGGTATATAATCTTTATTCATTGAGAAGGATCGATGTTGGTCTACTCATCGGAATAAAAACATTCATTATAGAGAACTGAATCCTTGTATGTCAATTTAATTTCTTATAAGATCGTGGGAAGTTTTCCCTGAGTATGGTCTGTTTACAGGTTACAATAAATTAAATAATTGCACAAAAATTGCAAAGAAAATAAGATAAGTTGATGAATTTTGAGGTACGATATATCTCGATACATCCGGAGCAGAGGTTACGAGGTGGATTGTAATATAAATATAAAACATAATGTAATCAATAATAAAGATCTATAGGCATGATTTCATTTAGCAATTGGAGTTGTAGTTACCGATATTCAATTAAACTGTAGGTTAAATATTTAGATCGGATCTATTGCAAGATTCTGGCATCTTTACAAATATTCGTATAAAAGTTCTATTTTGTGTTTTTTAGTTTTGCACTTGGCAACCGAATATGAAATATAGAAAGAGACAGAGGCACATAGATATTAACTATTTAATAGAATACCAAAAGTTTGATTCACCTAAAACAATATTTTTAACATCAAAATAATATTTACAGTTTCAATGAATTAAAACTCTAAAATACGATTCCGTATCAATGGCAGAAACGCATAAATTTCTACGTAAAATAATTTGAAATACATTATCATAAATGAAGGTTGTATAATATTATGAGAAATATTGTTAGAATAAAACTAACATAAAACTTGTTTGATCTTCATTCATTCATCAACTTAATATGTCAAAAATACATATATTTTGTCTGTGGTAAATAATGTTTATAAAAGTTATAGGTGATATACGCGTAGTTAATTAATTAGACAGGTAATGGACTTATTCCACTTTAATTAAAACCTAATATTAAAATGCACCTACAATTCAGACCCCGATAATTATCTTATAAAATTTAAATCCTTAAAATATTATGCAATTTGTTTTATTTAATTTTGATGTCTGCAGTCAACGCATGCAGATTATTTGGAAGTCTTTTATAGATTGAGTGTGTCCTCAGGTAAGATAATTTATTATTAAAATTATAACATACTCATTTTTATATTTCCAATGTCTTTTTTAAATCTACGAAAAAGGATCGAGTTGTTTGCTTTGCCGCCTGTAAGTTTTGCATTTTTCATCGATTTTCTGATTTTACATTGTTATTTACATATTTATTACATTATACTGGATCAGACGGGCATAAAGGCCAATGCTTTGATCTGTTGTGTGCCCCTCTCCCCCCTATCGGTCTTTCACCTAGAGGTCGCGCCTGTCTTTTGCAATCTCCACTAAAATCGTTATTCATCGTTCAGTGAGTAAATTGGCTACTACTATTTTTATGAAATCTTTGCATCGTCTTAATTTACAATAATTTAAAGCAAAAGGTCAACGATTGGACGAGGATGGTTTTCACGATACTGAGGATTGTTTAATAGTGGTTTTCCCCAGATAGGTCAGTGAGGATACGTACGTGAGTGTTGATAAACCTAACCATGTTCGAGCTCTTCGTTCTGGTCATCCTATTCATACTACAGGCAGTTATGAGATACAGCGTGACTATTACGTATAATAATCGAATGATAGAAGTGTAAAATTGATATAGATACATATTAATTTTACACTTTCATCTGTTACTTACTTTCGTCGTATTAGTTATAACATAAATATTTTCACTATTATTTCTTTAGTTTTACTCTGAACAGTTATCCACATTTAAAATTTGAGATTCTGAATCTATCTAATTGCAAATAATAAAACTTTTTTTTGCAAACTTTACCTTTAATTATGTTTAGTTACATAAAATATTTATAACATCTGGTGATTTGAGGCTAGATAAATAACTTCAAAAGGCCTCGAACTGTAAACCGTCACTAAAATAATACTAGGGGACGAAACTTGAATTAACTATCATTTATTCCTTGTGGATATCTAAGTGGCCCTTTACTAGCAATGATTGGTCGAATCGAGTTAGATGGTTAATTTAAATTACATAATTATAATTTTGCGTATACAGCACAAGTCATTTGTCGTGCGAGCCATGTTGCGTGGCCCTCCGCCAATTTTATATTTAAACCAACGAACCAACTGACATTTTATGACCGAGTAGCATGTATGTATATAGTTTTGGTAGACCTATGAGTATTATAATTATCTTGCATTCTCAATGGTTTCTAGAAATAATAATTTATATCAATATCATTGAATAATATGATGTAATCTATTATATATTAGTATTAATATGATCGATATCAATTTCATCTCAATTATAAATCATGACACTATTGTATTGTACTCTATTATATATGTATATATTATATTTTGTATTTAAATATGTATTATGTATTTAATATGTATTATTCTTTATTTCTGTTACTTATTTTTAGTTTTTTTGCTACAACTATCAGAATATCACACCACACCTCGAGTTGACTGGTAGAGAATTGCAATAAGTCCGCCTTTTGTAAACCTTTAACTTTTGTTACGGTTAATGCAATAAAGAGTAAATAAAATAAATAAAACTTGTCTGATTACTATAATGAAATGACCTTTTCTATCAATATTTCTGCTAATAATCGTATCCACGGTTTATTCGACCATTTGTGAAAACATCGTTTTCGACTGCCGGTGAGCAATCCACGCCTAGTTTTTAACTGCATAGTTACACCGCACTATACAATTTTATGGCGAGAAGTAATAATTTATGATAGAGTTGTCATATTTTTAAACTGTACCGATTTATTTAATTTTTGTTATTATTCATATATATATATATATATATATATGTATATATATATATATATATATATATATATATATATATGTATGTAAACATATGGCCTATATGCCCATATTATAAAATTATTTTATAATTTCATCGTTATAAGTGATTAATCTATTTAAAATTTCAGCCTAAGGGTAGTAAATGGATTAATAATAATTGTTACGATATAGCATCCATTAGGGCTAGCACTGCCAACGCTACACTATAGACCCGGGTCAGTATCACGTAAACGAGTTACCGTTCTAGTGAAGTATCGTTCACTCAATATACTGTTTTACGTCAAAGCTCGTGCATATTCCGCTTTGATATACTAACAGCATTTATATTTTGTGTGCTTTTTGATCTACGGTATGACGTACCAACGAACATAACATATCTAAACGGGTACTTATGCGTACGAAGGAAGGTTATTGGATGGTGTTTAAAATTTATGTGAAGCTTAATTAAACCCATTTTAATCTATTTTTATATTATATTTTCTTTATCGTTTAAATAAAGTCATCTGAATAATTTTCTTTGATAATTACTCAATAGTTTACATCGTTTAAGTCTTGGGATAAAAATTAAAAGCACAAAAGTCCTTAATAAAGATCGTTTTTGTACCGTTTCACGCACAAGAGTAAATATTTTTTTTTAGATTCTAACATCGTTTAATAAAATGTAAGTATTCATTCGAAGCCTCAAAATTAAAGTGCTTATCATATGTCGTCATTTGTATTTGACAAAGCCTTTGTTCTATATTTAAAGGTGTTCCTGCTTTGTCTACGTTTTAATAACTTGACCGAAATTGTGTTATGATCGGGTGCTACATGTTGAGTGTTGTATAAATTCTATTGCTGTTATAATGCTGGGTTTTTATTAAAATTATAGCAAGTATGATATAGTATAGGAGACCCATTCCTATCTATTTCCATTATTTAACATATACATATAATAATTTACATGGTAAAAGTACGTATTTGTTACAATATGTAACATTGTAATGCTAGCGTAAAATTTTAGATTAACACAGCCCCGTGCTGGTAAGTGAAAAAACACCAATGAATGCATTCTTGCATTTTAATTTTTCATCAAAGATGGTTAATTAGCAGGGATTATTATAAATATATATTATTAAAAGTACGATATTTGGGTATAAAACTGAGGAACGATCTTGTACTTTCGTTATATAATCCAAATGAGGAAGAAAAAAGTTAGTGTCAGTAACTCAAACGTTCAAACCTGTTCGGCCACGGCAAGAACACATGTTATGATTTCTAATAACATGTGTTCATGGTTGAAAATTAAACCCAGAGTAGATTTAATATTCTAATAATGTCCAAGTAGTAGTTAATATTTGTACTAAACAAGTTTAAGGCAAATGTACGGTGTAACTCAAGCGTCACTGAAGAAAGTTTTAACGAGCTGGGGTATTACCAACCAATGTTTTCCATCAGGCTTTGCAGTAAGTTAAAAAGTCTGCGTCTTGAAAACTATTTCTGCTTTCATGTATTCATTAGAATCGTGGTTTCGACTAGGAACTTTTCCCTTAAGCCGCACTAATGATGCCGTATTCCTTTATAGTCAGACTTCAGTTTAAGTTGAAATGTGACACTTCTTTTGACAATATAAGAAGTACCCTACACAGATTAGCTGGTGCACTCATATATTTATACAACTTAAATCGATACAGTTCATGCTCATAAGAAATGTTCAATACTGATATCCTTCATTAGCCTATCACCATACTGTTAATGCAAATAGTTTCCTATGTGACCTTAAAGATTTAGAATTCATTCGAAAACCTTTACCTTTACTCATTATTTATCTATTGCTACATTTTTTAATTCGAGTCAAAACATCAAACGCGAAAGAAATTAATTTTTTTATTACATCACGAGCACACAGTTCACCTGACAGTAAGTGATTCCTCCGGCCAAAGACATCTACATTCATCCTAGACAAGGAATCAAAATGTAGATGCGTTGTCAACCTTGAGGAGTGAGATGGAATGCCTCTTCATCTTACTGGTGAAAGATGTTTTTATTTACGGAATTTTCTATTAAAAAGTATGTATCTACTAAATGATAAAATTGCTAATGTAAAAAAGGATATCAAAATGACCTTGTAGGTTCTCCTTCAAGAAAAAGGTATCTTGCCCCAATGATCATTATACGTGAGGACAATTCACCTCACGTAAAGCCCATTTGTTACTTTTATTCAATAAGAAAAGGTTAAATGCATTTCTATCAATTTAAAAATGAACACAGTATTTTTTTATCATATGTTGTGAGTTTATTTTTCAGATGAAGAGCAGATAAAAAAAATAATATTTATCACAGAGCACACATATACACGCACATGCACTGTGTGCACTGTTCATTCATTCATTGCTAAGTACAAGAAGTACAAGTTTTAGATAAAATTTAATTAGGTTACAAAATTATTATACTATCTATAAATTATTTATTTATTTGTGTAGTTTTAAGTCACCACTAACAAATAATTTGCTTATTAATCAAAGGTTATATCAAAATGGCTGACTTGTCTTTTGAAACTTTGCAGAACGAGAGTTTTGCAAGACTGCATTTTTCCGAGATAAGTTTTGAATCTCATTTCTTATTGTTTAGGTAAGTCTTCGTTTCTCCTTTTCCGATTCTATTTCTTGATGCGAATGTCTAAAATGTCTATCTTACAACAACAATATAAAATAAGTTTCTTTAAATTTTTGTATTTATACAATTTATATATACCGAGTCCGGCCATAAGTTTTGTTACAAATGAAAATGTATTTTTATTTAATTAAGTAATGTAATATTATTAAAATTTATACCTACATATTTATTAGTTAGTCAAAAAATAAAAAATATTCTATTCGAATTGGCCATCTTTGGCTTTTATACAGGCCTTTAATCTGTTTGGCCACGAATCTATGGATTTACGCACTGTTTCAAGGGAAATTTCGCCACTGCTTGCTCCAAAGATTTTTAAGAGACTCAATGTCGCCGTGTCGTTTAGAGCAGGCCAAGTCCCCTAAAACTGACCATAATTTGAAGTCTAAAGGGTTGAGGTCTAGGCTAGATGATGGCCAATCTTCAGCTCTTATAAATTCCTGAACGTTGGTTTCAAGCCAGGCTTAGGTAGTTCGTGCCTTGTGACCAGGTGCAGAGTCCTGTTGGAAAGTCCACAGTATTTTTTAAAAAGTGTATTGCTCTAAGGTTTCACAGCATGATTCAAGACTGTATCTTGATACAATTTGGTTGAAGTTTTCACTCCTTTTTCACAAAAATGTAGTTTTGTGACTCCTTGATAAGACACGCCCCACCAAACCATCACTGACGCAGAATGATGACCACGTTGTACTTTTCCGACCACTTGAGCAGCTTCTTTAGAATTGTGAGCGTATACTTTATAATTTTGCTTATTGTAGTGTTCTTCAACCGTGATTTTTTTTTCATCGGTAAAGAGGATATTTCTGTACCTTTCACCTGCGTATCGCGACAGAAGGCGTTTTGATCGAACCACTCTCTTTCATTGTAAACATTGATTTAGGGCATGTCCTGTATATCTACGATAAGCACGGAGCTTCAGGTCTTGTATTATAATACGCGACAGAGTCCTAGCGGGAATCTTAATTTCTCGCGATAAGATTTTTTGCTTCCTAATGGGGTTTCGACGAATTATGGCTTTAACAGCATTAACAGCCTTTGTAGTTCTAATAGCACGCGGCCACCCCGATCTTTTCTGGTTTTCGACAGAGGAAGTGTTGTGGTATCTGTTGATAGTACGATATACGAACATACGGCTGATACCAAGCTTTTGAAGTGTCGGGAATATGACCGAAAGCTCCATATCCACTTTGTGCAAGGCGATCATTGCAATCCTATTTTCTTTAACACCCCTTTCCATATTGTGATTTGATAATGAACACGAAAAAATATGTGAAATGGCGCAAAATCGAAAGAAGTTTTTAAAATAATATACGTGTTCCAAATTTGAAAAAAAAAGTTTTTATGTAGTAGTATTTATGGCGAGACTAGTTATATAAATATATCAAATAAACATACTATATTTATTTAATATATGTATGTCGTTTGGCAATTTAGTAAAATACTTTGGATACTATCTCAAACATACAAGCACTCGTACATACACATCGTAATTTGCAACATTGTACAAACACATTATAATTGAAATATTATTATAACATTTTCAGGATTCTGGTTACATTGTTAACAGTTATATAGAAAGAATAAAAAGACTCTTCTAGAGAAATTGTTGCCGGTAGGACCGGATTGCTTGAGTTGACTGGGCCTCTCTCATGGCGTCTGATTTATTATATCACTATTAGTAATAAAATATATAATCCATGGGGAAATAAAACGCAAGGTGGACCGCTATGAATGAATATATATTTCTCCTTGAGTCCAACATACGCATGCATATGTATTTCACTTTAATACGAATATAATACGACAATTTTTTTATTCTATGTCCTAGTAATACATGTTTTTTATTATTAAACTTAAAAAGCTTTTTCGGATATGATATGTATGTATAGGCCATCAATCCATTAGTTATTGATCCATTAGTTACATATAGTTGTAGTATACGATGCGTCCAGCCGGTGTCGTCTTATAATTCTCAATTGGTTAGACCTCGTCCTAGACCTAGACATATGTATCGACCTCGCAAAGTATTATGTCAGATTCAACGAGTTGAACACAATTGATTTAAAGTAATATAGAACAATTGGACATCTAATATTTCCATCTATATATATTGTTGTGAAGGCATCGAGGAAATTTATGAATATTTTGGGTTCAATCCATTGATGGAAGGAAATATTCAATATCACAGAATAATCAAAAATCATTTATAAAATAACAACATTAAAAGAACAAGATATATCTTCTCAGAGCAAGGAAGGAACTCGGCTTGATAACTCTTGTACAACACGCAGCCTGTTCTATTGTTTTCGAAACAATTAGTAAACATATTACATTGATTGTTTATTTCATAGATATAAATGCTTCATAGATAACTTCTCTGCCATCATTACCAACTTGTATTCCAATAACCAGATTTATGTAAACTATTCAACAAATAATAATAGTCCACTGCAAGAAAAAATTACGTGTTTGAATTGGAACGTAATTATATTATTATAGAATGTTTTTGTATTATAGTGTTTTGTATTAGTGAATTATTATTATACATACATATGAATCGATGGCTTGGTGGCAAAATAATAGACATTTTAAAATAAGAACATTACAGGTAAATATAATATAACTAGGAAATATAATAATACATAGAAAAACAATTAGTTACTGCTCCACACATAAGTATTGTAAGTATTTACAATTACCTTCTTTTTCGATTTTGTGAATTAACATCGGATAAAATATTTATGAATATAGAATATTGAACTTATTACCGAAGGGCCTTGACCAAGTTTTTATTTCTCTCCAAATTAACTAGCCTTGAGAAACTTCTAACTGCTTGTCGGTTTGAAATTAAATTTATTATTAGGCGCCTTTATTAGAACGGAATATGGTTTATTTTCCTCGACATTATATTGCGTATTTCATTATGTAGGTACATACAATGACCTTCTAAAGGTATGCTCGAGCGGATTACTAACGCAGATTTGCTGTTTTTTCTTTTCATATATAATAAATGTTATACTCATGTACAAGTACGTATATAGGAACGAACATAGTATCAATTCTCTACTATATTCATCATTTAACCACTATGGCGTTCTTCAAATAAAGTGAACTACTGTTGTATTTATTCGCTAGCATAACGCTATTATTTTTCTCCTATATTTAATTATTTAAGAGTACAGACAGTTATAGCGGAGCATAACAATGGTATTAAATATTGTCAAGATTGTAAAGATGTCTAAAAAAAGAAAAACTGGTAAACAGTTTCATTATTTTTACTTAATTAAGAAATGCAAGCAACTAAATGAAAATGCGAAAGAATCTAGCAGATCTAAGGAAAGTTTAACAAACGTTTACAATTACAAAAGAACGAAGAAGGTTGTGGATAAGAGAAAATTCCAACACCGAGTTTATGTAGCTCTTTGTGTATTTTACCTAATATTATTATATTATACCTTTGCCAAACGATTCTAGAACCTAATATAACATTCGTTAAATCTTTAAATAGATAAAATGGCCACGAAACAAAGACGCAGTACTAGTGAGCGTTTGCTAGACGGTTATAATGTCGACACTGGCACTACGGACTTCGCACAATACTCATACAGTATAAACTTTTCCCAGTAAGCATTTATACAGCCAACTTCATGCCGTCGAAGTATAAAGATACCAACCAATTATATTATTTTAGTTATGATAGATGGATAACACATTTGCTGCCGACTCTTCACTATTTAACTTTAAAAACATAATGCGGTAGTGAAAAAATATAAATCAAAGTATCAAATAGTAATTATAAACATTATTTGAAAGCTAAGCCTAACGCGAATGGACATTTAGAGTCCATTTGACTTTTTATTATAATAGATTAATGATAAAAATAGCTATAAATGACCTTGGCCTCTCCCAAGAATCTTTACTTAGTTCTGTATTCGGTTTCACGGTTTCAGCTGCTACTTTGTGATACATTTTGGTTTTAAAGCATATTTAATAAAGGAGTGACAAATGAGCACATAGTTTACCTGATGGTAAATGCTGTCTGCGAACCATGATCTTGACATCTATTCTCAAGAAAGATTTAAGGTACACATGCGTTGTCATCAGAGGATCAGTCCGGCATTTCAACGAAATGCCTGATTAGGGTCTCGGGATCCCTGCATTCACCATACGAAACACTTTACAGGAAATATGATACATTCCTTGCAAGCAGTTTAAGTAGAGTACATTTGCAGAAAATTTGATCATATTATATGGTGTCCGTCTTCTTCTTCTTCTTCTTCTTATCTTCCGAATCTCGACGTTTCTAATCGCGTATCGGAGGTTGCTGATTTTGTTGCCAGTAGCTACTGAAATACCTCCGTTCCACTCTTCTAGCCCTGTCCTCATGATGAATTCGCCCCCTCACGTCTCCTTTTTGAGGTTTGCAAGGAGTCACCACGCTATTCACTCTGACCATTGACTCACCCTCCACATATAGACTTGCGTTTAGTTTGATTATGTGCCTAAGAACGTCCATTTCCCAGAGGATTGTCCATAGACATTCCGACCTTACGCAATCAAACACATAACCATTGGAGCTCCCTCTTCCCTATTAGCTGTCTGATGTTAACAATTTGCTCCCTAGTACCACGGCCTTTGATAAACTCAACTTGTTCGTTAGGTATTTGCCATTATAAGTAGGCCATCCATTGATTATATGCAATCTGATCTTATTACCTGGAGATATCTGTTCCACTATCTGGTAGTTCTTAGTCGAACCATTCTTGTGCGAGGGTATCAAGAAAGACTCCTTCCAATACTTAGGTCATCTACCGGTTCTCCAAAGCTGATTACACAAGTCTTTTAGGATATGAACACGTATATCGCTGGGATTTTTTAGTTCTTCAGAAAATATACTGTCTCTACCGGCTGATTTATTTGTCTTTAATTTTCTCAGAGCTTTCCGATTCCAGAGTTTCAGGCTCGAGATTTTCATCAAAATCACACATGGTCAATAAATTTTAAAATATTGCGTATCCAATTGCTGATAACGAGGTGTTCTATATAGTAGTATAGTATAGTAGAGGGGCTACAATGTATCTGAATTTTAGTTGCTTGGGATTGTGTTTGTCAAGCCTCTATTGGTCTCAGGGATCACTTACTCACAAATGAATAAAGAGCCATCACCACACGAAACTATTGTTAATAAAACCATTTCATTACAAAACTTAAAATATCGACCTTGCAGAAGTCGCTATTCACAGTGGATGCCCCATCTAGCACCTAGTACGTAGTGGCCTTGTCTACGCAGTGGCCGCCATGCTAAATGCTGACAAGACCCGAGTCTCCGTTCGTATTTGTGCCACTTTACTATGTCATTATATGTACAGCAATTATATACTATATTTATATTATATTAAATTGTATAATATAAATATATAAGTATATTATCGGGGTGGTAGAGCCAAGCATCAGCATCTATTGTTGCATGAATCGGCCGACCGGGGAAGTACCAGCGCCTCACAGAACACTGCCGTAAAGTAGATGTGTCATACACTTCTGCGTTTCTTCCGGTGAGTGCAGTAGCCGGAGGCCCACCCTTCCCCCTCCATAAAATAACATGGTAGCGGTAATTTCGAAAAATTTACAGTAGGAGGGTACCGAGACTTTCAGTTTTGGAGTATTCCTCACTGGGCGTCCATGCTTAGGCTACCCTATGCAGCTTGAGCATGTATGCTCAGGCTGCCCCACGTATTCTGTGGGGACAAAATTCCGCTCTACAGCCATCCCGCCATGTGCAAACGGAGCAAAAAAGCTACGGCAGACCCTGCCACGCTTGCTGTGGATTTCTGCAATATCAGGACACTTCATTCCAACCTTAACGCCGTCCACCTCCATCTCGAGACGGCGAAGCCGGTCTTGCTTTTTCTCACCGAGACGCAGATATCTTCTCCGGCTGACACCAAACCCTCTCCTACCCGGGGTACAAATTTGAACACACTGGAGATGATATCTGTTCTCGGCGACTCAGCAGTCAGAAGGTACGGCCTTGTCTATCCTTTGGATGCGCGTAGACAGCTACGACCATCCCCGCGTCTATGCGTGCATTTATAGGTCCCAAAGCAGTAATACTGACACTGACCGACTTATCGACCACGTCCAAATGGCTACAGACTCCGTCCTAAAACAAATCCCATCTGCAGAGATTGTGATACTCGGCGACTTTAACGCTCACCACGCCGAATGGCTTGGATCGCGTAAAACCGATCATGCGAGGAGATCTGTTCATGACTTTGCTTTGCATGTGATCTGACACAACTGGTCCCTTCGCCTACGCGGGTTCCAGACGTGAAGGATCATACAGCTTCCCCGTTGGACCTTCTACTGACTTCTCATCCGGACAACTATTTAGTCTCCGTTGATACGTCTCTAGGCTTATCGTACCATTGTTTGATCCGGAGTGTGGTGGCTCTCACGTGCCCATTGCGATTTGCAGGTTAGTTATCGCTGTGTGGCACTACAGGTCAGTGGATTGGGACCGATCGGATTTTTGTATCCTACCCATGGGGGCGGATTTGCTTCTCACTGGATGATCCCAACACTGTTGCCGATTCGGTCTCTCATGTGGTACTTCAGGGGACGGAACTCTTTATTCCATCCTCAATAGTCACAATCGGGGCCAGATCCCAGCCTTGGTTTGGTCGCATCTGTAAAATAGCGTCACGCTATAAGCAGGAGTGTTATCGGGCCTGGGCAGGTGCATCGGCGTCACGGGATGCAAAATACATCTAGTTTAAAAAAAAGTACAACTCTGTCTGGACCTTCAAAAGAGTTATTGCAGAAGCAAAGTCTGTGCACATTGGCAAAATAGGAGAGAGACTAGTTTGTCTCCCTTCGGGAACCCGTGCATTTTGGTCTCTCACTATAGCTATCCAACTATACACTATAACTTCTGCCAGCCACCTCTTCCATCTCTGCTCAAAGGAGACTACACCCTGGCCCATGACGCAAAAGAAAATGCTGATTTCTTAGGCTCTCTTTTTGCGTGCAACTCGACTCGACTTTGAGGGAACTCACCGCCGACCATATTGCAGTGTGAGAGCTCCATGCCAGATGTCCGATTTCTGCAAAGTTCAGTGCGCATAACACTTCTCTCCCTGGGCATCCACAAGAGAGGCCCTGGCGGTTAGTCAGGACGTATCGAAGGCCTTCGATCGGGTTTGGCACAGAACTCTTCTTTCGAAGCGTCCTTCCTATGGGCTTCCCGAGAAATAATACAAGTTGATCACCAGTTTTCTCTCGAACCGTAGCATCAAAGTCATAGTCGACGGTGCGTGCTCGGACTCCAAACCAGTGAATGCTGGTGTTACTCAAGGCTGTGTGCTGTCTCCTACCTTGTTTCTTCTGCATATCAATGCAATGATGCAAATTAATAACAGTCATTGCTATGCGGATGACAGCACAGGGGATGGAATATAAACTGGCCGTGCCAACATTTCTCGGGAAAACATCAATGAGTGCCGGAAAAAATTTCTGTCTGAACTCGAGACTTTGTTAAACAAAATTTCAGATTGGGGTTGACAAAATCTAATCCACTTTAACCACACGAAGACTCAAGTTTCCACGTTTACAGCTAAAAAGTTTCCCTTTGTTGCATCTCTTTATTTCGAAAACACTCCCCTTGCTACTTCAGCTGGTATCGGAATCATTAGCATTGCCATATGGTTCATTTCCGAGGTTCATTTCCGCGGTCACTTAGAGGGTAAGGCCAAATTGGCCTGTAAAAAACTGGGCGTGCTTAATAAAGCGAGACAGTATTTCATGTCAGCCCACTGTTTGCAACTTTACAAAGCGCAATCTTTTTTTCAATTCAGCCTCACATGGAATACTGTTCTCATCTCTGAGCCGGGGCACCCCTGTCCCAGCATCTTCCGTTTGACCGCATTCAACGGGGAGAGGCTCGAATCGTTGATGACCTGATACTTTCCGATCGGCTTGATTCACTGGCGTTGCGAAGAGATGTTGCATCTCTTTGCATTTTTACCGAATTTACCATTGGGAGTGTTCTGAGGAGTTGTTCGGATTAATACTAATTAAAACATCGTACATCATGACAGAATTCAAAACTTGATCCTTATCATCTCGATGATTGGAGTGGTGGATCCACTGTGCAATTCACGCGAAATTTCCTGCCACGCACAACTACTCTGTGGAATCAGCTGTCGCCAGCGATGTTTCCGAACCGATACGACTTAGGTACCTTTAAGAAAAAAGTCTACACCTTCCTGAAAGGCCGGCAATGCAATTGCAACTCCTCTGGTGTTGCGGATGTTCATGGGCGGAAGTAATCACTTACCATCAGGTGGGCTGCATGCTTTTTTGACGCCTATACTATAAAAAAAAACTATTTGCACGTGAGACGGTGGAGTACTCCACGACATTACATTCCATCTAATTATATAACTTTAGAAATTAATAATAGTTTAATTTAAACTAATTGATCTAAGATTAAGTACCAATAAGAAAATAAGATGGTCAGCTTCAATTGCAGGTGTTGCAGAATTATTCCAAAGTTCTTCGGTACTTCGGTAATACTAGTTATCTCGCAATTATTAACGGTTCTGAGATATTTATAAACTTAACGATTATTTTTAAAAAAAAAGTTGAAAATAAATTCTTTTAAGAAACAAACCGTTGTTTGAAAAAATGAAACAAAACTTTTTGACGATATAATAAATGTTTTTTTTTATATATGTATATTTTCCGAAAATCGTTCTATTTTGGTTCGATAATTAATGCACTATGCAGGATCAGGTTATTTCAGTCCATGCCGGCAACAATTTGACAATATTTATAAAATGTAAAATCTCAAAAAACAAGATATTGTTTATATTACCTAAAAATAATATAATATCTAAATTTTTTTAAATGACTGTGTGATAAAGGAAGAAGTCGAATACAGTCGAATACATACACAGAAGTCGAAGATTCTTCTAGTATCGTGTGAAATCTGGAATTAAATAATTATATACTTTGTACCATTTATTGCCCCTTTTAAAAAAAATTAACGTACCAAATTTCACTTAAAAATAAGTTTTCTGAGTGTATGAAGAGATCCATGTTCGCCATTTGTTTTTTTCGGCCCTTATAGTAGTACTATCATTGAATTTAATGGAATAAGAAGGCTTTGCTTTAATTGGCACAAGGCAAATATTTAAAGTTTTAAGAGGTTTAAGTTTCAGTTTAATTTTATACGTAGTAATCATGTCGTACTTGTAACTATTTTCAACTTTAAGATTATATAGTTCATAATAATGACCAATATATTCTGACCCTAATCGGCAATTTAAGGGAATAAAAACATAAGTTTAGCAGTGAACTAATGATTGATGGTAAGAGTACTTGTCTGTTGCGTCACGATTTTTGAGTTTGATTTTTAACTGAGCTCACTGTTTGTGCATTACAAAATATCTTTCGAGCCACGTTGTTTCTACTTTCCTTGACATTTCTTCTGGAACTTCCTTCGAATTTATTCCACCAGATTGGATTTAGGTAGGCGACCTCGAGCCAGTGCTTCTGTTTTTTGCACGAAATTTACCGCACTTGATGTCATTGTAACCAAATCGCTATTGCCGAAATCGACCAGGAGGACTTCATCATCACGATTTTTTCCTAATTAGCTAGTAATTTCCGAAATTATTGCCCATATATTTATATTATTGAACATGTGTGTACATTAAAAAAATACTTTAAAGTACTATGTAAGATAAGCTATATAAAACTGAAATATACTTTAATTTTAATAAGCTAAACTTAATAACTTTGAACAACTTTTATTTATAGAATAGAATAATTATATAGAAATAATTATGTTATAGAATTAGTAAATGCGTTTGCTACATTATTCGATATATACAAGGAAGGAAAATATGTAACTGCATTGTTACTCGCATACTCTACTGCTTGTTGACGTCAACAGCAACTGTTCTTTTCTTTATAGGAACAATACTAATCGACGATTCTTATTGCTTTGATCTCTCTCGATGAAGTATTTCGACAAACTATTTTTTTTAACTTATAGCTATTGCGTGTATGAATTTATGTTAATAAGATTTAAGTTAATCATCCATTTAATTATTATTTAATATTTTAATTAATTTAAATTAACTTCCTGCTTAACTAACATTTTTCTATAAGCCGAAATTACGATTTTAGTTGAAAGGTTTACTTGAATGTACACACTTTAACTTTGACCTAATATTTGTATTTACCGATTCACAATCTGGTCGAGGTTATCCTGCACTCAGCAGTCGACTAAAATGAAGACGACGTTAATCGTAAAACAAATATTGAGTTATTTAGACATTATACATTTGCTGATACCCAATTATATATGGTCAATTATATTTCATTTATTATTTTATTATAAATATATATATTGTTTAATTATTTCCTATTTTTGTTCATAATGATATTGTTATAGAAAATTAGGTCAATAATTTAGATTTAGTATTATGTAAGTTTATTTTTGTTAATATTTTTTTTATAGAAGAGGGGGCCAACGATCTAGCGGCTAATATATAGTGATCACCGCTGCTCGTGAAAAACGGTAACGTTATAGGTAGGCGTAAAGAAAGCATAGGAGTGTAATTAAAGCAAATAACATAAAACATAGATTCAAGTATTAACGCAAGTGAAATATATATGATTTATGATATGTCAATATGTGATTCATATGCATAAATAATATTAACACGTTATACTATGATCAGCACAAAGGCAAATTCCTTGTCTACAGATATTTTATTAAATCATTCTTAATTAAGAGCGTATTATTATTATTATAAATTTACATAAATAATATGGCAATAGTAATTTTTTGAAGTGTTTTACCACGTGCTCGTTGAGGGTTATGAACAACAGGAAACCGATTCTCATGTCAAAAATAAATAAATAAAAACATATTTGAAGCGCGCCTACCATCCGTAGATCAGTAAAATAGATTTTGCTCCAATATATTAGTTGATGAAATATAGTTACGTGAAAGAAAGCCGTGTCCAACATCTAGATAAAGGTTATGGTGAGGTGAAGCTTATTTCTATTGCAACAAAATAATAAATTTTTACACACAAACCTATTGTTAATACAATATATATAAATGATCTCTCGACTCTAAATGATCGATGCATCGCTCGCAATGTTTTATAGTTCATAGAACGTTATATTTTTATGCCTGCCTGTCCTGCCCACATGGTAAGTGACCACCGCCGCCCATGATCATCCGCAACACCAGAGTCGAAAATGCGTTGCCGGCCTTTCAGGAAGGTGTAGACTCTTTTCTTGAAGGTCCCTAAGTCGTATCGGTTCGGAAACACCGCTGGCGACAGCTGATTCCACAGAATAGTTGTGCGTGGCAGGAAATTTCGCGTGAAGCGCACAATGGTGGATTGCCAACCATCGAGATGATGAGGATGAAATTCCGAGCTTGCGCTTTGTAAAGTTGCTAACAGTGGACCGACATGAAATACTGTCTCGCTTTATTGAGCACGCCCATTTATGTAGAGGCCAATTTGGCCTTACAGTGATTTGCGCACTGATTTCTGCAGAAATCGGACATCTGGTATGGAGCTCTCATTTCGCAAGATGGTCGACAGCGAGTTCCCCCTGTGGTCAAGAGTCGAGTTGGACGCAAAAAGAAAGCCTAAGAAATCAGCTTTCTCTTTTGCGTCATGCCTTGGTGTCATCTCCTTAGTGCAGAGATGGAAGAGATGGCTGGCAGAAGTTCGCTTGTACAGCTTTAGCGAGAGACCAAAATGCACTGGTTCCCGAACGGCGACCAACTAGTCTCTTGCCTATTTTGCCAATGTGCACACACTTTGCTTCTTCAATAACTCTTTCAAAGATTCAGACAGAGTTGTACTTTTTTTCAAACAAATCCGTTGATTAGCATCCTGTGACGCCGATGCATCTGCCCAGGCACGATAACACTCCTGCTTATAGCGTGACGCTATATTACAGGAGCGACCAAACCAAGGCTGCGATCTGCCCCCGATTGTGACTATTGAGGATGGAATAAAGAGTTCCGTCCCCTGAAGTACCACATCAGAGACCGATCGGCTACAGCATTGGGATCATCTAGTGTGAAGCAAATCCTCCCCCATGGGTAGGTCCGCATTCGGGCCTAATCCTGACCTGTGCATACCTAACATGCAAATCGCAATGGGCACGTGAGAGGCACCACACTCCGCATCAAATAATGGTTCGATGAGCCTAGAAGCGCAACGAACCGGGGACTCTATGGACGTATGCGCCATGGAGTGGCGAGGAAGAAAGCCTCTCTAAAAAATAGCTCCAATCCTAAGGTCTCTAGTGCCAATGGGATTAATGGTTGGTGGGGAGTCCAGTCGTTAACTGAGGGCACGGACCATACCCTTTAAAAGGAAAGAAATATGAAAGCAGTGGGTAATAATAATCTACCTCAGGGTGGTACCGAAGATGACGGAGAGTCCACCCCCGGGCCTAACCCGTCAGCCCCATCGCATCTGGGGGTGGGCAACCAGCTGCTGCGTGGTGATGCAACTTTTCCTGTCTCACAACATCCAGGGAGAATAAACAAAAAGATAAACCGAGGATGGAGCCGTGTCAGGGGGACCAGTGGTCCCGGCATGTGTTAGGCGTGGGCGTATGTGCTCCCGAACATGCTAGCGAGCTTAGATAGTGAGAGCGACGGAACAAGGTCGGATGCTTCGCTCACATCGGCCACACCCGACGTGTCCGTACGGACGACGCGGAAGAAGCGGACCATATGCCTGTTGAACGAGGCCGTCGTTGAAGCATTCCTGCCGGTCTTCGAAGCCTGGATGCTATGACGAGGAGGAAGACTCACCTACAGACTTACGCAGGTGATCACCGGACATAGATGCTTCGGTGATTACCTGCGTAAGATCGGTCGCGAGGCGACGGCGAGTTGCTTCCACTGTGGCGGCAACGACCGAGACTCCGCATCGTACACGTTTGCCCGGCGTGTGAAGCCGAGCGGCGGGTCTTGGTCGGTCACATCGGACGGAATTGGCATGGAGGGCCGTAGCCTCCCTGCGACACCGTAATGGACAGAAAGGAGGCTGCCGAGCGGGATAGAGGAAGGACCGATCCTGCTCGGAGACAGGGCCAGCACGGCGCTTGCGCGCCTTGTCACGGCCCTCCTATGGGTGCTCTCCTACCGTAAAATGGGGCCCTTCGGGCCTCTGGCATTCGGAGTGGGGGCTCTGAACGTCCAGTTGAAGCGACCCTGAGTAGGACGACGGCACAAAGTGGTAACGTTTTGTCGTGTCTGGGGGTGCGATCAACACGCAAGCCTCCGGGACGGGCTATCCCAGTGAAGCACTGGGGGGTTGCGATTGCGTTCCTTACGGAGATCCCATGACCCCTCGCGAGCGTTGGTGGCGACCACCGTGGGGCTTAAGTCGGTGCGAGTCTGACATATCCCATCATCGCCCCCATGAGGGCGGGTATGTTTAGGTATTTCCCCACGCTAAAAAATAAAAAAAGATCATATGCCGAAATAAAGCCATGAACTGAACTCCCCGCATGATCGGTTGTACGCTATCCAAGCCATTCAGCGTGGTGAGCGTTAAAGTCGCCGAGTAACACGATCTCTGCAGATGGGATTTGTTGTTGGACAGAGATGGACAGGTCCATACCTTCAAGACTGCCGAGGCGTCGAGAACAGATACCATCCATCCCTTACATAAACACACACTCCGACCCGTGGGCATAAACGAGTGTTCCAATTTGTACCCCGGGTAGGAGAGGTATGAGGTCTCAGTCGGAGAAGATATCTGCGTCTCGGTAAGAAAAAGCAAGGCCGGCTTCACCGTCTCAAGATGGTAGTGGACGGCATTAAAGTTACAATGAGTCCCCTGATATTGCCGAAATCCACAGCGAGCGTGGTAGGGTCTGCCATAGCCTCTTTGCTCCGTTTGCCTCTGGCAGGATGGCTGTAAAGTGGAATTGGAGTGGTGCCTGAGCATACACGCTCAGGTTCTATACAAACTATATGGTAGCCTGAGCGTCAAGTCGCCTAGTTAGGAATTCTTCAAAACTGAAAGTCTTTGTACCCTCCTAGGGTAAATTTTACGACATTACCGTTGTTTTAGGGAGGGCAGAGGGGGCCTCCGGTTACCTCACTCACCGGACGAAACGCAGGAGTGTATGGCACATCTATTTTACACCAGGTGCTGGTACCTCCCCGGTCGAGTCGGCCCGTTCGTGCAACAACAGAAGCTGATGCTTTACTCTACCTCCAGCAAGAGAATTATAATGCAAATTAAAGTTTCGTTATTATGATAATACCAGGGATATTGTTCCACAGTGATTATATTATTATCGCTCGATCTGAAACTCTCATCATTTACCCATACCTTCATTAAATAAATGACACAACGCTGTCTATTACATGGAAATAACAACAAAGATATTACGAAGTACAAAGTACACTGGTGTATGTAATTGGATTCAGTCCAATTTAATTATAGCTTCTATACACGAAAACTATAGTGATATTAACTATAAAACTCGTCTCCCTACGTTAGAATAAGAATTACAGAGACATTGTAGAAGGAAAGCTCTGTAATTAATAAAAATAACAGAAATATATCACTCTCATACTATATTCGAACATGATGTGCTTTTTTATAAATTGTGTATTTTGTTTCATTATCACGTTCAAAGAAATGTTCAGGGATAACATAACATAACTCTGCTAAATTTATATGTTTGTCTACGGAAATAAATATATAAATATATATATACATATATTTAATATATATTGTCTATTTATAAATGTATTATGTACTTAATATCTACATACTGTATGTATTATTCTTTGCTAGTTATTTTTAGTTTTGTTTTCTTTTATTAATTAGTTTATTGCTACACATATCATACACATATTTCACCACACCTTGGGCTGACTGGTAGAGAACTTTTAATTTTGTTAAGGTTAATGCAATAAAAAGTAAATAAATAAATAAATATATATATATAATATACACACGTGTTGGAAAGGTTACATCAGTTCTGGCATTTGTAATGGTTTCAATACTTGTACCATGAGATAATGTAAAAAGAATAATTATTTAGTGGCGTTAAATGTTTAGTTTCGAATACCGTGGCACTTACGCGAATCTGGGCCAAGGCTGCCGTGGTCTGGTGACGATAATAATTGAATTGTGTTATCGTGGAGATGAACCAATTCAATGCGATAAATTTAACCGCTGCGCTCGTTCCGACACGTGCTAGAACTACTTAAGCACATGTTCCTAGCAGTGCCGTTGTAATTATTATAATAAGCAAAATCAATAACATATATCTACAAAATTATAATGAAATATACAAATTAGCAAAATTTTCTGATTTCGCAGAATGTAGCAGATAATTCACAGACTGAACAAAAAGGATCGAATACACAAATGACACCAAATATAGGTACATCAAATGACACACATTAACCTCAAAGAATAATATAGTTTCTAAATATTACTCTGATTTTCAATATGATATTCATTCCGTAAATCGAAGGTATAAATTATCTGTAACTAACTTTTGTACTATCCATGAAGTATGTTAGTAGATACCAACACACTTCATCTCTGATCGTACATTATTCGGGTCATAAATGGCGAACTATAAATCTGTGTTTTATTGCTGTGCAATAAGGCTTAGATTGGAATTTTAGTTGATACGGAGCGAGTTGACTGTTGAATAATAATTGGGGTCTGATTGTAATGCTCCAGATTTCAACGTGTACAACAGGGCACGTCTGCCCGTCACTTAGCCAATCACGTTCAATTTACGCTTAACAAGTTTACCGTGTATATGGCCATTATTGTATTGAAGGCAACGGTGCAAATGTTAAGGCAAGATATTCTAGATGAAATGATTGCATTTACCACTCAGTCAATTGTAAATCTAAAAAAGATTTTCATCTACTCAAATATTATTCTTATTTCCAGTCCAAAGCGAATAAAAAAAGAAAAAAAAAAAAAGAAAAAGCGAAGTTTTTGGAGGATCACGTTTAAGATACCATAAGCATTACAATTTTAGAGAAACATATGCGGTATTGTCAAGCAATGGTTGTTCAACGGGCAGAAAGGATGATGTTGTGTTACAATGAAAAAGAAGAAAAAAATAATTGGCTAGGAATTAAATTTAAAGTTGTTCCTTCTCACTAATTTAAATCTTGCAACAGAATCGTTTCAAAAACTAACAATACTGAATAAGGTGACCAAATTATCACGATAAGCGCTTAGGAAAGATATCAGTTGATAAGATTACTGTAAGAAGTGTCGTCTTCATTATTGCGTTTACGCTTTTGTGCGGAATAAGAATAGTTCAGAATAAATAATAGTATTACTATTATAGTACTAGCTGACCCGGTGAACTCTGTCCCGCCTTAGAGGCAATAAATAAGCAGATTTTGAATTTTATTAAGTTCAATTTTTTATTAGGAAATACAAATAAAAAAATTAAGTATAATGTTAATGTACTTTGGTACATAGGTTGCACTCTTCAGTTAAGTACCTTGTGATACACGACATTTTTTGTTTAATTGTCAGGCGCAAGAACAAACAACGCAGATGGTCTTCCGACCCATGAATATACAACATAATTGACCATGGGAAAAACTATATAAGTATTAATTATATAAGTATATAATATAAATATTCCAGATTCACGCCACAAACTGTCAATTCCTGGCCTTGTGATTCGTTAATCGTCACGGCAAATGCAAGACGGATCGGAAATTGAACTCTTTTAAACTCAAACGGCATATCGGTTGGGATCATCGGGATCCTCGGAATGAGAACTTCCTCACCTTCGAATTTTTCTGTGAGTATCGTCGCGTAAATCACGTTGTTCATCATTTTGCTTACGAGTACCACCAAACGCGTACCGTTGCACAGTTTTGGTTGGTTTATGTTTCGAAGCATGATTACTACGGAGCCAACCTTTTCGGTGTAAATTGTGCGGTGGTAAGCCAGGTACATCCAGGAGTTTAAAACTTCAATTGGATAGTTGGTGGCTTCGTCTTCATTTGCAGTCAATAGATTTGAATGAGTGCATTGTTCCAATGATCTCATTCTGATTTATGTAGTTTAGGTCATCTATATCTTTATTCTTAGCCGCTAAAATTGCTAGCTCACTTAACCATTCATTATTTTTGTAGTTAGTAATGATGTTTAGGAATAATTTGTTAGTAAGTTCGTCTTTCGATGAGACAAAGTTACAGAAATTATGAGGAAATGAAAGCAATCCGCTCGATTCGTCGACAGGTACTCGACCATTACCGATGGTCAGCAATTACTCAGAGAAATATTCAGCAGATGTAACATTAAGCAATGCAACTCTCATGTTTGTTGTCAGCTGAAGTTTCTTCACATAGCGCCATAGATTCGATGATTTGAGGCAAGCGTTTATTTCGTCGGCAGCCGAGCACTGCCAGTAATTCCAACATAAATGCTTGGAATTACTGGCAGTGTTTAGCGGAAATTGCCATACAGTAAAATTATTGCTCCTCCAAAACATCTCGAGTAATTGCGTAGATCTTTTAATGTTCGATTAAGTGCTTCTAATACACGTTTATGCGCCATTGTGCTGTGATGTTGATAAAACTTTGGTCATTTCTGAGTTATTTGCAATATTACATACTAGTTCTTCAATTGTTTGAAGATTTAACGGCAATTTTAATGCCGAATGAGCCGAACGACATCCTTCTAACAATGTGGCTGCTATTCCAGAAGAAGCAACTGCAACCGCAATGATGCGACTCGCACGAACAGTGGCTTAAACTACTGATATGAGGATAAGATATTCTTACCAGTTCCACAAGGGGCATCCAGGAAATATAAACCACTATTTCCATCATCAATTGCCTTCATTATTGTATCATAAACTTCCTTTTGTTGGGCTTTCAACAGGGGTACATTCGTTTGAACTACTAAATCTAATTCCTTGTGATTATATTCACGTTCCCGTTCCAATTCTCGATTAAATTCGTCATTCATTTCACGATTTGGCGCTGGCATTCCTAAACCTGACTAATAAACTACCGCACATGAGGTAACACATGTCTCCGATCAAGAGTAAAGCCCGATTATGTATCTCCTCATTCATCTCAAGATCGTGATTTGTGAAACTGACAAGAATTTGATGTAAAATATCTTCTGACATATTATCCTAAAACATGTCGAAATAATGATAGCAAATAATGTGCATATCTGACTTGGAGATGCAGAGCTAATGGCTTCAACGATTGTAGTATCCCAATGGGTATCGTTTTTTAGTAAAATTGAGTTCTTCACATGCAGCACGATATTTTGGGAATATTATGTTTTACCATTAACAGGACCTAGTGTCTCAAATGACGTTGGCCCACGCACATTTACCAACAACAACCGCAAATAGAAGCATTCATCATTCTTTGGATGAACTATAGTCATACGACCAAGAGCATCAGTAGAAGCACATCTGAATAATCAGGAACCGCATCCCCTTGCTTCCGTCGTTGAAAATTGTTCGATGCAGCATTCCAAGTGTAATAACGTGGCATCTTTGTGTAAAGCAAAGTTCTTGCAAACTGATTGCTTTGGCAGATCGCAAAGAAACAACTGGTCAATGTTGTCGCTGGAGGTGTTTCAGCACAATGAACAATATTCGTAGCTGTGAAATATACTCCTTGACCATTCTATATACAACATATATATAGGATGACGTTCGTGAATAGGAATGCGAATATACGCCAAATCGCTTTATTACAATTAACATAACGACCAAATTAATAGCGCGCAATTTCATCGTTGGTATGGAATGCCAAAAATCAATTGGATGCAAAAACCGCCATGTCACTGCCTTTCGTGACATATTTATAAATGTATTTTATGGACTTTACTGAATTGCAATACTCAACGTTGCAATGTGTCTTGAACGTTTTGGAAATACTAAGTGGCGAGTATGGAACAATCCAACTGTTGTCGACAACGAAATCCATTCTTTTCACTTTTGTTGTGATAGTTCGACCGTTATCACCTGGTGATCGACGCCGATACAGTGGATAACCATCGTTGCCAGTGACGGTCCCCGCCGTTAATTTCCGTGGATATAATTTGGAACACTTTCCGTCGACCATGCATTGTAGTTACATCACAAAATATGATATCATCTATTTGGTCTGGTTGAATTCTTTCCACTAACCAAATAAGAATGTGTGCGTGCGGTAGGCCTCGTTTTGCCATTCGATTGAATACATCCAGCATCGAGTATCGCCAAAGACGCGTTGTTTAACAATGTAGTTCATCAGGGACCGCATTTTTTGCCTGAATACACGTGCTGTGATATCGTGTCGATCACTTGATGTTTGTCCGGGAAGCAGCAATTGAACAATTTCTATCCATTTTGGATTACAGTTAAAAGTAATAAAGAGATCTTGGCGACCGTAATGACGAACAAATGTCATTGAATCTTGCGCATAGTCATGTATATGACTACCTATGTACGTCGCCGGCAGAATAGTTAATCGACCAATATTAGCTGCGTTTCCTTCAGTACGAGTTGCATCACGTAAATGGATATACTCCTCAGAAAACAGTTTGGCTTGGTTCAACCTAATGAAAGTTAAACGCTCCGTTTCTATTTTGACGTACATGTCGACGCAATACTGCTGAAACAATCGATGAAACTGCAGCAAATAGTTGTCAACATTTTGACGAATCATCAAACGATAAACGTAATAATTCATCGAACTAACTTTCTTTGCAGTTTCTTCACCTGAAATTAAAACATTTGATTTTATATTTCTTATGTAAATTTTTAGCATTATTATAAAGGGGTGAAGATAAATGGTTTTAAATCGGTTGCCAGTCATTTGTCCAATTTTATCTATACAAACAACTCCTTATCTTTTCCAGGTAATAAGGAGTGTAATTGGTCTTTTATTGTTAACCAAATCCAAACAAAGTAAAATGTACGTCATGTTGAACTATGATATTGATACTCAACATTCAATGGATTTATCATTTTGATATTAAAATAATATCCATCTTCTACTTGCCAAGACATCAACGGGTATTGCTACGTGTCATATGAACGATGTGTTTCAGATATTTGTTGCAGTTGCCCAAAATCGCGACGCGTAAGCACAATATTCGTGCTTCCCAGTGTTCACCAACAATTAGGATGCCAACTTTATCTATTGTTGGAGCGTTAAATGAGCGTTCGTGTGTTCCAGTTGGTCGTTTATCTGATCTGATCATGACTTTGTAGTCATCATTTGGCTTGCGATCTAAAGCACTCTTGAACAGCCTGACCAACGCATGAAGTAGTTGTTGCAAATATTTAAGAATTGCTTTTTTCATTGCTGCACTGATCTCTTGACGATTTATAAACACTTTTTTTAGAATTAGCAAACATAAACATAATTAATTCCTTCCCTCCGGACATCCAACATATTCAGACGTACTTTTAGTAAACCTTTTATTGTCTAAATTCTAAAATTATAAAGAAAATCTATAATAGGAGCTCATAACTAACGATTGCTGCAGTGTATTGAACGAAGGAGTCGGTCCCAACTGTCTTAAACTGTGAGTGTTTCTTTACTAAAAATAAGAGGTCTGCTAAGACTGGAAGGGTAGCGATTCTATATGAAATCACAGCGATATGCCCAGTCCAGTTGACCCATCGTTTCTTCGTCCGACATTGCTTCACTCGACCTCTGATATCCTGGTAGTTGCTCACAAATATGCCTATAAACCGTTCGCCGCCGCATACTGCGCCGTCATGTGCCAGCAAACAAACTACGCAGGCTCAAATGGCAAAAAATGTGCAAAGGTTGTCCTTACAACACTGTTTCTCTGAACCGAACCTTAATAAAGACGATTCACCACGTTTGACTTTGAGAAATAAACGAAAGCACTCTGATTTTGTAGATGAGCAGCTATCAGTTTTTATGAAGGATACGAAGGCCTTGTTCGCCGACTTTAAAAATCAGCAGGATAAGAAAATAGAGGAAAGTTTTGCTGTAGTTGAACAGATTAGAAACCAAAATAATGACATACGTTCGTCTCTTGACTTCTTATCTCAGAGTTATGACTCGTTGACGACTAAATTCATTGGAGTTTGAGCGGAAACAAAGTGCTCAGTATATTCAAGTGCTAGAAGACAAATTTGATAAATTGGAGCGCAGCTCTAAGTCTGCATCCATAGAAATAAAAAATATCGCAATTGTTAAAGCTGAGACAAAAGCCTGCTGGCCACAATTTTATCTACAGCGAAAGTATTAATCGTACCTTTACAACCTTTTGCAATTAAGGATATTTTTCGGATTAACACTAAAGATCCATCTTATTAACCTGTTATTGTTGATTTCACGAGTGTGTTGACAAAAGAAAAGATGGTTAATATGTTTCGAAAGTTCAATAAGCTGGGCACCAAATTTTCTACAGAACATCTGAAAATTATTGGTCCCTGTAAACCAATCTTTATATCCGAGAACATGACACCCAAGATGAGACAGCTATTTTTCCTGGTCCGTGAGCACGCTAAAGCTAATGGATTTGTTTATTGCTGGGTTTCCAATGGAAAAATCTTCCTGCATGAAAGAGGGTGCTCCTCTTATTTAAGTGAAGAACGATGAGAAGTTGACCAGTATGAAAGGTCTTAAATGACTAGTGCTAATTTATGTTCAGTTTACTGTGCATGGGCATATTTATATTTTTACTTACTCCAGTTCTAAGTCTTTGTTTGTTAGGCACACTATCACACACTCAATCTCTCCTACATTTCACTTACACTCTCCATATTACACTAACACAATATCTACCACACATACGTCCCAGTTTCCGATATCCAATACGCAGCTCCTCATTAAAATTGTCTTTAATCTGTATATTTCGCAGGAAGTATATATCGCGCTGTATATTTTGAAGGTTACTTTATGTCGCCATTATATAATTTAAATTTATGTGCACTCTTCTTTATCTTACTCTTTGAATAATGGTTGTATTTAGAAATAGTAACATTGCAGAGGAATTGGTATGCCTGAGGAATACAGTACTTATCTATATAGTTTCGAAAATCCGGTTAAAATTCTTCATATTAACATCAGAAGCATTAACTGTAACTTTAACAATTTAATATTATTCACTCAGATATTGAACTTTACATGTGATATTATTATCTTATCAGAATGCTGACTCTCTAAATGTCCTATTTTACCTTCTTTAGAAGGTTTCATTTCGTTTAAACCAAAATGAAGGTGTGGTCCTATATGTCAAAAATTAAATCTGAACATGATAAAAGCAGGTTCCAAATGGCTAGAAACGACGCCAAAGCTACTTGGAAAATTTATTAAGGATGTGGCGAACCTTAACAAAACCTCTACACCCGCTAGTCAACTATTAAATCAATCACCTGATCCTACTGATTCGGTTAATGCAGTTAATAAGTATTTTAGTAATCTGGAGTGTGATTTGGCATCAAAAATTAGAGTCGCTTCCAGTATACTTATTAATGATTATTAATTTGGCTCAATAAGTCATAGAGAACTTTCTTCTTCCATGGTTCTTCTCCCTGTTGATAATTCCGAAATTGATAATATTATAAGTAGTCTTAAATCTACAGCAGTTGCTTGGGATGGTATTCCTAGTACCTTATTAAAGGCTACTAGACATATAATTGTCCCCGTCATAGCGTATTTGTTCAATTTGCATTTCAATAGGAATTTTCCCCAAAGTTTTAAAAAAGGCTTTAGTCCATCCCATACATAAGAATGGTGTAGAATGAAATGGTAATAGAGTGGAAAATTATGCTGACCACTTTCTCCAAGATATTGGAAAAGATTCTCAATAACAGACTTGTTCAATATTTGAATAAATGTAATATTATTGCTAATAATCAGTTTGGTTTTTGTAAGGGCCAGTCCACCGAAGATGCTGTTCTACAGCTCACTAACACAATTGTTAATAATCTTGATAGGAAGTCTTAATGTATAGGCATCTTTTTAGAGGCTTTTGATACCGTGTCTATTCCTATCTTGGTAAATAAGTTAGAAGCAATTGCTATCAGAGGTATTGTGTTGGATATTTATAAAAAATACCTATCTGATCGTACTCAGAGAGTAATTATTAACAATCATATTAGCCAGGATGAGCCTATACAATTTGGAGTTCCACAGGATAGTGTCATTGGTCCGACCCTTTTTCTTATATACATCAACGTGTACTTCCTTTATTAAACTGTTCAATATCAACTTATGCAGATGATACGGCTTTAATTATAAACGGTGATACTTATGAACAGGCACGTAATACTGCCGAAACTGCCCTACGTAACGTTATGATTTGGCTTTCAAGCAACTATTTAACTCTAAACCAAGAAAAAATAAAATTTATTACATTTTCTCTTAAGACCGCCTCCCAGCCTTCTTCTTCCTATTATATTACTGCACATAATTGTAATCTTTTTACTTCCGCCTGTCCCTGCATCAAAATTGAACGTACTAACTCTATAAAATACCTTGGCATTAGGATAAACAGCACTCTGTCTTGGCAGGAACAAATTCAGGATACCATATCAAGAATGCGTAAATTGATATTTGTGTTCAAAAAACTAAGATGTAGTGCGGAACCCTCAACACTAAAAAAGGTGTACTTTGCTCAATCTAGCTCAATCTACCTTGACTTACTGCATCAGTCTGGGGTGGGTCTCATAAAACAATGCTTCTTCGTCTTGAAAGAGCACAAAGATCTGTTTTAAAAGTCATGTCATTCAAACCTATCCGTTGTCCAACCCGTGAACTATATTCCTTTTATAAATTACTATCTGTTCGGCAACTGTTTATTCTACACACAGTATTACGAAAACATTCACTACTTTAGTTCGAGCCTGCATTATTTAAAACACAGCGAAGACATGACAGGGTTTGCACCATGGCAGCCCATAAAACTGAGTTCGCTAAACATCACTTTAACTTCCTTAGTGCTTTTTTGTACAATAAAGTAAATTAGATATTATAAATATATTGTTTATCACTACAACAATGTAAGGCATTCATTTTACTAAATGGCTACAAATCCTTTCCTATAAATTTACTGAAGGTTTATTAAAAGTACAATGTTGAAGATACCTGCGTACCTACTCCCCCCCTCTTACTTGTACTAAGACCTACACATATTCCTACACACACACACACACATACAAACACACTCCCACATAAGCAATTTGACCACAAATTATTTATCTAACTTTAAAAAAATAAACTGTATGACATGTAATTTATTTCTTGTTTAAATAAATATGGAACTTAGTACTTAATACTCTGGAGATGGGCGTTATTAGCTGCAACACAGTTTGTACTACAGCGGCTATTATCAAACAAATTTGTACCTGTATGCTTTTTATGTTCAAAATAAAATATTATTATTATTATTATAATACGTACGAATAATTATAGTAAGTTATTCTTCTACTATATTGTGTGTAAGTACAGAAATAAATAAATAAATACTTTGAATGTTGGATTAAATCCTCGTTCTTCGATAATGTTTGTCCCAAATGAGGTCATTTGGAAACAACCATTGTATTTTTGAGTGTTTCCAGGAAAATTACGTGATTCGGGTGTTTCACCACAAAGCAATGAATGCAATGGCTCAGGAGTGAATAATAGCAATTTCACTTTCCCACTAAGGCAGACAACAATTCGGGCGTTTCTCCGGAAAACTTCAATGGTCCACAATACTCGCAAACAAAGTCCATTGGCCCAATGCAAACGCTAGGATGTAAGCAGTAATCAGTGCTGCAATCGTATCGAAACGCCGCTCGATTCAAATCAGCACTTGATAAATCTCTTCTTGTGCATCGAAAATTATCTACTTGTTGATCTCTGTTGTTCGGTTGGCGCATTTCGCATTGTCAACTGAGCCGTTTCATGGGCTGCCTGACTTTGCTCTTGTGATTGAGAAGCACGAAGTCGTGCCATAATAACGCGGCGCTCTTCACGGGCAATTTCTTGTTCTTCTTTAGTCCTTTCATTCGCAATGTTTTGTCGGGAAAGATTCGATCGTCTTGGCATTGTTAATTATGATTCAAAGAGAATACAAATTACTGATTATTGATTTCTGTCAAAATTTATAATTATCAAATTTTCAACCATACTTAACCATAGACAAAATTACGTTTAGCTGTCATTTGCATTATGTTATTCCATGTCAGATGCGTTTTTGTTATACCACGTTTTATAGTGACTTGTATTCTCTTTGTAATGTCATGTGACACGGGAATACGGTTGAACGGGATAAAAATCCTATGTCCGTCTCCTGGTTCTAAGCTACCTCCCCACCAATTTTCAGCCGAATCGGTACATCCTCGGACTTATAAATAGTGTAACTAACACGACTTTCTTTTATATATATAGATAGTATAAACAATTACGTGCTCTTTTTTTAATACATATACTCAGGCCTGTTATATGGACAGGTAAGAATAGATAACGGATATCCATAATTCCGTTACAAACAGAAATGTAACATTAACATTTCCTTGAAAAATGTGTTTTGATTAAAATTGCTATCATTAGAATTGGGTATAAAAACTCGTAAGTAGTATTTGACCGATCAATGGTTATTTTTACCGCAATAATATATATATTAAAAATAATATTATTTAAGAAAATGCACATGAAACAATTTTTTTCCGGAACGTATATTTACATATATTGGGTCTAACAGCAATACAAAGTAGTTTGAGCAAGATCACTCGCCAGTAGGGTCATTCTAGCAAGTTAACAGAAAACTGGACGGCTCCGAAACGAGGCAGATAGGCTAAGGCTAAATCCCTCGTCAGGAAGTAGGTCAAGATGGATTTAGAATCAATACTCGACCTAGCCACAGGGCATACAGGGCCTGGAACGGTGCCCGGTATCTCGAAATATTTTACACATTTATACTCTACACATTTAGTACACTTATACCTTACACATTACTATGTTCCGCGGAGTAGATAGAGGACATTAAAATTTTCATATTTAAAAGCAGTTTCAAAAAACTGCTTCATTGCACTTCTTTATAGATTTTTATAAGATGTTTAATATCGTTACAATATAATTAAATGATATATTTTTATATATATACAATTAAAAAAACATTTCCTTAACTTATGATTTGTGCTGTATATGAATATAATTGAAATGTGAAATAAATTAAAATAATAATAATAAAAAAAAAACCCATAAAAACAAAGTTAATAAACTGAACTGTACACATCACCGTCCCTATTGTGAACAATATAGTAAAGTCACATACTTATAAAGATTATTTTAAAAACATGGATTATTTTATAACAAAATGCGTCAGTGCTTTATAGCGCACGGTCCGTCGTAACTTTATCATGAATCCGGAATTGAAATAGGATGACCTATTTCCGTTGGATGTACTTGCGTAATGTTTATTAATAATCATCAGCGAAAAAATATCTGTATGCATGTCTAAATAGGATATTTAAATGATTATTTTTATTACATATAATTTTATTTTGTATTTTTGTCTTCATAAGATTAATGATGGCAATAATGAAATAAACAATAACGTAACGGACGGTAAGAATACCGATTATATGACTTCTGCTGGTATCTTGAAAAATAGGGCTTTTTTTGAAAAGTTTGTAAGACTACGTACATTTACATAACATATCCTTCAAGGATACTTCCATCAGGAGGTAATCAACAAGTAGATTGTGCAAATATAGACTAGTTATAGACTGTATATTTGTGCCATTTTCAGTCCGTTTCATGACCCTGGAATCCTCGAGCAATAAAGGTTTTAAAAACTAAAGCCACAACTAGCCATTATTAGGCGCCAAGTGCGCTGGGCCTTTTCTCTTTCAGTTTAACAGTTTAACACGAGGAACGGGTCTTTATGAAGAAAGAAATTTTATGAAGAAATATAGTTATTAAACCACTAGTAAGTTATTCATTTGATAACTGTATCTGAAGAACCAGTTTCTGGCACTCCATCCCAGTTCTCAGGAGTGATAACGCATGTTGATCTTGAATCTTTGTTATGGATCGTGGACGTCCTGAGCGGCGTCGACCGGTAGGGCGCGAGTTGAGCATTGGAGCTCGAGATTGTCAGCCAGACTTTCTTTCTTCTCTGACTTTTGAGATGAGACTCTTTCTTCATCCAAGAAGGAGGGTGGATTGTTATTGTTGTTCCGTGTTAGTCTATGCGTGCACAAACTTCATGTCGTAAGATACGTAGCACCAACCGGTTACTTTCGGTGGGATACAGGTCGTGAGCACGGGTGGCTGCGTTGTTACGCCTCATTAGGTCCTTTATGTCGTTTGGCACAATCCAGCGGTGGTCGTCGACCCTTGGAACCTGCCTCGAGCAGTCCTCGACTATAGTCTCGATATGTCTAATCATCTGCATTATGATTGCTTGTCAAGGATGAATGTAAGGGCCGCAGGAATCACTAGCCATCATGTGAACTGTGTACTCGTTTGTTACTCTCGATGTAATAAAAAAAATATATTAACGGAGATAGAATGAAAATAGTTAATGTACAAGTATCTCGAATAGTTCGCTTAACTCATAGTGGCAGGATATAACATATTATCTTTACCTTTCGATACAAGATCAAAACAATTTAGGTGGTTTAATGGTAGAAACAATCGAAAAAAAGAAAAATCTTTGAGTTTCCTATCTGTCTACCTGTAGCTGTCATCTCGTTTGTATTTTTCTTACTGTATTTTGTTATAAGTTATTTTTCTCTTTGATAACCATTGTGCTATTCCTGAAATTACATCGCTATTTGACTTTGGAGATACACAAGCTTAGTAGATGCCCAATTACTCTTTCGGACTCCATGGACTTAACAATATCTTAATTAAAGCACGTCTGGACAACATTAATCAACCGAGCGTATCACCAAACGACAAGACCGTATGTACAAATATAATTTTAGACGGCTCGATATCGCGGAGCTAGAATGCGCGAAGTCGCAGGCTTGGCATTCTGACATCATACTATTACGTCAACCGTAAGTACCGAGCGCACATAACTCATAATTAACCACAGGGTTATAGGGTACCTACTGTGTCGACCATGCCCGAGCAAAGCTAAGGTTTTTGTTTGACGGATCTCGAAACTTCCTGCTGTATCTGTTATTCAAATGCTTTAGTTTATTGCTTGCTAAATAAGAACTTATTATAATGGCCGTAAAGTGAATTATCAAATATTTATTTGTTGATAAATTTCTATCACGGATTGTGAACGTAAGTGGGCATGTAGCGCTATCTATCCAACGGAAAGCGGCATTCGATTCAAGGTCTTTTACCGGCGTTACTGCGTGCAGATATGCCCGTTGATAATTTGTTAGGAGCATAGTTATCAATTTATTTAAATATTTTTAGAATCAATTACTTATAAATAAGTTAACAAGCCTATAATAGTTACTTCGTCTTTCGTTTTTCCCGGTGAATGAAAGAAGCAGGAGACCTTATTAATGCTAACAGGCCACTCAATCTTATAAGTTAGTTAGTATTATATAACTAAGGTCAGACGACCATAAATACTGTTACATAAAAACTTTTCTCTTTTTCAACTTTTTATTTATTTTGAATTTGGAACACGTATATTATTTTAAAAACTTCTTTCGATTTTGTGCCATGTCACATATTTTTGTTCATTATCAAATTACAATATGGAATGGGGTGTTAAAGAAAATAGGATTGCAGTGATCGCCTTGCACCAAGTGCGTATGGAGCCGCCGGTCATATTCCAAACACTTCAAAAGCTTGGTATCAGCCGTATGTTCGTATATCGTACCATCAACAGATACAACAACACTTCCTCTGTCGAAGACCAGAAAAGATCGGGGTGGCCGCTTGCTGTTAGAACTACAAAGGCTGTTAATGCTGTTAACACCAGAATTCGTCGAAATCCCATTAGGAAGCAAAAAATCTTATCGCGAGAAATGAAGATTCCCGCTAGGACTCTATCGCGTATTATAAAACAAGACCTGAAGCTCGGTACTTATCGTCGATATACAGTACATGTCCTAAATCAATCTTTACAATTAAAGAGAGTGGATCGATCAAAACGCTTTCTGTCGCGATACGGTGAGTAGAAAGGTAGGTGAAAGGCACAGAAATATCCTCTGTACCGATGAAAAAAATTTCACGATTGAAGAACACTACAATAAGGAAAATTATAATGTGTGTGCTCACAGTTCTAAAGAAGCTGCTCAAGTGGTCAGAAAGGTACAACGTGGTCATCATCCTGCGTCAGTGATAGTTTGGTGGGGCGTGTCTTATCAAAGAGTCACAAAACTACATTTTTGTGAAAAAGCAGTGAAAACTTCATCCAAAGTGTATCAAGATACAGTCTTGGACATGTTGTAAAACCTATCAGCAATACACTTTTTAAAAATATACCGTGGCCTTTCCAGCAGATTTCTGCACCCGGTCACAAGGCACGAACTACCCAAGCCTGGTTTGAAACCAACGTTCCGGACTTTATAAGAGCTGAAGACTGGCCCTCATCTAGCCCAGACCTCAACCTTTTAGACTTAAAATTATGGTCAGTTTTAGAGGACTTCGTCAGTTCTAAACGACACGGTGACATGAGTCTCTTAAAAAATCGGAGCAAGCAGTGGCGAAATTTGCCTTGGAAACAGTGCGTAAATCCATGTAATCCATACGTGGTCAAACAGATTTTTCGAATAGAATATTTTTTATTTCTTGCTGAGACTAATAAATATGTAGGTATAAATTTTAATAATATTACATCACTTCATTAAAAAAAATGAATTTTCATTTGTAACAGAACTTATGGCCGGACTAGGTGTATAGTTATAGAAAGTTAGTCACTAGTAATAAATGTAAATACATAGTCATTTATCATCATCGAAATATATATATATATATATATAATAACACAGTACAATTTGTATAATTTTTATTTTTAGTATATTTGAATTTGCTAAACTCTGACTATTAATCGATGGTCCAATTAACTGACCAGACATTGGGTTTGTCTATTAGATATGGACCGAATCTTTATTTTATTGTTATCCTAAAACTATAAAATATATATATATATATATAAAATAAGTTGGAGAATTAAATATATAAAATTACATTTAATTCTCCAACCAGGACTGTCAATAAATCATCACAACTTAGAAGTTGTAATGTAAATGGTTTAGGACTAATTTATAAGAAATTATTCATATTTATTTTGACATTTGAGTTGATATACGAGCCCACGGTTTACTGAAGGTAAGTGATGCCCATAGCCCAGGCCATATATACGCTAATATTAAATGTTTAATTAACCTGTTTAATCATCTAATAGAACTTTAAAAGTGTAAAGAAATATTAACAGTCCATGCAAAAAAAGGCTATAGTTAGCTAAACTCCTTTACATTTTATGACTTTTTACAAGTCTCGGCATACGGGGAATCAATTTTTTAATGGTGTCTGGTGATATATTTTTCCAAATTTCGCATATAGCATTCCACATTTCTTCTCGCGAGGAAGGCTCTGAGAAGGCCAAACCATGTTCTTTAACACGCCTTGTGCCTCTTTCTCTTCTAAATATCCTCTACATAATTTTGAGCTATGCCTAAGATAGCTGATCACATTTTCCAACAAGATATGTGATGAAGAAGAATGATCTTAGGATCATTATCTTGTTGGAAAATGAATCCATCTCCAATTAATCGCAACCCGAAAATGTTTTTGTACTGTTCCTTTTTCAAAATTCCTTAATTTTAATCAGTTCCTTGGCTAGAGAAGCAACCCCAGACCATAAAAAAGCAATTTTTTTATGGTCTGGGGTTTACAAAGCAGTTTTTTAGAATTATTAATTATTTACTTCTTCAGTCCAATCTCGATGGGCAAGAGCTCACTGCATTCGTTTTTTCTTATTTTGTAGCCTTAGCAGAGGTTTTCAAACGGCAACGCGACCATACAACTTCGCATCTCTTAGTCGCCGTTTTACTGTAGTCAATAATATAGATTTAACTCGGGTTTTGTTTCCTTCAACGCGGATTTCTTGTGCTGTTAAGCGTCTATTTCGCTTGCTGGTGACCACAATGAAATTATCTTCACTAGACGTGGTAGCTCTCGGCCTTCCCGAGCGTGGACGATCTTCAAAACTGCCAGTCTCCCTGTTCGAGTTATTGTACCATGAACACAAGTCTTCGATAAGTTCAGTTGTGAAGCAATCTCACGTTCGGATTTGCCTTCATTGCGTAAACAACGATGGAAGAACGCACTTCACTGCTAATTATTAACGTTATATATATATATATATATATATATATATATATATATATATATATATATATACATATATATGTATGTATATATATAACGATACCTGCCTCCGAGTTCCTGAGAGTCATCGGACGACACGACAGACCTCCAGATTCTATCCTCACCGCGTGGATTTTCTGCCCGCACAGCTGCCTTGTGGAACGGTCTGTCCTCGGCGGTATTTCCAGTATGACTTAGGGTCCTTCAAGAAGCGAGCCTATCCCTTTCTCAAAAACCGGCAACGCATCTGCAGTGTTGCGGTTGTCCACGGGCGTCAATGAGCACCTCGGTGTTCCTGCCTCTCGTTTGCTCCCTTTTTTCTGTAAAATATATATATAGTATATATATATATAAATATATATATACATATATATAATATATATTTATACAGAAATACACATATAAACAAATGCCAAGAGAAAATATATAACAGTATTTATTTTTATAGTTATTTGCCTTTAAATAATGTTGTCGAAGAAAATTTTTAAAAGAAAGTTTTCATGTTTACTAGACATCATCCAAAAGGGCGTTTTTGTACTGTGAAAAAAGAATGATAGAACCCTGTGAATTAATGAATACGAAACACTAATTTTCTTTCTATTTCAAGATCGTGGTACATTATCATTAAGATAAGATGGATTATTTGGATCATGTAACAATGAATAGAGAACAAGCTAAATGTAGATTTCTTTGTCATTGTCAAATAGAGAGACACTTGAGTTGTGAACGATAGCAGGAAATATGTTCGTACTTACGAAGTATTACGAAGATATTTAAAAGGCATTCGAACTTGTTAGGAAGATTTTCCTATAGATCTGGATAGTACACGCCACCATAATCGAAAACGACTAGAATAAAGAAGTACAGCAGTATAAGCTTAGTTTTGAAGTCTTAGAATGTTTAAGTCGATCAACGCAAGGTGGCAACTTCCTTACGGCAAATTTTCGAAATATGTGCGTCCCAAGTCATTTTATGGTCTATAAGCAAACATAAAAAATGGGAGGGAGGCGGCCATAGTCAACCCTAGCAACCATCCTGGGAATTCCAACAATCATAACTTTGGATTTCTCTGGATTAATCGGAACCCCATTTCTACATGACCAATCTCTAATAGCTTCCAGGATATCATAAAGTATTTCAATACCGTTATTGCGATAGTCAACTTTAGACTACACATAGAGCTGTAGATTGGCATATAAATGGTACGAGCAATTTAAAACTGAAGTGATATAATTTATAAATAAAGAAACACTGACCAAAACGATGAACCCCGATGAAATGCAGGCTATGATTATAATGAAAATATAGATTTTCAATAAATACAGGCTTCTAGGACTTTTGATAGAAATTGGAGAATTAAGATAGGACGAAATTATGCTTTCTTAATCTAATCCTGAGTGTCAGGAGAGATCTAAAATTGAGGAATTTTGAACGGTTATATTAACTCAATCGAAGTTATTGTTTGTAACCGGACAACTGGGTATACACATGGATATGAGATGTACGGATTTCTTGAAGAAAGTAAAAATCCCTGAATTCAACTTTTGAATGATAAAACTTATTAGAACTTTCTCCACATTAACAACTTTTAAGCTTCGCAGGAATTACGGATTGCGTTCTATTATGATTTTTAAGTCGGCAGATTGTGAAAATGTTGAAATGACATTGTATTTAGTACTTAGTTATAACTAGAATCTGTAATTTTTTATACTACAAAGGAATTTCATAAAAATGCATGGATAAGTAAACGTACGCTGGACTAAATTAAAGGAACAAAATTAAATGAATACAACGAGTCGTATATATACCCTGCCGGTCGAAAGTTTAAGACCGCACATAAACAATATAATTATCCATCAATTGTAATAAAATCTCATAGGATAAATAAAAGAGATGCACATCTCCATATTCTATTGTTAGTTTCGAATATTTAAAGAAGTCATTCTTTTGTTTACTTTCAAGTAATTGGACAATAAACAACAAGTTTTTAAACACCGAAAAACGCTACGCTAGTGCTAGGTGGCAAATTAACAATTCCGACTTATTATTAAACTTAACTTGTGGTTTCTACAGTGAAGACTTCATAAAATGGGAAAAGCTTGAGAAATTAGTAGCGAAGCGCGTTCTGCCATCGTTTTTTTACATAATGAAGGCAAATCCGAACGTGAGATTGCTTCACAACTGAAGTTATCGAAGACTTGTGTTCATGACACAATAACTCGATATAGGGAGACAGGCAGTTTTCAAGATCGTCCACGCTCGGGAAGACTGAGAGCTACCACGTCTAGTAAAGATAATTTCATTGTTGTTACTAGCAAGCGAAATAGACTCTTAACAGCACAAAGAAAAACGGTGACTGAGAGTTGCGATGTTGTATGGTCGCGTTGCCGTTCGAAAACTGCTAAGTCCGCAAAATAAGAAAAACGGATGCAGTGGGTTCTTGCCCATTGAGATTAGACTGAAAAAGATTTTAAAAGATTGCTTTGGACCGATGAATCCAAGTTTGAGCTATTCGGTTCAAAACGTAGAATTTATGTTCGATGCAGTGCTCGAGAAAAAATGATGTCAGAAAGTGTAGTCCCAACAATCAAGCATGGTGGTGGCTCAATTATAGTCTGGAATTGCGTCTCTAGCCAAAGAGCTTGCGATTTGATTAAAATTGAAGGAATTTTGAAAAAACTGTAACAGTACAAAAAAATTTTAGAACAAAATGCCGTTTCTTCCGGGTGCAATTAATTGGAGATGGATTCATTTTCCGACAAGATAATGATCAAAAGCATAGCTCAAAATTATATAGAGTATATTTAGAAGAGAAAGAGGCACAAGGGGTATTAAAATAACCCTTGTGTCTCTTTCTTGGGTTTGGCCTCTTCAGAGCTCGGATCTCAATCCCATTGAACTTTTGTGGGAAGAGCTTGATTGAGGAACGTCCGTAATCGTGGCCCACCCTCGCGAGAAGAAATGTGGAATGCTTTATGCGAAATTTGGAACAATATATCACAAACACCATTAAAAAATTGATTTATCGTATGCCGAGACTTGTGAAAAAAGTCATAAAATGTAAAATAAAATTTTTGATGAAAAATCAGTTTAGCTAACTAGTGTTTGTTTGCACGGACTGTTAATATCAAAATTCTTTAGGCTTTTAAAGTATATTGTTTGTCAATGAATGTCCTATTAGATGATTAAACAGGTTAATTAAACATTTAATATTTTATTGGAGTTTTACTTTATTTTACTACTATAATTAAGGAGGTCTTAAACTTTTGGCCTTCAGTGTATATTTGTGTTATAAAATGATTTTAAATTAACATTTTTTTATGTACATAAGAATAAAAAAGAATGAAAAATAAATATCATATATTCGGATTGTTGGGATAAGTTTTCTCCATAACTGAAAAACGTTTTGAATTGTAAGCTTAGCTTCACATATCGTGCCTTACAATCGTTCAACGGAAAGTTGGCCACCAAGGCGTTATCACCATGGCAACCATTCCATTTAACCCCGTATCGATCCCCTAGCCGTCTCTTAAGCTATGGAACTGTCCTTTGTTTCCAGTATACGCGATCGCCATGGAATTGCTATTACCGAGGAACTAGGTCACAATATAATTTCATACCGTATGTAATACGAGACTTTAATGTTATCGTTTAATTTACCCTTGTTTATTTTCAATTAGTTGATAATTATAAGTATCTCAACTTGTAAAATAATTATAACAAAAGATCTTTCTTATTTTATAAGAATGCACCAATAAATAATCTTTAGTCGTAGTCCATTTAACTAGAAGTGGCTATTTTATGAAATGTGAACATTGTAATATCTTTCTTTTTATAATATGTAGAGTTACAAAAGAGCACACAGATCACCTGACCTGAGTCATTCCTACGGCCCATGACACCCACATTCGTTCACATCTATAGTGAGAGAATCGTAATACAGAAGCATTGTCACCCTTGAGGACCAAAATGAAATATCTAATCACCGGTAATCAAGTCTTGGGTTTTTTTCTTTCATCAGACGAAATACGGCTCAAGTTCGACAAAACATTGTACCTCACGGTTTACGTATCTATCTTACGGTATACATCGATACAGAAATCTATATAAGCGAAGTGAATACATAATGCTGTTATATATATATATATATATATATATGCTTTACTTTTACTTTAATTTCTTTCTAGCGTTAATTAGTAATGGCTTAGTACACAACATAACCGGTGTGAAGGCGTATTATTCAATTTCAACAGTATCAATTGCAAAGCAAGAGCGATATGGCTTACAATTCAATAGTATCAAATTAATTACAACGCACTGCGGTTGGATAGGAAGAGTCCTTGTTATGGGATTGAGATGGAAACAGTTTAATCCGTTTATGTAAATCGTACTCTATGGCCATTTTAGTTCATTGAACTAAAATAGCGTACACATAACATGAAAGAAGAAAACATTAATAATTGTTTTTGTGATTGACAAACGAACTTAATGTTTTTTTAGTTACCTTTCCTTTATCTGCATAAGAACACCTTCCATTCTCTGCTGGTGGTATTCCTTAGATTCTGATTTAACAATCACACATATGATCATAGTATATATCCCTGATTGCGATATTCTTCTAATATATGAAGATAAGTAATGAAATTATAATTTGAAAGTAATAATAATTCTATGTTTATTACAAATTATGCTTCACCCGAAGGAAGTGCTAGGTCCTACACCTGCGTTACAACTGCTAAGCCCAGCAGTTGAAACACATGTGTAGGACCTAGCACGGCTAGGACTGCTAAAGAAAGAAAAATAAAATTGTAAGGTTCATTTAAAGGATTTTTAATATCAAGTACGTAAGATTGATTTGTTTTAAGTGTTTGAATATGTAACATATGTTGCTTCTTAGTAAACATTGAACAATTTTTTGGTTAAGGAATAAAATATTAATATAATATTTAAAATATATATTGTATTAAATATAATAATTATTGATTGTTGTTGTATAATAATGATTATTATTGATATGATTTATAGAGTATATGATTTAATACTGATGCTGTAAGTCCTAATTATTACCCGATACCATCAACTTTGCGCAATAAATATAGTATCATACACACTGTAATGATTCATTAATATCATAGATGTACGTGGATGTAGCGGGGCGGAGGTATCGATTAACATCAGATGGACCATGCGCTTTGAATAAAATATTTCAATAGAGTGCAAGTTTTCTTACTGCTCTCATGGGAAGACTAAAGAATCTGATTAAAATACTCTCAACTAGGCTTGAGATATGACATTTTATGTAAGTCATCGCAATATGTTTTTGATTAATCATATCATGATACAAATCATATATCATATACGATTTTTATTACAACCTTTATATACTTTATTATCCTAATATATCAAAATTATATTAAACGTTTTACACGGGAGCTACGAAGTGTTGTGGGGCGTGGGCCCATTAACTAGATATGCTTTAGTAATATCAAATTAATTTCACTTGAATTTATATAATGGAAGGTTTAACCAGTGTTAATTACTCTTGTCCACAAAAAACGAGCGATACGCTTATTTAATAACTATGCCTACAGTTATAAAATAAAAGTATAAATAAATTATTTCAACAACTTGGTCATGTAACACGGTAACCTTGACTTGGTTATGACTCCTAATTTAACCAAATGCTATTTTGGCATATACTGTACGAGGATTACGTGGCCAAAACAAGTTTAGAAATCACAAAATTTCATTTTTACATGGTAGAGCTACACTGCAGTTTGTTTCTAGTTGCAGAATAAATGGTTCAGCTCGATCTGGGTAGAACAACGCCCTTACAGAATACCGTCCTGAAATAGCAGCATAATGCTGCTGGGTTTCGTCTGGTGAGTGTAGGGATCCGGAGACCTTTAATAATGGTGACGAGGCGTTTCAGCTCAGTCCTCAAGGGTGACAACGTATCTGCATTATGATTCCTTGTCAAGGATGAATGTAGATCTCGTGGGCCGCAGGACTCACCATCAGGTGAACTGTGTGCGCGATCGTCACACTGAATGTGATAAAAAAAATACATTATACAGTGGAATCTCTATAACTCGAACCTCGTTATGTTGTTATCCACAGTAAGTCTAAAAAAAATGCTATTCCCTTTCACTAAACCACTAAATACGCGGTATCTCGAATCATTTGATTTTATAACTCGACCAAAATGTCATTTCGTTGCATGGTGTTGATAAGACATATTAATACTCTATAGCTCGAATTTCAAAAAGGAGACTCCGCAAATCGTAGATAGTTGAATATGATGATGTCTTACTTCAAATTCCCCGAAATCATAGCAATAAAATCCAAAAGGAATGTTCGGGTCTTGTAATCTATTATCTATGCCTTGTACACGTGCAATGAATGACTACATTAATTACACTTGCATTAAACGTGCAGCAGAAATAAAGCGATGGAGAAAACTGACCTCTGCGATCCACCAGCATTAATCATTTATCATACATATTCAACGACGATCAATCGAACAATCGCGCAGAGACCTATTCTTCAGGAAGTCTTCTATCCGAGTGAATAAACCAGAAGACATATCGTATGCTAGAAGTTTCCTGATATGGCTAGCACGCCAGACCCTGTCAAAGAGTTTAGAAACGTCCAGCAAAATATCAGTTGATTAAGCATTTATTCCGGCGGCCATATAATTGTGTGGTATGCACAACAAAAACCCGTTGTTGAAACACATAAAGTCGATATGCTTCCCCCTAGATATGCTTTGAGGTGTGCGTTCAATATACCCCTACATAATCAGGATTTCCGAACTATTCCAGTGCTTAAGGATAGACGACACAAACATATTTATACAGGAGACGACTCGGGTGCACATGTCTCGAGTACTCTGGCTGGTATACCATCTGGCCCACTGGCCTTGTTCACGTGTAGAAGATACAAGGTTTTAAGTATCTCTTTGTTGGTGACCATGACCTCCGACTAGGAGGTACCGAAGTAAGAGACTCGTAAATACGGTAGCACATTGTTGCCGCTGTCAAAAAAATAGGTAAACATATTAGCAACCAAGTCTGATTTTTCATTTGCTCCGTGTCTTCAAACTGATAGAGACGCTAGCAGCTGATGTCGTTGAGGATGTCCATACATACTCCGGCTTGACGACAAAAGTTGTGTTTTAAATAATACACTGGTAGTTAAGTTACGCCGCATCTAGAGACCATATCTGTGTCAGACAAAATAAGTGCGGCTTAGAAGTCTTGAGGATGCAGAGCTGCTGTTTAAAATAGCTTTTTCCCTATGGCTATAGTTGAACCAGGCCATGAGGACTTGATCTTGAGACTGCAGCTGGGTCCTCTCTTCTGGTCGCCAACCGGTACTATGAAGTCATTCTGAGATTATTCCCTCACCTGGTAGCCACTCTGGAGTGATGGTGATAGTGACTAGCCCCACTACCTGCGGTTGATCAGCACCAATCACCAAAAAATCAATCATCTTGCACAGTAAGATCCGACGCGTCGTACACGGATACATACATAAAGTAACTCTTCAGACCAATTCGCCAAATGACTTGTCTACCCAGCATCACGCTGGAAGTCGGCAAAAGCTACTTAGCGGCGAGGCTCTCATTCTTGGCTGGTACTAATCAAAGCAAATCAATCATACTATACAGAGGACATGTGTAAGACATCTACCAAATATATAATAATAATATAATAATATAAATATAGTATATATAATAAAGTTTATTTGCTGTAAATAAAATATAATCTATCCTGATGAAGTAGAAACACAACGTCCCTGGTAGGCTTGATGCTGAGGCAACGTTGACGTGAATGCTTATAGAGTGTATATATATAATGTGTTATTGTATTAATAATGGCATAATCGTTGCTTTGTCGTCGGGCTCTATTAATTGTTCTTATTGCGTAATAAGCATGCCCATGAAGATTTAATGCTTTAGTTATTTTCTTTATTATCTCAGACATAATTAATGCCACTGATTAATGATTATTTTCATAATATAAAAGAACACAGACCGTACTATTTCTTAATTAACATGTTTGTGCTCAGTGCAAATTGCTTATGGATTACTGTCACTGGGTATACACCATCCTTAGGGCAGTTCTGCAATCAGAGTACAAAGGTTTATTCGAATCCTTTGTACAAGTCGAAGAGCTAAGCCTCGACTAGGAACTGACTGTACCGTGAGTAAGACTACACATCCGTCTCGTTCTATTCATACAAGCTAGATATATTTAATGATTTTCGTTTGAGATATCAATCGCTCTAACAACAGGAGCAGAATGGATTGGAATGGTGGAATGGATGAAATACATTTACACTGCCACCATTGTCGTTTCGAACCTTAGAAACAGTTACCATAGCCACGGATAAATAAACAACAGTTACCATAGCAACGGTTGCCATAGTTACAGTTACCATAGCAACGGTAAATATGGCAATGGTCACCATAGCAGCGGTAACAATGACAACAGTTATCATAGCACCGGTAACCATAATAACATTTACCTTAGATACAGTTACCATAGACACGGATAACTTAACATCAGTTACCATAGCAACGGTTGCTATTGTTGGTAGGTTTGGGTGGCTTTATTAGGGGGTTAAAGGTTATTTGTTATATTAATGGGTGTAAAAAATGTTGTAAACGATGCGTAAAATCCGTTCTTAGTGAGTCTACATCGCGTAATGAGTAACTATGCTAAATTTCAAGTCAAACAGGTGTATAGTTTTAGAGATCCCGTGATGAGTAGTATTTTACTAATATATAGTAAGATTATATTTATTTTACTCTATTTAAAAACCTTAAATAAGAAATGGCTTAGTTGTTAGAATATAAATTATAAACTACAACAAGAACTAATTGTAAAGAATGATCGTACAGACTTCTAAATCTATGAGACCATTTTCTTAGGATCGAGTATTGCAGATATTGAGAATATTGAACACTTTGACCATGTTAACTAAAGAGGCATTTAATGTAAATTTCTTGTATAATATAATTTAAACAAACATTGTGATATTACAATATTTGTTGAAATTGTACATATAATAAAATTATATATATATTCTATAATAACGTAAAACGTTGCAAAATAATTCAAATTGCTTTTTACATACCGAGGACGCCATCTATTTTTATATTTCTATTATACATTTTTAAATTGATGTAAAAAAGCGCCATCTATTGTCGTACGTGGAATAAAATTTGAGAATTTATATTCGCAAGCTATCAAAACCAGCCACATACATTTTAGTTCTACACACAAACTGTAGATGTTACTGTGGCTCAACTTAAAACGACCAGCGTTCTCTTTTAAAAAAGGGAACAAAAAAACTAATAACTTTTTATATTTTAAGGTATATGAGATACTAAAAATTCAAGTTCTTCTATACTCACATCAGGCACTCATGCAATTAAATATATGTCTCTCGTCATAGTTTCCCAATGATCTCTACTTTTAAAACACAAAATTTAATTCGAGAATAGACGTTAAGCAAACAGCTGTTAAATAACTTAAATTTTACTAACATAAAAAGCAGAAATAAGCTTTCCCACGGCTTGCTCAACTTTGGAACATCTCTCTAATCAACATTAAGTGAACTGAAGGAATTTTCTTTGACAATTAATTCATAATTGCTCGAAGGCAATACATGCAATGGACATGAAGCTTAGGTAGACAATACTTCTATTTAATAGTACTTCTGAGTCATCTGTGTGGACCAGAGTCAGGAGATATTGGTACTTCTGCATGAGAGGATGACTGTGATGTGTGATTCTTCCATTAAACATTCATTTTGATTGGTATTCAACATGTAACTAGTCCATTTTTTAATGAATCCCCAGGGCGAGCCTCCGCGACACAAGCAAACCGTAGGGTGATCCAAGAGGAGGGGCCTCCAAGAAGGTCAGACACTTGGTAGTTATGAAATAATAGGTTGTTCTACATTAATGATATTGGCTAATTCGATATCATTTTTCATGCAACTTTACAAAATTCATAAAGTTCATTTTATCACACTATATACAATATATTTAAGAATTTGTAATGTAAGGAGGTCAGTCTTTTAGTTATAAAGTAGTTAATAAGTATTAGTAATGTCACAAGTTATTTAATACTTCTTCCCTTGTGTCTTTTTATTTTTATTAGTTAGTTTTTGCTCTAATATTATTCACAAGTAGAACATTTTATTATTATTCAAAGGTTACCTTGTATGCAGGCCGATTTGATACATTGTGATCGATAACTTAATAATTATAGTTTTATATTTTATTATACTTTTTTTTCAGTTGTTTGCTAATTTATATTGTTAACCCACTACTTTCTTTTAACGCTGTTACCAGTTAACTGTTGGGATGGTGTTTATGATAATTTAGTTTAGTATTCGTAATTTAAGTTTATTTTTTATTTTGATTACTTTAGTTTAAAAAAAAAAAATTTTTTATATATATCTATATATTTAGTAGTGATGTCCGATGTTGATGTTCTGATCTCCCATTAAATTCCTGTAATGATATTTTTACCGGTATCGAATATAACTTAGGCGAAAAACTGCCTTGCGTATTTTTATCATGTAACAAATACTTAAATATCTGTCATGTCAACGCTCAAAGCATATCGGTCCACTTTTCGAATCTCCAAATGTATTTTTCTTTGGACTCTATTCATTCTATTTCGTGTCTGAAACCATTGTCCCTCAATTCTGTATTTACGAAATTTCTAAAATAAATAACAACAAGTTCATGAAAAATGCTTCAGACAGTCTTGATTTAAACCATGTGATAATAGCACGCTCAATTGATTATAAAGTCTCTATTTTCAGCTTGTATGATGCTCAAGGACCCTTTTACAAAATGCTCTTCAATACTGTCCCTTCTTATACCAGCTTTTAAATGTTTTCGTGTAGGCATGTAATGTATGTAATAGTTTGAGAAAATCTTTTTGAAAATTCATCTTTGGCTGATGTAGACACTTTCACATTTGCTATAAATATGATTACCTCGAATATTGATTGCGCGTATGTATTGTATGTATGGCTGCTCGTATATATCTGTATGCAGACGAGCTGCAGTTATTTGTTGAAACTGATGTAGCATAATCATAACGCTATATATATAAGAATGGTCTACTCGTTTTGGGGATACTGTTAATCCCTTAAAATGTTTGGTAATGCTCGTGAGAAGGTCACGAATGTTGTCTAAGACGGAGCTGTTAAATTTACTTTAAATTTTATATGATGGTACGCTGTAAAAAATATTGGCTTACTTTATATCGATAATAGTTTGAATTCCCTTTTTAACCCATTACAAATGTGTCGAAAATTCGATGGCACCATACCGTTTGAAATATTGACTTCCTCTTAAAACAAATATCATGCTATTTCGGACCCTTGTACTACCTGTTAATGATTATGCTGAAGTATCCAGACAGTAATCAGACACACCAAACAACCACAACCAGATCTGACGAAAAATAATAAGCTCGGGCGCCTACTTAACAGATTAATTTTGGTTTGTGTAAATTTGACCATATCTCCCAATATCGATCCAGGCTTAAGTAATTTACCATCCAGCAAAGGCACACCAGTAACACATAAAATGTGTGCTGAGGTGTATGTGTGTTGCATAGTCAGATCATAAACTAAATTGTGTTGTAACAAAATAACATACTTTGATAGCTTGAAGTTCAACAGCGAACATAAAAGCCTTTCTCACACTGACCTCTGGTTTGTTTCGAGTTTTTAAGCAAAAACAATATTATTATTTAATTATTTCCCTTTACATACCCTAACCTTAACAAAGTTAAAAGTTCAAAAAGGGTTAACTTAATGCCAAAGACATTCTCTACCAATCAAACCAAGGTGTGATGTTGTGATAGGCGTAGCAATAAACTAATTGATAAAAAAAAACTAAAAATAACTAATATAAAAAATATAAATAAAGACTAATAATACATAAATATAGATATTAAGTACATAATACATATAAAAATACAAAATATTTATGCCTACATAATACAATACTAAGCTATCAATAAATTCCGTATGTAGATGATGAACTTATCTGACTACAGGTAACTTAACTAAGCAGTGATGAATCATATTTTTAAAACTAATTTTATTACGGACCTTCCTGATATCATCGGGTAAGGATTTTCAGAGTAGTGTAACTCGGACAGTATTGTATTTGCAAAAAAACTGGTATAGTGAGATGGAATACAGATCTTGTTGTTAAACGAAGATCGAAATAAGTCTGTCATGAGGTAAATAGAGATATTGGAATTTATAGAGATATTAGATTTTTTCGAAATAGTGACGACAGATCTTTTAAAAAGCAGAAGAGAACAAGCAAAATTCTGGTATAACGCCTGTGCTGTATGGAAAGCCAGTTAATTTTGAATGCAGCTGTTCTATAGGCATTCCAGCAGCAAGATTATAACAGAGGTCCAGGTAACACAAATCTGCATAATCAATGATAGGCAATATTAATATTAGCACAAGCATGACCTTTGTTTTCATGGGAAGGAAATGCTATAAACGATAAAGAGACTTTAAGGTGGCAGCAACTTTGCAGCTAGTTCTGTGACTTGTTTTCGCCATTTAAAAGTGTTGTCAATATGTGACCGAGATTTTTCACAGAACTATTAAATGATATTAAAATATTATTATATAAGATAGGAGGTTAATTTAAAATATTGGTCTTAGTTAGCATATTCGCGCTAACTACGAGCATTGCTTGACGTATCAAAGGATTGACGGTGACTCCAAAGCCGTCAGTATCAGCATCCGCGAACATAGCGGAAGCGCTGCAGTGGCGCGGCAGCCCCATAAGCACCCGGAACGCGTTATTGTATTGTACACACAGATCGCTGTATGCCCGCTGCGTATAGTCAACCCACAGGCTGCAAGTGTAAAGGACTGACAGTACGCTTTAAAAGCACAACCTTGACAGTCCTTGCACACCTCGAGAACCTGCGAGCCAACATATTGCATCGGACAGACAGCGCTCTGCGCTCCTTTCCACATCGACATTGTCTTTAAGGTCTTCGGTGACCCAGTGGCCCAAATACTTAAATTGCTCGACTTTGTTTAGAGCAGTACCACATAAAGTGAAATTCGGAACGAAAGTGTATCGCTTATTATCCGGCCTGAAGATCATTAATTCACTCTTTTTCACGTTATATTTGAGCCCATGAGCCACCGCGTAGGACTCACAAATTCTCAGGAGCCTTCGTAAAGCACCGATCGAAGGGCTCAGCAGCACCATATCGTCTGCGTAACTGATGTTATTAACGCACACTCCGTCTATATGACACCCAACGCCGGTGCTGCTGAGCTCATCAATCAATCGGTTAACGTACAGGTTGAAGAGCGTAGGAGAGGTAAGTCCCCCCTGCCTCACCCCGCAATCCAGCCCGTACTCTCTCGAAAGAGAGCCAGCCCACCTTACAAAGTTCTTTTGGTTCTTATACCAATGCATAAATAATAGAACAATCTCTCTAGGTAGACAAGTTTCATTGCTTAATTTACCCCACAGAATATCGTACGAAACCAAATCGAAGGCTCTAGATAAATCAAGGTAGATTGCATAAACTGGTGTTTTTCTTCTCGTGTAATATTAGATTTTTTAGAAATAGTGACGACAGATCTTTTAAAAAGCAGAAGAGAACAGGCAAAATTCTGGTATAACGCCTGTGCTGTATGGAAAGCCAGTTAATTTGAATGCAGCTGTTCTACAGGCATTCCAGCAGCAAGATTATAACAGAGGTCCAGGTAACACAAATCTGCATAATCAATGATAGGCAATATTAATATTAGCACAAGCATGACCTTTGTTTTCATGGGAAGGAAATGCTATAAACGATAAAGAGACTTTAAGGTGGCAGCAACTTTGCAGCTAGTTCTGTGACTTGTTTTCGCCATTTACCAGTGTTGTCAATATGTAGACCGAGATTTTTCACAGAACTATTAAATGATATTAAAATATTATTATATAAGATAGGAGGTTATTTTAAAATATTGGTCTTAGTTAGCATATTACATGACTCCGAAACGAGATGACCAATTCTGAATACCATTTAAATGACAATTTACTTTGCTAGTCCCGCTCTGAAGATCCTCAATGTATGGTTGTACATACAGCTGCAGGTCATCAGCGTACAGATGGTTCGCGCAATCAATATTGGAAGTGATCAGTATGATAAAAATATAAAAAATTAAAGGTGAAAGTATACTGCCAGTATCAACGTGGGCCAAAGTTTTGCCCCACATTGACTGACTGCTGACGACCGCGAAGATAAGATGAAAACCATTCCACAGCAGTAGGAGCGAAGTTGTAATGGGAGAGGATAGAAAGAAGGATATCATGATCCAACAAATGTTATGGGTTGTGATGATATATTGTGGTTTATGGTTGTTACTATTTTAAAGCACCTTCTCCTGACAATAAAAGTTAATCATCAAATCGGAGCAATGTGATGTTATAACATCAGAAAATTGTTGCGATAAACTTTGCGCATTAACATATTAACATTATATGTTCTTGAACATTTTTCATAACAAATGTTCAAGAACATATCGCATGCGAAGAAAACTCTGTAAAGTGGTTCGTTTAAATGAGGTAAAGTACCGTTAATGGAATCGTCACTACCGATGTGATAAACTCACAATTGGAAGCCACCTTAGCGTTAGATAAACTCTCCTCGCACATTAGAACAACGGTCAAAGACTCCTCCAATCGGTTTCAGGCGGCGAGCGATCGCCGCTTTGAGCTGCCTGGAGATCTCAGACAACTGTTGCGAGATAAGAAGAACAACGGTGCGGTCAGGACCTATGGCAGAACAGAACCGAAGCTAATAGGTCCGCTTTGCGCCACCTCGAGAGAGAGGTCAAGGAGCGCATGGCCGAGCTCCGTAAAAGATGGGATGGTCTGCTGGAAGACATCACAACATCACATACTTGGCAGTTGACACGCGCACTGAAGGCAGATACCGTCTCAGAAATGCCACCCTTAGTTATCCCTGATGAGGGGCGCGCGTTCAAAGACTTGGAGAAGGCCGATTGCATGACTGCCAGTTTGCGGCTCCAATGCACTCCAAGTTCGCAACTAATCAACCTAGTTCACCTGAATAATGTGAACAAGGAGGTTGCGCGTAGATCCTCGCTATCACCGACGGGTGCTCCGCTCCCTGCGGTTACATATGATGAAGTGATAGACCAGATTAAAAATCTGAAATCCCGTAAAGCGCCAGGCGCTGATGGGATATCTAATAAGGTGATTAAATCCCTCCCCAATCACCTGATCTGCCTCCTTGTGACCATTTTCAATGTCCTCCTCTCCAGCTGCTCCTTCCCGGACATCTGGAAGGAGGCTAAGGTCATAGGGATTCGCAAACCAGGTAAAAGTAACCTAGTAACCTACCTAGCTACAGACCTATCAGTCTCCTCAGTTCCCTGGGGAAGATCTATGAAAGGCTGATCCTAGCCAGATTACGCAAATATGTAGAGGAGAGGCATCTACTGCCCGATGAGCAGTTTGGGTTCAGAGCTAATCACTCAGCTCCCTCTCAAGTTCTTCGGATGGTGGACTACATCTCTAAACACAAAGACAGAAAGAAACCCAAGAAGACGGGGCACTGATCTTTGATGTAGCGAAGGCGTTTGACAAGGTCTGGCACGAGGGCTTAGTTTATAAGCTCTACACAGTCGGAGTACCGGAAAGACTCGTGACCATCGCACGATAATACAGCAGCTTTCTTTATAGCATAGAGGGCACCCTGTCGTCCCCCAGGGCTTACAGTTGGAGTTCCCCGGGGCTTAGTTCTTTCCCCACTCTTTTCGCACTTTATGTAAGTGACCCGGACAAAAGGTGTCGAACTGGCACAGTATGCCGACGACACCACTCTTTATTCCGCTCACGGTAACATCAGAACGCTCTGTTCACGTCTTCAAACCACAGTCCACGCACTAGGCGATTGGTTCAGGAAATGGAGAATCGAAGTGAACTCGGAAAAGAGCAAAGCGATAATTTTCTCAGACAACTGTTGTGTACACAGGAAATTGATCAAGGTGGTCCAGCCACATAAAATATTTAGGAGTTACTCTAGACCGTAACTTATCATTTTTAGCACACTTAAAAAATGTAAGAGCAACGGCGGCCCTTATCACAGGTCGTCTTTTTAGCATCTTACACAAACGCAACAAAATGATCATAAGGTATAAGTTGCAAATCTATAAAACTTGCATACGACCTGTAATGTCGTATGCGAGCATTGCATTCGCACACATCCCGGAGGCTCGATTAAAGCGCCTTCAAACGTTGCAAAACAAAATTCTCCGTAGGGCGACAGGCGCTCCATGGTTTGTAAGAAACTCAGAATTGCACGAAGACCTTAAGATACCCTTCATAAGGAAGTACTTTAAAGAAATATCTCTACGATATTTCAATTCAACCGTAAATCACCCTAAACCGGTAGCACACAAACCAACACCAATATTACGCAATCCATACACATATATTCAGACACGCCAAACCGCACTTGCCGGCGAGCGCGACGTCGTCTTCCTCGCACAGCTGCTTATACGCGAATTACTCGTATTCTAGGCTCGCTCTGTTTCTAAACTCCGCTTCTAAATATCGACCTGTGCTCCCTTTAGATCCGAGTCGAGGTTTGGTACCTCCTAATGAGGGGCCCTCCGATCGTATTATCACTCCTCTCTGTTGTCGTCCACGTTCTTCATCCACAGGGGTCGGAGTGCAACGGTGGTGCAGCAGCAGTCTCCGCGCCAGCTTCGCAGCATCGTCGTTGTCTCACTACTCAGCGTGCTTCCCGCTCGCGAGTCTAATTAGATAAATCTCTGGACCAACAGCAATACTCACACACAAAAAAAAAAGAATCGTCAAGAATTAAATGATATATCAGAATCTAATCTAGTGCTGAGTAATAAGATTCAGCATCAGACATATCTAATATTATATAAATAAATTTAATAATAATATATATAAGGAAATAAAAACTTTTAAGTAATAATATTTTAAATAACAATGATAAAAACATTAAAACCACATAAACTAATTAAAGCATATAAATTATCACCATCCTCCCAGTTAACTGATTACATGAAAACAAAACCAGAAATCAAAAGGATAAAATAAATATAGCAAAAATAGAAAAAATAGCAATACCATATCTGTAGATTGTCAGCAGCATATGCTCAACAAATCTCAATAATTGAAATGTTGTAACAATAAACAAGAATTTAAAGGTTAAATTAGTAAAAATAAATAAAATGAACTAAGCATAACTAATTCAGTATAAAACTAAATATAAAGTCTAAGCCTTGAAATTATTGTATGTAAAGGAAGTAGATCAAATAAACAAATAAATAGAACGAAGAAGAAGCAAACAAAATACAAACCAATTCTTGCTTGCGCCGAGAAGCCTCAATTAGTGGTTCCAGAAAAACCGTGCTACGCTCGTACTGGCTTCACCTGTGTACTTACAGAAGTAGCAGGAGTAGGAATGCTGAAATCTATAGAGGAGCTTTCAATGGTAAATTTAGAAGTGAGATTCTCAAGTTCACAATCTGTACAAATCTTCGTTCGATCGCTCGTGGGAAGTTTTATTTTGATTATACTGTCAAGTATCCAAACATTCTTAATTCCAAAATGCTTGCGAGCATGGTTATACATAGATTGCCTACTGATACAAACTGATATATTATGTTGGGTCCCAAAACCAATTAATAGAGAATTCACTGACATGGGCAAGACCCATTTTCTCTTGAATGACCTTAATATCTCCAGTGTTATATCAGCCTTCTGTCTGAAAAATACTATTAAAAATGAGAATCTTCTGCCCTTGTTTCATATTAATAGTATCAATTGCCTTGCTGTAGTTAAGAATCTGCTGTTGCAAAAGGTTGAGCATTGATACTACTAACTCCTTGGAAGCAAAGAACTCGACCCACAGCTCTTCTAGAGTAGAATTCAAAGGATTCATTGTAGCGTTATTGTTTTAATACTAGATGAGTCTACTTTCAAATTCAGCCATCTTAGAGTGTAACCTAGCTTCCAGTTTCTGCATGCTCTCAACGTTGGATATATTCACCATTATAAAGTGATTTAGTTGAAGGATGAAGTTATTAAATGAACGAAATATGTTAAAAATCAGTGAAATGTTTGTAAACATAGATTATACTGAAGTGATGTGTGGGTAACTTATTTAACTTTTTAAATAGACATTCTATTCTTATTCAATTTAAGTACACACTGTTATATAATTATTTATAATAACATACAATGCAAATATCTGTTTTTAAATTAAATAAAGTCCAGGAGCAAAATTAATACTTGTTGATTATTCTACACCTACTCCCAAAAAATTATCAACTTTCTTATTTTATTATCTTTTCGAATAAGACAAACCAGATGATCATTGATGACATTTGATTCAGATACATTAGTTAAAAAATCTAGATTTCATTACCTGTGTAAATGATAAATTTTTTTATCCATTTTTGCCAGATTTTTTTTAGCATATTATTGAAAATGATCATTGAGGAATACGGAACATAATTATTAGTTTAAGATTTTAATAAAATTAAATTATTTTTATGGATTTTTTTGTCTTGTGACCTCCTATCCTATTGTGCTTAATAATTTACTTGTCAAATAAAATATATATAAATCATCAACAATAATGATTAAATATAATAATTTATTTGAATGATTATTATTTGTCATATATTTAAAGTTTGTTAAAAGTTGTGAAATGATATGTTTGTACAATATGTAATCAAATTGTTCCATTCTTTTTAGTTAGTACATCTGATGGTGCAGTTGTCTTAGACATTGGTGCTGGGGTGCTGGGCAGACAAACAACAAACAGAAACAAGGGGTTAAAAAATTATTGTATAGTTGAAGGATTGCTAACATAACAACAGTGATGCCTTTTGAACAGTTAACAATATTAAGAATCAAAATCTGAGACGGGAGAATTTTCTACCATGTTTAATTGTTGATGAGTTAGATGTTATTTCTATAAGCGATGTTTTATTAATTCGAAGTTACAGATACTAACAAGTCTTTGTCGGGGGAAAATATGCATACATTTTGCAATAGATTGAAATTAAATTTTTGAGTAAAAAGTCACAAGGTGTTGGTTGCATCCCGTCAATAAGCTATACCTTCTTTATTCTTTACTAGTTACTAACTTAAATTTATATTATATATATAATATTACTTTAAAGATATGCTGAATAGTATACTCTAAATGGTATTTTTATAATATTCTAAAATAATCATGTCAGAACTAAAGCAAGAAAAGGGTTTGGAAAATATTAGTACTATAATAATTTTCTATAAAAATCAAGTATAAATTACTTTAATATCATAGAATTCAACACAAATTTTTAATGGTGCAATGAAGATGTGAGAAATTATTGCACAGAATTCACCTATGGATGTGGTAAATGATAAATATGTTATTACCTAAGATCTCGATGGGAGATGGCCAGGATGAGGGGTGCAGCTACTGCATCACAAGGTTCTTGTTTTATCATAGATAATATGCTTGCCATAATAATTAAAAGCTTTCCAACTAAAGAAAGGAAAATTGGGGTCCAGTGACTGTTTAAAAAATTTTGAATAAAAAGGCTTTAACATGTATTTCCTATTTTGTTTTTTATTTCTATTTTAATAATAAGTACAATAAATAACTTAGTTTTATACTATAGAATCTAAAATAGGAACTTAAATTAACTAACAAAAAGTACAAAATAAAAAACCAAAAGTAATTTTAACATAATCATCAGAAATAAGGATTGACCAAGCTGAAATTAGATCAATTATCTCATCTTAAATACAATGGATACTGCAATACTATAATTTAATATTATAATAAACAAAAACTATTGAATAATAACTACAACTGAAATCAAAATAGCTCTGTATTCAGTAATGATATATAGCCTGTTATTTACTTAATAATAGTCTAACAAAGCCTCAAAATTCAATATTTTGACAACAAATAATATCAAAATATGTTTTTAATGCCACAACTAATACTTCAGTCTCAGTTTTGATATATAATTATATGATCTCAGATCTTCACTTCCCTTTTACAGATTCTGAAAGTTGCTGAAGTTTTTTTATTATTGATTTTATATACCATTTCATTATGATATCTCATACATGACAATTTGAAGTTGTAAGAAACAAAATGTAATTTACTCATGGTCAGAATAATGGCAATATCAATTAATCAGAAAAACCATCTGTGAAGTTTTCAAGTAATAATCTCTCAAACCATTTAAACCTTTGGTTGTTATGTGTGTCATCTATTGTATCAATAACTTCCGTTGCTTTATTTTTCATAGTCCACCAAAACAAATTTAACAGCTTCTCTAGAAACCTATTAGGATATTGCAATTCACATTTCTCTCTGGTAGTTCTTTGTATCACATCTATAACTGTTGTATATATAATTGACTGCCTAGTTGCTGGTTTGCATATAGTTAAATGATCTAGTGGCAATTGATAAAATACACCACGTCCCAAGTCCGCGGAATGTGCGGAGACAAAGTGCATAGGAACTTTAAATGTAGTTACTAATGTAGGTAAAGTCTCTGCAAAACTAATAGTTTCCCAGCCATATGTGTTGGCTATATTCAGAAACCTATTTTGGATCTTTAGAAGTAAAGGGGAGTTTTCTTGAAGCTGTTTCACATCATGTGATGGCCAGAGAACAGCAGCAGCAGCCCGAGGCATGTTTGCAAGAGCACTGCCCATATGTGGGGTACTATAGAATAAAACCGCTTTTGTTTGTTCACACAGACTTTTTAAATTATCTTGGCTATCAGCAGCATCAATAAGAAGTTGTTTCACTATGAGACCACCCATTGAATGAGCAAGCCAAATGATAGGTACATTTTGCTGTCCTACTCTAGCATCAATCAAGGCCGGTAATAACTCAACAGCTCTTGTTGCTATATCTGCACTCTGCAATGGACATCCTTCTAACCAATCGGAGAGTGAACTCCAGTAATTAACACCTAAAATCCTGAGACTGTTACAGTCTTTTGGTAACCAATCTTTTGGCCAACAGTGGGTGTAGCTGCAATTGTCTTGATTTTCCTGAGTTAAGGCAATCCTTTTTTTATCTGCAACAAATGTATTTACACTATCCGGTTCTCTCTTAGCTTCAATTGGTATATCTTGTAAAACAACTTCTACATTTGATAACAAAGATTCTTCATCTAGTTCTGTTAATTCTTCAAGTACCTGTTTAAGTTCTGGGTCAAGATAATTATGATCAACAGTTTCCTCAACACAAGTGTCATGACATTTGTTATTTGGTATTACCACATCAGTGATAACTAATGGTCCTCCACATTTAGAATCCCTTTGGCGCCAAGTAACAAATACACCGCCTCTTAACCCATGAATCAAAAGGGTATCGCATAATTGTTTATTTCTTGTTCTGTACAAAGGATGTAAAAGGAATAATCCTGGTCTAAAACAATGTTCTCCAGATAGATTTGCAAGACATACTGCAGCTGAACTTGCTAAGCGTACATCCTCAGAACTTATTAATCTAGCCAGTTCACCAATTAACCCATTTTGAAAAAAGTCATTTAACAAACAAGTGTGCATACTTAAAACAGTGAGAATCTTCAACACAGATAAATCTATATCTGGATCATTACTGTATCTTAATAATAGTTCTGCTAAACATGGCAATAAGCCAATGTTAATTAATGTTGTAGATGATTTATCATCATTGTAATTTTTGGAGTGGAAGAGGATGACATGATGGTATAATGCATCAAGACACATCATACACAGATCTCTTTCACTGATACTATCAGGCTTGGCAGGTATACTGTCAGCTTCCATAGCCTGTTCTTGTAAATTAGCAAAATATTTTGATAGAAAGTGCTGAATACAACTGTGTGGGCGAATCTTCTGAACTGCAATGATCATGTCGCATAATTTGAACGACATTAGCTCCGAGGTTAAGGCAGCTCTTCGTACATGAATTGGAGGTGGCAAAAAGTATCGCAAATCGGCGCCACGCGTACGTGCAAGTAACACTGCTGTGTTTTTATCCAGAGCTTGTGCTAGTTTTAAGCAGTCCCACCTCTTGTTATTCTTAAAAGAGGCCAGGTGTTCAAGGGCTAAAGTGCGTTGTTCTGGATTACCATGACGACACAACCAAAGCAGCCTACATGCCAGTGAGTGTCTTAGACTTTTCCAAATACGTGACAAACCCACCGCCTGCCTAGTCTCCTTAACTTGTTCCATTTTAATAGCAAATTGGTGGTCATCAATGTATATATACTCTGGAATATATTTCTTTTCTGCGTCGAGAACGCTGGGGTTAACAATTTTTTCTAAAGATCTACACGTTTGTCGAATATGATACGAAATAAGTAGAATGCCGCTTCCCCAAAGCGAAGTAATTTTTAAAATCCTGATAATAGATTTTAATTTATCATTCATATTAATACTAAAGAACGTATGTCAATTAATTATTACTAATTTAATTAGAAAAAAATTAAACTAATTGAAACTGAGTGATAATAGACATTGGCAGTTGACACTTGACAGCAATCGTTTTTTTAAGTGTCCAAGAGACGATGCCCTAATCATAGAGCTCAAACAGTGCATGAATAAATGTGGTACAAGTATAATTTTGTAAATGATGATAAGTAAGCATACTTCTTATATTTATTATATAAGCCAAGTTCCTGGCCTATATACTTTCATAAGCAACGTAGGTCGATGATTATATCGATATTTTTTACAATAAACGGATCAACGTAGTCCACATGCTTAGCGTTGTTGATAATTACTTAACGCCAGTTTCTTGGTCTTATTAAACTCGTGTTCACAATTTGAATTTACTTTCAAATCTTATACTAACCTTTACAATTGAATTATACTATTAATAACAGTCGTGTTAGATGATTTGGTGTTTTGGTGTTTTCCAAGTGGTTTAAATGAATAGCAAAAGACGTAATACTTTTTCTAAACTACAAAAAAGTAACTAAATAATACTTAGAAAAAATCGATATATGTAATAAAATATAATACTTTTTAAGTATCTAACTTCTGTTAGCATGGCATTCATAGATATCATATATTCATACTACATACAACAGGAATGCATGCTATTACCCGATACGAAAGCCGAAAGAGATGTATGTTGAAGAAAAAAGTACCTCAATATTTTTTTAGAATTTCTTAGAAACCTAGAAGCCTCGGTCTGTCAGCTAGCCATGACCGGCCACGCTCGCTTCACAATAGCTTCCGTCTATCCGCCTTGCAGACGTGACGCACTCGACTTCGACGTCGTAGCGCCTACTACGCCTACCCATTTTCCATACATATTGGGTCAGGCGCCGGATGTGCTTGATATTGCCATCTGTAAGAACATTAACCTCGCCTTCCAAGACATAGAGGTAATCCATGAGCTCGCTTCCGACCATGGCCCCGTTTTTCTTCGGTTAGGGCCCTCCGCCCCAACCTCACCCTCCACCAATACCATTGTAGACTGGCACCGACTCAGGAATGACCTGAGGGAAGCCACTTCACCGCACCTAGATGCTATCCTGCCTCCTAGGAACATATCTTCAGTCAACGACACGAACCTTGCAGTTCATGCCCTCACAAGGCACATCCAGACCGCCGTCGAGGATTGAGGTTCCCTCGGTGGAAGACGCAACCACCAGGGCCCAAGCCCTTCATAAAACACAAGTACATTGCACCCTCATATCGCCCCCGTCGACGGCAAGGGCGTCGCAAACAAGGTTATTCGCGATACCGCCATGTCACTGGCCGGTTCTCTCCAGTCTATACAGATAGAAGCGTCGCTGCAGTTTCTTTCGCCACTTCTCCTCCAGCGCCCAAGCATTCCAAGAAGTGGTGGTACAGGTAGTTAATAATAATAGCGATATTAATTTAGACAATCCTCTGTCAGGAGCACCTGACCGAGCCGAGGTTCGGCCCTCTCGGGCACCCTTGAGTCAGACGCTCTCGCGAATCAGGTTAGCTGTCCAAGCCCCCATATATAGAGGACTGAGGACCATAAGCTCTCGGTCACCTCTCAACCATCATCATAATCAAAAAATAAAAAATAAATAAAAAACTCTTAGAAAGTACGTAATGTCATCCAACTGGGTAATATTGTCCTATAGAATTAATATGGAATGTGACATAAATTGTTTTTACATGATATGGTTAGCAAACAATTGAAAGTAAAAACTTTATGCTATAAAGTATCCAAACAGTTTCATATGATCATAAACCAGTATTGGGAGGATTATTTGTTCGGTTTGAATTGAAAACAATAGACGGTAAGGTCAGTATAGTAGGACAGAGAAGTCTAAATATCTCGGGATACGCAGATAATTTAACAATTATGAAGAAAAGAAGGAAGAGTAGTAAATGTGGATATCGAGTTCCCTGCACTGCAAAGCGGACGACAAACAAATTAAAATAATGAAATGAGTCATCGCCTTGGGAATTTACGCAGCCACCACTTACACACATGCAGGCTCTACGGAAAATATTGACGGGGACCCATGTGTGCTGTTATCGTTGGTTCTAATAATATGAATTACAAAGATAGAAATCTATTTTGCTCTAGATATCGCGAGTGATGTTGCTACCGTTTCGTAGCCAATCTTGTTTTTAAAACTAAAACTAACGGGTGAAAACATCCCCTTAGTTTCAGTTACCTACAAATGTCAATGTTGTATTATGTCAACGACCTTCTATCAGAACGGCAAACTCGTTGGGATATGTCAATTAGTAGCAGACGCTTATAAAATTAACCCTTCAGTTAGAAAACGTATAAATAAGCATTTGTTCATCAACGATCAGTGTATTGCGCAATTCCTTACAGGTCAAAAAATCATGAATATTATTTTTATTTCAATTTATCCCATCTCCTTTGCGTAGCTGTTCTAATTCTGAGATTAAATATGGACAACCATCCCATCACATTCTATCAGAGAGCGAGCTCTGGCAACAGGAGCGCAATGTCATCATAAACTCCTTGCAGGTGTAGGGTCTAGTGTGTAAAATATTATACAGACCTTGTGGCAGTGTGGTCATGACTTATTGTAAAACAGTTTCATAAATACAGAATGAATTAATCCTTATTGGGAATGGGTTATTCAAATGTTGTATCAGTCGTTAAGTTTTAACTTGGTCAGGGTTTTGTCCAGCTTTGAATCAGAGACTTGATATTATTTGCGCATTATATTGGTGGACACTAAATATATTAAAAGATATAAGAAAAATGTGTACGTTGTATGTATGTATGTAAATGTGTATGTAACTTTACTACGTTTATTTCGTAAATATATTTCTATCAATTAATTCAATTATCCTTCGTTCGATACAGATGTCACGCCATGGTTATTATGAACTAGCTGTAGCACGAATAAGTCGGTTCGAGTGGAGTGCTTCTCGGAATTTTCATTGTCATGGGCTACATTACTTACCATCAGGCGAACTGCGTGTTAGTTTGTCACTCCTAATATAATTAAATCAAACCTAGTTTCTTGTAAAATAGCAGTGTAGTACAATGCTGTGTTTTACATGGTGTACTGAACTGAAGTCCCAACAGCGATGATCGTGGGCATCATGGGCTCAGAAATCACTCAGTATAATTTGCTAACTATATGCTCGTTTGTGCACACAACGTAAACACAACAATATAATAAATATACACTAAAATATTAATAAAGCTCTGTACCTCGTTTATTTTATTTATTACTATACCACAGTAGGCTTTCACTGAAGCGCATCATATAAGCGATTAGTGAAGCTGTGTGTTCTTAATCTTCCATCAATCATCAAGCGATATATGTACTTGTTTGACAATCTCTATTTGCATTCAAGTCGTCCGCACTAGCGTTACTAATAAAAAAATATTGACTTGAATAAAAAATATATTATATGAAAAATAGATTTACATGTAAGTTCCCAACTTGTGGCTAGATCTGCTTATGGCAGTGACAGAGCTCATAGGACTGAAGAATGAGTTTTGAAAAGGCATGGCAATTTATTCTGAAAAAAGATATAGGATACCTTATATAATGGTACAATGTTTCACCGAGAGTTTAAGTCAATATATTTGTATATAATCTTTACATATTTATTTATTCTATCTTTATGTTCCTTAAATAGGATTTACAAGGGTGGACATGCCCAGTAGCATTCTCTACCACTCAGCCCTGAGAAAATATGTTGGTAGGCATAAAAATTTAAAAAAGGTTATTTACATATACGACAAATATCATTCAGAAATATCAGACCTATGGACTTGAAATATAATAGGGATATCATAAGGGATATTCCCTTAGGTTACGTGGATATCTAATAACAATGAGTTTCCTGCAGTGGTATAATTTGGTAGGGATGTACATTATGTTATGTATACATACAAATAATAAAAATGGATTTAAATAAAATTCACTCCCCAGGAGGTTTGAGTGGTTAGCTTTTTTATTACCGAGCTGTTAAGATTTATGAATAATACTGTACAGGGTTTTTAGGGTACTATGGTTTTCCCTGTAAAGATTTAGAAAATTATGGATGAGACTGGCAGATTGGAATTTAGATTAAAAGAATTCTTTCAACCACATTCGATTTTATTCCAACGTAATTCTAAGTGGAATATAACGTATAACGAATATGGCCAAACGAAATATCAATAACAATTAAACATCCTGTTCAACCATTGTAATTAAATTGTAATAATATATACATATTATAATATAATTTTTGTCATTCGGGTCAGGGTGTAATGTGATTCCTCTGCCGCCTTATGACGTGTGACTTAACTACATTTAAACCTTCATAAGCAGCGCCCAGACGCAATAACATAAGCAGATAAACATACCTTTGTGTTTGCACGAATAAATATGGCAGTATAATATACCACAACGATTTTATTTAAAGTCGTTGTGCTGTATTATACTTACCGCGAATTTAATATTTAACGCGCACATCGTGTTTTAATCAAATCAGAATTGATGATGTCACTTTCAAACTATAAATCTCAGATTCTCTCAGGCTATAAAACCAATCATTGTTAATCGAATCGAAATAATAAAATAAAAAGTAAAAATTATAAAGATAATTTATTTAAAAAGAAACAGACTTACAAATAACATTTAGAACTAATTTGTGTCATATAAAATCTTTCATTATTTTTGGTGGTCGATTATCATATAATAAATACATGATTATGGACTTAAAGAGAAAGAATACTCGTATTATAAGAATGCTATTGACAACAAAAAGGCTGCAAATAATCTAGCAAAGTACTACATAGTTTAGTATAACTGTAATAATGCTAAATATATCTAAAAATATTTTTCTGTAGACCTAAATATATTACTACTTTTCAATTACAACATGCTATAACATCCAGTGAGAGAAAAATAACACTACATTCATATTAAGCAATGTAGAGCGAAACTAAGAGCACTGGGTTTAGATTTTATGAAGTTATATATAGATAATAATATATAATCATTGTATTTATTATTTTCTATTACAAATAAATTCAAAATTACAAAGACCTATTTATGTCAGTGAGCAAAATCTTTATAATTTTGAACCTTCTGCGAAACACAAATAACAAGTATAAGTGTTGAATGAAGACATAATAAAACCAAAGTTAATTACTGGTATATTTAAAGCGATTTAATATTTGGAATATCTATTTATCTAGCTGCAATTACATTGTTTTACGTTCAATATAAGGTACTTCAGAAATTGATAATACAATCAATGGTAAAGATTATTAATTTGAAAATTATATTAAATGATATTTATCAATACTAATCAAGCGTACGTTGTGAGATCGTGCTTACATGAACTCGGAACTCTTGTACAATCTTATATGCTAAGGGTCTTGACCTTAACACTTCAGAACCTAGTATTTACTTAGATAATATTCTAGCTTAGAAATATATGTTATACCATTCAATGTAAATTTATATTCGATTTTTTTTTTAATAGCGATTCATAAATCACCTTGCTTTTAATATAATGCTGATAAATATTGAAGATATTAAAGTACTTAGACTATTAAAGTGCTTGTAACGAAAATTATAATCATTTATATAATTTGTCACACAATTGAACTTATATCAAATTTTATCCGACATAATGTAATACTTTTATAATAAGACAATAATTAACGTCAAACGATATTGATATTTTCATACATGTAAAATCAACTGTGTCCTATACTAAATCATAAAATAATTGATTTGCTTTATTAATATCGTAGTCATATCATGTGGTCATAGTAAGAGTGTACAGTGGTTGATGTAGCTGGGGGAGGAGCTGGTGTTGGAGCTATAGATGTAGGTGGACCTAAGCCGGGCAGTGGAGTGGTCGGTTTGCGATCTGGGGGTAATGTCGGCAGCGTTGACGACAAATGATGCCCGAAACTACCCAGACCGCTAATGGAAGAGCTACCAAGCGAACCTCCGGATAGCATTTGCTGATGTACGCCGCGCATTCCTGCAAACATCGGCGCCGCACCTAGACAAATAAAAATCACTTTTATCAACGTGAAATCGTATAAAGCTTACACTTGGAAAATATACAAAATAATAAGAAAATAGCTTTCGCAAAGTCAGAATAAATAGCGTTATAGAAATGAACGGAGGAACAATATGTACTCTAGATTGACATGAATTAGTGTAAAAAAATAAGGTAAATTTTTTCAACCATAAAATAGTCTACGATAGCGTTTGTGCGATACAAGGCCACGTCTGTCTAACGTCCTATGCTACATCATTGTGCCGTGATAGGATCCTTGTAAGTATACTATACTGATGCTTGTATTTTATATAGTAAATATGATATTTTATCAATAAATATAATAAACAAAGATAAAATACTCAGCAGTTTCGTATCTCTAACCTTTTCATCTACATGCAAAATAATCTCATAAAAGGTCTCGACAACATGTCAGTGAAAACGCTTCAAACACTAATGTCATAATCACAGATCAACGTTCCTATTTTTTTTTAAAAAAAGCTAAACCTTGGGTTATGTTATACAATGATCACTTCTACGCAAGTGAAGATCGGCGCTCAAGCTTGGTACTTACTATTAGTACTTCTTACTACAGTACATTCTACATACATACGAGTATATTAAACACTAATACTAATTCAAGAACGGTAAACTTTCTTATTCAGTTTCAATCGCCGTAAGTATGTCTTTATTCGTAGTTATTTTTATAGGTAAGTAGTTATTTGTATACATTTCTCAATCTTTTTGTAGTTTTATTTAAAGTTTTATAACTTTCTAAGTGATTTTCTGTTCTTTATAATTCTAAATGCAGTCATAAACATCATTATCTAAATTAACAATAGTTAATAATTTGTAATGTAGGAATCTTGGTGTATTTACATAGCGGAATAAATCATATGACTATTTTAACTATATGAACATACGAGTAACTTTCATATATGATTATGTATGACGTTCAATGATATTAAACAATACCAATTTGATGTAATCATTTATTTCCTTTTGAACTGAGTTCGGAAACGAAATAGGTTTTTTATTCGACTGTAGTTTTAATGTATATAACTTCATACCTCGGTATTTAGCAACTATTTCTTTTTAGCTTAGAAGACTAAGTGTATAAGTAGAGAAGCAAACTCCCGATGAAGTCAAATTACTTATTTTTATTAGCACTAAACTAGAAAAACTTTGAAGAAAAGAAACATTAATATTCAATGAATTTGAGCAAATCAACCCCCAATTGGCGTAAGGCGTCCAACTTCTTTTTAATGAAACTAATGGGGGTAATTGCGCACACGCTGGATGGTAGCGATGACTGCGGCTCATAAATTTCATCTCATTTACCCTCAAATAAAATCAAGAAGTACAGATGAGAAGTGGCCCATCCTTCTCCTATCAAGCTAACCCATTTGTTCTACAACTGAAATAAACTGCAGCATAGCTTTACCACTGTTTCTCACATCTCAAAATGTACTGATACTAAGTGTTAAGTAAAGGTTGTTTTTAATAAGGCAAAAAACTATGTCATTGTAAAATACCCATTAAATCTCGTGTTCTATATATAGTATGTTTGATTATGTGTGTCGACTTGAATAAAGTTTTTTGTTTCGTTTCAAAAATATTTAGAGTATATTTAAGTAAGGTTTATTTTAATGTATAATTGTGGATATTATATATATTTGATTGCATATACATATATGTATGACTTGGCAGGAAATGCCACAAGATATGGTTCGCTCAAGTTGATGGTGTTTGTTATATAAAAAATTAGCTTAATATAAAAACTAAAATAAATATAAACCATAAATCTGTAGATAAGAAGCATAAGGTGGACCGAAAACAATATAGTTTTGGAAAGTCGCTCTTGATTCTTGGATTATTGTTTTCACTATATAGTAGAAGTTTTTTACCGGTTCCTTCTACAGTTTTTCCTTCACCTAGGCAATTCAGCAAAGTGTTACGATTACTTTTATTCGTACTGCGATAGAAAATAAGACAACTTACTCCATTCTCATATCAACCTCTTTAGAAGAAAGTGTTAGCACATGTGTACTAGTAGCCAATAGTTATTGAAAGTACCTGCCCTGTACCTGTATCAAAATATTCTTTGAGATCATAATATAATAATCTTGGAGATCTAAATTTTATTTCTTAGGAATATTTTCTATCAAAAGCGACTTCACTTGCCAAGTTCTAGAAGTTTTGTTTGTTAATCTGAACTCGATGTGAAGTAAATACGAAAACGTTTTATTAAATAATTTTCCTTGAAATCAAAGGATAACGTAAAATAGAGCCGCTCGTATACGATGCTTGACTGACAACGCGTTGATTCATGAAACGGCCGCGTAAAATTATAGGTACATGTTTCACATTAAATCTGTAGCTGCTAGCTATAATTGCACGCCTCGTTCCCATCGATCGCGGCTCGCCTGCTGCTCATCCGTTGTCGGCCACGTGGAACACTCTAGTACCTAATAGCCGTAATTTAAACAAACCTCCCAATTGGACGATTTTAGGAACAAAATCTTACTGGGAGCTTCTATTTTCTAAGAAACTTAACACGTGTTAGGTACTCTGGCCGATGTATAATGATTTCATGATCCCTGGCTATATTTAAATTAAGTCTTTGATGGTAAATAAATAAGAAAATAGTAGGAGCGCACCGCTTACATTTCAGATTTAAAAGCGAATGTGGAATTTCTTTCGATAAATGACTTACAATTTGGTGATCGAAAATTAAAGTGTGCACTCAGTGAGCCCGCTCGCTCTCTAGTACATGTCATCACTTTACAGATCGTAGTATCAAGTCGAGGGCTCCGGCGATGGGATAAATTGCTCTCAAGTTGGCAGGTGACGAGTGACGCGCGCCGGGGCCGCTCGTAACCGATTACCGTACTTCCATCGTTTAACTATAGATTTATAGTTTAAAGTGGTTCGTAAGGTGGGAAATAGTCGAGTGTAATGAATTACGCATAAAAAAAAATCAATTTAAAGAGAATTCGCATAAATCGCACAGCAAATAATGTTAAAGCAATGTACACTTTTTATTCGAATGGTCGCCAGCGAGTTATGTGAATCCTGAATGCCGGATATTTGCGGTGCGCGTGGCAATCAAAATATTTTAATGTCACTACAGCAATAAAAAATAGATAATTCATTTTATAATGATTTTGTGTTCCTAATAAATTATTTAACGATGTCGGGTTCGAATGATAGTTTTCTTTCCGTTATATTTTACATTCAATGTTACAAAGCAATGGTTGATTTGGTTAGTTAGGCATTAAGGATTCACAAGGACGCAATATGCCAGATCAGATATCCACAGTAAATGTGTAAAATATGCTAAGGGTATAACAGTTCTAACTCCCGTTTAATTTTACCGTTATACCCACAATAAACAAGATTTGTTATTTGTGTCTTGTCTTCTTATTAAATTATCGACATATTTACTTTTCCAATTCGCTTTGTCCTCAATCAGTTATATAAATTTTGGTACCTGTTACAAAGGATCGTTGATTAGACCAATATTTCAGGTCACGGATGATGTAAAATTTCGAAGATAAACTGGTATTGCGCCTTCGTTCCTCCCTAGATGAAGCAAAATAATTTAGTTCTTTGTTAGTTAAGATATAATGATATCAATACAAGTCCTCTATAAATTACCTTTATTTTTTATAGGCCGTAGATACTATTTATCAAATCGCACGTTCTTCGGTTATTAAACGTATCTTATAAACATGAGTAGATTAAATCTATGCATTGCTTTTTTTAAAACCTGAGATCTAAAAGCATTAAAAAAATTTGTATGTTAGTATAGTTCATGTTTTGCATATTTCACGATTGCGTCATATTGAATTACGGTTATAAAAAACACAAGATAAACAAAGATCAAGGGTGGACGGGTAAAAGGGTAAACTGTAATCATCTGTCCCGGCGTCGCCGAGGATTAGTAGTAACGTTTTTTTATATATTTACAGTAGTTGGGTGCGGGGTTTCAGCCTGTCGTGCAAGCAATGGTATACAAATTACTGTGCACGAGTCTCCGGACCGCACACATCGCGTTAAAACTGTGAAATGCATCGATCTCAGTGTCAATTACACAAACTATTTTTACCGTGTTTAGAACGGATTCTAAATCGAAACCGATATCGCCCACAAGAATAACATTTACGTTGTTTAGTCTTCGAGACCGACGAAATTCTTGTTAATCAATTGTTACAGAAGCATTCTTAATTAGGTGGATTATTGAATATTATTTTTATTTGTGTTATCATTATACACCATGGGTACTCATACCGTATTATTTAATATTTTGTGTGATAAAAAATATATATCAATGGTATAAAAAAAAAATGTTCTTAAATTTTATTTTTATTTTATTGTTAAACAAAGTCCACAGCCCTTTATATAATATACATATTTTAGATGAGCTTAACTTAAGGCCAAGAACGGATTTACATTATTCAGATAATTAAAAATAATTCAATAAAAATGGAATATATTAAAACAACTCATCTCCATTTTTGACAATCTTCCGAATTACTTTTCTTCTAGTTATTGAAATTAAACATTGTATATAGATTGGACTCTGTTGGACATAGGACCTAGCGTCTCCACTATACATTAGTGGAATTCACATGCCTTCGATTTTTTTTATTTATTTCTTAGACATGCACAATGTTTTCATCCACCACTGCTCAGCATGATAAATCAGCACTTACTGTTACAATTAACAAATTTTATTGGCAACGGGTTTCGTCTCCCTGTTTCATACGCAATTATAAACGAGCGCCCGGAATCTAAGCTATCGCGGTTTTTTAATCGTATATAACATATTAATTAATAAATTAATAATACCCCAGTCTACTAATCAAAAATAGCGAATTTACACCTTACCCAGAGAATGCTAAGGGGTATATTTTACAACTTAATTGTATTTCTCATGTAGTTAATAATACAATTTAAATTATTACAATTTTTACATGCTAAAAAAGGTATAACATGTTGATCATAGATATATTTTACACTTTGTATTATAGTAATATAGGTCAAATATTTGATCAACGAAGTCGAGTTTTTCAAATTAAAAATATTTTAATTAACATATAGTTTCTTATTTACCATAAAAGAGTAAATTGAAACATCTTTTATTTAAGATTATGCGATGCCGATATAATATTTGAATTTAAGACCAAAATTTTCTTATATATACGTTTATAACGAGTTAATAAATAAGCCTGTTTGGTGTTGTTTTTATTTATCCATTGTAATAAAATAACGAATATTGAAAAGTTTTCATTGGAAATCTTGCATTGCTACGTTCAATAACGAAAGGTTTTAAAAAAGTAAAGTAATTAATAAATTATATGTATAAATCTCACTGCAAGACATAGGCCTCTCCTCTAAAGAGAATGTTAGAGCATAGTCCAGCAGCAGCACCACTGCGTTTTGGCAGATTTCGCTTGTCTTCGACATATTTTTTTATTATTATTCTTTAAACATGCAGGTTTTCTCACAATATTTTCATTTCCGACGAGCACGCGGTAATAATAATATGATTTAATATACATACGACATTATTTTGTTATTTCACTCACATTTATCTACGAAATCAAAGATTCAATGTTAAATCTAATAAATTTCATTAATTTCAATCCGAGAATAAAGGGAATGAGCATCCGTCTGACTTTGTATTTGAACGCACTGCTGTCCAGAGTTTTCAACTACACCTTGCCTATAGGTGGATCTTTAATACAGTATTATTATTCCAATGATTACAATATTAGAGATATCTATTCAGAACTTAAATGGTATGTTAATCACTCTTATGACTTGACCCCATAATATTTTCTTTATTCTTGTAGAAATAAAAGTATAAATACATCATTTTAATTGAATTTCTGTGAAGAAAAGGTTTCAAAAAATATTCGGTTCAGTAAGGTAAGGTATCAGGTGTTCTTGTTACAAAAGCCTTTCAAAATATTAGATATCAGTTATGATTTTAAAATATTAGATATCAGTTATGATTTTAAAAAAGCCGAAAGACATCACTAAGTGGGTTAGCCGCGGTCTAAAAATCTCATTGAAAATTGCGGGAGCGAAGCGCGCTATCTACATCCAGGACTGAATTAAAACTTTCAAACAAACGTCAGTTATGTTAAATCAAAAAAATGCTCATAAACGGTACACCTATAGCTGAGAATAAACAGTGTATCAAGGTTGCCGTTCTTAAAAATCATTCTCGTTTTTTTTATCATTAAAGCAAGTCCGCGTCTGAGTTCCTCCGGAGATATTCTTGAAATACCTATTGCATTTATAAAGATCAAACGGCTCGAACAAACGGGCGTATGTGTAAACAGATCATACGTGACTACAGGCGGCACAGGCGTAGCCATCGACCAGCGTACGGAACGTAACACACCATTATCTCTGCGTAAACCAAAACATCACCCTGCTCTCGTCTAGGTTTAATTTTATATTTAAGCGACTTCAAAAAAGGCGGTGGCTATCAATCCAAGTCGTACCGTAGTTTTTATGCATCCGCGTATCACTCGATCGGATGTGTCGGCTTCGATGATGTTTTTCAGAGCCAGACTTTAGTATCATTCGATACTTTTATAACAGGAAAACACAGATTACAGGTTTTTTGAACTTAAAACCTTAAGAGATCATGGTCCAGAAGCTTATTTTAAGTTTTGTACTACTATCGTACTGTAGTACGATGCCCGGAGACGGTACCAATATAATGGTTAATTGGAATTTTAAATAGCAATTTGTAGAATTTTATGTAATGACTGGTAGAACGAAACATTGTAAGGAAATCTAAGTATTTCTATGAAATATAAGCAATTAAAATATTTGGATAACTTTAAAAAATTAACAGTCGGTGGAATTTACCTCACTAAAAATTTAAGTTTACATAACTAGACATATGTATTTAAAAAAAATATGTCTAGTTACGAAGCAGATAGATGTAATAAAAGAAAAGTTGTAGTAACCTTTTTCGTAATTTAAAGATTTAAAAACGATTAAAATAATCTAAATAAACACATGCAATCAATACTTGTAAATAACTAAAAATTACACTTTTATGAGTTAACAACATCAACAAAACATAGTAACATTTCTAAGCATTAAATGAACTGTTCTTTTGCATACTTATAATTTATTTTGGATTAATATAGGTATAGTTTAATTTGATTCTTCTCTAACTTCATAACCTTTATTACGTGGTAGAATCACGTCGCAAACATAATCTAGATGAAGCACGAAAAGGTCGTCTAGACTGTGGTTGGACAATGAAGTTCCTGAATACAAGCGTACAGTACCAGCTAAGCGTGTGCAGCTAACTGTGTTTCGTCTGTTGAAAGAACGACACCGGTGACATGATTACTGGTAATGGGCATTCTCAATAGTCCTCAGAAGTAACAAAGCATCTGATTTAAGATTAATTATTGAAGATGTATGATGTACATATGTACGTGTGTGTGTCACGGGCCGCAGGAAAACTCTTCCGACTGAACTGTGCGTTAGTTTGACACACTAATATTATTAGAACCTTAAAAAGCTAAATTTTTCATAAAGTTATTTGAGAACATGTATATGCAAAAACCACTAAAGCTAGTTATTGATATGTTTGGAATTGTTTGTTGTTTTATTGTATTTTTTTTGTGAGTTATGCTGTTGGTCCTGAGACCTCTGCAGCTTTATCTAATTAGACACGCGAGCGGCAGGCCCGCTGAGGACAAGGGAGACAACGACGATACTGGCAATGCTGACACGAAGACTGATGCTGCACCATCGGTGCGCTCCGACGCCTGTGGACGAAGGAGATCCGAAGCTCGGCTCGGATCGCTATCTATAGGAAGGACGTTTTATTGTATTGACAAACTAGCACGCATCTCACCCGTAGAGATTTTTTGCGGCGTAACACACATTATAATGTAGATACATTATTCCACTAATTACTGCGTCCCATGACGCTCACAAAGATTCGAGATGAGCGTGCTTCGACCTCTATGAACTAGTATAGAATGCCTCGCCGCCAGTAACAAGGGTATTTTCGCCGGTATTTTATGAGGGTGTGGTCCTTACCCAGTCTACCCGACCAAATCATGTCGATGCTAGAAAAAAACTGCAGCGTGGCTCTACGACGTAGAAATACAGTTTAATTTAATATTTATACTTTTGAATATATTGTATAAAATAAGAACACAAACGATTTTTCTTAAATCATTATATTAATAAGGGTTTTATAGCATTGTATATGGGTTGATAAGACCTGCGTTTGTGCCCTGAGAAATCGTATTAGATTAGGAGAACATCGTCATCTGATTAATTTTACTCCCTATCAATTTCGACTATTGCGCCGTCTTTGTCTAATTCTTCTGAGGGGTGTACGTATATATATATATATATATATATATATATATATATATATATATATATATATATATATATATTTATATATATACATATATATATATATATATATATATATATATATATATATATATATATATAATGAAACATAATACCTACGGTCACATAATTAAAGACACTTACTATTTTTGATTGTTAATTTTTATTTTTAAAATAATAGGAACATGCAACAATATTTAATTTTTTTGTGTAGACATTGTGGGATGATTACTAGAAATATTTTCAATAAAGTTAAAACGACCTAATTTTTTATTCTATTTAAGTATACTATGTCAAACTGTATGAATAAAAAAACAGTATGGCCAACTAATTAAAGACACACTAAGTAACTAAGTAAGAAAGAAATGTAATAAATACTAAAATGAACTTTTAAGACAATATGTAAACTAACAATCAAGTACTGTTACAGTAATATTTTGTCCTTTAGCAGCAATAATAGGCAGACATCGCTTTGGCATTGAAGATATTAATTTGTTTTAATGATGATGATGATATTGATTTATCCTTAATGGGAAAGGCAAAGGACTTTAGACCATACAGCCAGGTCTTGTTCGTATGATGGTTGGTCTGGAACTTTTTTCTAATTTGTTTTAAGTTGGTATTGAAATTTGCTCTCATGTTTCTATAAAAGCCATATAAAGTTTATGAACCATAGTGGTACGTTTTGCGGCCACCATTTTTTTATTTTTTAATTGCTAGTCTAGTGCTGATACACCTTCCAGCACTAAATACTCCCAAACTAATAAGCGTTGATCCTTTGAACGGTTCTGTTTTGGCTGACAATTTAATTGTTAAGTCTTTAAGACACGTGAGGTTATTTTTGTAGATCTACTAAGGTTTACTAGGTATATTTTCTGTTGTGTTAAACTTCTTGAAATGCTTGATGTCATTGATTATCATATCTTTAGAGTATCGCATGTGGTTTACAATTTTCCTATACGTACACAAATTTCCGTACCAACATTTATTATTAAAATTGAGAATGATCTTCCTTGTAGCGGAATCGCATAATAATATTAAGATAACGATAACTAGATTTTGCTTTATACGCGTTTCTTATGATTCTCGGGGAAATGGTAGTAAAGAGGGCTTGGTTTTTATTAAATTTTAAATCAATAATAACATGTAACATAAAACTAACTTAAGGTGGCCAGTAGCAGGCATATTAAAAATGATTGTGATTCTTTTAAAACACCAATAAGTTTCTACTATTGCTAAATACAAGTCTTTATTGTCTTCATTCTTGTAAAGTATGTAGAATTAATACTTATCTTCACTATTGATAATTCTACCAATAAAGTTATATGTAGTTAAATAGGTGTGTTTAAATATGTGACATACTCATATACATAACTTAACATATTTGTTGTAAAAATTAAAATTGATTTAGACTTAGAGAGACCACGAAAAATATTTTGGTTACTGGTGTTTTAATCAGTTTATATGTTAAAGTCCATCAAGCTGTTGATGATGTAGAGCGTCCCAATGAAGTAGCCATACAAACATACATACATACGTAGATACACACATACATAATGATAGAAGTTGAACCTCTCTTGAGTAGAACTTCTATCTGACATAATTACTGACAGGTAACGGATGCTATCGAGCATTTCTTCATCGCTTCAGTCACGATGACTCCCTGGACTGTCCTCTCGGATGTAAATCCCGCAATAATAAACAGAAGAGAGCGCGAAGAGCTATAGCAAGCAATAGGGACCATAACGGTGGACAACATAGTACAGACAGCATTCTAAAGTCTGAAAATGCATCGTAGCAGCATAATTCCCTACTTGGTTTCATAAGTAAGCAATTATGCTGCTACGGTCCTAATAGCACTAAAGCGCAATGAGCAAGAAAAGCACAATGTCTGAGGATCGAGGAAAAGCTCTAGACCACCCCCGAAGTAATACCTAACGGTGGTCTCTTGAGGTTTCATAAAGGTCCCTCGGCAGGGTTTTTTTAGTTGGTATTACCGCTAATACCAGGTGTTGAGTCCAACACACCACGCGCAAAGGCGTTTTTTCCCGCCATAAATAAAAAAATACATGCATAATGATGCTGTCCTCCTAATCGATTTTGACCACGGCGATGCCAGTGTTCTGATTATTGCCAGATGACATCGACTAGAATATTTTTACGTTCTAGTGCCGCAAGCATGTGCGCAAACACAGGCACTCACTCTTCGTCCATTTCCCTATTCCGGTGTATCGCATATGCAATAACATCGGAATAACCCACCCAGTCCCAAAACCCAACAATTTGTGATAAACAAATATTGGTCCTGGCCTTGGAATCAAACCCATGACTTATGACGTGGCAGCCAGGTACTCTAACCAATGCAACAGGCGGTCGTTCTACATACATACACATCACATTCGAATAGTATACATTTTCATTTATTTAATAAAGAGTTTATCGTTTTTATACACTATTCCATTAGATATTGATATTACTGAAAGGGTTATCTAGAAAGTATTGTTCTCTAAGGATATAACATTAAATGGGATATATATTAATGGAGTGAACGGATCGGTCGCTGGAAGCGCGGCCATTGCACATGTTACCGCAGCTTTTATGACCGTCATAAGGGAGTGTAGCTGCTTCTGAGAAACATCCCGAAACGCACATGGTCAGCAATAAATCGACGATTACTCGGTCCTGAGCCGGCTCGCTATTTATTAGACGCCTATGTATTTGTACGTTTTTTTATGTGTATGTGTATTGCTGTTGGTCCAGAGTCCACTACAGCTTTATCTAATTAGACTCGCGAGCGGGGGACCCGCTGAGTAAGGAGACAACGACGATGCTGCGAAGCTGGCGCGGAGACTGCTGCTGCACCACCGCTGCACACCAACCCCTATGGACGAAAGACGTCGACGACAACAGAGGGGGTATTTGTATGTACTCTTCGCTATTTCATATAAAGTGAAAATGTATATAAAATGTAATAAATGAATATCTGTTAAAAAGGTTTAATATGAATTTTTGAGTTGAGATGCTTTATGAAACACACTGTGTTAACATTAGTACATGGATAAAGGAATAATAAGTGAATTCTAACAACATTCTGTCTAAGACGACACGGGTGGAAATTCATCTGATTCTTTATCTAGAACGCGTGTAAATGTTTAAAGGATGCTGTGATAATCTAATAAATAATTCAATTATATAAAAACTATCCAAAAACTGCTAAAACATTGCATTCAATGCAATAATTACTTGCAATGTTTTTGGAATTTATGAATAAAATTACGCCCTTGGTCGTAAATATTTTAATAATATTTGGTTTTCATATTAATAAAATAGTACTATTAGGAATTATTATAAATATTTATATTTTACATCGTCAGTTTGTGTTTAACTTTATTAACAATTAATAACAGCGCAAGTAAACCTGACTAAATACAATTTTGGACCTTGGACGATTATTATATAGTCACAAATCAGTGAACATTAAGTGAAATAACCTGTTAAGAGAAAACGCGGCATCAAAAGTGCATGTTCTCGTAGCATTTAGAAATAATGCAATACAAGTTGTAAGTATCTAACAAATAACTTAAATAACCATCAATCATCGATCTCATCATTCAAATTGCATTGGAGAAGTTTATTAATAGAAAAATGAAAATATGTATGTATTATGTAAGTTGAAAGACAAATAATGACTTAAGACGCAGGCTGCAAAACTTAACCTTGTATTTTCCAATCCACAATTCGACTATTCGGGAATCATATTCTAACGCAAACATTAAAGCTTAGTTGGAGTTGGTGAAGGAGAACGTTAATTTTAAAAATTGATAGCATTTTATATAAAAAGAATTAAAATAACTGGACTAATAAAGCACATGCAAGTGCATCGTTCAGCTGCAACGTTCACAGGAGATCATAAACAGTAAGAGTTTAAAGTGTACGCTCGAACCACTGTATGTATAAAACATATATCATCAGTCCCTCATCCCACTCGTCGATAGCAGTGGGATGGGGCATTGCAAAAATCAATACGGTACCGCTGCGTACACTGAAAGTGACAGTGAAATGCTGACGTCAACCTACGCATATATTGTTTCCCACGGCACAATATTCTCGCAAAAAAACTTAGAATTTGTTAAATAACTAAATGTTTAAAGTGGAAATAAATAATCCTTGCATACAATTACCTGAAAAATCTATTAAAAACAAATATATTCGATATAAAACAACAACACGCTAAAGTACTATAAATGTCAGAATTCAATGGATAGACTCGTCTAAGGGATCCTCGGCTGTTATGCGCTCCTAGTACGAAAACTAAATGGCGGGTTAAAGTTTTGGCGATACTTTTAAGCTTTTTAAAATAAAATACTCTTTTTTTTGTTAATATTTACTAAATCAAATAAAAAAACACATGTGTTAATGAATGTAATGAATAAAAATCTGATTATCCTTATTTAAATTTGTTTATGGACAGAGAAAACATAAATAAACATATTCTAAATTCCCATTTTATGCAAGTGGCGAAATAAAAATTTTAGGATCAGATTATATTTATTTGCGATTTCATATTTTTTTTCATGCAACAATGGAACTTGGTGTGTTATTCATAACGAGTCAGAATTAAAGGGGACACGCCTAGACAAGAAAACACAATTTTTCCTATATGCCAAGAGATCTCCTGAGTGAATTTAAGCACCACTCAGTACATACTTATGACGAAAGGACACCTAAAAGATCATTCAATGACTATTCAATAGCTAATCATAGACTGCAAAATACGTAGCATGAGTACCGACACTGAATCATCCCAGTGCACCGAGTATAGTCAGCTCTTTTTTATAGCGTCAGTTTAAATGGTATTTCAATAAAGAGTTGTGGAGAGTTTTAGTAACATTGAAGTCAAAGCCAATGTTTTAAGCTAAAAGTAAAGTAGAAATAAATTTCCCAAGATACTTTAATCTTGAGAAATTCACAAGCTTTCTGGCGGCTTTTTCAGTCGGTTTCGGTGGTGGTCACTTTTGCTTGAAGATATCCTCGGCAATTAGGACTGTCTGTTACATTGATGTTCAATGTTATACAGGTGTTTGTTGAATGAGTAATTAAATTAATAATAAATACTTCCGTAATATTGCCAACAGCTAATCGGAGGCTACCTCTGGCGTTCTGCGAGACCGTGGTACTAAAAAGTTTAGCCGGACCGCAGCGTGGCGGCTATACCACATAAAACATTATTAGTCGAGAGCAAGTGACGAATGTACACGAACCACTTTAAAAAACAGCTTAACCTTAAAAAAACAACCTTAGTTGCACCGCGGTGCACAAGTTGCCGCGCCGTGTACTAGGGAATCATAAGTTTTTGAAGTACATTGCATGTACTCAATGCAGGAGTCATGCGCAGACAGAAAGAAAAAGTAAATGCTTTTTGAGGTTGGTTGGATTTAAGAAACCTCTACATTAGTTCCATAAATTACGACAGTAATATGTAACTAAAATTGATAAAAAATGTATTTTATCCCGTGTAATTATTTATAGTACAACAACAACAATCTTACTTAAAATAAATTTACAATACTAAATATTTACTAATAAATGATGACGTCATAAAATGTCGTATAACAATGGATCCGTGCTTTTAGCCTCTTCGTGAGTTCTGCGTTCCTGGTACGGCAAGTGTAAATGTATGAAATCCGGCCCTCAACTGCAGAAATCAATACCAATTCTGCGCACATTGAAAGTAAAGTGAATCACTGCGCATGCCATTGTACCATCCGTCACGACATTATAAACCACATCAACCAAATTATAACTTATTTGATACTTAGGTTATACTGAAAGTTTCTGGATTTTGATAAATAAGACCAGATATTTGAGATACACTTATAGTTTCTCGCACTTATTTATGCCTAGTCTTATGGACTTAATGATAAATAGGAAAATAATAAAGCCGAAATCGTTTAAATAACTCCCAAAATTGAGGCAATACGATAATAATGCCCTCATATCGTGCGTCATACCTTTTTTTATCAATTATCAGACTCTGTGAGTGATGAGAAAGAGAAATATGGTGGCAGTGGCAGTACTTTTTACGTTTAGTTTTAGACTTAAACGCTTAGAATTTTTAATATACTTATATTCGCCGATTCCATTTGTTATATTATTTATACTGTCCGGGCATTATAAATATTATAATGACCTCCTTAATTACTTGGTCCATAACATATACATTAGAATTACTGTTACAATTTTTGTGTCAATCGCTTCTAATGAAAATTCGCGTGAAAAGTTATCAAGTCGACTGCATCCGGTTGTATTTTAACAACGTAAATAAATAGGATATAGGTGCAACGTTTTGCTGCACTGTTTCACAGGAAATCATAAACGGTTAGACTTTACGATTTTGCAAACAGTTTCATATCTGTGTGTATAAAATATATATCAATCCCTCACCCCACTCAGCAAATGCATAAGTGGGATGAGGTATGGCAGAAATCAATACGGTAGCACTGCGCATATTGAAACGGAGAGTGACACACTGACGTCAATCTGAGCAGCACGATATTATCACAAAATACTGTTTTATAGATAACTGATTAAAGAAAAACTAGCAATATTTTTTAGTTCTGACCTGTATCCACACGCATTTACATATTCCTATAATAAAACAAATTATCTACGATTAAAAATAACAATATGGTGAACTTCAAAAAATATCAAAATACAATGGATCCGAGTCTAAGTGAGTCTCCTCAGCTGCTATGCGTTCCTAGTACAAAAAGTTACCTGAGCGTAAAAGTTTTCAGTAGCTTTAAACTTTCCATATCGTTGATCGTATTGAAAATAACTTATGAATCATAAAAAATAACTTATAATAAATTTATAGACATTAATGTTAACTGTAATATGTTGAGATTTTACAAGCATTTTACAATAATCTACATATTTATTAGGTAAGATATAAATAGTAAATTTCAGAACGTTTTCGAAGATACATACAGTAATTGTACAAATAAGAATATTTATTTAAATTAATTTAATTTCGGATACGTATATCGATGATTTTCAAAATGTCACCTCTAAGAGGGTGCAAATTAGGGGTTGAAAGTTTATATGGAAAGTTCGTCCCTTCTGAAGGAAGAAGCATGAAATTCAATACGAAAGATTCTTATATAAAGTTTTTTCTTATATAAATGGGAAGATTTAAAAGAATAGCTGTCATTCGTAACATTAGCGACATTTCAAATGTCAATGAATATTGTTTCTTCTAAAAGATGAGATGAGTTTACTTATTTTATCTAAGTGTAAATTAATTCAGTTAACCTTTAGTTAATTTTTACAATTTCGAACAACTTTATATAAACTTTGTTTTAGTATTCCTACATTAGTTTACACATAATATGTAAAAAAATTATACAACGAAGTTATATATAAAATACAGAATTCTAATAATATAGTTTTTTATAACTAGGTAAACAAAAGTTTGCTAAATTTAAATTAACTAAGTAAAGCATCGATAGCGTCGCCTTTTCGAAATAAAACAAATGTACATTGTCAACTATATATATATATATATATATATATATATATAATTTAAAAAATATTTGTCTTTTTGTTCTATTTACCTATGCGGCACTTTTGGTTGATCTGCCCATGACACGATAAAAATACTTAACATAAATATACTTGACATTATAGGTAAAAAATAGCTGGATTTGATTGAGCGATTTTAACGTGTTAAGGCCTCATTCGTGTTTGGTCTGGAAGTGTTGCTAACCGAATGATTTGATAGCAAGCGAGCCCATTAAAGCCATAGAAAAAGCAGGACATTTTTGCACATTTTTATGCAGAGTTTTCATATGCTTTGGGTTTCCTCGACGCACAACATAACTATTTTGTTTTTTCCCAAAAATATAATTGACATCTTAGCTTTCCCCATCCCTTTAACGTATTCGTGTCCTTCTCAACGCTTCGTAAATCATCGGAGGATTATTATATATATTTGCGCCATTAGCGGTCAAGACAATAGATTTGAGATGACCTAGGCTAGTCATTGCAGCTGGTGAGAAACGGTAATTCTACCCTTAAAATAAATCGGAAATACAGATAGCGTTTTCGGTCTTACCACGAGGAATAGGGCTTTATAATTATTTTGGTACTTAGGTATCTAATCTGTATTTTTTTCTTATTATCATCACAGTCTATCAATAGTCCACTACTGAACATAGGCCATCGCTGTAGATTGCCACAAAGAACGGCCCCGAGCCATCTGCATCCATCGACTTTCCGCAAACTTGCATAAGTCGCACCATCTAGTGACTATATTATACTATATATGTACATATTGAATAAAAACTCTACATTTATTTAATTATTTTATTTTGACTCCATTTTTAATATATACCTTTATATTATTTCTGGTTGCTAATAAGAATAAGGAAATATATTAACAAGTATAACCTTTGTTAATATTTATATATAAAAATATGAAAATAAACAATATTATATGCTAATTATTACTTTGATAAAAAACGTGACAAATTAAAACGACGATTCAGGCGACATTAAAAAATAAAGCATCACGTTTTTTTTACTGCACTTGTTAAGTCGACTGCAACACCAAATGCAATTTATACAGATCAAAACATGCTGCACCTGTACCAGGAGAACATGAATGTTAAGAACATAAGCCTGAGCACATTGTCAACAACCACGTGCACCGACAACGTAAATGCTATAGTAATACAGTACGTCATACTCCATGAGGTGCAGGAATCAATAGCTTGTTCATGCGCACATTGAAAGTAAAAGTTGTCCCTGTCGTCCATCAGAGCATATCAGGTTTTTAAATAACGACATACCCATCACCCTCTGAACCTACAATAAGTAATATAATACTTAGGCCTCTTCCATAGATTGGCATCCAGTACGAGTTAGTACAAGCTCCAGCTCTCACACATATTTGTTTCAATCTTATTTATTGTATACCATTAATAGTCTTTTAAATAATGTTGTTACGATAGATAAATAATTATCATTATATATATACACCGCAAGTAAACCACAAAATGCCTTTAAATACAGTTAAATAATTTATTTCATATTCTTAGCATGTTTCTCAAAAATATGCTGCTTTCGATTATTTGAAATTCCGAAAAATAACTAAGTCTAAGCAAAGGAAATATTAATTTTGCTAACTACTCGGTGCATCGTAGAATGTAACCTTAGTTGCGGACTGTGCACTCCTGGAGAATAATTTAAAAATATTCATATTCAATGTAATATGCGAATTTCGAAATGAAAGGACCTATTGTCGTGATATATTTTTAACATGATGGAGAATGTTAAAATAATCTATACATATAATAAAATCGAAAACATATATTCAGTCTTGTCTGTGCGTTTATGCACATTGATTTCCACGATAACTTTGTTTCTCGGTACTGTATTTAGATGAGTTTAATCTAACAATGAGTGATTGTTTCATATAAATCGGTTGAAAAATAGAAAAAATATATAAATATTGTAAAATGCGCCTCGTGCGGCTGCTAGGCTGTCTTATTGGAGAAAATTATATGATTAATAATTTTTTTATACATATAATATATAATATATATTTGACATCACAGGCACAGTTAGTAATTTATAAATTGGTGTTTTATTCGAGATTTTTCTGTGTTTTATTCAAATTTATTTTTTAATTATCACAAAACATAACAGGATTAACGTGGTCCTACCTAGTCCAGAATCTATTATTAATAAAATACCCCTAGTTATTAATTCAAAAATTGTAGGACAAATTTTATATTAATTCCGTTTTGCTTGTTAATACCGCTCTTATTTAACCGCTGTCATCCATACTATTGGTATAAAATATCCTTATTTCTTTATGACTTAATTATTTTTCAATGCCTTGTTCTCCTATACATACAGGCGTGTTGTAGTTGCATATTTCAAAATCGAATATCATATTTAAAGATTAGGTTTTATCTTAATGATATATTGTTAACACTCTAAAGGTATATATTGTATAGTTAGTTCCGAAATAATGTGACAGAGAACTTGCAGCTTCTGAACTTAAGCTTTTAACAAAAAAAAAAAAGTATTAAAGATGCTAACTTAAACACAACCTAACGATAAACGGCCGCGTAGCGTAGTGATCAGAGAGACTGGCGCCTGTCGAACAAAAATATTGGTGCATTAAAAATATAGGTATTCGGGTCTCGGTGTGTTTCATGTACATCCATGACACTGCTTTACGTACCTTTTCCCATGTATGTATACATGAGACTAAGAAAATGGACGACGAGTAAGTGGCTCTGTGTTTGTACGCATGCTTAAGGCTCTACAATATACTCGTACCATGCGCTTGGACGAAATTGACTATAAGAACATCATTAAAAATTATAATTAATAAGGATATACTTAGGTATTTCAAAAATCTACTATATTTTCATGTTCATTTATAATAAAATAGTTAAAACAAAATTTATAAAACAATTTAAAACGCTAGTTGTCGCATAGCGTACTCTACCAGGATCACAGAACACGAGAGGCGGTACGTTACGGATACAAAACTAGCGAATACATTACAAGCAAAAATATTAGTGTGAAATGAATACGATACACTTATTCATCTCTTAGTATTTTAACTACAAATGGAGTACAATACAATTACTGAACAATCCATTCACATTTTGAGTGTGCTAAGATAGGAATAAAATATTTGTTTCTATATATCTGCATGTAGTGAAATTGCATGTTATATTTACAGTTTGTAGCACTGTTCAATCGATGCTGCTGCCAATAAAATATCAGAAAACCTTTCTGAATTACAAACTGCAATAGATGTCTTTCAGAGCCCTAGCCTGTGTAACCGCTAACGGTGTTCAGTTTGAAAACGTGATACGTGATTATTTATATTTAAACTTGTTTTTATTTTCATACATGTGAAAATAAAAACAAGTTTACAAATGAAAAGAGGTTTTTTCTAGGAATTTTATCAAGAAGACACTTAACTGTTCCAAAATTGTCTTATTAATAATTTTAATTGAGTACATGTTTGAGCTAGCCACAAACATTAATCTGAGGTATATCATAGTAATATTATGTAATTTGATAATACATTAAAAATATGATAGTCATTGTGCATTTATGAAGCTTTTTCGGCAAATAAAAAAGCGGCGATTTGTCTGTTAATTTTAAGTTATTATACTCAGCCGGGCCTTTATTAATGGGTAACCAGCACAAGGGTTTCGAGAGGAGACCTCAGCTTGGACCGTTACCGTGGTTGCGAAAGCAACTGACTCGAGGGTGCCCGTGAGGGCCGAACCTCGGCTCAACCAGTTACTTCTGACGGATTAACTAAATTAATACCATTACTATTATTAACGACATTTACGACCACTTCGGACTGCGTTGGCGCTGGAGAAACTTCAGCGACTCTCCTATCTATCAATTATTACTTATTGGTAAAAATCGATCTGAAATATGGCGGTAACGCGAATAATTCTGTGTGCGACGCCCTTCCCATCGGTGGGGTCGGTGAGTTGGTTAAATGTTAGTGTATAGTGTTTTGAGCAGGGCTTGGGCCCTAGTGGTCGCGTCGTCGGAGTCGTCGAGGGTGTGCTTCGATCTCCTTCGGATGCGGGTGAATTTGAAGTTCGAAATGGAATTGTAAGAAACGGCACTCACAATCAGGGGGTTGGATGAGTGACCACAGAGCCAATATATCGGTGGGAAGCCAGCTTCAGGTAATGAGCTGATCTATATGTAGATTATCATTACGCAAAAACTACGGCGCACCGGTGGCCTTGCGTATGAAGCGATTTTGGATTACCAGAAGTGAGTGAATGCGTCGCGTGTCATTATACGAAATTTATGATTTGAAGTAATATCAGTAAACTTTTTTTTAAATTACAGTCACCCATCATACAATATGTGAACTGCACAAATATGTACTCGTATTTGATATGTTGCTTTAGGTTTTTGTGTATATAAGTTAAAGTTACCCATAAATCTTCGACGTTCAAACATCAGCCTCAGCAGATAGTCTTCCAATTGAAATTAATCTCCTTTAGTTAACTAAATCCCTAATTCATATCCCGCCTCCTAACTAAATATCGAATAGTTAAGTATTATTAATTCGATCAAATGCCCATGTTACTGTTAAGAAAATTAAGGGATATGATTTGAGACACAATCTATAGAAAAGACCGTAACCCTCTCATATTTATAAATAATAATATATATAATTATAAAATATCTATAAAGAATTAAGTTTATAGATCGAATTAAATTTATGATAGATATACTGTGATTTAATTTTATTACAATTAAATAATGAGTCAAAACCAAGCAATAAGGGTGATGTGTAAGGCTAACAAATTATTATTATACCATGTTTTAGGGAAGGGAATAGTGATATAGTAAAATAATAAAAAATAGTAAAACTATATTTTTAACAAAATTATCGCTTAAAAGTGAAAATTTTGGGTAAGGAGACTACGCACTGCAATGTGCAAGACGAACAAACTTCTAAATCGACTTCGACTTTTTTGCCTTTTTTGTTAGCACAGCATCAAGCAGATCGTAATTGAAAGAATGAGAAAAAGGATTGGAAACAATACTCCAATACGGAACTACTAAAATATATTTACATTTAAATATTACAATTTCTTTTTCCAAACTATTATTTTATTTTGGCATAGGCTTCGAAATAAAAACCCGCGAATCTGAATTATAAAATTCAGTCATGTCCAAGTTGTTCTTACACAATTAGTGTCACCATATAAAATAAAACATGAGCATTCATCATTTGTAATAATTTTGTGATTGTAATATTACGTGTTATGATATGATGGTGTTGTACTGTATAATAAAAACGGTAATTATGTTGAGAACTAACTAAGTGACCAATGGAGATGGACAAGCAATTTCGGAATATCTAAAACTAATATTATAAAGATGAAGACTTTGTTTGGTTGAAAGCGCTAATTGCAGGAATTACTGGTTCGAATTAAAAAAATATTTTTATGTTAGATCTATTTATGGAGGAAGGCTATATAACATCACGCTACGGCCAATAGGGGCATTAATGAAAAATGATGCAAAAACGGGAAAAATTATTCCATTTGAGAGCTTCCGTTGCGTGTGCTGCGCTGCGTAAACGGTTAAAGTTACGAAAAAATCATGTATGACGAAATTGTTCCCCTTTAAAAGTTCTAAAAAAAAGCTTTGCTTTACCAAGCACCCTGTAGTCTACGCAAACGAAGTCGCGGGCACAGCTAGTACATAAACATAATGAAAAAAAATTATACAATTGAATAATTAGAATTAAATTAATGTCTTTAAACTATATAACTTTATGAATTGAAAAAAGTTATAACAGGTTATGTGTATTATTAGTAAAGTCACCAACAACGTTAACGTAAGTATAATTTGTTTGACACTCGACAGCTACCGTACTGCCACTTGAAAGGATGACGTGAAACAGAATCAGCAGTGATGGTGAAGTAACACTCCTTGAGGGCTGTCATCGCCCCGTTCGAGTGGGGCCTTTCAAAATTAAACTTGATTAAGGCGTTTTTTTATTATAAGACGAGGTATTTTCATTTGGTTGCACGCTGCACGATACAAGCTGCATGACGACTAGGTCGGCTTGAACTGTGCAGGTCTACGCTTTTCATAGAATACCACTATAACTTAGGCTACCGAGTTTGATCGACAATTAACAGAGCATGGTTATAGTCAACCAATAGCTTATAGGTAAAGTAAAAATATTTTTAAAATAAACGACCCGACTATAATTAAATACAAAGTTAACATATATTCTAACTAAATTATATAACTAACTTATTTTCTAATAATTTCATTTTACTTAAATCAATCGCTTTGACGTTATGTGTATACGTTCTATTCAAAAAATGGGCTTAATATATTTTGTCACTCATCCCCCCAATTCAATCGTTAATAAACCACAGATATGTAAATTTTATGTTGATTTTACCACATCTCAATGGTTATGGTATTTATTAGACAATAGATTGATAAGATTCAATCACACACATATCTCTTGATTTCCTAAATATTGACAACAATATCTTTAACTTCTTATTAGGCTCTTGTTGCTCTGTCTATCTCGTAAAGGAAAAGAGGCATGTGCGTGTGTATTACACGGTTATTTTTTTATGGAACTAAGAGGTGTAACGAACGGGTGCACGGTTTACCTGATGGTAAGTTATAACTGCAGCCCTTTAACACATACATTCATCATCGAGAAATAATCAAAATGCACATATATGTGGCCCCTCTGTTGAATGAGATAGAATGCCTTGTTACTACTGTCCTCAATCACTCAAATGACAATATCACTGAAATAAACACAACACTATTACCCTGGTATGCTATGAGTACATGGTACTTGTCCGGTCGGGTCAAATCTTTCATGCTGTAGATAACAAGCGGCAATATATCTTTAAAGTGAAAATTTCAAATTCGAATATTCAGTATATTCCGCCACAAATTTATTATTATTACTTTTTTCACGGCAAAACACTAAAGAGTTTATTGCTTTTGTTCCCTTTTGAAAATATTTAATTTTTGGAATCGGTGTATAAAATATTCTGGATTGGTCATGTTTATTCAATTTCACGGTCTTTCACCGCGAAATTTCAACTTGGTCTTTCAATCACTATAAGGTCAAATGACACGCATTCACCGTGGTATTTTAAAACGAAAATATGCATGACGAAATATAAATGTCATAATAAGAATGTCATTTATAATCAAAATGCTCTGGTTATCGAAAACATAGAAAAAAGTGTAACATGTAAGAAAATTTACTTCATATTAATGTCTTTGAATAAACAATGTGATTTTAAGAAGTCGTTTAAGCATAAGGAAAAGATACGCAAGGTGGATGTAAATCTTTTGGCTATACAGCAAACAAATGTATCAAAAAATATGTAATCAAAAAATTTTAAATTCTGAATCAAATTTATAATATAACTTATATGAACTCATCTAAGATTTTAATATAAATTATATTAAAATACAACTTTTAGTTGTTTTTAATAACACTGAGTAGACCTACGCTAAAGAGAAGAGCATTAGAATTTAACAAAAATTTTTTGATGCCCGTTACATGACCCATTAGTGGACATACAAAAAATATTTAAAAAAATCTATTTAGGTATTTTGGGAAATTATGGTTCTCAATTAGTAAGTTTGATCTGCGGCATGAATGCGACACCTAGAACGGCGAAGGACGAAGAGAAAGGGAAAAAATAAAAACCAATTTGTTAAAATCGTGCTGAAAGTGCCTTCTAAAAACGTAATATATTATTTATTAATAATATATTTTATTATGATATAAGGATTCAAAAATATATATTGTTACATTCCCTACAAAGTAAAAAAAATACTATACTCGCTGGTGTGGTGCTTGCAATCGGTGATTCTGGAGTTGAGATTAGGGCGGAGTTTGCATGCTCTTTCTATTGGAAAGAGCTACTAGTAAGAAAGACTTTTTTTTGCCTAATTTAGCAAAATAATTTTATATTATTTTCAGTTTCCTTTTTTGGTCTAATGGCCGCTGTTAGTCCGAGGCTTTTACAGTTTCACCTTATTGGGAGATGACCGAGCGCTTATGGCGCTCTGGCGTGATCTCTATTAGTGGGTAACCAGCACAAGAGCTCCCGAAAGGGAGCCTCGGCTAGCGTCGTTGCCCTGTTGCGCCTGAGCGACTGACTCGAGCCTCGGCTCGATCAGTTGCTTCTGACTATGGAATATCTAAATGAATATCTCTATTATTATTGACTAACTGTACCACCACTTTTTCAGAAATTATTTTTAGTTTAGTATGAAAATATATAAATATAAAAAATACTGAAATTGGTTATGGTTGTCCCGTGTTACTGATACAGGAATCGAACCTACCTACCATTGAATCATATTTATGTATGTAAAGTCATAAACCACTATTTTTTTTAAAGATGATACGACGACGCCGTAGCCGAAACCATGTACAGCTGCAGATTATTGATGAACTGAGTTATGATCGTGAAAGAGAATATCCTCCATACAACGACAAAATAAAAAGTTTCACCCATCTATTTCCATTTTATAATAAATTTAATATTTTATTTGTGTACCTCCTTATAATGAATGCTTGTCTCCCTATCCTTAAAAAGCTGTTAAGAAACTGTTAATTTTACGGAACTAAATCCGTCATTGCCGTTGATGATGAGGGCTGTTTCTTCTGCCGCGCAAAGGTAAATATGCATAAAAGCAGCCAGATTTCTTGGCATGTGGCACCGGGGCGAGAAGAGTTACTTAATAATTACTTTTTGATAAATGTAATAATATAAGTTGTAATCATAAAACATATTGTTTGTTAAATAATAATAGTAACCCACCAGGCAGAGATAGAAATAAATATCCCCATAATAACAATAAAAGACTGACCAACAACTATCGGTATATATATATATACATATAGATATACATCCTAAAGAATGGCACCGTCGACATCTGTCTAGCTTGCCATCGCCCTGGTGAGCCCCTCATCCATGTTATCTCCGGTTAGCTCCCGAGTGTCTGCACAGGCACAACCTAGCAGCCAGGTTTCTCCCCTTAAGCTCGCTCTAAAGTACAGTCTTGTTGATCGTAGATTGACTTATTATAAGTACACAGAGTAAGGAGATCGTGCTCGAAAATATTCTCCAGGCTCTATTGGAATCTGACCATCATTACGGACTATTCTTGATAATAAGCCTAATATCGTGTTCCATCAACACGATATTAGGCTTATAGATACCGCGCACGGTCAAAGATATAATCGACATCACCATCCCATATAACAAGAACCTTTTTTTGTATTATTACATTGTGGGTAACAAACGAGCACACAGTTCCCCTGATGGTAAGTGATTCCTGCGGCCCATGACTTCTACATTCATCCTTGACAAGGAATCATAATGCAGATGCGTTGCCCTTGAGAACAGATAGAATGTCACGTCACCAGTAATAAAGATCTCCGGATCCCTACACTCACCAGACGAAAAACAGCAATATTATACTGATATTTTACGCTGGTATTATGTGAGGGCGTGGTCCTACCCCGGTCGAGCTGACCCATTCATTCTGCAGTTAGAAACAGTGTAGCTCAACCACTGAGTCTAGTACTCGTGAAAGCTGAAACAGACAAGGACACAAAATTCCTGCACCTAGCACACTAGGTGACCAAAATGTGGGGTGGTATGACTGAAATTATCCCAATATCCCATAAATGCAGGAAGCCGTGCTCCGGCCGCGCTCAACACCGCTCGTATTTCTCGCACGTTTCTCTTCCTTTCGCCCTAACTCTCAACCGCTTGGACACCACTGTCGAGGGATTTCCGTCTGTTTGTTCTTTACATTTGTAATTTATTGTATTGTACATATCTTATTTTATTGACCAACCACGATGATATATAAAACTATCCCCAAAAAAATAATAATATGTTTATTCAAATCTCTCTTACATATATATATATAGCACAAAGTAGAGACCTTCTAGTAAATAAATAAATACTTGAATAGCTCCATAACAATAAATTTGTTATCATAGATAAACATACGTTTGATTATTTAGGTAAAATTTATAAAAACCAACAGATATCATAAAGAAAATAAAGAATTCATGGTTAATTTTTTGATAACGCAAATTTACATATTCATGCTTGCACCTGTGTGGTGTATCTATGTGTAGTAATATTGTCATTTTACTTTAATTATTATAAGGCCAAGATTTTAGATGATAGAGCATTAAATTAATTAAAGTATTAAAAATTATAGTGAATCTGAAAAAGAAGACTCTGTCGCATGTTTAGCAGTTTACTTATTTATTATACAGGTGGAGTTATTGTTTGCTAAACTGACGACTCGCGAATACTTCTTTAGTGCGGTCTGTACTTGCAACATGGTAAATTTTATATATTACATGGTTATTAATTATTTTAGAGTCGTAGGTTAGTTTATTATGAATTTCTAAAGTAAAGTGTACAATTTTCTAATTGTTAATATTTTTTTAATATTTTATTGGAGTGTCAATATGGTCGAATAGCCTAATGGTTTAGGGTGTGGTCTGCCACACTTAAGGTCGTAAGTTCGAATTCGCCATTCTACTATTGTCGTGGACCATCTCCCAGTACAAGTATTTACAGCTCAGTTGGATTGTTTAACCGGAATATTAGGAAAGTTTACTATTAAATGTATAAAATGAAGCATTACTATTCTTTTTTAAAAAAAAAATTTCAATATAATAGTTAAGTAAACATAAGTAAAGTAAACCTGTATGGAAATAAATCACTTATAATCGATATCGTCGAGTGCGTTTATTTTGTTGATTTTGCTTTGCAAGCCCCTCTAAATCAGGATGAAATTTAAGCTGTAACGGTTTGTGTAAGTGCTGTATACATATTTTTCGGTTATATCAATTATAACTACGAATCTTAAGATTTTTATAACCAAGATGTAAATATAAATCATAAATGTATAATACTTTACCCAATAACAATTGTTTCAAAAAGTCACGTCAAGGCAAAATTGTTAATTGTTGTATTTGTATATATTGTAACTATTTACTGTAAATTGTATAAAATCACTGATCGATTTCATAGGTAAAGATATTGCAACACTTAGATATTGCAAAAAGGCTTACCGTGATCATTGGCGACGGCGTATTGGTAATTGGGTATGAGGTCCGGCAGGTCGTGTCGCGAGGGCGGCGATGGTGGCGGAGGCCGGTACGCGGACTCAACGGCGCTATAAGCCAGTGGCCACTCACGATCCCCCATCCCTCCGTACGAACAGTACTCTCCACCGTATGCTAGCTGCTGACCACCAGAACTTGAGTGCGAGTACGCGCAGGCCCCGTAGTCTATGGATGTCGAGCCTCCTGTGCTTGTCCCACTCCCACCGGCCAATTCATAACCCGTCGGTTGAGACGGCGGCAATGCGGCAACTCCACCCCCGCATAGGTAGCTCCCGCTACCGAACTGCGGCTTCAGTGCTTGACACTTGCGACGGAACCCACGCGGTCGTCGCCTGAACGAGCCCTCCTCGAACATGAACTCGGTTGACGGGTCTATTGTCCAGTAATGCCCCTTACCGGGTCTCCCCAGCCCTTTGGGAAGTTTTACGAAGCATTCATTCAAACTGAGATTGTGTCGAACGGAATTCTTCCAGCCTTGATATGAACTCCTGAAGAAGGGGAACTGTTGCTGGAGAAAGGCGTAGATTTCACTAAGCGTTAACCGTTTGTTAGGTGAGTGCCGAATGGCCATGACGATGAGGGCGATGTAGGAATATGGAGGCTTTTCTTGCCGGCGCGTGGCGGGCGCCCGCCGCGCCGCCTCTTCCGTGGCTTGGTGCTCGGTCTTCATGCGTGCGCGTGCGCGTGCGCGTAGGTGCGCGTGTCGGGAAGTAGTGCGGCCGCCCACTGCGCGTTGTGCGCCGACGCCCAGACCGCGCCGCCCCGAGACTCTCCCCACTGCTCTTTTGCCCCTGTCCCTCACCTCGCCATCCGCCGCCCTGGCACACCCACACTTTTCAGCGCAGTTGCTTATTGGCAAGCAAATTTGTTTTTTTTTTAATGAAAGTAACGAGAATGAAATGATCGGATGATAAACGAGCACATAGACTCATACAACTGTTCTCATCAAAGTAGCACAATGTGAACCTTGGAGGACTAAGGTGAAATGGCCTAATATCAGGAACTTTTCTTTTGATTCTCATAACTTATTGTAACGGCCGTGACTACGATATTTAACATTTGATGCGTTTGCAATAATAGTAACCGCTTACATACAAACGCTGTAAAGACAGTTAAGAAAGCATCAGTGATGAAAGCGGGGGCAGAATATCGTCAGACCAGCACCATGGCGGCGGTCGTTGCACCCGAGCCCACAGCCTGTATCATCCACATTCCCGTACAAACACTAAAGAACGGAAAACCCGCTTAGACAATAATATTTATCCGTCGCAAGGACGCCTGTCGAACGCCCGCTCTTGACCTAGCACAATTAAAGCAAACATTTTACTAGATCTATAAAACAGTTATACGACGTATACCAAATATTTACCATAAAGCGTAAACCAAAAGTTTTGCATTAAACTTGCCGGATTTATTTACTCAACTTCGTATAAACGACCGCCGTGTTACGAAAACTATCCTTAGCACTCGGAATTAGAGTATCTTTTTGCAGTATCTTAACGTGTGACTAATGATTCATACGACTAGAGCAAGCCCATCGGGGAAGTCATTGTGGAAAAACGTAACTATTCAAGTTTGTACCTTATAGTACGGTTAAACGTTTTAAAATCGTTCGACAAGTGCCTACATTTTTATACTTTACAATAATCTTAACTCTAAACATCAGTCGTGTCACGTTAAATACTTCAATATAAAAAAAGTTGTGAAGTATCTACTTCAGAAAAGGAAGTCTTAAAATTTTACAATACAATAAGTTTTTCTTTTCTGACAACATTAATTGCACTGAAAACAACTGTTGCATTACTGTTGATGACATTTCTAATATAGTCATATGTAATGTAAGTTCATGTTTAATTATTAGTAATTTATACAAATTACGTCATAATATATGAATGGCACGATTATGTCAGTGTAACAATCATCTATTGCTGAACATAAGCATTACGGGTCTGCATCCAGTGTGAAATAGTAGCACTGCTGAATTTGATAGCGTGAGAGTACAAAGCAGGAGACAACGCATCTGCATCTTGAATCTGTGTTGTGGATGGATGCTATCTCTTACCGTCAGTTGAACTTTAGTGAACTTACGTAATATTCTCTATATTCTGATGTTCATTTTCTTCGCCAAGCCAATTGTAAATCGGCAAATAAATTCCCAATTAAAAATGTTCGTGATGTTTATGCCAGGGAAAACCCGGATTATAAATTGTATTATAAGATTATGCTATAAACCACGTGAAAACGTCCGGCATTGAAACTTTCACAGCCTCTTATACCGATATTTAGCATTGTAACAATAATGAATCGACTATCTATTGACTAAATCTGACGTTTAAACTTTTTTATTAATTATTATTTAGAATCGATGTTTATTTTGGTTACCAGCGAGCTGAGCAACTCTCGTGTCGCAATAAATAAATAAATCATTATTATGGAATAGTGCTATAAATACGAGGCCACGACGAGATGGGCGCACGGTTGCTGATCTTTGTCATAAACAATCGGTTTCGTAGTAAACATGGCTTCTACAACTATTTCTCAAGAATATTTACCGCTATGTTAATGCCTAATTATACACAGTTGTACCTAGATATATAAATAAATAAGTTTTCGTGTTTTTTATCCCAATGGGAACTGAGAGCTGACGCTTCCCAAGAATGGGTCGACTCGACCGGAGAAACACCAGGATCATCACAGAATACCAACGTGAAATAGCAACATGTGTATAAAGTGTTAAGTACAATTACCCCTATCGAGGTGCCCTATGTCCTTCGAGCGGACAACGCATAAGCATCTTGAATCTTCGTTGGGATGGATTTATGATGGGCCACAGTTACCATCAGTTGATCTATTTATCGCTTCCTTATACTGCATATAACAATTTTACTTGGAGTTTATATCCTAAACATGATATAGGGTTACCTTACGCAAGTTTCCGCCATCGCCATTTTCAGCGGTTCGTGAACGGTAGTTTCATTCAATATTGTCTATATTCTAATTGTTAAATGAAAATTAACTACAGTGTGTATATTTTATGTATGTTAGTTAAATATATAATAAGATATAAACCATAAATAAGTGAACATATTACAGTATCCTAAGAACTAAAAGTAAATAAAAAATTCATTGTATTAATTAGTTACAGAAATTACGAGAGTAACTAAATTCAAATCGGTCCAAGGAATTGGGATTTGAAACTGCGACCTATGGATTGGACTCCGACGTCTTTACCCCTAGGCTATGACGCCGGAGTCTAACCAACTCTAATGTTGTCAAGGTAAATCATAGACAAAGCGCATACATTTTATATTGATACTTGTACCTACGTTCTATAAAATCCTCAGTTGACGGAAAACAGAAGAAAAAACAGCTCGTTCACTATGGATACTTTAAATAGGTCCATATTCTATCCAACTTGCTCTTTCTAACGCAAGCTCTCTTAGCGCTACAGATTTGAGAGAGACTTGGATGAGTTGGAACGGGCCGCAAGACTCCGCCCACAAGATGGCGCGTCGCACTGAAAACGTGCGCGGGCGCCGAAAGTTGCCTGTTCTTGAACCATCCATTCATCACCGTTTACGATCCAGTGATGTTATCTTTGAGGTTTTTATGGTTTCGCCTTAATTTTTGGTATGCAATTAGACATTTATGAGTCGTGTAAATTGATTCTCAACCACCAGAACCAAACAAATTGTTGTCGTAAATTTTCAAGATCGCATAACATTAGTCAAGTATATGTCAAGTAACAAAGGTTAGTTAAACACATTAGTATACTAAAAAAAATCATGAAGTATATCACGCTAGTATTTTATATTACGTTTCTTAACTTTTAAACACGTTTTACGAGCAGTGAAAGAAATTAACAATTTATGCGGAGTAGTAGTTTCAAGCACGGCGATATTTTCTGATTGCTAACAAGGAGCATGTATCACACATGTAACATGTAACACAGTAACTCGTTCGAACTGTGCTTTAATGTAAATCACGTTTAAAAGACCCGAATTAAGTCTCAGCTAAACAATTTTTTTACAACAAATATATGACTAGAATTGGTGTGAGTATTAATGAACAGTTGGGCTGTGTGGTCGTTTGTCATCTTTATTTCATAAAATATATAAGGTACGTACCGTAACTGTAATATTCATGTTCCTCTCCGGAGGATCATGTCTCCGGCTAACTCTGAGTGTCTGCACATGCACAACCTAGCAGCTAGGTTTCACCCCCTAAGCTCGCTCTAAAGTATATCCTTGCCGATCGTAGAGTGCCTTGTTAAAAGGACACAGAGGAAGATCGTGCTCGAAAATACTCGCCAGTCTCTATTGGAATCTGCTCATCATCAACAGGCCGGACTATTCCTGAATGAGCCTAATATCGTGTTCCATCAACACGATATTAGACTTGGGGCACAGATATTTTTAATCGTCATCACTATCGCATATAACAAGAATATATTTTATTATTACTACATTCAGAGTAACGAACGGGCACAGTTCACCTGAAGGTAAATAATTTCTGCGACCCATGACATCTATATTCATCCTATAGACAAAGAGTCCTAATGCCGATGCTTTGTCACACTGAGGACTGAGATGGAATGTCTAGTCACCAGTAACAAAGTTCTCCGGATCCCTACACTCACCAAACGAAACAAATCAGCATTATGCTGCTATTTCACGTTAGTATCCTGTGAGGGCGTAGTCCTACCCCGGTCGAGCTGACCCATTCATTCTGTAGCTTAAAACCGAACTGCAGTGTAGCTCTACCACGTAAAAGTACACGATTCGATTCTGTACTCTTACTTCCAATGCAGAATCGAGAGACGTAAATTAAATTCCTAATCAGTACTCTACATTGGTGCAAAAAATTACTTAAACCGGTAAAGCCTCGCTACAGCACGAATAGGCAGGGAATACGAAGCCATACTCTTTCAGAAATGGTCCACGCCCTCGCAGTTATAGCAAAGCAAAAAATATATATATATTGACGTAAAATAGCACCGAAATGTTTCATATGGTGAGTGCAAAAAACCGATAGCAAGTTAATGTGCAAAGATATGTAGATGTTATAACAGGTTAAGAAAAGCAACGTGTCATGCAAATATAAAGCAAATTAAAATATATATTTATATATAATATAATAAATAATATATATTTATTCGTAGTTTTCAGTCGAACAAAAAATTACTATGTATAAAACTTTAAAAAAATTATATTATAATATATGTATATTTTTAATCTACACTTTACAATTTAAGTTTAGTAACCTAAATATTAAATTGCAAAGTTGCCTGAAGTACACGGCAGACATATTGCGTGTTAAGAGATTAGTAAAACACCCGACGTTTGCTTTTTAGGTAGGCGACACATTATTGTCATAACTTTTAAGAACTGCTATCTGAATGACAAATTATTTACAGTTAAGCTAAATATCACAGAAGCGATAAACAACAAAGTTTTATTGATGATTATAAGACGGCGAAACAAAAAACTTTTAACTATACTTTACCGAGAATCTCGATACAAGCTCGGCTAATTAACTTACGAGTAGTCATAAGATATGACTACATTCTATTTATTTAAATATAGAGGGCTTGGTCAACAGGTGATTAAGTCCCCTTTATAGATTACAATGTTGCATCGTATAACTAAACGTCCGGTCTTGTTTCTGCCTTATCTGGCTGGAGAAGTGCAAAAATACCATTACATACACCGACTTTATAATCTGTTTATAAATTGTGCCCTTGATCCGCACCTTCTATCACTTTACACAATTAGATGATAGTCTCTTGGACTATGCAAAACTATTAATTGCGATATCTCCAGAAAGAAGCCGAAAGATAACATCTACTCTATTAGTCATATCTAACCATGCAAATTGAAGTGGCTAAATAGGCTAATTATGATACTTTTGTACCGTACACACTTCACTTATAAAGGTGTAGTACATTTTTTTGTATTATGTAGAGAATGACAGAAATGAAAGGCAAAAATCCAAGGGTATGTGATTATAAATTCCTCAGAGTAGCGATATGATCCACTGTCTCATTGCCGTCCAGACTAATATGAGAAGGCCGGCAACGCAATTGCGACTCCTCTGGTATTTGTAAACGTGATACAGTTAAAATATAAAAATTGTATTTATATATATATTTATTTATTAGGAAGCCAACGTTATATACAATGTTTTCAAAGTACATTAAGTACATTAAACTACTCATGTAACATTGTATATCCCACTTAAAGGTTAACTCAGCATGCATTAAACTAGACTAAATTTAATAAACTAATATAAAAAAATAAAAATAATATATGTATATATATATAATATTGCGCAGCTTAGATACCAGATGTACATTCGTTGTAAACCCTGAGTACTAAGTACAAGTACAAGATTCGCCATACAATACATAGCCCCATAATATTGTTATTTTTCACTGGTATTCTGAGAGGTCCTCCCTAGTTATCCCAACTTATTCCTGTTGCAGCTAAAACCTAGCCACAGTGTAGCGATGCCGAATACATTAGTTCATTCAAAACATTCTGAACATACAATAAGCCCGCTTAAATATATGAAGAGTTAGTAAAGTAAGTACCTAATAAGTAAAATTTCTAATAGAATTTTAAATGTTACGTTGGCGAACATACTATTTATACGTTAAAATTTTCTCATTTAAAGCACAACGCGACTGCATCCGTACCTACCAGTAATTGAAATGCCGTGCCGATTTGCCGACGCCGGTTGCATTTCTGCTAGGTGCTAGAGGTTATTCCTATCTCTATATCTGTGATATATATCCTTCGTTCTCATGTTGCCCTAGTACCAGTTCGAAAATACGATGTGCTTGCCTCTACCGTTTTGGTCTTATACATCTTGACTTTCTAAAAATAGACGTTCGTGCGTCTTGTGTGTGTAATTAATAAAAAATATTTTCTTAATTAGATTATTATTTACTTGATTAGAAACTAGAAACTATATTAAAAAAATCTCTCAAAGGCCTGTTAGTGATAGTCAGTTACAGTATCTACTATACAGTATTATGTTTTCCGAAACTAAATACCTATATAAAGAAAATTAGTTTATTTTTTTAAATTATTTCACCTCCACCCTCGTCGACGTGATGCGCAATCACAACGACGCATGTGCTGCCAACAGAGAAAGATCGCAAATTACATTTTATGACGAAGTAGCCATGTGCACAGTATCCGTCAACAGGTACCAAGCGCACAACGCTAGGGCTACGAAACGTTAATAACGCACTGAAAATGTAATCATTCGTAAATAATATCACTTTGGAAATTTTCTGCATTGTGCTTACTTTTAGTTGACATAATTATATTTATCGTTAAATGTTTACATTTAATAGATATTTGCAAATAAAACATATCTTCCTAATATAATCTCCAAAACATTTTATTCAAAACAAAAAAACCAATATCATCTAACACTTGATCTCACTATGATTTTGTCAAAATATAATTTTAATTAACTGTGTATATCTTACAAGGAGGTGATGACCCTGTCGGTGCCGATTCGCGTGTCGTAGCAGCTTCTCGTACATGCCTACATTTACTCCACATTGCTTTGTGAGCGAGGCGTATGTTTTAATAAGAAACAGACTTCAGGAAGCGGCAACTAGATTTATTTCAACGATTTCATTTGCAGCCCGGGCCTTGCTGCGTAAACATTTCATCGGGGAAAGTTGGAGTGTTGAAGCCTTGACAGTTAGCGGTACATCAATACCATCGCATAAAATGTAGCAAGTATTAATACAGTTTAGAAATTCTCTATTCAATCCAATGACTAATGAGAGAAGAATATTTTAGATTTTTTTCCTATTAACACTCATAACTGATACAATGTTTCTCTAGCATTTCTACCCCTTTTTTATAAACAAATGCCTTAACCTTCCCAGCCGACTTGTGTGTTTTTGGTTATTGCTGCCGATTTGACTGTGGAGTGGTGGATCCATGTGTCTTCCATTGTCACATCCAATATCTTTTTTATATACATACTATATGTTGTGTTGATGTTCAGGTCAGTCAGCACGTCAGCAAACGCGGTACCACTTCAAACAAAGCTTTCTCATGGACAAGTGTTCATGCAAAATAGTTAATACATTGGCTTCTTAAGACATTATCTTTAAGATGTTAGTTTATCTCCTTCCTCAACGATTCTCTGCTGTGGATGTTTTCTAAAACAACTGTCAAATTTTAGTGACCAAAGCGATCAGCACCATCAGTAAGTATCATCACGACCGTGTCCAAAACCAGAAAACCACTTCGCCACCATATATCGTGATGGTGTAGAGTATAATAATATTTGTCAAAAAGTACCGCCGGTACTTTTTTCATTAAGAATGAATTAATAAATTAATAAATAATTTATTAACACACGAAACTCAGATTAATTAATTGTTTTAAAAATTACAAAGGTACGTCAATAAACCATTGTAACTTATAAACTAACGTTCTAAATGTCATGAAATTTAGACATAACGTTGTTGTTACTATATAAAACTCATATGTATTTGTCACTATTGACATTTATATCCCGTGTCCTTAACACCGCATCTGTACCATCCAATCATTAAAGGGCAAGCAACTCACCTGATAGTATAATTACCGCTGCCCTGTCATGGGCTTGCAACAGCAGAGGAGTCGCAGATGTGTTTCCGGTCTTTAAGAAAGGTGTGGGCTCTTTTCTTGAAGGTCCCTAAGTCGTATCAGTTTGAAAATACCGCCGGCGATAGCTTATGTCACAGTGCAGTTGTGCGTGACAGAAAATTTCGCGTAAAACACACAGCGGTTGATTGCCTACCGGCGAGATGATGAGGATGAAATTTTGAATTCTGTCGTGATGTACAATGATTAAACTCAGCGGCCGGAATTATTATAATATTAATCTGAACAACTCCTCAGAACATTCCCCATGGTAAATTCGGTAAAAAATTCATATGGATGTAACATCTGCACATGTGTTACATCAGACTAGGGGAACAGTTGATGTAATCTGGTAAGAACCTTAAAATTCCATCGTGGTTGAAATCGACTAAGATCGGTCATATCAAATACGACAAAGTGGGAGACGTTTATTATCGTTATTACCCGCAGGAATTACATAAATTGTTCACACGGTGAGTTAACTATAGTAAAAGTGGAAAATTTATAAGACACCAGGATATTCGTACATACGTTTTAATTGAGAGTCATTTAAAATTAAGATAGGCCCGGCTTGCTCATATAACACGTGTCTTAGGGGCAATTTTCGAATTGTCCCGATAGGTGAAGAATATTTTTAACAGTGATAGAGGTACACTGCAGTTTGTTTCTAACTGCAGAATGAATGGGTCAGCTCGACCGGGGTAGGACCACGCCCTCACAGAATACGTTGCGTGATATAGCAGCATAATGCTGCTGTTTCGTCTGGTGAGGGAAGAGATCCGGTGACCTTTATTAGTGACGAGTGACGAGGCATTCCATCTCAGTCCTCAAGGGTGACAACGCATCTGCATTACGATTCCTTGTCAAAGATGAATGTAGATGTCATGGGCCGCAGGAATCACTTAACATCAGGTGAACTGTGCGCTTGTTTGTAACTCTCTATGTAATAAAATAAAAAATAACTGTTGAAGCCTACTGTCTTTTTATTGCCTGTGTGTAGGTGTCTCCATGAAATCCAAACTCGTTTTGATTATTTTTGTAAAGAAAAATTACATAATAAATATCTAATCTGTACTTATATTATAAAGCTGAAGGGTTTGTTTGGTTGAACGTGCTAATCTCGGGAACCACTTGTTCGAATTGAAAAATTATTTTAGTGTTGGATAGTCCATTTATAGAGGAAGGCTATATAACATCACGGTACGACCAATAGGTGCGGAGCATCAAACAAAAAAGTTCCAAAAAACGAGAAATATTATTCCTTTTGTGAGCGTCCGTTGCGTGTGCTGCGTAAATGGTTAAATGTACGTATAAATCATGTACTACGGAATTTTTCCCCTTTAAAAGTTAAAAAAAAAGCGTTGCTTTACATGAGACATACCAAGGATACCCTGTAGTCTACGCAAACGACTGTCAACTTCCAATTTTTGCAACGCAATTATATTTTATTATATTATTTTTATTATATTATATTATGTGTATTATTTATTATATTTGAACAAATTTCAAGTTTAAAAAAAACTTATTATACTTGCTATGCAATAAATTCCTGCCTAAACTTCCTTGAAGTGATTTTTTATGAGAAGATTTTCTAGTGATGATAAATTTGCACTGCCTCACCTCAATCATAATGCAGACGCGTTATCTTGTGACTTGTGAGGTGAAATGCTTGCTGGTGACGACCAGTATTAAAGTCACCGGATTATTTCTTTGAAGCACGGAGTCCTTTAACTAATTTTTATGCTAGCTAAATAGTTAATTCATTTTTAGTCTATTTTTCATAAAGCCCGGCCATATTCCGGAGCAGAGTTATGCTCGATACGGCTTATTACTGTCCTATTACAAATTCTACAAACTTGGTGACTATGTTTCGTGATACTGCCACGTACAAAATAGTAATTTTTAGGTTCACGGAAAATTTAATTATTATATTAAATATGTACGTGTTATACTATATAGATATATCGGTTTCTGGTCCAGTTATCGGACCATTGTCACCGCACACCGCTCCACTGTGGATTTCATAAGAATATAAAGTAACCACGCTTCAAGTAGAATAAAAGTAGGAACGTGTTTAACGTGTCTAAGAAATATATTTATAGCATGGCCCACAGGAATCGCTTAACATCATGTGTCTGTTTTTTTTAGCCTGAATACAATTAAAAATATATTTTTATTCTTTCTTTACAGTTCGCGTGGCAATACTTTAAGCTGCAATTATAAACTTCACCAGCTACCGAACTCCGGTTCCTCCCCTATGAAATGGCAAGAGAACGACCGGACATTGACATACTATTCTATATAATATTTTAATGACCTACAACAGGCTTTTGTTTCGTCATATCCTGTCCATCAGATCGTTGTCTGTATGATATCTTTAGTCAATAATATTGCCCATTGGGTAGCCCGATTTTTATCCTTAGTTATGGAAGTAAACACTGAGTTTTAATTTATGTCTTTGTTAAACGGTTTTACGTTATTTATATCATAAAATTATAAATTAAATAGAATCCCATATATAATATGTTTCGCGGACCGAATCCAAAACATTTGGTTTTACGTTTTTTTTAAACGTTGATTTTACGGGTTAAATCGGGAGGTCGGGTAAATTAAAAATATAAAGTCGTCTACGTTACAGCCCAGCTTTAACAATATAATATAACATTCTAGCCTCATCCGATTGCGGAAAGGCAAGAATGTTATTACACGCACAACTTCATTTAAATTAATATTAAATCAGTCTTCCGGCCTCGTTCCGCACACATTCCACCATAATGTGATACACGTCTCCAATTTTCCCGCATTCTGTAAAATTTGCAGAAGGCACTTTTCCCGACAGATATGCAAAACAGTTTATATGAGTGGTATATGACCAAGAACGAAGCCGAAAGCCGATGGTTATATGTTCTACTCTTATTGGCATCTATACAAGGGACATGAAGTGGATTAGGTTTTGTACCATATAAAGGTTACACTTGTTTTATTAACTAAGGCATCAGTACCCAATGCCATCACCTGACACCGGTACAGTCTGGTGTAGACAACAAACAGTTCACACAATACCATGTAATATTAAACGTTGCCATAGGCGGTACACCTCTATCTCTACGTTTATATTTGAATGGAACAAGATCCATTACCAGAGCCAACGTAAACATCGGCACGGCCGACGGCAACTTGAAAGGCATTTACGACCATTTAAACCGTCCGACAGCTTTTTGTTCTTTGCCGCACAAGAGGCTAGTCTAATTAAGACACTGCAAGGTGTTATTCTTAGTACCGTAATGAAAGCAGCAAAGCTTTCAGTGAATTGAAACCTCAAATCCGCAATACTGTTACTACTTTTAAACGCCCAACGTTTCTTGTTAATAGAGACAAGTAAAAACAGTGTTATGATGCTACCTGTACTGCCGATATACTGTAATTGCATGTTCGTTACCCGATCGTTCGACCCACTCAAGAAAGATCATGAACCTTGTAGCAGCGTGATTCTACCACACATTAAACTCTGTTTAAGTGTTATCTTATTGCATATACAGAGGTGACATTTAATGTTTTTTGATATTTAATGTTCGGAGGTTTCATTTGACTAAATATATCTTGCTCTTTATCTGCTTGGTTGTGTATCCGATTTCAAACTTATCGTAACTATGACCGTAAAGGAAATGTGATTGAAATGTAGATGTGAAATTCCCGTAAAATACTTTCGGCACTGTATGTACCATATGACGTTGTTATAACCAGATAATGTTAACTAAGAGTAGTAAAAACGGAAACGCCAATGCGTCCTCCTCCTTATATATAGTAAGCTAATATAATTCGAATCCACGACCGCTAGATTGCAAGTCCAATTTTTGTAGCTACTCACTGTGACCGCTCCGAGCCTTAATACTAAAGTAACAAACTCTTATCTAGAGAGGACTTTGCAACATAGTCTGATTCATGGCCTTTCTTTTTTAATATTCTCAACTTTAAGTTCGTCTTTCAAAGAATATTAAAAATAACAAACGTTGAATAATTATAATCCATTGAGATATTATTACTAATAGTAATAATACCACAATCCTAATCAATAATTTTGGAGTCGTTAAGACCATATTTTTTTCGGGTCTACTACATCATCGTTTCAGCCTATAACCACAGACTGCCGCAGAGCACAATACTAAGCGACCAGCATCCATTGACCTTCCGCAGATCCGTATAAGTCTTTATTCAAACTAGTGAAAGGTCGTCCTACACTGCGATCTCCCCCATCGGTCATCGGTTCTACTAGCTATATGTTCCTATTGCCACTTCAGCTTACTGATCTTTTGAGTAATTCCTTTTTGGCACACAAATAGCAAAATCCGGTTCAGTAAATACTTTACCTAATCAAAAAAGAAAAACAAAAAATGATAAACAAATGAAACCTGCTGTGCGCAGAAAGAAAAGGATCTCCACTCAGATACTGTTGTTGCTACGGGTCACAAGCCTGATCTTTTGTGAAGCCTACACAAGAGAAGTGGTGGTTCTCATTTTATAAACAAAAATAAAAGAATTATAAAGTGATAAGACAAAGTAATTGAAAATAATAAGAACAATAAATAATAATGAGATAAAAATTATAATATGAAAGTTGACAAGTAAAATAAAATATAATTTCAAAAAAAAATATTATAGTATTTGACAGGTTACAAAAAAAACAATAGAAAAATAAAATTTTATGTTGTGTGCCCACGTGATCAATTCATTGATTCAATTGAGCTTTGTCGGTTACCATAGTTCTTCTTCTTTTCGGTTAAAATATTAACTGCACAGGTTTTATTCCAGTACTATAAGTTCCATTATCCAATAGTAGATTGACACAAGCAGATGATGAGAAAATTAGAGAATGAAGAAATTATAGTATTCTGTTTTGTTTGGTCCAATCTACGTACATCAAAAACGTTTAAGTTCCCTTGGATAAACTGATATTATATTTTGTAAGTTGAAAATTTTTGAATTATATTTTTCAGCATTTATTCTTTGTTAGGATTTTGTCCTTAAAATAAAAAATCGTAAAACTTCTCGATTTCATACAAAGATTAAGTCAAAGCATATTGACGCTTATTCTTGTTTCCGTCAGCACGATATTTTTTATTCGGGGTATGTAACTGAAACGTTGTTTTTGTTTTTAATTTGAAACTGCCACGAATATTATCGAAAGTTTTGCGCTCAAGAATAATAACTTTAGTGACGAAGAAACTTTACGAGAATAGCGCACAGAGTCTGGCTCTCAAACCTGCGTCGTAACGACGTTGCAGAGGTAGCAGAGCACAGGTAACTTGGTTGATCGTACTCGTAGTGGCCGGCAAACAGTTCTTACTGCCTTTTAGAAGCGTCACATAGGACTAATGTCTGCCCATAATCTACCAGTCAAAGCCACTCAAATCAGACCAAAGAGAGCCGCCATGAGACACGAAATCAGCACCAAACGTTTCGGTATGCTTACACCAGTTTGGATTACAAGCAATGAGTTCCTGGAGTGCAACACTGAACACACGATAAAGACGACAACCACGAAGAATTGTGGGTAAATTGCCATTTCGTTGACGAAATCCAAATCAAAAAAATTATTAGTGTTACATACACGCACATACGTTATTTACCTACTTTATGTAACTAAAAAGAGGAAGTTAATATATAAAATGTTTATGGGACACAAATATATATAGGATTTCGATTCTTTTGTAGGTTCTACGTATTATGAGTCCAATTTGTTCAGTTATACTAGCAACTACGCATCCTGAAAACAACCAATAATAATCACTGTTATCATATAGTTTACCTAATAATAATTTAGGATGATGATCGCCAACCTGTCTGACAAACCTGGTGATTACAGAGATCCCTTTCAACTTGGGTGTAGTCCATGTACAACAATGGAATGTTTAGGACATAATAATATATCCTACGCAGACAGTGTTTCGGACTGTCGTAAAATGTGCTACTCTTGCTGTCAATAAAAAAAAATAGTATTGTAAATGAATTAGATTCTCAGAAACTGTGAGAATATCTATAAGTTACTTTTAAATATATTTTGAAGTAATTAGTACCTTAGGACATTGTTATGTAGGAAGTAGATTAGGGATTAGTATTTTAATGCATCTTGCTGATCATATAAATTACAACGAATGAAAGCATTATCGACATGTTATTACTGAGCTACCTTATATATTTTACAGATTCAGGTGAATAAATCAACATGGAACCTAAATTTATATCAGTATGAATCATTTTTGCACCACTCTGAAGATGTATTGGAAATTCGTACACGCTATGCGATCGCACACCTAATACTAAAAAAAAAAAACGAATGCCTACATTGAATGAAATATTTTCACCACATCGGCCGTGAAAAAAAATTTATTACGTTTACGTTTCGCTACACGATCGGTGTTGTAAAAATTTTATATTCTTCTCATCTTAAGAGAAATCTTCAATTCTTTTTATACTTAGCTTACAACACCTGAGCCGAACCGATGTCGGCAACCATTAAACAATACAGATTATGAGCCAACAATATTGTGTTCGATTCATACCATTATTAATTTCTTTTAAAATATTTAAAGAAACTGTGGGGTATTATAGCCCATTTTTGGACGTAACCCTTATATCATATAGTAGGTAACCGTTTAACCCTCGGACGGCGGATGTAAACAAAATGTAAATCATGCTTGGCGTATCGGCCACATGTGCGTTGGTTGAGGTTAAAAAACTTACTAGTTGGTGTTGGTATGATGTTAACAAAAAACTTGGGAGTTTTACAACATGTCTGGCGGGTAAAGATAACTGTGGCATGGATGCAAAATGCATGAACTGCTCTGTTGTCTAACAGATAAACTACGCGTTAAATATCTGTGTTCAGAAAACATTGTAACTTCTTTATTTCAAAACCACATATACATCTAGAATGAATATGGAAGGAAAGTTTAGCATATTAATTCAGGTGCATTAGCTTAAGTAAAAATATGACTATTAGACTTATGGAATTAATCGAGTAATCGCGCTACATGGAGACCGTGGGTACATTGGGGAGTGGGGACGTGGGAACAGTAATGATTTAATTGTCATAGAAGTTCATGCTCCGTAATAAAATAGCTCGATATGCGTTTAGTTTACGTTCGATTAGAGTCAAGAAATTACATGAGATTTGTTATAAATTTAGACGGAGAGTTTGACGGTATTAGGAACCGGGCCGCTTGCTGCGTCGGAGTACATAGGGTATAGATTGAGGGAATACGACGAGGAAGTATTTTTCAGTGCGAACTCGGGACCGTGTTTGAGCAAATATTCACGGCTCTATCCTGTCAGTGTCAATGTCTTCTAGATAAAATACCTAATGATATCGGCGTGTCCAAATCGACTAGATGGGCATTAAAATATAAGTTTATTATTATTATTACTCTTCATTTGCACAAGTAAAACAAAAATTGTACAAAGACACAGACTTAATGGAAAAGGTCATATCTATATATATATATATATATATAATTTACGTGCTTTTTGTTCTGCTGTATACCCGTTTTTTTTCTGGGGTACATTTTTTTTTAATTTGATTATACGCTAAATATGAGTACTTTTATATATAAAGGAAATGTGTGAAAGCAGAACTGTGCGAACGCGCCAATTGAAATAATTGTATCAGCAATTCGCATGTTGGTGAAGACAGTGATCGAGCGAATTTTACCTGTACACAAACTGTTAACTGTAGCTCAAACACAATATGCTTGTTAAATAGAACAATTAGTTACTGTTCCAGCATTAAGTAAAGTTGCATAGTCACCTAAATGTAGTTTAGTATAAGTGTAACGTGCTTAATTAAAAGAAACATATCATATCATAATTGCGAACTATTTGAACATATCCAACTTTAATATTCAATCTCGTTACAAAGGTCAAGACGAGACATAAGGAACGTTTGTTCGTCAGGATGCGGCCATCAGCAGGTTCCCTTTGTTTTTCCTGCAGCGCCACACGCGGCTCTATCAAAATATACAAGAGACTAAAATGTAACCGCGCCGCGCCCACACGTTCCGGGCGTCCGTGTTTTGACGACTCGTCATTGCTTTGTCTAAATACTGCTAAGACCGTAATGCAGTATACGGATACGGATATATAGGCTACGGCTCGCCATTGTTGCTAATGATAAAGGGTCGGATGATTCGGCGAATAAATGTAGCGTGGTCTTGAAAAACAAGGTATTAAGATTATTTTGCACTTTTTTTTGTTTTGTAAATAAATGTTTGTTACTTATATAAAGTAATATATAATATAACTTCTCATCTTATATATGAGGAAGAAGTAGTACCACGTTTTATTTTTGACTACCATAGACTAGTGTTAAATCCCAAAACAATTGACGATAACTGATGACAATTAGGACTGATTCGCCACTCAACATCAGGATGTTATACCATGTTAAAAACTAAAGGGAACTCATTGTTTATATATATATATATATATATATATATATATATATATATATATATATAACAAGACTCCGGACCCCTTAAATTCACTTTACAAAACACAGCAGAGTTATCGGCGGCTATTTCAAGATGGCATGCTGTGGTCGGTCCCCGGTCGAAACGACTCATTCATGCTGTTGCTAAAAACTACTAAAGTAGGTGCGGCGTGGGTCTTCCACTGTTCCACATTGTTTAGAATAACGTATCCAAACAACTAAGACATTCAATTGGGGAGAAAAAAGTGTAAGTAAATAAAATCAGTTAAGAGCGTAAATAAAATCGCTTTAGTGTTAATATCGTTTAATGTCAGGAAAAGTTTCATTACAACTGAGATCAGTCGCAAAACTCTATATATATCCCCCTAAAAGCTTATACCTTAGACTATTTAGTTTACTAGAAGTTGACATCAGTGATGTTAAGTATGATGTACACCAATGTTGCTTCTACCTGGCGAGACTACAGACTTAAAATAAAAATTTGAATATAAAAACATTACGATACTGAGCTACGAAACATATTATTACGAGCTCGAGGATTCGTTGGATATAAAATAGCCGTTAAAATAACATTAATTTTATTCAACTAAACCCGAATCACTTCCAACAGTATTAACTTCAAGAAAACCCTTAGAAGTTCAGTCACTAATCGATGCGTACTCTAGATACACCCACGTGTCTCACCGCCGACAGCTTCCGATTGAGCAGACAACAGGTGGCGTCCGTCAGAGGCCAGGTCCGCATACCAAAACCTCGGACGGTCAGTAGACATCACTATACATTCTCCACTCGGGAGAATCTTTCGATAGCTAGGGAGCCGGAAACTTGGGCGGCACCATCAGATAGGTACGTGATCAGAGTAGACCGACACGCTCAGTTTATGAGCACTTTGTGTTAGTAAGAGACCGACAAAAAATGAAAACTACTTAACCAGCTCACGGAGCCTCGTTCCGTGAGCCCCGTGTCCGATGAAGCTGTAATAGCCGCATAGGCTAACAGCATCAACATCGACAGAATCTAGTTTTTCACTAATCGCTTTGATTTCTCTGATTTGTGTCCCTTGGTATCTTAAACGAAAAACAGTCTGTAGATTTTTCTTTTTTGTGCATGTGTTATGACCTCTACACCTTAACCGAAACAAACTAGCAGATGGCCCGCTGAGACGACCATGCTGGCACGAAGACTGCTGCTCTTACACTGCAGCGCTTCGCATCCGCATTCGCAACTGTTGATAAAGAACTTAGACAGAGGGTGGCGATATGCGATCCATAAGGAGGTTCGAACCTCAACTCGGACCGCTATCGTTCGAGGGTGGACGGGTCGGTTTTAAAAGCGGCCTAGATCACGATTGAATCTCGTGTAAGCCGCTGAAAAAGGCCGCCGCACTCGCCGGCGAGTGCGGTGTGATGTCCTAATGACTGTGTGTGTGTACGTGAACGAGTGCGCGTGCTTGCGTAGTAATGACCTTATCGCTCAGCGTGGGCAGAATTTCTTTAAAATTAATCTTTACCGTCATATCATCTTGCGCTATGTTTATGTATTTTGGACATCTTTGGGTGGAGAGAGATATCCCTCTCAGGGGTGTAGTCACCTGTGACACGTGTTTCTTATTGAAATATCGTAGGGATATTTCTTTGAAATTATTGCATAGAGAAGTCATTTTATCTTATATATGTGCTATGTATTTCGGAGTTTCTTATCATATCATGGAGCCCTACGCTGTCGGTCTACGGAGATTTTTTTTTCTAACATTTGCAGACGCTTTAAGCTATTCTGCGGGACGTGTACAATCGTTATACTTGCCTTCGATATTATGTGTCGTAAACAAGTTTTATAAATGAGCAGCTTTTCCCTGAAGGATATTTGCTGCGTTTTTTCGTAAGTTTGTATAGGCGACCTAAGACGAAGGCCGCCCTTGCCCTTACGTTTGATATATGTGCCATGTATATAAAGTCATGGTAATGGGCGTCGCCAAGGTTTTCACCTGGCTGGCCCATGGTATGATTTTATTGTACAGTACAAAATTGGAATAGTTGATCTTGTCTGTAGGCGCGACAGAACCCGCCTGTAAACGCGCAATGAATCGCACTATAAAGTTCGGGTATGTCCCCTTTTAACCCCTTCAACATTCTCCGTAACAATACTAAATAACTAACTAGACATACTTATAAGTTGTACATATTTTCACCAAATTTCCATATTCATATACCATCGATTTCTGAGAAAGCGAACAAATTCCTCGTTTATTTAAAGTCTACATTATGTTCCAAATATCGGTGTGCATAGTAGTGATGTTACGGTCTTCCGATTTCGACTTCGGATCCGGTAATATTGAACCGGAGGATTTAATCGGAGGTCGAAGCATACATAAGGGGCGGCGAAAGCAGACCCTCGGCAGGTTCAAACAGGTTTACAGTATAAACCGGGATTCCCCGTACGATATGTATAAACTTTATATATGTGGTACGGGGAATCCCGGGTGCGGGGAAGATAGTCGTATTATTTTATTTTGAACTGCTCCTACCTCCAAATACATTTCCTTTTTACCTCCGTCTTCGTTTCCGATTTTGGTTCGGATTCTGGCTCTGGTTCCGATTCCGAATCCGATAAAACAAATTTAATAACTCCGATTCCGATAAAATCACCTCCGTAACATCCCTAGTGCATAGTTTGTTTTGCATAGTTTTAGGCAAGGAAATCTTTATTATATGTTATATTATATCTTTACATAATATATTAATAAACATATAAGAAAGAATTTGGTATTTTATTGAACTTCATTTACGTATTGCCGATCGCATTATTCGGCGTCACGAAACTTAGCTTTTTATAATATTTATCGATACTTTTGGTTGTGAACATTCGATATATTCGTACCTTAATTCTTTATACGTCTTATAGAAGAGCGACCCACACGCAAGCGAAGTAAAAACCAGCTGAATCTTTTACACTGACAGAAATCTCTTAGTTTTAATAATATTACGTTACTTTTTTTATTCTATATTAAATGCGTAATTTTTTGTGTGGCTTTAAAGATATATTTTTTTTAAAAAAATTGTATACCATATAGTTTTATACTTACTTTAACTGTTTGACTATAACGTTTAATAGAAATACAGTTTTGAAATATTTAAGGAACTGGGATTATTCCGTGCCAATAATACTATTAGTGGCACGCAATAATCCCAGAAGTTATCTGATCTTAACCTTTTTCTAATTTATCACATCGGATTTTGAGACGGTGTAGAAATTTTATTTGCACACAACACTTAGTTAACATATCCCGTGCATCTCTAATTTAACAACCAGAAGAGCGAAAATCGGCATAGTTATCACCAATTTACGTAAAAACTTGATTGTATTCCCTCATCGTCATATAAGTTTATGAAAGCATTTCCGTGCAGAATATGCAGACCCTATTTGCGTGTGTAGGTATCCAAGAGGAGCTGTTGAGAGAGTGGGAAAGTTCTATCTTTCGTCCCTTTCTCTCAGAGTAGTCTACGTCACAGTCTAGGCTGCTTTGGAATGGGAAGGGGATTAGGTGGTTTTAGGTGGATAGCCCTCACGCAATTTATGGTAGCCTAGTACTTCAGACGAAATGTTTTGTACCCGTATAACATTTAATATTAAAACTTTATAAAAGTTGATAGTTTCCTCTAATTAAAAATTCATTTTAGGTGATATAAATCTTATATTCTTATAATCTAATATCCATAATAAATAAAATTAATAAAACAAATCGTTTAGTAATTATTTTGTTTATTAGAAACGTTCTAAAGGCTAAGGTTTTGACAGGAGTAACTTATCTAAATGAAACAACAAATCATGATCACATGATAGAAAAACCGAAAAAATATTCTTCTTTATTAATTGAAAACTCACAAGCTTTAGTTAGTGTAAGTCTATTCCAGAACAAAAAAACCTGTTTTATTTATTGCATTAGATTCATACAGAAATGCTATAATCGATTGTATAATTATACATAAAATATAAACAAAAACAAAATATTTGGTTTTATTTTTATACCTAGTAGGCTCATAATTTCTGTCATTAAAATTTAAATTTCGAATATTGATCAGAAATATTTGGATTAATTTAACCTTTTACACCATCTTAATATAAAAAAAAATATTTTCTTACACTTAAAAAATAGAGTAGACGCAATAGGAAGACAGAATCGCGGTTATTACGCTTCACCGCTGCGGTTATGCGCTAACCGAGATTTAAAAACTTCCGCAAAACATTAATATAATTCTGAGGTTTGTTTATCGTACTATCAAACGATTCAGCGATTTGAACTACGAAAATCATAAAAGAAACAGCCGATTGTACGGTACGTACGATTTATACATCAGGGATAATCAAAAGTGCAGGCGCGAATCCCACCAGCTAGAAAAATATGTTAGTTCAGTTGCGTTAAGTGGAACTAAGGTTAAAGGATTGTTAAATGAAGACCTGGGTCTCCAAACTTATAAACGGAAAACAGACCATTTTCTTCCCGAGAAATCCCGTCGATACAGCGATACGTCACGATTTACATTTTTCACACAAAAATATAAAAGTGATAGATACAGGCCTTCGGCTGTCTCACAGCCATCGAAACGTCCGCCGCCTGTCTTCATTCAGGCACAAGACAAGTGGCCGATTGTCGCATCCGCCCTATCCAATCGCTACAAATATCAAGCGATCCCCACCCGTGTAGGTATTAAACTGCAGCTAGAAACCACGGACGATTGTTTGACGATTGTGTGATTTGACGGATGTTTTCTTTCACACCTATACCTTGGTGGAAGAGCACCAACTCAGAGTAGTTATTAAAAACCTCCCGCGGGAAATCCCCGCTGATCTGATCAAAGAGCACCTTCAGGCCCAGAATCTCCCCTGCACCGAGCACCCTACCGATCGACGCCGCTCACCTTACAATGGTTGACAGCGAGGTCGGAAGGAAGGAACCACCTCGCGATTCCGTTACTCAAGTTACAAGCACCGAAGTTGAGTCCATAATTAAAACCTGTGACCACGCAAAGGAAGCCGACGTCATAGGGATTCTCAAGCCCTCAAAATATCCAACAGATCCATCAGCCTATCGACCAATAAGCCTACTCAAAGTCTTGGGTAAGGTATATGAAAGGTTTATCCTGGCCTCAAGGACTTCATGCTGTCCCGAGGGCTACCAATCAATAAGCAGTTCGGGTTTAGCACCCAACTCTCATGCTCACATCAAGTGCACCGCATCACGGAACACATTCTCAGTAAATTTCTTCAGGGCTACCAAACCGGGACACTTCTCCTCGACGTAGCGAAAGCTTTCGACAAGGTCTGGCACAACAGGCTCATATACAAACTATATGAGCTGGGTGTGCCAGATCGACTCGTACTTATCATACGAGACTTTCTCCGAAATAGAACACCCCATTTGTGCCGGAGTACCACAAGGCTAGGTCGTTATACATACTCTACACCAACGACATACCCGCGCACTAGCGTTGTAGAGCTAGCCCTTTTCGCCGATGACACCGGCCTCTACGTGTCTGGGTTCAAACCAGACGCTATTTGTAGACGCCTCCAATCTGCAGCCAACACCTTAGGAAATGGTTTTGGAAATGGAGGATTGAGGTTAATTCCACCAAAAGTGCAGCCATGTACTTCTCTCGGCGCAACAAAACGCCGCATCTCCCAACTATAGAGTTATTTGATCGTCCAATCCCCTGGGAAAAGACAGTTAAATACTTAGGCGTCACATTAGATGAAAGACTCACCTTCGGCCCGCATATCAACCGAGTACGGAATCGAGCAGCGTTCGTCCTAGGTCGTTTGTACCCGTTACTCAATAAAAATAGCAAAATGTCCCTGCGTAATAAAATTACACTATACAAAGCGTGCATCCGACCCATAATGACATACGAAAGCCCCGTCTTTGCGCATGCCTCCCCGCGTAACATTTCCCCACCGACTGCAGGTAATACAAAATCGATTCATGCGCAAGGCCACCGGTGCACCGTGGTTCTTGCGTAATGAAAACCTACACATAGATCTTGAGCTGCCGACCATAGCTACTATACCGGAAGCAGGCTTCCCGCCGATATTTCGACTCTGCCGTCACACACTCAAACCCCTTGATTGTAAGTGCCGCCACTTACAATCCCATCGCGAATCATAGATTCACCACCGTCCGAAGGAGACCGAGGCACGCCCTTGACGACCCCGACGACGCGACCACCCGAGGGCCCCAGCCCTTCATAAAACACAACACACGTACATTGCACCCTCATATCGCCCCCGCCGACGGCGAGGGCGTCGCAAACAAGGTTATTCGCGATACCGCCATGTCACTGGCCGGTTCTCTCCAGTACATACAGATAGAAGCTTCGCTGGAGTTTCTTCCGCCACTTCTTTTCCAGCGCCCACGCATTCCGAAGTGGTGGTACAGATAGCTAATAATAATAGCGATATTAATTTAGATATTTCATTGTCCAGAAGCATCTGACCGAGCCGAGGTTCGGCCCTCTCGGGCACCCTCGAGTCAGACGCTCTCGCGAAATAGGGTGACGGTCCAAGCCGAGGCTCCCTTTTGGGAGCCCTTGTGCTGGTTACCCACTAATAGAGGTCTCGACTGAGCGCCATAAGCGCTCGGTCACCTCTCAACCCGGTTGAACTGTAAAAGACCTCGGGCTGCGGCCGTCAGCCTGAAAAAAAAAAATGAAAAACCATGATCGTATTGGATGTTTGAAGGTACTACTTAGTACATTTACTAAATAGCAACACACCAAAAATTACATACCTTATATCCGATACATTTCCTATACATACTGCCTTATCAATAAACTTTAAAGATATGTCAATACTTTTACAACTGAACCGAGTATGACAAAAACCTTAACCTTTGACTTTGACTTAAAGCTAGTAATACTTAACTCGCGGAACTTTTGTACCATCAAAGAACATTATCAGGTAAAACTATCCGAGAAGGAGAACCGTAATCTGTGCCCGATTACGGGGCAGGCTCAGCAAGTTCAGCCGCGTAGTACAATGTCTCCCCGTCTCGCACTTGTTTCAAATTTGCTAGATTAGGGAAGTCGATTTGATTTGGCTGCTGTAAAGATTGCGGGGACCTTTCAACACTGAAGGAGTCAGTTTCACCGACATGAGAACGCATGTGGAAATTCAAGTGACTACTCTGTTTAAACCTCCTTCTACACACGGTGCACTCAAAAGGTTGAATATTAGTATGTGTCCGCATATGCTGCCTCAAATGGACGGATTGCGAAAAGCATTTACTGCATATCACGCATTTGAAAGGTTTCACTTTAGTATGCGTACGAAGATGCTGGTCTAAGCCCGCTTTTTGAGTAAACGCTTTCGGACAAAACGTGCATGTGAATGGTCGTATACCAGTATGCATGCGCATATGTTGTTGAAGACCGCCTTGTTGAGTGAAACGCTTTGCGCAAATAGAGCATTGATGCGGCTTCATTTTTACATGATAAATGCGATTATGCTCGTCATACTCTGTACTATTCTGAAAAGTTTTTCCACACATACGGCAAGTGAATGTTAAACTGGCTGGTGCACTGGTGTGTGGTGCTATGAAGTTCGACCCGAAAAAGTCTCTGTCGAGACGTTTCTCACAAACTTGACACCGAAGAGCTGCTTTACGCCTTTTTGTATGCTCTTCCCGATAATGTAGCGAATACTCACAGCAATTGAAAAATATCTGCCGACATTGTAGATCTGGTCTTACCGCTGAAGGTAAGGTGCATGTGAAAGGTCCTCTGTAAAATCATAAAGTTGTTATTTATTATACAAAATATCAGGAGTTTCCATGTGAAGTTATTTATTGTGTGTAATAAAAATTACAAATGCTCGGTTATCTATATCATAATTACCACGTCATGTCTATTCGTGTCTATTATGATCCTGTTAGCAATGTATGAATTAATGTATGTACTCAACTGCTGTATTACCCGATGAGAGGCCAATCCAACAAAGACCGTCAAGAAAATGCTGTGATCTTTTCACCGCGATGCCATCTAAGTTCTTTAACGACTATATACGAAGAGTAACAAGACTACTTTTTTAAATGGCCAGAAGCAGCTATACAGATTATGAATTCAATTTTAGATTATAATAATGTTTATATATAATGTCTCGAATACATGAAGACCATTAATCCACAGTGGAGCCGTGTTGCGGATCATGCTGTCCCAACACCCGCTTCATACCTATACCCAGCAGTTGAAACAATAACACAAATGGGGCATACTGAAAGTAAAACATATTGCAGGAAGCTTTGCAATCGATGAATACCACATGACTTAACAGAAGACCAGAAACGACTGCGTGTCGAGTGGTAGCGTAAAATGATAAAGAAGTTTAATGGAGGAAGGCTGTCTATAATATAGTGGCAGGTGACGAAACCTGTACACTCAGGCTTAGAATCGGAAAGAAAAAGCAGTGGGCAGAATGGGTCTTTCTTTTTAGAGACTTGCTGACGAAAGTTAAGGAAGTTTTCAGCAAATCAGGACATTACATTACAGTGCCGCTTGAAAACCAAAGGACAGTGACTGCAGATTTATACAAATAAGTGCTTGCCAAGTGTCAGATAAAGTTCGCAAGTCCTCGCAGCAATAACGACCTTCACCACGATTACACGTAGGCACATTCAGCTAAATATACGTGGAACTAAAAGTTTTTGGCCGGCCAGTTAGAAACATTGGCAATGAAAACTTCTTTTAAATTTCGATTATAGAACTCTTTGATTAACTAATGTGATATATTCATTCGACAATTGCTTTTGTGAATTTGCGGCAATTACAAAAGTCTTGTAACTCCTCAAAACGAATTCAACGCAAGAAAATTTTCGGTTCATGATTTATTACGACTTTCGTTGTGGTCTTAATCAATAACAAAGCTATGATAGACTTCGATTGGCATTTAATTATGAAGCTCCATCTCGCGTCACTGTTTACAATTGATTTAATGAGTTTAAGCGTGGGCGAAGCAATCACAGTGATGATCTGCGTGAGGGACATCCTTCAACAGCGTCATCTAAAGATAACATCGGTGCTGTGCGACTCATGATAGAGAAAGATAAGAGAGTGACCTACTAAGCTAAGCCATTGGTATGAATCAAGTACAAAAAATATTACACGAACATTTAGGTATAAAGAAGCTTTGCACCAGATGGATTCCCCATACTTTGAGCGAAGATCAGAAACGCCTTCGTGTCCTTTCTAGCGGCCCTCCCCTTTTCTCCATAGCGATCCGAGGTACAAACCTCTTCTGTTCTGAGGCCCTCTGACCGCAATCGCCCCCCTCTGTATTCGTCGACGTTGTCTCCCTACTCAGCGGGCCCCCGCTCGCGAGTCTATTTAGTTAAAGCTGTAGAGGTCTCAAGACCAATAGCATCTCACAAAACACAAAAAAAAAGAAACGCCTTCGCATGGACTGGTGTCGCAAAATGTTAGAAACGTTCAACGGGGGTGACTCGTATGCTGTATTTGACATCGTCACAGGTGATGAAAGCTATATTGCTACGAACCCGATACTGAAAGACAATCTCCTCAGTGAGTGTTTCCTTTTAAGGATCGGTCAACTAAGGTAAAGAAAAGAAGAAGTCAAGGAAAAAAGATGATTGCCTCGTTCTTTAGTCCGAAAAGTCATTTCGCGACAGTTGTGCTGGAATATAGATAGACAATTACCGCACACTGGTATTGTTTGCTTGTTGTTTTGGAAAATATTTGACAGCAGCGCCATCGAAGCAGGATCCTCCATGACAGGTGTTGAGGTCATGAGTCATCCGACATATAGTCCTGACCTGGCGGCACGGCGACTTTCATTTATTCCCAAGAACCTGTCTTAGCGTAGTCGGTTTAAGTTCAACAATCCAATTAAAACTGTTTTTCACGACAAGCGACTCACCAAAAAATGTGACTAAAAGTGCTAAATCTTGCGACTTTCACCTTACTTAGTCAAAAAACATAACGCGGCATTATGAACGTGCACGAAGCTCCATTGTTGAGAATAAATTCCCGACAGATTCTTTGGGAAAAATTATATTTACAAAAAAACTATATTTAATGAGTATTCTGATTTAAACTTTATCAGCAAATAACCAACATAATATAGAACTTGCCAGTGTCAAGCAGATAAGTAAGGTGTACATAATTTCTTTAGGTATGACCCTCGTATATCGTAAATATTACAATGATTACAATTTGAACGGTGATAGCGTACGACTAGGCTTCCGCCAATTTTCCAGTCAGAGGTAGAGGGAACTATGTTTTGCAATCTACTTTTGATGATTAAAAACCAAAATTACGACGATGCATTATGACGTACCTCAAATCAACGGGCTGCTTCCCCTGCTTAATTTGGTTGCGCCTTATTATACCTTTGGGAACGTTGGGTTCAGGGTCATCGCCTTCAACCTTCACGATTATATAACTGGTATCTTTGTGGAAGACACACTTCGTGAGTCCATCAGTTAGAGCCGAAGTGTTTGTAGACTCACCTTTTAACGGTATGTATTTAAAATCGCGAAGACGTTCAAATATCTGCAAAATATGTTAGTAAAATATTATATAATCAACATTTCACTATCTATCAGTAGTTCCTAGCAGCAGCATGAATGAGCATGGTCATGAGCAACGAGGAAGAAACACGGCCTCACAGAAGTGTAGAGTGAAAAAGAAGCAACATTGTTGTTTCGAACGGTGAGTGTAAGGATCCAGGGATCCAATTACTGACATAGAGTTATGTGTGACTTGAATGTTTGTTGAGTACGGATACAGGTTTGTATGGGCCGCACTCATTCAACATCCAAGTAAACTGTGTACGCTTGTCATTTCGTCGTATTCGCAATATCTATGTTTTAATTGACAAAAACATAGGAAAAGATCACTTACGCCTCAGTTTCATATCGTATTACCAAACGATTTTCCGCATTTCAAATTCTAATAAAAAAAATAGTACCTCGTGTACACAGACAAACTACATTCTCCATCACTTTTTAAGTGCCATAGCGTATCCATTATTAGCTTAGGCTTTTTTATTGAACAATTTGTGTTACATAATATTTTTTTTCTCAGTTGGGTATTAAACCCGAAACCCATGACGCAGTAGTTAACTTTTACTATTACGGCATGCAACCGTTGAAAGAATTATGCTATTCACATTAAAGTAGGCAGAAGTAGGATCGCCTTGTACCTGGTCGCTTCTATGTATAGAAGTGGAATTTTGGTCAGCCTCGCTACTAGATGCATCAGCGCCGTGTTGCAAATTCTTATGGTTTTGCAAAGCGGTTGCGTTATAGAATGTCTTCTTGCATAGTGTGCAAATATAATTATCTGATGGCTCCTCTTTCCACGACAGTGTACTTGCCTGAAGTAAAAGCGATAAGTGGAATTTTTTTTTTATAAGCTAGTCAAATGACAGACAGACACTTCACATGAGACTGCATAATTTTATAATTAGAACATATGACCATGTGATATGAGGTGGACATCATTCATTTACTTATTTAGTCTTTTTATCCTAAATAAGGTTTACAAGGGCAGACTTAGGGTCTTGTGACATTCTCTGCCAATCAACCCTGGGCGAGTGTGAGAAAATGTTGGTAGGCGTAGCAAAAAAGAAATTATTTAACTATAAAACCATCAATTTATAAATATTTAATATATAGTACAGGCTTATTGGTAATTCGACGTATTCCCGTTAGGAGGTGATGGGGTGACTATTTGTTATAATTTCAAACCCTATATGTATTACGCAAAAGTGAACCATTTTTGAGTTGTCATGTTTTTTAGCTTTTTTCAAAATAAGTAAAAAATGCAACAATTTATCAAGAAACTGCGATTTTAAGTTTAGTTCAACGATAAGATACGAATTTCCGCCTGCTTCCTTTGTGATAATATTTTTTTCCAGGTTCTTTGAAATAAGTTCCTAATTGTTATACATTGTCATACAAGGGAATACGTCGAATTACCAATAACCCTGTATATTAGGTCCTTACATATGATATTCGAGTTTTATCAAACTGGCCACTTTGGTCTCAAAAAACTTAGTTTAGGAATTTCAAATTAAAATCTATTTCAAATTTAGGCTCGTGTATTTGTGTTTTGAATTTAGTGCTTCATTTGTTTTTCTTAGACATCGTTCTGTTAACAAAATGGAATACTTAAAATATCGTGTAATTTACAAATATGAGTTCCACTTTGGCACCAGTGCTGCAGAAACAGCTCAAGGTATTAATGATGTGTATGGGGAAGCTACTGTAAAAATGTACTGTCATTTTTGGTTCCAACGTTTTCGTTCAGAAGATTTTGACCTCCAAAACAAACCCCGCGGACGGCCGGAGACCTAAGTTGACAATGAAGAAAGGTGATCGTGGAAGCCGATCCATCGCAAACCACGTCATTAGCGGTAGGCTTTGGTGTGAGTGACAAAACAATTTTAATTACCTTGAAATAAATTGATAAAGAAATGGGTACCGCATGAATTGAGTGAAGCACACCAAGAAACACGCATTGAGTGCTGCGTTACATCACTCAACCGTCACAATAACGCGAGAATTTTGAATTATATCAATGTTTACTGAAAAATGGATACTGTACGACAATCGGAAACACTCACGTCAGTGGTTGAACCCAGGACAACAGGCGAAATTGTAACCCAAGCAAAACTTAACTCAGATAAGTGTACTGGTAAGTGTTTGATGGACCCATGCTGGTGTCATACACTATAGCTTCCTAAGATCAGGCCAGTAGATTACTGCAGATCTGTATTGTCAAAATTTGCAAACCATGATGGAAAAGCTTGCCTTTATACAACTGAAACTGGTCAATTGCTCTAGCCCACCACTATACTTCACGACAGACAGTCGCTAAATTAGAGGAGCTGCAATTGTAATGTCTCTAACAGAAGAAGTGGTAAAGTTCATCAGTAGAAAGTGGATAGATATTAATGGTACATACTTTGATTGATTAAATATATAATTTCATAAAAACAATTGTTACTTTTTCAATATAATAAGTGTAGTAAGTAATTTATATTATATTAGGACCTTACATATGTAAGGGCCTAATATATAAATACATAAACATTCACAAATACACATTTACAAGTATAGAAATACATAATAACACAACATAACATAACAAAATATACATACACAAATAGAATTAGAAAATATATATCTGATATTATTTGCCTTCAAATAATGTTGTTGAACAAGAATTTTAAAAGAAAGTTTACTTGGTGCATTCTTGACATCATCTGGAAGGGCATAAAAGTGGAGTATAACCCATACTGTGAAAGAAGGGAAATACCCAGTGTAATGTTATGAAATACTAATTTTCATTCTATTTAAAGATCGAGGTACACAGTCAGAGTTAAATAAAGAAATTAGAAGTCTTCTTAAAGATAAAATGTATAACTTAGATCATTTAATATAGAATCATCATTATCATGATTTTAAACAGTCATGTCCAGCATCTGAATTCTAGCTGCAAAATGAATTGCTGAAATTGAATGTATATATCATCACTTACCATAATGTGAGCAGTGTGCTTGTTTGATATTTGTAATATAAAAATATATACATAATTGTACCTAGTACTTTTAGTTGTATACTACTAATTATAATTGTATACAACCAATATAACTAAATAAGATTCTGTTATTTATTCTGTCACTGTCAATTTATTGTCATTGTTGTTGGAAAACTTGCACTAAAGAAATATGTAAGCAGATGATATAATCTGCTTGGCTGATATACCAATGCCAACCACTTAGTCAATTAAACCATAAAATTTCTTGAATTTCACTCTCACACCAGGAAATCAATGTGGAGGTATAGTCCATAGGGACTAATGATGATGATGTAATCTATGTTAGTCCATTGTGAAAGATATTATATTTTTGAGTAAAGCTGATCATGATCCAACACATAAGATCTTAAAGAAAATAATAAATATTTACCTGTATTACATGTCAAAAATTACAGGTTATTTCAGAGAATGTTAACATTACATCAACAAATAGTAAAAGTTGAGTTGTATTATAATTTCATAAATAGTAAAATAAGTAATATTTTATGTGGTCATTGTTTATGAGTAGTCATGCTGCAGTTTTAAACAGGCTTAAACATATTAGATAGATAGATAGATAGATCGGTCCTACAACTATAGGACCAAGCTTCACTGAAAACATACCTATTATAGTAGCTTAGTGCTGGTGTTTTGTTCAATGAGTAAAAGAGACCTTTACTGGTAATGGAAACACCCAAACTAATTCTCACCATTTGCACATTGATACTTTATTGTTACACACAACACATAGAAAAACCCCTTTCCAACCAGCGAATAGTGTACTTGCTTGTAGCCTTTACTTCCGTAAAAGGAAATCATTTGTAGTGAATTAATTTAAAGAAACAATTAATAGTAATTTAATATTATGTCTTAATTGCCTTGCTAAAGACACATCTTGTACATTTAAAACTTCCTAAGGAATTTTTAATTTAACTTATCTTACCCCCTGTAAAATGTTTGTATCTCTTGTAACAAATTCAGTATAAGAACATGTTGTTTCGTCCGTAGTCAGAGAGTCCATCTTTATCACATCTTCCATTGTTATCAGGTTATTATATTGGACTTCTAAATTTATCTTATGTATATATATATAAATTACAATGATTCAATTTCTCCAAAAAACTGGTGTTACTTTAAAAAGTTCGCCATGAAAAATGACGTTAATATTAATGTTTCCATATTAATTAAAAGAACGGCGTAATGATACACTCTATAATGTACAATTTAAATTCAGCGATCGATAAACCGAAGAATCCTCTATTATCCCAAATTCAATTTTTTTTGTAAAAAGTTAAAGTACTACAATGTAAAATGACTTGACATAAATGGCAGTCTTGGGCTGCTATTGTGCTATGCTACTTTCCCGGTCAACTCTAATATGCCTCTGTATTCTTCGAGGGCTTGGTACGTTCGCGCTCGAGTCGACCGATTCTGACAGACCGAAATTAAAAGCGGCGAGTCTTTACCACTGTAAATAAATATTTAAAAATAAAGTAGGAAATGATAATAATGATGTTCTGCATAATTTGGACTGCGACGATTTCTTCTAGTTATTGCCAATGTTCTATTATAGTCAGTAGTAGTTATCTAAAAAATATCATTTGGCCATCTCTGACTTTATATAGTTTTCCTTTCTGATAATAAAACATTAACAGTTAGTATTCTATTATTGCTCAAAAATTATTGTTAAAAAATTATGTTAAAATTAAACCTCAAAATATGTTATAATTGCAATAAAATATAACAACTTTGCTATAAATGTTTAATCGAGGAAATAAAGGACCAAAAGAAGTCAACTTGGTATAGTTTCCTATCAGTTTTAAAATATTTAATCCTAGATCAGTTCTTACTCGTAGCGCGTTGCTAAAGCAAAAAACTTTTCTAAAATGGTCCTCATCCTGTACCTATTGTGTACCGACAGTAATAATTATAACATAAATATAATAATGGTCTTTAGTATTTGTGTTAATAATACAAATATGATTTAAATGTGTTATTAGTACAGTTATGCATTTTTTGGTAGTCCAATGCCATGGAGTATCTATACTATAGAGAATTTTGGGTTTCATAATCCGTAAATTAACGAATATGTGTTACCACGAAAATAAATGGATAGATATTGTTACGAGCTGTAGGGTACGTTGGACAGAAAGTAGTAATATTAATTTTATAAAACAAAAAGGAATTAATTTTTCACTGTAAAATTAATCCTTAGGAAATTCACTTACCAGTCGCTTTTATTTATTTTTGTATCGCTTGATATTTTAATCGAAACTGTCCTGTGGCTGCAACCATACTCGCTTATAGCGTATAATACGCTATAACGCTATATCGCTCTATAAATTTTATGTCTCCTTCACGCCTACAGGCGTCCGTTGTACACATATTATGGGAACATTTCGGATCGTATTGGAAGATGACCATCTCTTTCTATCACGAGCATGACTATGTTTCTTACCCATTTCTGAAATATTCGGAAAACATGATCGATTACAATGTTCTCTCTCTTTCATGCTCTGAAATAATATCGTGCCATCCTGCTCACAACTCTTCTGCGACCTGAAAATATGTTTCAGCCTGTTGAAAACACCTGTAAGTGACATGAAATAAAAAAAATCTGTGACTTCTCTTTAACTTGTCTCCGTATCGATATGAAGATCAGTTATTCTTAATAAGAAGGGCAAATCTAGGCATCTTAAGGCAAAGCAGCAAAAAAGCACGAAGCCTCGAACATCGGCGGAGAGGTTTCTCCCTTTGAACAGGAATAATATGAGTTAATTATACTAATTCCCTTAAAACCTTTATAATGTGCAAAGGTAAGCATAGGATCACTCTTTCGGCGTCTGTATATTCCAAACGATATTACATATGGATCTTCAAGGTAAGCGTGAATAGTCACATGTTGACTTATTTGAATAAAAAAATCAAAATATCGTATATTGTCGCGATCGTCAATTGGGCTGCCAAATAGTAACAATTTTCCGAATGACATGGAATAAATTGTGATTCGAATACTTTTTTTAGGATTGTTTATAAATAGGGTAATTTTGGAAAGAAAGATTTATATTTTTAGTTTATTATATTATATTTACTATACATATATTCTGAAACTGAATTTCGGCATCTTTTAAATTACTGTATACATTTACGAATTATATTATATCGGATAAAGGATAATCTGGGATCATACCATCTATTTTCTATCTATTATTATTCAATTTGAGCAATAAACTGGTATTTTGCTTAGGTATTCTGTGAAATTTAGCTTACCAAACGTAAGTCAACGGAAAGCTAGTTTTTCCCTTGTCAAAATTTCCGAGAATTGAAACATGTATTAATTGTGTAATTCAAGTGAATGAATTTAATCTGGCTGAATTATCTGAAACATGCTTATCTTCTGAATTCAATGGCTGTTTTTAAATATATTTGTCGATTTCAAAATGAACAAAATATCACGATCGGAAATTCGTGAAAAAGAAGCAGAGACAATATAGAAGTCTTAAAATCTTTTTTATTATCTGTAATATAATACCACTCCAGCATTATTGGAAAATCGATGCAAAGGATTCTAAATTTCATGTTGGTAGCACTGGTCGACATTCGTGTCGTCGATTTAACTGGATAGTTTTCATTTGACATCAAAAAATAATTACACAAGACATATTGATATAAACTTCTTAATAAATATTGGCTTATAAAATAATCTATGAATATGACCATGGCAGGATCAGCATTGCGACGGCTCATGGCTGAATATAAACGTAAGTCTAATTAATGTCTTCTTACATAAGAAAAATGAGGTTTACAATTATTAAAAAACAATGTTTTAGTTTAAACCCTATCTCGTTTTTATTTTTAGGCATTTGTTAAACTTCTTAAAAAAAATCTCGTCTTTCTTCAAACAGTATGCGTTCAAACTGACCTAGAATATTTCAATTTCAGAATTAACTTTAAATCCGCCAGAAGGTATTATAGCTGGACCCATAAATGAAGAAAATTTTTTTGAATGGGAGGCTCTAATAACGTAAGTGTAGTGAAATTAGTCAAATATCTCTCCCTGTCACTCAATTTCATTACATTATAAAAAATAATTTATCATGATCAATTTTTAAAATGTATTGCATTACAATGACGCTGTTCTGTATGGTGGTAATCTTTTTACTTGTTATTTGTTTATAATCGAAAACTCGAAACTAGCTGGTTAAGCAAACTTGTCTGACTGAGCATACTTATAATAATTTATTTCTGCACAAATTTATACCGATAATATACAATAATTAATAAAATAGTGGACCTAGAGCTCATAATCATAAGAATAATGAAGGACCAATAGCACATTGTGAATGGATGATTGTGTGGATTGTCTTTGCCACATTTGTGTGCTTGTTTGATCTTTTTTTTTATACTTTCAAAGCAAGTGCTTGACCACCATCCCACCTGATGTTAAGCAGAAATGCAGTTGTGGATGGTAAGCCGCACTAGCTCAGTAAATGCCTCTTCACTCTATGCTTGAGAACACCCACATTGTAATTGGAGGGAAAGACAGACGCGGGCAAACTATTCCAGTCTTTTGCTGTACAAATAATGAAAGATGAAGCAAAGTGCTTCCTTCTAGTTTGAGGGATGTTCAGAACAAAAGGAAGAAATCCAGCAGTGCGTCGTGAGGTCTGATGGTGGAATGGGGATGGGGGAATAAGATCATGTAATTCCTGAGCACACTCTCCAAAATGCAATCTGTAACAACTGAAACACTAGCCACTTCTTTATCTATCTATCTTTAGCACATTGTACATTTACGGCTAATAAAGTCATCGATAAATATATTTTGTAATATCATATCATAATCTTCATTAATAAATGTTTACCTCTTTTATAGGGGACCAGAAGGAACATGTTTTGAGGGTGGCATTTTTCCTGCAAAGTTGGTATTTCCCCCTGATTATCCTTTAAGTCCCCCAAAAATGCAGTTTAGTTGTGAAATGTTTCATCCAAACAGTAAGTACTTAAGTAAATTAATACATATTAAAATATTCTAATTAAACAATACTCTTTAAGTCTCTGAAAATAAATCATAAGCTTTTTATATTCCTTTTTATATAATAACAATATAAATAGAAATAAAGTATTTTTAAATTATGTATATCACATGTAAGTACATTTATATTTGTATAGTGTACCTATTATATATTCCATATTTTTAGGACTATAAGAGGCACTTTTTTAACATAGAAATGTAGACCCAAATTTTGGGTGCTATTTATGGTCTGAACATTAATACACTTTTATCAATACTGTAATACTAAAGATGCAAGCTGACATTAATGAGACAAGTACTGAGAGTGAAGATGAACTAAATATTGTTAGTATGCAATATCTTATATGTCTCTCTCTCTATATATATATATATCTGTATCTGTATCTTTCCGACCACTTGAGCATCTTCTTTAGAACTGTGAACATATGCTTTCACACACAGCAACGAAGTCTTCAGGTCTTGTTTTATAATACACGACAGAGTCCTAGCGGGAATCTTCATTTCTCGGAGAAGATTTTTTGCTTCTTAATAGGGTTTCGACGTATTCTGGCTTTAACAGCATTAACAGCCTTTGTAGTTCTAACAGCAAGCAGCCGCCCTGATCTTCGACAAAAGAAGTGTTGTTGTATTTGTTTTGTTTTTGATAGTACGATAAACGAACATATGGGTGATACCAAGCTTTTGAAGTGTCTGGAATATGACCGACGGCCCCATACCCACTTTGGGCAAGGTGATCACTGCAATCCTATTTTCTTTAACACCCCATTCCATATTGTAATTTGATAATGAACACGAAAATATGTGACATGGCGCAAAATCGAGAGAAGTTTTTAAAGTATATTACGTATATTAACGTGTTCCAAATTCAAAATAATTAAAAATTTGAAAAAAAGAAAAGTTTTTATGTAACAGTATTTATCGCCAGACTAGTTATATACACTGCAGGCCAAAAGTTTAAGACCACCTTAATTAAAGTAGGAAAATAAAGTAATACTCCAATATAATATTAAATGTTTAATTAACCTGTTTAATCATCTAATATAACATTGATTGACAAACAATTTACTTTAAAAGCGTAAAGAAATTTTAACAATCCATTTAAAAAAGGCTATAGTTGACTAAACTGATTTCTCATTAAAATATTCTCCTTTACATTTTATAACTTTTTTCGCAAGTCCCGGTATACGGGCAAAGAATTTGTTAATGGTGATATAATGCGCGAGAATGGGCCAAGATTAAGGACGTTCCCGTCAAGCTCTTCCCACAAAAGTTAAATGGGATTGAGATCCGGGCTCTGAATAGGCCAATCCATGTTTTTTAATACCCCCTTGGGCTTATAAATATCTTCTACATAAATTTGAGCTATGCATTATCTTGTTGGAAAATGAATCCATCTCCAATCAAATCGCCAGTTCCTTGGCTAGAGAAGCAACCCCAGACCATAATTGAGCCACCACCATGCTTGATTGTTGGGACTACACAATCTAACATAATCTTTTCTTGGGCACTGCGTCGAACGTAAATTCTACGTTTTGAATCGCATAGTTCAAACTTGTATTCATCGGTCCAATGCACTTTTTTAAAATCTTCAGTCCAATCTCGATGGGCAAGAGCCCACTGCATCCGTTTTATCTTGTTTTGCAGAGGTTTACGAAAGGCAACGCGTCCATACAACTTTGCGTCTCTCAGTCGCCGTTTTACTGTAGTCAATGATAAAGGTTTAACTCGGGGTTTTGTTTACTTCAACGCGGATTTCTGGTGCTGTTAAGCGTCTATTTCGCTTGCTGGTAACAACAATGAAATTATCTTCAGTAGACGTGGTAGTTCTCGGCCTACCCGAGCGTGGACGATCTTGAAAACTGCCTATCTCCCTGTATCGAGTTATTGTACTATGAACACAAGTCTTCGATAACTTTAGTTGTGAAGTAATCTCACGTTCGGATTTGCCTTTATTATGTAAAATAACGATGGCAGAACGCACTTGACTGCGAATTTCTCGAATTTTCTCATTTTATGAGGTCTTCACTGTAGAAACCTTATTCTATGGGATTTTATTACAATTGATGGATAATTATGTTATTTATGTGCAGTCTTAAACTTTTGGCCGGCAGGGTATACATATATATTTATGTACATATATATATCCTTTATTAATAATAAATAATATATCAATATGATATATTATGTTAGCTTTATTGTATGGTATAATATATTTATATTTATGTGCATATTTTTGTAAATAAATATAGTCCTGTATTTAATTTTTTTTTTCTATTTTTTTGTGAGAACAATATATTTCTTTTTTCCAATAATATGTCCTACTCCAGGCTTTCTGGAAGAAATTTTTATTGTAAAAATAAGCTTCGCCTTTGTACATACTTTTCTTATCTTAAATTCCTTGTATCATAAATCAATTATAGCAAATATTAATTTTGTACACTTGATTTTAAATTGAAGTAATTCTTTTGAATTAATTTAATGTTTGAATTAAATTTTTCTGTTGTATTTGTTTTGCAGTTTATGCGGATGGCAGAGTTTGCATATCGATTTTGCATGCACCAGGAGATGATCCAATGGGTTATGAAAGCAGTGCAGAGAGGTGGTCACCAGTACAAAGTGTAGAAAAAATTCTTCTATCAGTAATCAGCATGTTAGCTGGTAAGATATATATCAAATATTGAAAGTAAATTAAAAATGTATCAAACAAAACTATCATATTAACACTAGAAAGATGGGAGCAGTCATTTGACCAGATTTTCAATTTACAAGTTGGCTTATTCCAAAACTTTTTCAGCAAGCTTATAGGTATTTTGTGACTTTAATTATTAGGAATTGAATTTAAAGAATACATGACCAAAACCTTGTAGTTACTTTGGCTGCAGCTATTTGACTGATATAATTTAAACATTGTTTATTTGTAATTTGAACTTTTGTAAAAAATTTGAATTGGTTACTTTTATTTGTTAGTTGATAGAGGAACTAGCTTCGTATTGTACGTATTATTTTGAACATAGTGAATAATTCACTGTTATTATGTCTCAAAGACTCAAAATATACAACCAAATACTTGACTTCTTGCAAAACCTACCAAGAAATTCAATGGAATGTGAATCTGAAAGTGCGGAACTTGACAGTGATGATGATTTTGAGTTACGCGCTATTAGTTCAAGCTCTGCAGACTGACCCAGAAGATCAAGTACCCCTTTCAAATTTACGTCAAATTAGCAATATCAATATAATTATTGATATTGCTTGAATATACTTCACGATATTCTTGAATAATAAATTCAAAATATCAAAGTATATTCAATGTCAAACATAAGATCGAAAGAAGTTTCCGTCTTCAACAATATAAATTTATTTTGATATCTGATGTAAAAAGAAGCCAGAGACTGTGATTGTCTACAATGCTACCAAGTATGGCGTAGATGGAGCTGATCAGATGACGAAGAACTACAGTGTCAAAGCAGCATCTAGAAGATGGTTAATGTTTTAGCACCAGCCGAAATCAATTCTTATATTTTATACAAGAAATTGACAGGAGTGAACATAAAACGCAAGAAAGTACGAATGCACTTAGTAGAAATATGGATATTGATGCAGAACATTCTAGTGTTGAACCCTTGTGTGTCGAACCTAGGTCTTTACTTCTGAACCTTCCTTATCTGTGATTGAAACTATGTGATAATTGTAATAAGCTGGTTTGTGGTTCTTTTAATGTAATTAGAACTTACAAATGTGAAAACTGCTGCTAAATATTATACAATAAGCATAATATTATTATGATGAGTATAATTTTGATAATAATTTTCTGAAAATTAATGCATCCTGTGATTTGACTGTTCTGACCGCCGTCTTTCTAGTGTTAAGTGATATTTAAAAATGGCTTGACTCTCCATATGATTGCTGTGATAACACTTTTCTGACACATTTTATTTGAAGCCATCAAAAACATTATTATTGGCATTATTACTTGGAAAACATTTCAATGTAAATTCTACTCTATCATGATGACTTTTTGATTGATTTTTTATTATTAAGATAATTAAGTTTTCGTTATACAAGTTTTTCGCGCGTTTGCAAGTAACTGTATGAAATTCCTTGTATATAAAACCCATAAAAGTATGGCCATTGTAATACATAATTTACTATTTAATATGAATATGGTAAAATACTTAGAACAATGCAAATATTTACTAAAAGTGATTTTTCAATTATAAAGGAAAATGTGTTTGTTAGTTTAGTTCAAAACAGTTAAAGATGAGTTGATGAGAAATTTATTAATAAATTATTATTAAATTATCCTTTGAAAATCGAAGACAGATCTTCAGAGCTTTGATATTACCAAGGCAGACCATTTAAATATTATTTGAAAAACTCAAGATATGTGTCAAGTATCAAGTAAAAGAATTCCATGTCAATAAAGTTATTAAATGGTACATAAAAGCAATTGGTTGAAGTTATTATTAAACATATTTTAAATATTCAGGTATGAAGTCTGTTACTATTGTCCCGCAGGAACAAAATAACTGCATAGTTTGTCTTTTCCACAATTTCAGTCCTTCAAATTTGCCACCTTGTCATACAAAATTAACAATGCAATAAAATGTGTTATTATGATTGTGCTATAATTTAAGATGTTAATTAACTTATGAAACACAGTTTTTATATTGCAGTGAAATTAACTTTATATAATTTAAATTTAATAATTACTGTTCATGTTCAGAACAATATAAAGCTGTGTACTACATGTGGCACTAAAAAAAAGATATTTTTAAATTTTGTGTAGTATAGAAGATACATGAGAAAACTTCAATTATTTTGAAAATATTGTAATAATTACTAATTTCATTTTCAGAACCTAATGATGAGAGTGGAGCAAATGTGGATGCAGCCAAAATGTGGAGAGAAGATCGTGACCAGTTCAACATAATAGCAGATCGCCTTGTAAGAAAGACTTTAGGCTTAGAATCTCCCGAGTAGGTTGAATTGCAACAATGTTCTTATTCAAAGAAACATGATGCTTGATGTTAATAGTAAATTTTACTCTTCGTGATAACTATTAAGCTTATTATGCTAGCAAGTCCTCCCTCTGTCCTCTTCTTTTTTCATTGGAGATCATTTATTGCAATCTTATTAAAGATTGAAACTTTAAATGCTATTTTACCACATGTTTGTCTATGTAGGAAAAATCTTGAATGTTAAAAACTAAATAAAAATGGAAAAAAATAACAAGGCTAAAAAGTTAAAGTAAGCCTTTATGTGGAAAAACTGATATAATCATTTTATGCTAAAAAAATTGAATTTTATTGTTAAGCTTTTTTTTTTATTTAAAACTATGTCACTTACAAATAATAGTAAACCCTTTTGATGCTTATTCTTGTTTCTGCCAGCAAGATATTTTAGTTGGCGTATGTAAATGAAAAGTTGTTATTGTTTTCAATTTCAATATGCCACAAGGATTATCAGAATATATTTATTATATAATGATAGCCACAAGTTAGTTTTTGGTGGATTTAGTTCAATTTTACTTGACTATATTGCTTTACATTGTTGATATCAATAAGTCTTTTTTTTATTATAATTACGGTATTGTTTTACAGTTTATAAAAAAATATACTCTAGATAACGGGAAATTGTTTTGATGGGTTATAGAATTATTTTCTAATTTTTACGTTTAATAGATTTAGAGATTATTGATGGGTAAAAATATATTTGAAATTTGAATTGAAAATGATCAGTGATACTCATGCTACCTTATTAAAAATAAAAACACGTAGCAGTTATATAGTAAAAATGAAGCAAAAAGCCATTATACAATTTGTCCCCTCAAGCTTAAAATATATATTAATGATATACCCTGAGAAATGTTTTTTTTTAATAATGTAATTTTGTTTAAATGTTTGCCACATTATATAACTCATATTACTATATTTGATTGTTAATAAACTTAACCGTAAATATATTATGTAAGTTTTAATTGACTAATTATATTTACACAAATTAGTTCATCGAAATACTTTTCCATCTCTTCTTACAACCGAACTGAATAGTAAAATTATATATTAAGCAGTTTTGTTTTATGTTAACTTTATGTCCTACTTGACCTGACTTGATCTAAATGTTATTCAATTGCTTCACTGATATAAAATTAACTATAGATATAAAATTATATACCTTTATGGTATAATTATATGAAATAATATTTGATGTTATTGCACTGTAATGTTATTATATATTGTTAAATTTAGGATAATTTTAAAATATTAATAATATAATAATTGTAAATGTTATGTGTTATGTATTTTATAAATCTGTTTTTTATTTTTTAAATATATCACATATATATCATGTTACTCAATATATCACCAGCAATCATAAATGTTAAATATAAGGCAAATTTTCTTGTAATATAATTGTGAACCAGCAAAATATTTTAAACCGGATCTATTCTAAGTACAAAAACACGTATTTACCTTATCTTATTCATTAAGGCATAAATATTTAATAAAGTAATGACTTAACGTTGTATGTAACGTTTAAATCAATTAAATATATATTTAGAAAACTTGCAATCTTCAAGAAAAGTATTTTATTTATTGACCAGTAGTGATCAGTCCAAATTTAAATGGCATGTCTTACAATACCTACTTACTCACCTGATTTACACACTAAATAAAATTATGTATTCACATAAATTTTGCATAAGACATGGCCACCGTTAGGCGACATACATTTGTATTGTTATTATATAGATACAATCACCAGCTTTTGTATCGATGGTCGCTTCGGTTTTCGATTTCGAGAGACATCGACTACACAAGATATATTAAAGTGCAGTAACATTCTGAAACACTCAGTAATTGATCCCGTTCCTTATTCCGATTTAATGCATGTGCAATAAGATCAAGAGGATGTTTTAAATAAACTCATAACCTTGAAACGAAGAATTTTTGAGGCACAGCTGGGAATCGAAGATTTAGCTTTAATTTATGGTAATAGCCACTCGTCATTAAATGTAAAGATGATTTGGATAGATTCTTCCTGGTCGATTTGGTTCGATTACCAAATGATGTCATTTGTGCGAACAGTACACCTTGTCCCTTTTTTTCCCGTATTTGTATGTGCAATAATATATTAAAAAAATGTTAGTAATACTAAGCGTACATCCAATAGCAGAATAAATATAGTAATCCGGAAGCACTCGGTTACATGTGCTGTATTTTAAAATCAAATTCTTGATCCACAACCGAAATCTCCGAAAATTTAATATGTGAGATAGTAGTATCATACATATTCGATTTTCGGAAAATTACTAATCTAATTTAAAATACTAATCTACTTTTTCTGGAAACTTGTTTGCTAGTTAGATATAAACAATAATTATCTAAACTAAAAATGTAATGTTAAACTTACGGTTTTTGTTTCCGCGCGTTTATTTTATTTATAAATGAGTTCAAAACACAGAAACAAGATAGTTCGTAGGTACTTTAAATAAAGCAATGTTGCATATGCTCATATTACGACTACCACGACCCATAGATTCAGACTTGTATGCTTATGCATACAGGTAATTTAATAAATTCTACAATATATGAGGAAACTTTTTTACTGAGCCTTTTAAATCGTCTTCTGTACCTTTTCACGTTATAAGTCTTCATCGGCTTCAATAAACAACCGCAACACCAGAGGAGTCGAGGTGCGTAGCTAGTCGTTAAGAAAAGTAGGCTCTTTTTTTATGGGACCCTAAATCGCAAATCTCTGATGGCTGATAATCTGAATCATACGGGAGGCTGGAAGCAATATGATTTTATTTTTCTACAATTCAGTCGTACATCATACATTGAGTCGCACACCAACAAATTTTGAATAATATCAATTGTTACGAAACTTGTCAGTTCGTTCCATCCGTTTGCACTGACCCTATGTAATGGGTATACTTATCCCAGTAAATATTTTTTTATCCATTTATCTAGGAATTAACTAAAGTTTACTGTAATTGTGATATTTGAATACACCAAACTTTTTTAAATTATAATTGCACTATCTTTTAAAACAAGTATAGAAAAAGAAAAATTCTTGTCAAATAATTTTGAAAGTAATACTGTAAGATTACAATGCGAGGAAAGTTCTTCTATAATTAAACAATAATATAAGCCATTACATAGACACTGTTTCATTTTATCTGTTAGCCGCTAATACTATGATATGTTTTGTTATTAATTGTCTGTGTATTAATCCATGGCGTCATCGTCAAGGACCTAGCCCGTAGCTTATACAGTTTGTAATTCCTAGCGGTCTTCCAAGAGTACTGTAATTAATTTGTGTGAAAGATATATTTATTTGCAAGGTAAGCACAAAATTGAATAACATACGGGTATATAACCATTTTTCCTGACACCGAACTTGGTGTTCCGACTTTACAAAATGGACGTCAAATTATATAGTGACGTGATTATGTAAAAATACTTTATTCGGAATATGCATTTACTACAAGTTAGTCATACCCTTGTTATTTTGATACTTCTTTCAACGTAAAGATTGTCATAATCTCTCCAGTAACGTTACAAGGTATGTGTATATATATATATTCGATCTAGTGTGGTTTTAAACAGTTATGATGGCACCCGACAAGGAGGCATGGCGATGAGTAGTTAGTCTCACCAAGTCACTGCCTAATGTCTTGTTCCATTATAATTACTCTGAGGCTATGTTACAATTGTGTACTTAATATTTATTAACTACTACATACTTTTATTGACATTTACACAATGCTGTCGGTGTCATCTTTTAATGGCATTTGTAAGGTACCCTAATATTCGTTGAATTGGCTTACGCGAACTCTGATTATCATAAAATATTTCAATTATCATGTGTATTGTAGTATTATTTATTTAATTAGGATGATAAGTAATTACTACTGGAACCGAGTAAAAGGTTTTTTATTTAAAAAAATACTTTTACCTTTGCCAAACTGATGTTTTTTTACTATAAATAATTTCATGAAATATTGAATTGAATTATAACCAAAAAATCAATCAAGTTACTTAATTAATTAAATAATTATTATTGAAATAAACTTAGTTAACTTAAATTTAGTTTATGAAACATCCAAACTGTCTAAAATTACTACTTTTGAACCCGGTTCCAAGAACACTATAAATTCATGGTAAATTTAGAACTAGTTCAGGTCAAGAGTTACCAACAACTAGTTACAGGCACTTAACTTCTTCTGAGGCTTTTGGATTGTAAGGTGTACAGCAAATGGCTCATTGTAGTTACTTTGTGACTCATTGTGATATTAGAAGTTTGTGTCTGATGCCTCCCCGTATCTACTATATGTGCATGCAATGCATTTGTAACAAACTTAAATTTGATTCCTGTTCTGTGGTTCAAAACTTTATAAGATTATTACATTTGACAAACTCAAGATTAAGCTTGTAATGTGGACATTTTCTTATCAATACAGTCAAAATTTTGTTTAAGTCAAAGGAGCCTAGACTAATTTATATACGATTGTAAACTTCTATATTTCTAAACATTTTTTTTAAATATCAGGCGTAACCTTTTTTTGCAACATTTTAGGGAATCTAAAAGATATATTTTATTAATATTGTTGAATGGTTCTAAATTTATTTATAGCAGAGTTTCTAGGCTACAAGCATATCATATTGAAAAGTTTACACCTACCTTGTGGTATTTTTTTTATTAACTTTAATAAAAAGCTTAATCAGAATTTAATTTGACACTAATGGTAAAACATCATCTTGTATTTTTGTATGACAAAAACAGTATGCATATCTTATTTTTGTGTTGTATAATGTTCTCTTTATATATATAATATAATATACACAATATATCATGGTATACAACAAAAATACTTATTTGGGTTTTATACAATTGAATTATAATAACTTTAAATTAGTCCTGAATGCTTTGCGATTACTTTTTGCAAATTAATTTAATTTACTATGAACTTTGTTACTTTCTAGAAATAGGATTATAATTTAAATAAAATTAGGAAATTGGGATGGCATATGCGCAAACAGTTCATCAGATTGTCCACAGACAATGAAGATATCTTTACTAAGAATATTGTTTAAAAGTACTGGTAGTTTCGTCTTAACTCTCCTTCACTTTGTACATACAAGCTAAGTTGCTACTTTATATTGATATTCTTTGAAATGAACCTTGCCTATTTACTACCTGTCAGCATGTTTAGATCTAGGCATATGTAAGGTTAAACCATCATATTTAACAAAAAAATGTGAATTAATTTTTGAATCATATGGTAATTTTAATATACAATATAATTTGTAGTTCACGGGTCAGTATCATCATACAAAACTCCTTGGGACACTAAAGTTAGCTAGTCTAGACATTGTTATACAAATTTACAGATCAAAATATTGATTGTATTTTACTAACATTATTAAATATCTAATAATTATTTGTTTGTAACTTATGGTATTTTTTGAAGCAATCTCCTACATTAAGGAGTGGTTTTTTTTTACAGTCATGTTTTCCTGTACCATCAGATTGTAAGATATGTAGTTTTCCATCCAATCTGTCCTCATTGGCTGATGTTGAAGACCTTTCATATAGTGCAGTTTCCCCTGAATGAAAATCACTAACTAGTTACAAGTATTTTGCCAATAAATTTCTTATACAACATTTAAGGAGGAAATTTGAATTCCCTGGAAAAACACCTTCCACCCCCATTTTAATGATTTTTTAAAAAAATTATTAACTTCACACATGCTATACAACTGCTGGTGAAAACTACTGTAGTCACATCATAGGTCAATAACTGCTGATAAGGGTTTATATATATAATATAATATACACAATATATTATGGTATACAACAAAATACTTATTTGGGTTTTATACAATTGAATTATAATAACTTTAAATTAGTCCTGAATGCTTTGCGATTACTTTTTGCAAATTAATTTAATTTACTATGAACTTTGTTACTTTCTAGAAATAGGATTATAATTTAAATAAAATTAGGAAATTGGGATGGCATATGCGCAAACAGTTCATCAGATTGTCCACAGACAATGAAGATATCTTTACTAAGAATATTGTTTAAAAGTTTTCCCCGTGAAGTACTGGTAGTTTCGTCTTAACTCTCCTTCACTTTGTACATACAAGCTAAGTTGCTACTTTATATTGATATTCTTTGAAATGAACCTTGCCTATTTACTACCTGTCAGCATGTTTAGATCTAGGCATATGTAAGGTTAAACCATCATATTTAACAAAAAAATGTGAATTAATTTTTGAATCATATGGTAATTTTAATATACAATATAATTTGTAGTTCACGGGTCAGTATCATCATACAAAACTCCTTGGGACACTAAAGTTAGCTAGTCTAGACATTGTTATACAAATTTACAGATCAAAATATTGATTGTATTTTACTAACATTATTAAATATCTAATAATTATTTGTTTGTAACTTATGGTATTTTTTGAAGCAATCTCCTACATTAAGGAGTGGTTTTTTTTTACAGTCATGTTTTCCTGTACCATCAGATTGTAAGATATGTAGTTTTCCATCCAATCTGTCCTCATTGGCTGATGTTGAAGACCTTTCATATAGTGCAGTTTCCCCTGAATGAAAATCACTAACTAGTTACAAGTATTTTGCCAATAAATTTCTTATACAACATTTAAGGAGGAAATTTGAATTCCCTGGAAAAACACCTTCCACCCCCATTTTAATGATTTTTTAAAAAAATTATTAACTTCACACATGCTATACAACTGCTGGTGAAAACTACTGTAGTCACATCATAGGTCAATAACTGCTGATAAGGGTTTATATATAATAGTTGAATATTAGTTAAAAATAAATTGTACTGGTTTGATATTTATAAACCAACATTTATTGTAGCAGCTGGCTTGTGAGAGATGGAATAAAAGATGAAATACCTCATAACCTACAATTGCTTCTCTAGTTCACAGAAAATAGAGGGGAGCTGCTATTTCACTTCAGGCCTTTAGCTCTATATAAAACCCAACACTTCAGTTTTCTGCTAATTTGATATGATATAGTAGCAGCATCTATGGTTTAGTGAATTAAGATCAAATCACATCAGAATATACTAACATAATAATGAACAATTTGATATGCATTGCAGCATCTTATTATTTTTATTTGTGTATCTGATAGTGTTGCCAGCAGTCTGGAAATATAACTTTAAAGACAAGTCTTTAATGGTTTAAAATATTTATAACTTTTTTTTTCGAAATATTGTTAGTTTTTAGTTAGCTATTGCGAAAATAAAATTATGGATGTACATTTTCAAGCGCTAATTATTGTATATTCATACACACATCTATATGTTAATATGTGAAGAAAAAATTTTGTACTACCTTTTTAAGCACATTGTGAGCAAGGACGAGTGTGAGATTTGGCATTGTTAAATATTTTATGCAGTTGTTATAGTGCTACACTATTTGACAAAAAAAAACTTCTATAACATTCAAACCTAAAATTTTTATGTATTGCATTCAATTTCAACCACTGTGTGATCACTAGTATTTATAATTCTGTCTTGAGAATGTCTATGTACCTTTCTATTTTTGATGCCAGCCACAATATAATTGCTCACTTTGATTAGGATTGCCATGGTTTTTTTGATTGACATTGATTGATGAACATAATAAGTTTTTAATTATAAATTATATAAATATGAATTCATACTATTCATTGTCTTTGTTTCAGATCCTTGTCCCTGTTGGGGGTATGAACGGAAAGCTGTTGAAAATATAAAAAGAGCAAAGCCTACTGCTGTGAAGTTGTATTTTTGGCTTTTAACACATTTCATCATGCAGACTATTAAATGTGTTGTAGTTGGCGACGGTGCTGTGGGTAAAACGTGTCTACTTATCAGTTACACAACCAACAAGTTTCCATCTGAGTATGTGCCCACTGTTTTTGATAATTATGCAGTGACTGTTATGATTGGAGGAGAACCCTACACTTTAGGTCTCTTTGATACTGCAGGTATAGAGCATTTTTTTATATACATTTAAATTTTTATTCAGACAATCCATTGTAAAGTATGAATCATTTTATTTCTTTTATAAGACAAATCTGACTGTTAATGAAAAAAAAAATCGGAGTATTAAAGAGCATTTGAGTGGTCTTTCTCTTCTCTTTCTCTTTATCCTTAGTACACCATGACTCAAAATAATACTCACAAAATTAAAAAGTATTAAGTATATATAAACAAATTAGTTGGAAACGGAATGCTTTGTATTTTTGTTTTTCGTATGTTGGCATCATTTCAACATTACTTTGTTAGATGAGTATTAAAATATATTTATTCTGCTATATAACCAAAGTAAAAGTGAAGTAGTAAAAATTTTTGGTGTTACTTGACAGTTATTTTCTTCAGAAATTAAATGCTATAATGAGCTCAACAACATGGAAGACTATTGTGGGAGAGGATGCAGGAGAACTTCCAGGAACCAATTGGAGGACAAAGACATTTTCCAATAAAAATACAGTCTATACACTGTCCTGAAACATGATCTACAATGGACACTATAAACTCCCTGAATAGTTTTACAACACAGCACAAAATAAAAATATATTATTTTGTGTTGAAAAATTATTTACTATAGAACAATATTACAATTACCGAAATTACAGAATCTGGTCTTCAATTCGTCCAGATGCATAGTCCACACTGCTAAAATGTGAAAAATAATTTAATGTGAAACTTTTTCTTGAAAAGGGTGTGAAACTCAACCAAGAAATTGACATGATATCTGTTGAACTATAGTTCTTTCTTGGAGTCAACTACACTTATATAACCAGCCATAGATATTCCAATAACATTAATCCGTTTTATAAGGCCTTAAGTGTTTATTGATGTATAACATGAATAATGTTATTATGACAACAATGTCTAATAAAGTGTATGTGAATGATTTTAAAAAATTGTTTTATTTTAACAGGTCAGGAAGATTATGATAGACTGAGACCTCTTAGTTATCCACAAACAGATGTTTTCCTTGTATGCTTCAGTGTGGTGAGCCCAAGCTCATTTGAGAATGTGAAGGAAAAGGTAATGTTAATATTTATATTTAGAATAATATATCAATGCTCAACAACTTTCTTTACTTGATTTGCTTATAAATTCCTTGCTTTTTAGCATATTTGTTCTTTTTACTAACAATCATGCCAAACATATCTATATTTATAGTGGGTGCCAGAAATAACTCATCACCAGCAAAAGACACCGTTTTTATTGGTTGGGACACAAATAGATTTACGAGATGATCCGGCTACTATGGAAAAGCTTGCTAAGATAAAACAGAAGCCAGTCTCTCTTGAACAGGGAGAGAAACTTGCTAAGGAACTAAAGGCTGTCAAGTATGTTGAATGCTCTGCTCTTACTCAGGTTTGTATTTCATTTGAAAGAAGATACATCATTGTATTAAGTAATTAAATAGCTTATTAGATCCAGTAAAATCTTGATTCTCAGCATAAACAAATGTTGGAGTTATTAAATTACCAATGAAATTCCTGGGCACCTTGCTGCTCCCCCCCTCACAAGAAGTCTTGGTATTTTGATTTGAGCTAATCGAAGACATTTAGTCATATTTCAGACTAATGTCATTTACTAAAGTTGTCTCTTATAACAGATGAGCTATGATGATGGAATAATCTTCTACATGACCTAAAATTCCTCATCGCAGTCCTTACTTTATTGTGACATACTCAAAACTTAAAGAACATTGACTTTTACAAATCCACATTTTTATAAAATTGCAATGAAATTTATTAGTTCTCTCATTAACTTTTATAATATTTTTTTTATTGATTCTATTTGTTAACCGTAAAAATAGTTATAATTTTAACAGTAATAGTTCCATGCTGTAACACATGGTTCAGCTTGACAAGGAAAGGACCATGCTCTTACAGAATGTGTGAAATAGTAGGATAACACTGCTATTTTGTAAGGTGAGTGAGAGTAGCTACTGGAGACCTGATGATATCAAGGCATTTCGTTTCTGTACTCAGGGGTAACAAACCCATGTGCCTTGAATATTTGTTGAGAATGGATGCAGGTGTTTATGATTATGATTGACTGTTTGTCACCCTTGCTCATTTAAAAAAAAAACTCACTAAAATAGAAACAAGTGTAGAAAGAAGTAAAATAGTATAACAGTAGGCATGTACATGTTTCTCTCCCTGGTGGGCTCAGGATATATTTGTAAATTATTCATGCATATTCATGTTTTTAGTCAGGATGACGTCTAGCTACACTGTAAATTGGTGGACTTGATATCTTTGAACTATAATATGCTTTTTCCTATTATTATTTTTGAATCAAATAGATTTCTTCAAGATATTTTCTTTGACTGTGTTGTGAAATTGAATTAAGTACTTTTATTTTTACGATTTGCGTCAAGAATTGATATGCCGTGGCTCTTAAAATGGTGTAAATTACTTTATATAAATAATAAATGAATGAAAAATAATATTGTTCATTTTGAGATTTAACTTTGGTAATATTTAAAAAATAAAGTATTTATGAATTATCATTTTACAGATAGTTTTTTATAGTATCATGGGAAACATGCACACAGTTCCAGTTCAGTAAGTGGTTCTTGCAGCGCATGGCAACTGCGCTCATGCAGTTCGAGTTCATGGTTGTCGGCTCCGAAGCATGCAATGGAATGCATTGTTACTAGTAAAACGGGTCCTCCATATCCTCTCTGTTCCCACTCCCACCAGTTAAAGCAGCAGTGTTATGCTGTTATTTCACACTGGTATTATTTCCTCGATTGAGTCAACCAATTTATGCTCTAGCCAGAATCAAACTTTCTAACATTGTTACAAAACATTTGAACTATTGATGATAAATAAATGAAATCCTTAATTCATATTTATCATTTATTTTTAATTTTTAAATATTTCTATAAATTTTTAATTCCCTTTCAACTTGGAACAGATGTCGAAATACCATTTAAATCACAAATCTTAATGCACAATAATTTTATATACTGTGCAGTAGTTACTTATATATTTCTGCGGAGAATACTTTTTCGAAGTAGCGAACACGAAGGCCATAATTATTTGTATTGTAGAATCTGATATTGATGTCCTTCTGGGTGTTGTTTTGATGGCCTTAACTTTATTGTTGTAGCTAGAATATTTAAGCTGCTCAGAGGATATTATAATAGTACTGTAGTAGGTATTTTATATCTGTGGTAAGGGTATAGTTACCTAAATCTGATGTAGGGATTCAAAATAAGGTCAAATGATGGCTCTGATGCAGTGTTACAAACCAACTCAACTTTGTTAAGCAAATACACATGTATGTGTAGTAGTAATATATGTACAAATAGTAAATACAGTTGTCTTTATTTTGTTTAATACATAACTTTATATATACATATTTTTTCGGTTTACTTCAGAAAGGGCTAAAGAACGTATTCGATGAAGCAATTCTTGCTGCCCTGGAGCCTCCAGAACCACCAAAGAAAAAGGGATGCAGGATCCTGTAAAGTGCACAAAGATTTCGCTCCCGTGCGTTAACAACTTGTACGCCCCATCAAAATATTTATAGGCTAACTAACACTGTAATATTCAACTTATTTTTATAAACTTGTAATAACAATTATAAAATATTATGCCATAACTAAAAATATTGAATATTACAGCTGATATTTAATGGCTCTCGCATTAACATATATCTAATTGAGCCTTCAAGATGTTCCAAGTAATATTCTTAATGTTTAGAACGATTTTATACCATGTCATTTGTCATTTATAGTAAATTAATATTATTTATGATGTTTAAGTCATTTGTACCTATTAATAATTATTTTATAATCATTTAATATATCGCAAACAATATAAGTTTTATTCACATAACCATAGTATATATAATGGTTAATAAATAAGTATTGATTCGGTTTTAAATGTATATCCCCTCAAGACAGTTATGCACAATTTTGCTAAACACCGTGGCGTGATTTGAGATGCTGTAGCTACAATTAATTGGTTGTGTTGACATAGCGTTTTTGATGACAGACGTCCATCTATTCTCTTTATTTCTTAATTAGTTACTTTGAGTGTCTTAATTTATTCTAATAAACTAGTTAATATTTCTTTGAATTAAAATCCTGGAGTATATTATTTTTATCACAAGTTGAATGTAAAGCTGGTGGTAGACATTGTAATGCAAGTATATGGAAGGATTTCAAAAGGATTAGTTAATTAGCTTTTAGAATTCTGTTGAATAAATATCAATGATGTGCATGAAGGAAATGTAAGTGCATCCATGCCATTCCGAAACTCCGTCTACTGTTCTTCCATATTTATGTTCCAAGAAAACGCTAAGCAATTTTAATAAGATATTTGAGTTTATCGTTTGGGAATGTCCATCGTCTTCGACTACCCAAAATTTACAAAGATATATTGATACATGCATTTCATAATATATAACAAATAAGCTCATGTATCACCAGTTAATATAGCAGAATAAGCTTATAAAATATGCAATATAAATAATTGACTGAATTAAACCTATGTATATAATATGTATTCATTCCATGCAAACTTTTAGCATTTTCTAAATATTAATTATCTAATTTCATTTTCATGTGTACAAGTAGAGTTTAGGCACTTACCTTTGAAACATTTATTGTGTAATTAAGATTCATAAAAAATATTTAATACTCATGAAAATCAGGATTTTCTATAAACATCAATATAAAGCCAGTTTATGTATAATGCCTTATATAACATAATTATTCCATTGGTTGCAACCTAATGTCAAAGCATTGCAAAATGATGTAAATATGAAATATTTCATAATTTCTTTTAACTAAATTATTATTTTAATGAAATACAAAATATCTTGTTCTTAAATTAAACTTTCGTTTTGTAATAAACTTAGATTCTTTTTTCAATATACTTCAATTATATAAGAACTAATAAAATAAATATTATATAACTTTTGAAGATTGTGGTTTTGATAATACAGTATATTATTAATTTTATATAATGGGATAAGTTACTTTTTTAGTATATATTTGTGTAATAAATTGCATGTTTTATTTAAAATGCTCTTTAACTATAAAAACAAATATGGAATATTTCGTATCTTGAAAATGTTTTGGTCAGTCATTAAAACACTAAGAATCAAAAAGTATTAATTCTGTGTATTACTAAAATATGTTGGAGTTTTCTTATCATATTCATTTAAGTTTATGTATTGGATTTGAATATTTCTTTTTGTCTAAGTAGATTAGGTGTATATTGGTATAATAAATTTAAGATGAATATTCCGGATTTTATTTTATCTCTTATGTCATTAAAAAGGTGCAAAGTGAATTCAACATAAAAAGAGATTATTAAAATTTAATTATTAGACTTTAACTGAAAAAAGTTTTATGCATGAATTTTGTTTTTTATCAATGGAATGCCATCAGGTACCTATATTAAATAAATATTAACTGAGATTATAGGGTTAAATTTTAAAATAGAGGTCGCATTAATTCACTGCTTTTAGAAAAGCACTTTACTAAGTAAACAAAATAAAAGTACTAATAAATTTTTCTCACATGAATTTCTTTTTCAAATTTATACATATAATATAAATCATTTTCTAAATAATTATTGCTTGCAAATCTGAATTCTTTTTCCTAATTCAATTCAATATTGATGTTTCTTTTTTTTTTTTTTTTCTTTTCGGGCTGAAGGCCACTGTTAGCCCGAGGGCTTTTACAGTTTCACCGGGTTGAGAGGTGACCGAGCGCTAATGGCACTCAGTCGAGACCTCTATATATAGGTAACCAGCACAAGGGCTCCCGAGAGGGAGCCTCGGCTTGGACCGTTACCTTGTTTCGCGAGAGCGTCTGAGTCGAGGGTGCCCGAGAGTGCCGAACCTCGGCTCGGTCAGTTGCTTCTGACAGAGGATTCTTTAAATTCGCTATGATTATTAGCTATCTGTACCACCACTTCGGAATGCGTGGGCGCTGGAGAAGAAGTGGCGCAAGAAACTCCAGCGACGCTTCTATCTGTATGGACTGGAGAGAACCGACCATTGACATGGCGGTATCGCGAATATCCTTGTTTGTGACGCCCTCGCCGTCGGCGGGGGCGATGTGAGGGTGCAATGTACGTGTGTTGTTTTATGAAGGGCTTGGGCCCTGGTAGACACGTCGTCGGGGTCATCGAGAGCGTGCCTCGGTCTCCTTCGGACGCGGGTGACTCTGTGATTCGCGATGGGATTGTAAGTGGCGGCACTTACAATCAAGGGGTTAGAGTGTGTGACGGCAGAGTCGAAATATCGGCGGGAAGCCTGCTTCAGGTACTGAGCTATGGTCGGCAGCTCAAGATCTATGTGTAGATTTTCATTACGCAAGAACCACGGTGCACCGGTGGCCTTGCGCATGAAACGATTTTGTATTACCTGAAGTCGGTGAATGTGACGCGGGGAAGCATGCGCAAAGACGGGGCTTGCGTATGTCATTATGGGTCGGATGCACGCTTTGTATAGTGTAATTTTATTACGCAGGGACATTATTGATGTGTTTCATTAAGTCCTTTTCTATAAGGGGTTATTAAAGTGGTAGCCGCTTTTATGCCGGCAATACTGGGTTGATAAAAGTTTGGTTTATTTACAGCGTCAACGCCATCTATTATTGACTGCGCTAACAACATTATAAGTCAAATCACTTAGATGGGCAGTCCACAGAGCTTGTAGAACCAATGCCCGATGGGGAAATAAAGTTCTAGAGTGGCAGTCGTAGTGTAGGACGATTCCTCGCTGGAGTGTCGATCTATGCAAGTTTGCGGGGAATAGATGATTCTGTGGGAAAGACTTGATATTAAGCCGTAGACTGTTGATAGGGAATTATGGTTTGTTTTATATAGTGTTTCTCATCACTGACACTGAAAATGATTTACAGAAAAGAATGACGAGCGCTGTTTGCTAGATGCTTACGCTATATCATATCTTGAGCAGTTGATGTCATTTGGTAATAACGAGAAGATATCGCCGAGGTTGAAATCGACCAGGTTGACATCGTCAACATCAATAGGCAGAAGGCAAAGAACTAAACGTTAAAATTATAATGACGATGAACCAATTAAAAACGAAGTGCGTACGTAGTAGCGTAAGTAGCGCTACTTTAAAGAATTATTTTCATATCTTTTAAAAAAAACAGATTTCGATATGGTATAGGTGCGCAACTAAAAATGAGCTGCTGCACGAATAGATTGAACTACTTGAACGGAGAAAACTACACTTCTTCACAAACACATGTGTAAAAAGTTTTTGCTACCAATTATACCATTAATTTGACATTTGTATGCCAGTGTACGATTTACATGCTTGATAGATTTTCGTAAAAACGATCCTATCTTGTTCTATGGCTGGTGATGTTTTGACATTTCTGACGTAATGATTTTTCAGTGCTTTTACCAGTATGAAACCCTTTTTATAATAGTTAGTCAATAGTTGACTTACTTTAAATTGAATACGAAGTTCTAGATTTGTGTCGATGAAAATTTCAAGTTATAATGGGTGATAGTTTAAAGTTATGTAAAGGTTATTATTATTATTATTACATTTACTATTTACAGCAATTTATATAAATTACTTATTATAACATTTAAACAAACGGCTAGTTATATAGTTTACATTATAATGGAATATAAAGTGTATATAACACTTGGTTATAGAAAAGGTGCAAAAAAGAGCAATCAACCGTAACTTAAATTTTAGAATGAGTAATAAAAACTTTATTTATATTTGCGAAATTTAAATTAATAAAATTGCGAAAACCTAAGTTCATAAAGTTATAATTGTTATACATTTCTGATTCCGGTTATATTTCCAATGTCTAGATAAACGCCATAGAAGTTCAAGTAGCCTAGCAGGAGTGTTATTGGAAGGAACTCTTTCAGAAAGAAAGTTGAATATAAAAGGTGCGTTCGTATAAGCTCCTAACTTATTTTTATTAGTTCTATTTAAGACGTTTGTATATTGTATATGAATCAGGTATTTTCAATAGCTTAAAAGATAACACTGAATCTCCACATAAATAAAAAACGTCACCCGTAGCTCAGTACACAGGGAGTACGGAAGAGATTTTGTTTGGGTTTTAAACGTTTTAAAAGCAAGTCTATAAGTAGCACCCATATGGCTAATCAGCAGTGATTTCTTATTTGATTTATAATATCTAAAATATCCAAAATAATATGGACAATTTTTTACGGGATCTTGTAAAGTTTTTGAGCGACTAGATTGGCTTGTTCCATTGTTGCCAACTTGGCCTGATCTGGCAACGTTTAAGATTCATTCAAATTTTTCCAAGTTTTATATATGTGACATATAGAGACGTAGTCAATAATATTTCAATATTTATTTACTCAGCAACAATCAACTGCTTGCGGAATATTGTAATGTGAGAAATAATAATATATAAAGATTATTTCTTTCTTCTTCCAGCTAACGAATTCCTAACTATTGTTTTTTAATATATTTTCAGGAATCATTACTTTTCATGGTTAATTAGTAAATCGATAACTTGTTATACATGCCCGCCAAACAAGAAACTACATTTTGTGATGTAAATCTTCCATTTTGAAGATTTTTAGCTTTTTTCATCTGCTAAAACATATGACAGAAATAGGACAGAGGACACTATTATGTATATACAAAGTTAGAAATTACTGCCTCCGTGAAATTTTGACATTCACTCGATATCAAAATTTACACATTGTACATACATATTTCAACTGTCTTAGTCGGTTTAAATGTTCTTTTTAGGTACCTCCTATTAAGCTAATTATTGACGTTATTATTTTCGAAAGTAAGTAAGGGTAAATAGCAATGGGTCTGAACGAATCTGAGTGATTGCCTTTTTAGGGATAGGGTGATAAATCTTTTTTAGGGTTGTAAGGCATCGCTTCGATTCCTCTTACTTACCCGTGAACCGGTGCCAGTTCTGGAGCGCACATCCTTAGCACTATTGAGGGGATTTCATCAGGTTCACTCCACTTTGGATGTCCAGGGAGAGAATTACTTTGCACACTGAGCTCTGAAATCGGTCAAGGGTATGAGCCTTTCACACCGCGTTGCGCTGTCCCTATTTTAGAGAGGCGTGTTGGACGCATAAAGAGAGAAGATTAGGTTTCACTTGTTTGAACATTTCATACACTTAGTTTTTGTATGAAATGTTCAAACAAGCGTTTGCGAAGCGGTTAAAGATGGTTACGAGTGTACAAAGTATATTTTTTTATGAATTACAGCTTCAATACCAGAAGCCGATGATCAATTCGCAAATGCAGAAGCACGATGTGAAGAGTTGCAAGAGAAAATTGATTTAGTAAAAAATTTAAAAAGAAAACGGAAATTAAAAAAAAGAAGGTAATATAAACCGTTTTACGCCCTAAGACACGCTATTTTACGTAAATTATTAATTATTTCACACGTACGTGCTCTATTTCTAGCATGACACGAGTGGCTGAACAACAAATGTCACCGGAAAATGTACCATTCATTTCCGTCCGCACACAACCAAAAAAGAGTAAGTTTCATAAACGTTAGCGATGAGACTTGTAATATAATTTGACTTCTATAGTTTAATACAATCCTGAATTCATGAAGTATCTTTGAATTATTTGAGTTTTATGTTTATTAAGAGTGCCTAAGCTGTGTATGTTTCAGAAGTGTCGCAAGAAGGGGCGCGACAGCGGCGGTTTGAAACTCCCTTAAACCCCACACGGGACTATTTAGATCCTGCCATCTTAGAACAACATCGAATGATAAGTAAGGTACGATGCAGAATATATAATTTAAAGATTATTTTTATTTTTATCTAAGCGATTTATAATTGAATCGTATGACGAATGAACAGACCCAAGGATCCAATTATTCAAAATAAGGCACATTCCTCTTTATTTCCTACGGATGACAATCCATCGCAATCTTGATTATTTTTAACTTATTATTGAGACTTGAGGTTTGTTAGTATATAAGTTACAAGTGTTAAAATAGTACTTAAAATAAAGCGTTTAATCCCAACGATAATCCATAAGTCGGTATCGTATCGATTATATTATGTAATTATGTTATTTAGAATTCTGAAGTGCAGAAAATCAACCGGCCTAGATCCCGCATTGGTTGTGCAGCTGGTGACGGTAAGTTGCTTTTGAAAATATTTCTAAAAGTCAATGAATAATAATTAGTTATTATTCTTTGTTATTTGTTGAACCTCCATATCAATCCTATATAGATAATAATTAATTGTAGATTTTGGTCTTTTATTTTATCATGTGATTGTTTTAAATTTCAATATTTCAAATATTTTACATTAAATTTAATATCTTTGAACTATTTATTTTAATTTTAGTGTAAAATTTTGGTCTTTCATTGTTCCTACTTTCGGGTACACATAGATGCTTATTATATATACTTAATTTATCTAATTATATTTCTTCCACAGGCACATGTGGGCAAGGAGTTCAAATAAATACACCAACAATGACAACAACAGGCGGTGATAGCGCACTCGAACCAAATTCGGAGGATTTACACTGCGATCGGCCACGAGTGTATGTTGTTGCATTTAATATTGTAATAAATGATGATGTTGATTAAGTTTTCGCTCAAAGGTGCTATATGGTGTTTTCGCAAAAATTGCTTTTTAAAAACCTCCCTTTTTTGCGCAATTAATGACTAAAATATGAATATGAATTGAATAAAAATTATTATTTTAATTAATTCCAAAACCCGTAATTCCACATTTAAAATTATAACCAATATCGAAAATAGATAACGTATGAGAATCGCATCACCAAATTGCAATTGGCCACACTATATATTTTGGGTAAGACCTAACTATATAATAATGTAGAGTGACATATACTGATCCTATCATTCTATAATGTTTAAATCATACTATTGGGCATTCTTAAATATCTTCTTATAAATGTACTTAATGAGAAGGTATCTGGTGTATAGAGGACATTTATCATAGCTTTTTATTTTTTAGTTTTCAATATTTTAGTTACCAAAACTACTTACTTACCTATTGCCAATTATTGATCATTATATATTATGATAATACAGATAATATTGTGTGTATATACTATACAGTGTTATATCAGTTATAGATGTGAGTTCTCCAACTAACATAATTTTGGAGTTTTTTATATTATATGCCTTACGAAGGATAGTAAGGGAATGACTGAGAGTTATTAATTTGTGCATTCATTCACGGGCACGTCTTAGTTTTCTTATTTTTTGTGTTCTTTCGTTTCATTATATCCATCCATGCGTACAATACAAAAGCAATGTCTTATTATCAGCAAAATTGTTTTCCGAATTGGAAACAAACTCCGGAGTTTCCATTGTGGCTTTCATGCGACGAAAAGACGACAAGTTCGCCTCCATTTTCATTCACATAATTCAAAGTAGATTAGTCTATAAAACAATATGCTTATTATGGAAAACATCAATCCGACTTGGTATTGTACACAGAACAATCACATGTAACCCTAATTAGCGAGATAATTCACAGATAACTTTATAACACTATTAAGAAAGTTTTATATTTGTCAACAAAAATGTCTCAACAGTTTTAAAAACAACGGAGTGGATTAAATGTGTGCATTTCAGTCCGACATATAATATGTTAGGACAACATCGCGCCTATGATCATTTAAATGTTTTTAAAATTAGTATTTTTATCGTTATGTCGTTCCCTCAACCGCCGAGTTAAATGATATTCTCGTAAGCAAGCATTTATAAGTCAATTATATTCGACCATTCGTTTTCGTCTGTCTCATTTATTTCAATTTGGAAGAAGGAATATATTATAATAAAATGTTTTATGATGTTTATCAAAATTGATTGAGTCTCCCCTCTGTTCTATTGTCGCTCGATACTTTACACGCAATGTCTGAATTGAAACTGCATAGAAAGCCTTCGGAAACAAGGTGTCGCATGAATTGAGTGAAGCACACCAACAAACACGCATTGAAAACTGCGTTACATTATTTAACCGTCCCAATAACAAGAGAATTTTGAATCGTATCTTTACTTGTGATGAAAAATGGATACTGTACGACAATCGGAAACGAAAAAATCGAAATCACTGTGGTTGATCCCAGGAGGACCAACCAAATCCTGTCGTAAAGCGAAAGTTGACTCAGAAAAAGGTCCAGTACCTTTGTTGAGTGCTTCGTGGACCAGTGCTGTTGTTATACACTTCAGCTTTTTTAAGATCTGGCCAGATGATTACCGCAGATCTGTATTATAAACAATTGCAAGACATGATGGAAAAGCTAGCTGTTAAACAACCGAGCATGGTCAATTGCTCTAGCCCACTACTGTTTCATGACATAGCTAGACTCCATACTTCACGACAGACGGTCGCTAAATTAAAGGAGCCGCGACTAGAATGTCTCCGACACCCACCATGCTCCAACAGATTACCACATTTTTTCGGAATTTGGACAAGTTCTTGCCAAGGAAAAAAATTCAATTTTAATAATAAAATTCAATATTTGAAGCGTCAATAGCATAAATATTTAGGGTACGGTCTGCGAAACTCAAGATCGTAGGTTCGAATCAACCATTCGTCTTGAACCATCTCCTAGCAGACAGTTAAGCTTAGTTGGAGTGGTTAACCAAAATATTAGTAATGCATTGCTAATATTCTTTAAAAATCCGACGAAGTCCAAACAGCTTTAAAAGAATTTATTGATTCACGCCCCCCAAAATTGGTTATTAAAGACCCCCTTTAAGAAAATCAATTTCAACAATCTATTAAATAAATAAGAACTGTATACTAGTTAAAACGCAGCGCAGGTTAAAACCTCACCTCACCAGCCGTGATTTTAGACACTGACAGGCGCGATTTACACGCGCAATTATTTATATTTATACAGGCGCGATTGTGTTTTTATCGCCTGCGAAATTGCGATATCTGTCTTTAATACATTTTAAGACATGTGATGCTATATCGTACTCCTGCAATAAAATTGGGCCTGCCTGGGGGAGTCTTGAAAGTTTAAATGTATAAATAAAGAGGTCGAAAGGCTTTTAACTTTTGGTAGGTTTTTAAGTTCGGGTTTTAGGGGGATAGATATCTCTTTTAACGTAACGAAGACCGATTCATAATTGGTATAAATATGAAGTTTTAACCTAATTGTAACATAAGCCTTCGAACTATCGTCGACAATGCGACTCAATGGGGAAGAAAGATTGAATGAAAGTTCTAATTTAATGAAAAATAAAGTGTTTTATTTTTTCCTACGTATTTAACGTCCAGCACGCCAACTCTGTGAAAAATATTATATTCACGGAAAAATGGAGAACTTTCATTTGGCCAAGTCGTTCAATGAGGTCGTTCACAAACACTACAACTACAATATACAATACACTGTACAAATAATATATCACTTGCTTAGTTTCCATATAGCAGACTCAAAGTTTGTTTGTAAATAACTAATTACTATTGTCTCATCGAGCTGTTTTAACATTAAAATTCATCATTAATTCGTTTAAAACAGTAATATATAATAATAAAATAACTAGTTATATTCGATGTAATTGTTATTTTCAACGTAACTTGTTTTATTTTTTAAACACACTGGTGGAAATCGTACAATTTTTTTACTTACTTTAATTAGCTATAAAAATTTAAAGCGGAACGGATTTATCGTTTAATTTTTATAAATATTTAATATTTAAGTAAGCACATGATAAATAAATCGAAGGTTTTATTTATCATGTGTTTAGTTCCTTAACTATTTGAAATTATATCTGAAACTATTAAAAAGGAAAGATACCAGTTTAAGATAAATCATATTTTTTCAGTCAAAAACGTAACAAGAAATTATGGGAAGGGCAAGAACGAAACTCACGCGGGATAATAAGCACACTGCGAAAACGTATACAAAAAAAGACATCTAAAGAAGGTAAGTTCAATAATAATTTTATATTTAAAAGTAATAAAAGTACCACCGTAGACCATTATATATATTATATACCTTCTCAGGGTTAGTTCGAATTCCATTTTCAGATATAAGATGACCCAAGTGGGTAACAGCCTTTTTGAAGAACGAACACTTCTTCGGACTTAGATTTAGATTAGCTGCACGCAATCTAGTAAGCACTCGTTACAGGTTATGATTATTAAAATGCCCTTCCAGTAATGACCACATCGTCCAAATACAGCCCTTTTCTCTTTGTGGCTAGGATCAATTTCCATTTGCCACTTTTTAATCCTAATTTCTAATATTTAACCATTTTGCTCCTTTTAGTGTGTCCAAAGTATCATCAATCCTTTGCAGTGGTTAGCGGGCAGTTTTGTAACGTTGTTTAGACGGCGGTAGATAACACAATTCCTCGGACTGCTATCTTTTTTCTTCACTAAAACCACTAAAAAGCACTGAATGACGGCTCAATATTATTCTTTTTTTCCATCTATCTAACCATCCTCTGTATTTCGCTTTCGTACGCAACAGGAACTCTGCGTGGTCGCATACGTATCTATGTTTCTGTTTCAGTCTCAATTCTATGTTCGACTATTGTAATCAGAGGCTCGATCCGTACGTTGTTTAAATTCGCTCGCTTATTCACACCAGGTTCGCTTCTTCATTTATAATCTGCAAACTCAGGATTAAAACTCTCTCCCGGTTTCTGTATTTCCCGACTAATATGATAAAAGGAAGGTCCCTTTATCTAATAAGGCATATTCTAGGCTAATTTGTTTACAATCTGCGCCCGCATTATTTGTCATATATCTTGTGAGTCCACTAGCTGTCCACTGCTGAATGTTTAATTAAAAAAAATCTAAGATAAATCAAGGTGACATAGGCCGCGATGATTTCTTGTCATCACTCGCTTGTCACAGTTACGTAAGAAAAGAAAAAGAAAGCATGCATTAAACACGAGCAATGTATAAATCAAAAAGGATGCAAAGGTTCTGCGAAACAACTCCTATAGATTATGTCTGAGATAGGATCATAAACCGTTTGACATTCATCATTGTGTTAACTAAACTGCCATTCAAATTCGTTTCAGGGTGTAATTTTAATTACTGTTTCAATACCGTAGCGACAACTAAAATTTCTATCAAAGTAGTATTAAATATATTTAATTTCATATTAAGCCTATTTTTTTGCGTTCTATAAATTTTATTTTATAGACCAGGTAATTAAGGAGAATCAAGAAAGGCCCGTGGTTGAGCTTTATAGTAAAAACCGCAGTGGATCGTCGGCAGACTCGTGGGAACAAAATTTTACTGTACACCAAACCGATACTGTGGGCCGCGGCAATAAAAAAGGTATTACATTTATTCAATGATAGTCTATAACGTAATTATGAATATGTTACACAACAACTATTTATAATTTTAGTATATTACTAATTTTTATAATGTTTTCAGCATCTGACATTCATATGTATGATGAAGACATTGTACCTTCGGAAGATTCTTTAGCAATGGATTATCAACATCAACAAGAGGTTTGTATGTATATAATTATAAGTGATTAGGGTCAGTTACATATACCACTTAAATACTAACTCAAAATTTTCTCTTTGGGTTAACAAACATTCAATAGCGTGTGATGGAGATAAAAATGATGTATTCCGTGTTTTGTTAAGCATGCCCTCGTGTGGTGTGTCGTGGAGTTAGGAACACATGAGTTGTTAATACGAAAAAGTTTGAAATGTCATATCGATGCTTATTTATTTTTGTAATTAATTGATCAAAAGAAGAGTGATCTTTAAATTGAATGATTCTTTTTACTAGACTTTCAAAATATAGAATTCAAGAATAATTGATTGAGAAAACATATAAAAGTGTGTAACAGTTAATACAATTGATGATTTTTTGTAATATGGCCCCGAGATTGGGAAGCAGTCTGTGCATAGCACCCGCCACCCTCTCGATCCGGGAGACTAAGCACTCGAAGTGCTCTTCGATGCCCCAACGACTGTCTAAAATGAGGCCCAGCTACTTCATGTACGTGCGGTACACTCCTACTTCAGACCCACCCTCGTCCAACAGGCATATGGGACGGTATGCAGAGGGAGAATCTGCGACTCTGTCTGCCTCATTCCATTCCAAAAAACACAGCATTAAAAACTGGTGGTGGCTTGGTGTATTGTTCTCAGAACAATAGGGGCTCAGGTAGCTAGCTCGCGGGCAGGTAGCTCGGGTGAATCGCAACGGGGTTGTAAGTGACTGTTCTCTGCGAGTGCTAAGCGACGAGTGAATTAACCTTCTTCATTCAAAATCGTCTTGGCAGTGAAATAACGAACAGTTTGAATTACAACAATGATAGAGTTTTCCGGCTGATTCGATATATTCATGTTTTCGCAATTATTGCGGAGTATAGTACGGCATAGCTTTGGTAATTAAATTACTAAATATTAAATTGTTATACTAATTTTCGAATTATCTTTCGTTTCGAGCGCATAAATCCCTAACTCTATGCGCCGATAAAATACAATAATTAAAAATAATTGTTATTACCTAACGGTTTAATTTATAAACTATACTCGCAAAATATACCGGACAGGCGCGTGCACATCATACGAGCCTTTTTGTTAAACCGCATTTTCCGATATCGTATCGACGGCACGCGCTCCTGAACCAGCCGCTCTTCTTTTTCTGTACCATTAAAGTATCACAGAAGGAGACCAGCGCCCTTATCCGCCAGCGCAGCTCGGCGAGCGTGTGCTGTGCGGATTCCCGGTCCCCGCCACAGTGGTGGCATTGCGTTGTCGATTCGCTTCCAATCCTGTTCAGGTACTCACCGAAACACCCGTGTCCAGTGAGTACCTGCGTCAGTCGGAAGGTGACGTGCACCTCTTCCCGCTGGCAGCCAGGCTTCGAAGCTCAGCAAGAGCGCGCTGACCATGCACTGGCGCGAGAAACGAGGCTCTTCCAGGGGCTTCGGCTCCTGAAGATCTTTTGATTTTATTTGGCCTGGAGATTATTTGGCCTGTTTAAAAATAGATACTAAAAAACAACACGGCTGGTTTTCACATTCGCATTTGACTGTCCCAGAAAAATTGATTTTGGTAAAGGGATGAGGTTTGTCTGAGGCTATTTCTAATTTCCAAAGGCGATTCGTACGGTGATCGCCTTTACACATATTCTTCCACGGAACTCAGCAAACCTAAGTGTAACCGAAGAATAATATAGCAATAAATAAACCCAAAAAAAAAACCAGTAAAAAAAATTACCAATATTTAATTTTTTTAATGCTTATTTGTTCTATAGTAAAACTTTTTTTAATACAAAAATATATAATTAATTTTTGCCCACAGGCTACAACACCCGGCATAATAATAGGAATCTAGGTACGAACCTAGACATGAGAGTATATCTGCTTCGCTTTCATGGTCATTTAGCTTTTGACTTAAAATTTTCCTATAAAAACCGTGGCAAATCTGAAATATCACGTTATCATCAGAAATAGAATAACTAGTAAGTCGTTAAAATAACGTTGAATCGAACATACGTATGTACCGGACATGACATACAGTCCCAGACCCCAGTTCGTAATCGGAAAGACGATGAAATGTGGATCAGTTTGAGATTTTACAGTTTTTTTTCTTTACAGGTGCCACGTAAGCGGCGTATTAAATACTGTACTCGCCGGAATTACGAGCTGCCGACAGTAGCATCTCGCATGAAACAGACTGGTGCTAGATTATACTCCGCCGCTACCAAAACTACTAAAATACCCTTCGTAGTGAGCAAGAGCACTGCCCCATCTCATAATATCGGTGTCAATATACAGCAGGTGTGTTATTTTATAACATTAGAAACGATAAACGACCACAAAGGTCGACGAAACATAGCAGTGCTAAACCGCCTTTTTTCTGATATTATCTGCATAATAATGTAGACCTCTTCTGTATTTTCTACTTTTAAATATGCAGCTGACAGTCTCGAGCTTCAATGCTCCCGGAGCAACTTGTCAGTCGACATCGAACACGTTCGTATGGTCGTCATGCAGGTTGATTGGAGGGCCACACAACCGCTTTACGATTCTATCACACCGGTCACGTACACCGAACTCGAGTCAATCTACTAAAAATTGCGACCAAGACAATCCTCTGGTTTAGATGGTATCACAAATAAAGTACACCATCATAAATATCTTAGGTCTTATCTACAACGCGGCAATGACTGAAGGAATATTTCTGTACACCTGGAAAGATTCAGACGTCAGACGCCTCAAACCGTGGAAACACTCGTCCGACCGAACCTCATATCTGCCCATCAGTCTTAAAAAAATGAGAGCGAATTCTTCTAACCCGCTTAAGGGACTTTTTGCAAATGCCCGAATGCGAAAACGAAACTGTTTTGTCGTTTTCGCACACAGCACTCATGCACCTATCAAGTGTACCGCATCACGGAACACATCCATAACAAATTCATACAGGGTTACCAAACCGGAGCGCTTTTCTACGACGTGGCGAAAGCGTTCGACAAGGTCTGGCGCAACGGATCCGTGCCAGATCGTCTGATACTAATCATACGAGATTTTCTCTGCGACCGAACCTTTCGATACCGCGTCGAGGGAACGCGATCCGATTCCCACCCCGTTCGTGCCGGAGTACCACAAAGATCAGTTGTAGGTCCCGTTCTCTACACACTACACCAAACAACTCCCGCGCACTTGCGGTGTGGAGCTAGACCTCTTCGCCGATGACACCGGCCTCTATGCGTCTGGATCCAAACCAGACGCTATCTGTAAACGCCTCCAATCCACAGCCAACACCTTACGGAAATGTTTTCGGAAATGGAGGATCGAAATTAACCCCACCAAAGTGCAGCCATGTACTCGGTGTAACAAACAGGCGTCGCAAACAATTATTCGCGTTACCGCCTTATTTCAGGCCGGTTTTCACCGATTAGTATATAGATAGGGGCGTCGCTGGAGTTTCGTCACTTCTTCCCCAGCGCCAACGCAGTCCGAAGTGGTGTCGTTAATAATAATAATGTTATTTATTTATTTAATCTGTGAGAAGTAACTGACCCAGCCGAGATTCGGCCCTCTCGGGCGCCCTCGAGACAATCGCTTTCGGGCCCAGGGTATTGGTCCAATCTGAGGCTACCTCCCGGGATTCCTTGTGCTGTTTACCCATAAATAAAGTGTACAGCTGAGTTCCCTAAGCGCTTGTCCACCTTTCAACCCGGTGAAGCTGTAAAATCCCTTAATCTAACAGTGGCCTTCAACTACATACATACAGAGTGACAGGAAATGGATTACATTCCACTCACGTGGTTAAAGGTGTTGAAGGGGGAGGATATTGATAAAGAAGAAAATTGCCTGTCGGCCATTCATTTATCTGGGTTAGTTAATTTCCACCATCTTTTGAGTTCAGACGATTGCGTTACGTTCCAACTACGTTTTGACCGTCCCGCGTTTGGTTAGTAAAATACTACGTGGCATTGCTTGTGCAGTTATATTTGTGATTTTATATTTTAGGATTCTAGTTTCTTTTTAAACTTTATGAAAATCCCCGTTCTTCTTCCGGTATTGTATGTCTTATGTTATATTTATGTTATATAATTACAATAATTCTGGCAGAGTGCTTCACTTTTACTCGAGCATTATCCTGCGCTGTTCACATCATCTCTTACAGGAGATAACATCACCAAGGTGGTAGTGTAATGATAACTCATATTTTAAAGATTTAATACATATTTTTTTAATAATAACATTTTTTTAGGTCCTAAATGGTATCAAGACTCAGCAACCTTTGTCGGGGATACCTTCGACTATGGCACATCACATGGGTAAGTAATATAAGTTTCAATTATTCTCAACATCAAATATATTATAACTAGTGTATCATAAAAATAATAATATGAACTATAAAGTTAATTTATTATTTTATTAATTTTGAGAAAAGCATTTTATCTTTAATTTTATTGAGTTTTGGGTGACATTACGTATGTTATGCCGACCTGATTTCAAAGTAACGGTCGTTGTTTCGATCCACAATCGAAGCTTACATAAATGCATTGAAAACTACCACTATTTTTCGGATCCGAGTGTGTTTTTAAATCATTGACAATACATCCGAGCTTCATATTGATGTTATCGCAAATGCCGAATCATCAAATTCCAAACGGTGACGACGGGTGTGTGAGTATTTTTTTTGTAAAAATCATTAACCACCACGTTATATAATGTATTAATGATATTTATATTTGTTCTTTTAAGGATTGGGCCATATATCTACCAAAGAAACAAAAAGCGCTCATATTGTAAGTTTTTATGAATCTCCAACAGAATTATTTATTAGGTACCTATAATGTTACAGCATAAAGTTAGTGGTACTATGTATACCTACGTCACCTCTATCGGAATTTTTTTTACTTTAGCTAGGGAACTGGAAATTTAGGTGGCACTATCGGATAGGAACGTAATCAGAGCAGACCGACACGCTTGTGTAAGTAAGAGAACCAAACTCTATAACCAGCTCACGGACCCCTCAGTTCCGTGAGCCCTGTGTCCGATGAAGCTGTAAGAACCGTATAGGCTAACAGCATCAACATCATCAGAATCTAGAGTTATCTCACCATAAATTAAAAAAAATGAATATATAACAATAATAGTAGTTTTTATTTTCGTTTTGTACGCAGTTACGATTTTTTAAAGTGTCTTTTGTGAGCATTATCCATCAATTAAATATAAATATAGATTTCGTTCTATGACAACGTTTTCAGTTGTTAGACAATCCTTTATATTCTTTTGTGTCGCATAATAATATCAACTTGTATCGCCTGTGGCTGAACTTCTTCCAGTTGTGTTTATGAAGGAAGAAATTCAATTAGTTTTTCATGACTTATTTTAATTTACAAGTAAGTGTGGGGGCGGGTAGGGAAGAAGCATAGGGGATTTATAATAAGTATTAAACATATTAAATTTGTTATACGTAAATAATTTAACTATTAAAACACCTTATAACAAATAAATAAAGATAAATTATAATTCCATTTGATATATCTTTTGAATGATAATAGTTTCAGTATATAGCATTCACCATCTTCTGTAATGAATACTATAAAAATATTCTATTTGTTATTCCATATATACTTTATTTCTGTCTCCTCTAAAAAGATATACCTCTTTTAGGAAACGGATGTTTATATTTTATTTATCCACACCTAAGGTTAACCTTAACAACCTTATGTGAACGCACCAACAGCGGGTTTCGGGCTGGAAAGTGTATATTTATGCCTTATGCCTTTCTAAAATAAACGCAGAATAATTTTACTGTTTCATAATATCTTTTGATATTTGGATTATATGTGTATTTATATATTTCAATATTTGTTGCTTTAGGCCCCAAAACTGGACAATAACGAGATTAATACTATTAAACTGGGTCAAAATTTGCTACATCTACCGACTCACAAGAGCATCTCCTTCAAAAAGATGCTGGAGTTATACTGTGAGAGTGAAGGCCTGGTGTCCAAGTTTCTGCGCGGAGTCAACCGTGATCATTTCTTCTACACGTCCATGCACAAGTAAATTTAATATGAAGTCTATTAAAATCTGCACTTTCGATCAATTATTAGCAAAATTCTTAATGGTAATCCTGTGCTTCCTACGGTTTCGAAAAACAAAGTGATGACGATTTCGATAAGAGGCGCTGTGTTATACCGATATTTTTCATACTTTTTTAAGTGTGTTTAAAGGAACTTCAAGCCTTTAGAGGATATTTACCATCAAAATAATCAGCAACTTTATGATAAAATGTGTGGTAAAGTTCACATTGATTGCGTTTTTAAATTTGTTTATACATAATACTCTGACTAAACGAGTTTCACGTACAAGAAGAATGTATTATTCCCAGCAGCTATGGTTATTTTATATTTCTCAACGCGAAAGCCCTCGGTCTTTCTGAGAAAGTATTATATACATATATATATATATATATATATATATATATATATATATGTATACATATATATGTAAAGTCAGATGATAAACAATATAAAAAAATAATAAAATATTATCACAATCAGTTTAGAAACAAACCGAGAGGATTTTGACGGCGAAACATCCAAAGGTCGCGGCGGTGAAAAAGTGGCAAGGCAGAGCCTAATGGAATACGTAAATTTATACAGAAAATATAAGAAATTAGTGAAGGCCCTTCAGAAGCGCCATGAACCGGAGCTGGCCCTCCAACGCGATGAGGTACAGAAGGAGCTGGCATTAAGAGAGGAATATATTTGCAAGGTAATTCGTAACCCTTTCAAAATTTTAGAGATATTATATGTAGTTAAGGATGCTGAAATGAAAAAGAAAGACAATACAAAATTAAAAGTATTGTAGACGATAGGCGATCCATTTAATTAAAAACTTAAATAAATAATTGAAATATTGATTACTACACTTTATTAACATTGGCTTCAGAAGGAGTTACAAGCCTAAGGTTTAAAGCAATACGTATGTACGTAATCGTGTATGTATTTAATTGTGTGTGTGTGTTGTGTTAGTGATAAGAGAATTTTGTGCCCACTCGTATGCAATACACAAATATTGGTTTTCTGATCAAGCTGTAACGTAATTGTTCTGATGTTATATTATAATTTAATTCATAGTATAATGTCACCGCAAGTCTTAAACATATAAATGAGTACAGAGACACAAATACAGCACAGAAAAACATGTCAATCTAAGTATATCTAATATTAGTTAGTATCTAATAGTAGTTACTAGCCATAAGTATGTTATTCCGATTGTAAAAAAATTAAAAATCTTTGTACCTATTGGTACATTCCAGATTTAGTTTTCCAATTCTTTTTAATCCGATTTAAATCCCGAAAAGATTCTTTAATATGTACAGATTAGTACGAGGACGTTACTGGAGTTATTGTGCAAATACTAGTGGTCAAACTAGAGTGATGTAGTGAGTGAGTGGAACTTGTTCCTTTATTTTATACCGCAATTCATTGATCATTGTTATATATAGACATGACCAATATAATGCGTAGCTACATGCATCCTGGTTGTTTGAAGCTACAGTGCGACTTACAAATATTCACACAGACACATCGTTGATTATTTATGCGCGTAAATAACACTGTCTACTTGTAATATGTCTAATTCAATGATGATGATATTAATTTATCCCTAATGGGAAAGGCAAAGGATTTTAGTCCATACAGCCAGGTCTTGTTCGTATAATGGTTGGTCTGAAACTCCCTGTCTAATTCAATTTCTATATCTATATGTATCCATAAGTTTAAAGTCGTGGTTCTTAGAATTCTTCTTACAAATACAGGTTGTACAGGAATATAAAAATGATGCTACGATGAAAATTACGAGCCTGCGCGCCTCTTCCTCTACAGCTAAAAAAGGTTACTGCCACTCTACATTTAAGTTGAATGGTGATGATTCCTTACACTGAATGTTTTTTTGAATATTACTGTACTTTACACGATGAAATTAAAAGGACTTTTTATAATATTTTGCATGTACGACTGGTGTGGTTTTAGAGATAAGGTTAGATTTTATCGAAGCACTATCAAACTGAAATTTATAAATTAATTGAAGTAACGACAAATTTTACAAACTCTAAAATATATTGTTTTTGTTTACTTTTCTTCAATTCTAAAAAATATTTATTTATATTCTTGAATTTATACTCTCCTAAAATAATCTGTACTTATTCTTTGAAAATTTTAAGTTGTTCGATACAAAATTTATATAATTTCCAATTACTAATAATAATGATATCTTCTCGTATAAATTAATTGTTATTCTTGTTGTTGTCTGTGTAAAAATAAAAATATGTCCTTAGTTCAATTATGTCCATAAATTATAAAGTATAGTGAGTAAATTATAAAATAACTTATGACATGTCGACAACTATTTTTAAGAAATTATCAAATTAATGTGTGAAATAATCCATTGTGGCTAATAAAAATTATATTAAACTATTGCTATTTTATTTCTACATTGAAAAGATCTATTGAATTTGATTATTATTATTAATTAGACGAATAAATTTATTTGTTGATAGGTATAGGTAGTATTAACTGGAATATCTTATCATTATCGATCACCGTTCATTTTCTAATGATTGTTTGTTTTTTTAACTATGCTTCTTGACTATCCGGGTTATAAGCTTTTATGTTGGCAAAATTTCGTCTGAATAACGCTTGCTTAATTAGTTGCTTAGTTCACATTTCGATAAAAAAAGTTTGATATATTATATAATTGAGATAATGTAACATTATTTAATATTTTTTAATGGGAAACTCGGATCAATGTTTGTGACGAAAGCGCCATCATACTTCTTCTCCAGCGCCCACGCATTCCGAAGTGGTGGTACAGATAGCTAATAATAATAGGGATATTAATTTAGATAATTCATTGTCCAGAAGCAACTGACCGAGCCGAGGTTCGGCCCTTTCGGGCACCCTCGAGTCAGACGCTCTCGCGAAACAAGGTAACGGTCCAAGCCGAGGCGGGAGCCCTTGTGCTGGTTACCCATATATAGAGGTCTCGACTGAGTGCCATAAGCGCTCGGTCACCTCAGCCCGGTGAAACTGTAATAGCCCTCGGGCTAAAAGCTGCCTTGACCCCGAAAAAAAAAAGAAAAAAGAAAGCGCCATCTGGACTCCACAATATCTATGAATAACTATTCGTCGTTAATAATTCGACAATATTGTATTTTTAAATGGAAATAAAAGAATTATTATTTATACAGTTTCTATGTCTAACGTATATTTTTTTTATTGCTTTGAAAGTAACAAAACTAGCACACAGTTCACCTGATGGCAAGTGATTCCTGCGGCACATGACATCTACATTCAGCCTTAACAAGGAATCAAAATGCATACGCGTTGTTCAAATTGAAGACCCTTGAGAATTGAGATGGAATGCCTTATTACCAGTAAATAAAGATCTCCGGATCGTAGGGATCACCAGAGGAAACGGCAGCATCATGCTGCTATTTCACGCGGGTTTCCTGTGAGGGTTTGGTCCTACCCCGGACGAGCTGACCCATTCATTCTGCAGCTAGAAACAAACTGCAGTATAGCACTACCACCAAAAAGGACTCTATCACGAGATTCTATCACGAATTGGGCAGTGCTTTAACATCTTGTGACAATTATCAGAGATGTCAATTCGAGTGTCGGAATGTCATGCTAAGGAGTTCGTATGTCAAGGCAACGATATCTGTTAGGATATAATCCAGTAGCGTCTCTTAATGTATCGGTAGCTGTTGGAAGCACTCCACTTGAAGCTATTGACGAGTATGTTTATTTTAGGTAAATGTTCCGCTTTTATATGTCCCGACGTTATGAGTACTTTAAAAATTTCATGTGCTTAAGTCACGCCGCAGTTAAGTTGTAGCATGCAGAGGCGACTTTAGCTATTGTACAGGGTGTGCTTTGTACACGGGCGCGGCGATGTTAGGGGTGCCGGCCTCGGCACTTTTAAAATGACCGATCAGCTGATCGAGTTATTAAAAGTTAGTATATATAGTATAAAGTCGGTTCTTTTTACAATTTTTAACTCCATTTTTTAACATTGACAACATTTAAATAGATGTGATTTTTATTTTTTTAATTATATGGCAACTATAGTTGTCTTAATTCTGCCAGTGTCTAGTCGGAAAGCGGCACGTATATGAATTTGCTGGATATAGATATGTTAACATTTGTACCTATTCCATTTTGACCGCGCGCTTACTAGAGGGCGCTGGGGTAATCTATGCACACGTGCACTACATGAGCTAGTGACGCCTTTGGTAGCATGAATTGGTCGGTTCGATTGTGGAAGTACTGCTCACACGGAACACTAGCAAAAAATAGTTACTTAACGGTGTGACAATACATCAGCATTATCAGCGTAGGACGTCAGAATCATTTACTATCAGATAAACTGTTTGCTTCTTTTTATCCTGTAATCTGTATGCGTCTATTTCCTATATCGTCGTATCTATATCGTGCTGTGCAATATCATAATAACAACACAATTTGGTAGTTTACCTAGGTTTTACATGCTTCTTTTTCTGCTTTTCTATGTTATTCGATTTTGTTACTAACCTTTTTTTGGTACAGTACATTCTGTTCAGATTTCACATCGAGCAAATGCAAAGGCTGCTTGGTTTTCAAAGGGTTATGATAATTTACCTTTGTTTACACTCGCAAAATGTATTAACCAAAAATAATGTATGAATGACAGTTTGAAACTTGAACCTGCATAAATAATAGCCAGCACTGATTATATGCTATGATTAATTAATCTGTAAATATTGGTACCAAATTAGATAGAAGCCGTTTAGCGTCCGTTCGGGATCAAAATCAACTAATCAAAAAACATTGTCGCTGCGGAGTTATCCTTGATGAGTTCGAGTACCATAATCAGTCTTGGAAAAAATGTGTACGTTGGATATCTCAATCAAAGACATTATTCATAGGTTATCTATTAGACACACGTTTATGATTTTATACCATGTGCAACAGAGACGAGACGATCGTGGGGTCTAGCTACAAAGAAAACCTTAAAAGTTCTTTCTAGATTTCTCTACTAGTGGTGGTCTTAGTGCTGGTAATCATTATTCATTCACAGTGTGTTGCAATACAAATAATCGTGCCGTTCTTATAGGCACTTGGACTCAGTGTTACTGCTTGTCTCAATTGAAATATCTATTTCATTTGTAGTATATTATCAAAATTTGTTTACGAAAAATTATTTGAATTTATTTATAAATTATTTAAGTAAAGTAATAGTGTAAATTTATTAATTGAATATATAAAATGTTTGTGAAATTATATATCAAGGCTAATAAAAGTTATCTTATAAGCATTGAGATTTTATTTCTAAGATGATTACTAAGTTTTGCTGTTAAAATTCTATATAATATTTTACATTATAATTGAAAATTCATCTCTATTTATACATCGAGTTAAACATCAACAATTAAAGACTAATGAAACTACAAGTTATATTTAAAAAATTCATACGTACTTTAGTCGCATAGTTAATAGATTTAAACTAGTTTAATTAATTAATCTAATTAAATTAATTTTGAAAATGACTAACTAACTAATACTAAATCATAAAAATTTCCATAAGCACGAGAACGAAAAGCTTACAATGTAATGATATATCATGATCATAATTATAGGCCATAAATACTAATATATAGTATCTTAAATAAAATAAATAGCAATTTATTACAATTTAGTAATAAGTAAAGTTAATACACATCTTGTGTTTTACACAATTAGTTAAAACTTTATAAAACATTGAAATAACGATTGTATTAAAGGTGCACACATTAAGATTCAAATAATTGTTTTAATTTTTACAATTGTAATATTATAGACAAATTAATTTTATATACATAAGTATATTTTATAACACTACGATGACTTGTAATGAATAAACATTCCACAACTAAAAGACACATTACTGACGGCTAATTTGACGTGATCTACTTATATTACATTATGAAGAAAATACTTTTATTAATTTTTTAATTATATTTTGTAAAAATGGAGAATTTTCTGATCTTATTTACTATTTATTAACTCTTTAAATGTTTTTTTTTTAGATTGAGAAATAATCATTTATAACTGGTAATTCTATTTACCTTTAGCTGACCATTGACAGATTAAGTGAATAAGAATATAGCAATATTACTTTCAACATAATGCCGGACTAATATTATTGACAAATTTTAGAAAAAAGAACAATTCTTTGATCCTATGTTAAAAAACGTGAACCCACCGTAGAAGTCGAGTGGCGAGTAAATATTCCATTTACAACTTGTGCCTATAATTTACCCGCCGATAATATAAAAACGGCATTATGTACACGCTCTCAAAAAATGTGTAAAGATTGAAATTTTTTTTGCTGGATTGGAATGGAGTTCAGTTACGGGTGTCCGTGGAGGATGGTAAGTTTTCGCCGTCGAGCTTGTGTCGCGCGTGAAGATAAGGGTCTGACAGGGTAGGCCAGTCAGCTGGAGCCCATTCCGACGTGGACACCTCTGCCGGCCGCTCTGCCGTTTCCACCTTTCCGCAATCCAGTGGAAGCGACTTTGGCGTTTCAATCCTGCCATTACAAAATATGATCTTATCTCCTTTTACCATAAAATATAGAATATGCCGTTAATAGTGGACAATCAATTTTGTTTAATTAACAATACGACAAAACTACGATAAAAATAGTGGTATCATCGTATTAGACATCTAAAAATACAATTAATGTGTGTGTAAATGTGTTATGTAAATTGTACAAAAACATATTCGAACAAAACGACTGCTTCACAGCTCTCCCTAATAATCTCTCAAAATACTCTCCTCTCAAAATACCTAAATTCACTTTATTTATTTAATGTACTTTACCACCAAGTATTACATCGCTACGTAATATTAAGTTGGATTTAAGTCAAGTTCGATAATTCAGTAGTCTATTTTAGTAATCATTGATTTAAAAGAAATGTAGAAATGTGAATAAGAAATGAAATAAGTGGTGTCGTTTTGTAGATAAAAAATACCTCACGCGTTCGGGTGACTGCATGGCGTCGTTGGTGCTCGATATCTCTAAGTCCTCGGTATAGCTCAAATGCAATTTTTCTCCGTCGCTGCGCTGTTCTTTATCTGAAACTAAAAAAAAATTACCTAAAATTACGAATATAAATTTAAAAGTAAAGTACTTAACAGAGACATATATCGTCAACACTGATAGGTGTGTTATTGAAACACGACAATCGCAAGTAACAACTTAGTTGTAGCTATAAAGTCTGTTACAAAGAAGATGGAAGATGAAGTCGCAAACTATTTGATTAATGAGATTATGGGCTGACTAAATGAGTTAACAGACAGACATTTTTCTTTTTATATTATATCGATAAATAGGTTCACATTTAACTAAATAGCAATTGTATCGAAAACTTCACGCAAACTTTATTTTACCTATAAGTATACGAGTGGCAGCATGGCGAGGGTTGCTTAATGATCAGTCTACTTTACTGCTGTGACGTGGGCTTTGGATTAGAGTGCCAGCCGAATTTGTGCATCATCAAAATAGTTTCTTTCTGCGTCTGGGTGTATCAATCTAAATGACATAAATTATGATGATACTTCGTCATCATCATATCAGTATATAAATATAAAATCTTTATAGGCAATTAGGCTTAGGTTATTGGAGAGTAATTGTTACAGTTTATTTTTCGTATAAATAAAGCCGTATAATTGATTTCGGGTTCGACAAAAAGGTGATGAAAAAATCGAAGGCGTGCGCTTGTTTAGTTATTTTAATGGCATACCGTCAACACCGATGGCGGCATCGGGCCAGCCGAGTGAATCACCCTCGACGTCTACTGGTTCGTCCTCGGCGTCGTAGCGCGGCTCCCGTGGGCGTTCCTCACGCCTATCGTCCTCCAACTCGTAGCCGAGCATGCTCTCTACCGTGTGGTGTCGCTTGCGTGTGCGCAGCTTCAAACGCCGCTGACGGTTCGCGCGAATACGCTGGTACGTCTAATAAAACATACATATATTTTAAAATATGTAATAATATGCATTTTATACATCAACGAATGTTACTGTAGCAGCCACATCAGAGATCAAATTAAAATGTTACTGTTGTGATACGCCAGCCTCCTCCACAGACCCTTCCAGCCACGTCCCAGAGAAACCGTCGTTAAAGAATAGGACAGGCTACCGCATGAGTTACTGGATAACTTGATCATCAGTATACCCAGTATGATTTCCGCATATGTTCGAGCTAGAGGAGAGTTACGTTGAATTTAACACGTTAAAAGTAAAAAAAGTCAAGGAAATATATTTTAAAAATGAATAAATTGTTAATTTAAATCATCCTATTTCTTTTTATAATTGTCTTATAGCATTGTTTGACTTAATTTTATCTAATATATGTACTATAAAAGTATAGAGGCCACAGCAAACAATAATCAACCATTAATCGTATGCTCGACTCAGTCACAATAATAGTCCACTGCCGGAGATCCTCCCCCAACGATTGCCATGAATCACGATCCCGAGTCACTTCCATCCATCAACTTCCTGCAAACTTGCGTAGGTCGTCGCTCCATCTAGTGTAAGGTCCTGTAGTGGACTGTCAGTCAAAGGTTGCCACTCAAGAACCTTTCTTCCCCATTGGTTATCGATTCTACGAGTTATATGACTAACCCAATGCCACTTCAGATTGACGATTTTTTGAGTTATGCTGTTTATTTCCATAGAATAAAAGTAAATTGGAGAAAACGGATGAGTGAAGTCTGTAATATATCTTAGCCAAAAGTTCACTGCCTATTTTAAATGTGCTAGGGCTGAAATAAGTTTGATATTACGTAGACAGCAAATGTGACAGTGAAAAACATTCTGTACAAGCAAAGACAGAGTAAAATTTATTTACTTAAACAAGTTAAACGATGTATAAGATAAAATTGGAATCATACCTCCCAACGCGCATCCTCATCTTGGTGGTGAAGTGTATGCGTGGAAGGCGCCCCCGAGTCCCGAGGTAGAGCGCTGAGGCTGTACAGATGTTGCAGTTCTTGCAGGAAATGCGCCTGCGCCACGCCGGGGCCCAGTCTCGCACCACACACGCCACACGACGTTTTACGTTCACCATCGGCTACACAAGATATGCATGATGTGTGACCAAAAGAGGTCGATTTCCGCGACCGCGGTGATATCTTTTGGGTCATTAATATCATCATAATGCATAATAGGGGGACATGGCTTGCTAAATTAGTTACGTCGTGGTAATTGAGTATCTCAAGAAATCTTTAGAGATAGTAGTGGTTAAATTTTTCCATGGAGATTTCAAATTATGAACCTTAAACGGCATACTGGACATTTTTGTAAGAAAGAATTGAAATTATACTGTATATTTGTTAAGATCTTATCTAACAACTCCCATCGTGGCCATCATTCCCACACGCTATCATTGTTAAAATTAACTTCTTTACAATATTAATATTATAAAACTGTCATCTAATCGTGTATGCAAGTTGCGTATGTAAGAATGTTCGGAGCACTTCGGAAGGTGGTCGAACATTGTCCAATGACAAATACATTAAACAGATCCACTGTCTTCTCGTGGAAGTGTTTATTTGTAATATAAGCGATAACCCATTTAATCGAGGTAGAATATTGTTCAACTTTTTAAGTAGTTCTGTATAAAATTAACTGTCATAAACATAGTTACTTACGTGAAAAGAAATCATGAGGGTCAGAGCAGGTTGTGGCGGTGGGTGGTTCATCATCCTTGGATGGACGCGGCGAAGCGGAAGCAGCTGAGCCTGGCGAGCTGGTGTCATCTCGTGCCACGTATCCGTGCCGGTAGAGGGGAGGAGTGCCCGTGTCGTCTCGAACACTCTGGTAAGCATACAATACATTTTTTTTTAAGTTCGTAATGTGCTTTTATGTATTCGTATGTGTAGTAGATTCGTCTACGCATATCATCTGTTCGTCTAGACGAATAATTTATATTGTCTTTACTTTCCCAATTCATTACTGTTTCATTTCTGATGTTTCTTCTCGATAGTAATTTCCTGTAAGGTAATGGTCGTCGCTCTATCATACTCTATGTTTGTAAGTAAGAGATTCTCTCTTTCATACCTAACGTTATCAGTTATGTGGCCTATAAGCCTATAAGACTAACCATTTAAGCTTGCCACTTAAGCCAAGCCAAATAAACAGTATAATATTGGCCAGTTAAACCAACAACATGAAATGCAATTGAATGACGTCACATAATACATTAAAACTAATAGTGACTTAATTATTTATTTAATGCTTAAATAAATAAATCAATTTCGACTGATATTTTCACGAGTTTCTGATTGTAAGTAAAAGATTTAAATGCCAAATATTATACACAACCAACGATGGTTCATATACACGTACTATTTCAATATTTGACATTAAGATCTTCTCCATTATTAAGTATAAATATTCTAGCCTAGTTGAAGAATTTTGTATCATGAGTTTGATAAAGAAAGAAATAATATAATTGTTAAAGCATTAACTACAAAATGGATTACTCTAAGCGCTTGGCCGACGGTTTGTCCAAGTGCATATTGCTCGCCCAAATGTCTTGCGAACGCCTTTCCTGGATAGAGAGGGTGGAAAGCACCACCAATCGGTCTAAACGCGCCGCAGCCAAAGCTTTGCAGCGCTGGGTGTAAGAACTGCGGTGCCATGTGGTGCAGGAACCCCTCCATGACGATTGTGGCACTCTAGAAATAAGACAATTATACTTTATGCTGGCTATGAAGAAATTATTAATGCGCAAAGCTATATAAAAGAAAAATTGAGACACAGGTATAGAAAAGAAAATTTATTATACAAGGAACCGACGCAAGGCCAAACATTCCGAATGTTGTGTGTGTGTTGACTTCAATGAATTCGGTTCTGTGTTTTTAAAAATAACTTTATCCTTTTCGAAGCTAGCAAACAAAAAAGTACTATATTCGACGCGTATGTCTTTTTACGTGTGTTCACTGATATCTCAGTTCAATCCATTTGCTTAGCATAACTGTTTGTTAAACCAGATCCCGAGGTGCCACGTTTCATCACCTGAAACGTGCGTTCATTGCAAGACTTCATGCGTATTTGGCCGCGGTCACTTGCGAGAGATGCGTTAACCTAAAATGTAAGTCCGCCGTCTTCAAACAGTTATGTGTTTTATATGAACTTTTTGGTTTAAAATAAAATATGAACACAGGTTTTTATAACAATTATTAAAATCGTAAGGAATTCTTCATAATTAACATTTTACATACTATGTGTAAATTTTACATTATATGTCATTAAATAACAGAATCATAATACATATCCTGAACACATAGTAGCACCACTTCACACACACACATTTCAATATTTACATTTACGCAAATCACATATATCATAATTTATGTTGTTTGTTTTTCATGTAATATTAGTTTTTCATTCTTATATATTTTATGTACCAATAGTTAGATCTAAGTTTATTTTATTCATACATTTGTAGGTCCCAGCGATCCAGGTATTATAAGTAACTTGAAGTAAACAATTTTCATTTCATTTTCATGCGTATATAGATAGATATAATAATGAATGGCTAGTTCGTTGTAATAACTATTTCAGTGCCAAATTAAAAAAAATATTAAATAAAAAAGAAGCGCTCCATTGAGTCCTGTAGAGAATCATTTTATAATTACGAACGCCACCGCAAAATGCAATATCGGAACTGGTTTTCCACTTTCTGCGTAATAAGGCGACGGCTTGTTAATTATACTATATATGATATATTTACAAATTTCTTAATCTTTCCATTTCCAATCATCCAGTCATGTGGTATATACGTAAATAATTTACTTGATTCTAAAGTATAAAGTGCATAGCGGGCAGCACTTTTAGTTGGTGACGCTTTAATTCAATAGCTATATTATGTAATAAATTTCATTATATATTAAAATTGATTTGTCAACAAAAAATAGAAAATAAATAAACTTTTTAATTAATTAGACCGACTTTAACAGACAACGTAAAAAGTGAAATAAAACTCATTCGTATTTTTAAAATAAAAGAAATTAATTATTTGTTTAAAATTGTAACATATCCCTGAAAAATCTATGCAGCATTAACACAGTAACATCACCTTAAACTGTATGGCCGTCATATACATATATATATATACTTACTTCTACATCTTTATTTACTCTTTAATGCATTAACCTTAACAGAGTTAAAGGTTCACAAAGGGCGGACTTAATGCCAAAGGCATTCTCTATCAGTCAAGGTGTGGTGAGATAATGTGATAGGTATAGCAATAAACTAATTAATAAAAAGAAAAGACTAAAAATATCTGATATAAAATGAACAAATAAAAAATAATATAACATTTATGAATATATAAATACAATATACATACAAAATATATGTGCATACATATATTATTACAATATAATAGATATATTCACACTTCCAAAAGGATAGATAGGCTAAATATTAAGTATTTTTTTTGTAATCTTTTATAATAAATAATTAAACACTTGTTTTTTTTTAAACTTACGATAGCGCTTTGGTGCACATTGGAGCATTCAGTAAGATGCTCGCGAGCTGGTTCGTAAGTATCATCTTATATAGTGTTTCGCGTCTACGTGTCGTTTGGGTGGCTTTCGTCTTATCACCAAGTATCCCAGACAAGAATGAGCTGGAGGCCAGAGGTGAATCCAGATGAAATTTAGGTGCGCTTGAACCGTCCTCGTGTTGCTTACCTTTTTGCACCAAGATTTATCATCACAGAGCTACTTATTCTTGGGATCCTGTGTTCCGCCAGTCTCACCGTATATTAGATAGCAATAAATAAACCGATTTAGAGTTAAATACTACCGCTACCATTTTACTAAAGGTTTATAGGGTCATCCCGTACATAATTATTAAGGCATTACGTCTTGTGCCGGAGTTCGATAAAACCCCTAAGATTTTATTTTTTAAGCTGCTGAATACCGGTAAAAAAAAATTTACTAACCTACGTCTTTTAAACGACATACCACTTAAAAACTGCAAAACCGCCGCCAGGACTATAAAATCACACGGCATTCTGATAAGTAGATTATACTATATTAAGACAGTACTAATTAATATATTTTTTAGACCAACGTGACGAGATATCCTTTTGTATTTTCCTTTCCTTTTTAGTTTTACAAACCAGAACTCCTCCTGAATTTTATGACCTTTGACAAATTTTGTATTGTATATTGACATGTGTCTTTGAAAGAGAACTATAAATGCAAAGCGAGATCTTTATAAGAAAGTTACCATGCAAGCCTATGACCGCGGCTAAGAAAAATCTTTAAAATTAAGTAGACGCATGTGACTCTCTTGTATCAAGAAAACCTTAGAATATATACGTGATGAATAAAATATTATTACATGAACGCAGTGATCCCATAAAAGGTTAAGCATACCCTTCACCCCACTTCAGGGATACCACATACCATTCCAAAATATTAACCTTTTCAAGTCCCACCCCAAGTCTTAAAACCCCCAAAGCTTTTAAAAACTTCCTCGACCCAATACAATACCAGCAGCGTATGCCCAAAACGAATGTCCAGCAGATATTCACTGTACCCCTACCTAACAACCCACGTGGTAATGTGTCCCAAATACCGACACAACCCTCAACAATCTCAAACCCCTCTGCCTATGCTCACTAAAATGTTGACTGGAAGTGACTGATCTAAATTAGGGAACCTGCGCCGTACAAATTATTTTAAATCCCGCGAAATGAAAACCAACGATTGCACTACGTATGTATAACGGATTCATATTACGAGCATAACCCGGATTACGAGTAATCTGATACAGACTTACAAGGAGTACGTTTCTTATTTTTCGTATTATAAGTCGACTGATGTGAACCAAGACCAGAAGTGTTAATAGGATTTTCAGGAGGATACGACTATACAAAGAACAAAATAAAAATAATCATCAGAATCAGAAACAACCTCCATATACACTCGTATTAAGTATATAATAAGGCAACGAGCTTCTCATTAAAATTTATATTAGGTACTAGTGCGAATCAGATTTTTATTACCCCTGAAACTGTAAGGCGACTACTTTATATAGTTCCATTAAATTTTGATATTTTCGAAGTAAGTAACTAATACTCGAAACGTCCGAGGAATGCCCTCGACGACCCCGACGACCACTAGGGCCCCAAGCTCTGCTCCTTATTTCAGGCCGGTTTTCACCAATTAGCATAGATAGGAGCGTCGTTGGAGTTACTTGCACCACTTCTTCTCCAGCGTCAAAGCATGCCAGTCGAGTCAGTTGGTTTCACGCCCAGGTTAACGCTCCAAGCAGAGGTGCCCTCTCGGCAACTCCTGTGCTGGTGACCCATTAATAAAGGTTTCGGCTGAGTGCCCTAAGCGGTGAAGCTGTAAAAGCCCTCAGGCTAGCAGTGGCCATCAGCCATAAAAAAATCTCTATTTCAGGTTCTTGATTTTTTTTTCTCTTCTCCAATAAGGCAGTATGAGATACAAGTGCTGATCCATGAGTTAATTTATATAAGCTATTACTATTGTAATGTATTACAACGAAGACATGAGATTGATAATAAATGCGGTTTTATGTTGTAATTTTAATATTCTTATGTGTTCCAGAAGGGTTGAATGGAATTGAAATTCAAATATTGCCATTAATGTTCCGCGAATGGGCTTAAATACGACAATGGTGTAGCTTATGGAGTGTACTCCTTATAAAAAATAATTGGTTTCTGTATTCTGTTTCGCCATCCGTAGCTATTGTCTTGGGACTACCGTAATGGGTGCAATATTATAGAACGGCCTGTAATATATCACCAACAAACATGACACCACTTTTATTAGCTGGAAGCCTTCTTCAGCACATCACAAACTCCACACATTGGGAAGGTCTTATAATCTTAAAATGTTAGACCAATCACACCTTACCAACCTCAACGAACAGCATATGAAAGACATGACAAACTGAATGGACACCGTTACCTCTTGCATTAACTTATCCGTGGTACGAATCCGATATCTTATTCTATTTTCGAAAGAAAGTGTTAGCCTTCTATATAAAAAAACACGTACGAGTAAGGATATAAAAGATATGCTATAAAATAATAAAAACTATATCATATTATATTTTATATAATAGACCTATATACAGAAATCCTAATTTCTTCTTATTTTGTATTTTGGTACTATCCTCCGTCTCGAGTCCGAGACTTTTATAGTCTTGTGTTTATTATAACTCGCATTTTTATTTTTAATTAATATATTTGTAATCAATAAAAAATAAATATTATTGATTTATTATTTTTACTTTTACTTGTTCCTTTTCATAACAATTTAAAAACAACAAGAAGACTCCTATTAGTGGTGACACCCTTCACTTGTGGTATTTTTATAATATCCACCAAGGTAGAACTAATGCAGTAGAACAAGTGGAAATAGGGACGGATTATACTTCACAGCAAGGAGCAGCATCTTGTCGCTATCCCAGACAACTGTCACCTACGAACTAATGAGTTGCATGGTAATGACGAGATAGAGGTTCAGCCTCTTATATTAATGACAATAAGCAATAACAAGTTGCGTCTTCAACACACAGTATCCAAAACGCTATAAAGCGGCTTCACGACGTCTAAGACCGTATATCACGCTGTTTTAAATAGTGTACACCAGCATTATATAATGCGCAAATGAAGGTGAAACCCCGGACCCCATGGGAATTATCCAGAAACACGTTGACTTAAGGTTCTCAAGTAGTAGGATAACAGGAAAAGTAAAGACTCATTAAACTAGATATTATTAATATACTATAAGTTACCTGAAAATACAGTGATGATGTGTTTAAATAATCAGTGCAGCCTCCTCCAAAACCTGCAGCTGAAACAAAAATAACTATAAGATCAGACATTGCCCGGGTAAATACCCGTGATCAAACGATCTTAGGGTTAACTAGTACCATGGCAAAACTGTTTATATAAAAGCTATGCGTTTTTAGACGCAGGGTGGGATGAGGTTCCATAAGTGTTGCTACGTGATTGGAAAACTTAGCGTAATTTTTTATATAAATTTACTGACGTTCGAATTTCAAAATAACTTGGAAAAGCTCAATGGATTTAGTGACGCTTCAAGAATTGCATATTAAGCCGTGGTGTACACTGTATGGTACGTTGGTGTATTTATCTGCATTTATGAGTGTATACTTGAGATATACAATACGAAGCCGTCGGCGACATGACTCTTGAAAATTATTTTGCAGTGGCACGAAGGCAGTGGCAAGTGCCGCGAGGCGTGTTCATTGGGCTCAGGTCTTTTTATAACAATCGCTCGAGAGTTGCAGCAATTAAAATCAATTCATCAATCATGTATCAAACACATAGAATCTTGCGGACGTATGTGTTCAGTTCGGGCGAATATTGGAGGCTGCGGTGAAATCTATCAAGTATTCATCTCTTAAAAGGTGTTATTGGAAAAGCAATCTTGACTTATCTGGAGCTTAGCAAGTATCTCAACGAAATAGAGGCTTGCCTAAACTCTAAACCATTGTTGGATTTGTAGTTATTCATTTTGTAGATTAGGTTTTTCATTCGACCCTATTTTATCTTTAAAAAACTAACATAATTGTTGTTTCAATAAATAATTTAATTAAGTTTTAAATATATTTAAACGTTGTTATTCTTTGTATACTGTATGATATTTAAACACTGCGACCGCACTGAAAACGTATTTAAAATAAATATTAATGGCCCCATAAACCACTTTTAAACTGCCGTATTGCTAGTTTCACGGAAAGTAATCATTTAGGCGTTTCAAAGGAAACAAATAAATAGCCTGAGATTACGGCCGCTGAAAGCGATGAAACCACACAAGAATACTTATAAAATTGTTTATTTTCAAAGCAATTGTATTACGTGGCCCGAAGCGCGGTTGCACTAACAGACGAGACGCGCTGCAGGAACAATAAACACAACACTCATGTGTAATCGTAGCTGTCAGATTTCTTCTTAATGTAATACTTTATATAAAATTACGACATATTATGGAATCGTGAAAATATTGATTCATATTTTTTTAAATAACGAATAGTGTAGCATGAGAGGGGGAGGGTAAAAAAACACAGTCCACTGGATGGCTGTGTTTCAACCTTGATAAGGAATCACTGCAGATCACTGCTGTCACCACGAATGACTGAGATGGAATACCTAGTCACCAGTAATTAGATCTCCAGACGAAAAAAAATAGCTCTAAGATACTATTTTAAGTTAGTATTTTCGGTCCTTTCTCATTTGAGACGACATATTCGTCCTAGTATAATATAGCTTATATTAGTTAGCGTATTGCGATGTTACTTCATCTTAAAGTAAAACAATTAGAGCTGATATATTCTGAATGCATAAACAGAAAGTTAAACGTATGCTAACTCTTATAATAAGTATGCTGCGTCATTAGTATCCTAGCCCTCCTTCTTACATAGATATCCCGTAATCCAGTAAGGGACGCCGCAGCCTATGAACCGCAGAACTATTAACGAATGCTATATATATTTGAGCTACGTTACCGTAATTGACGTATTCTACAGGGCTATGTCATGTGTAGTAAATGTAAAAATCATAAAAATTATCAATTTACGGGTCCATGTAATATTATAACTGTCGCACTGTATCACCAATCAGAGCTTAATCGGAAAGCAGCTGTTTTTTATTACTTTGAGAGTTACAAACAATCACACAGTTCACCTGACAAGTGATTCCTACGGCCCGTGACATCTACATACATTCTTGACAAGCAATCATAATGCAGATGCGTTGTCACACTTGAGACTGAAATGAAATTCCTCGTTAACAGTAATAAAGGTGTTTTACAAAGATTTTATCCAGTGGCACTTAAATGTATGGGATCTGTCCCCAATTATGTTGTAGCGAGATACAGGTGGCGTTTGATCACTAAAAGAGATGCTTCGTTTCTAAATCGCTCTCGACTTGTTTAGCTTATGCTTTAAATTCACGCAGACACTGTAGCATTGTGTGCACGACTAAATCTGTCGGTAATACTAATAAATATAATGAAATATTTTTCTTTATTATTTCATCTAGTACAATAAAATAGCAATGGGTCTATAGGAAATAGATACACTAGAAGGTGGCTCGGTAGTTCGTTAAATGTTTAACCAAGTAGAAATTGAGTGAAAATCTCGAATAGGCACGTAATTGCTTGTCTTCCTTGTCTTTCTATATTAAAATCATTATTACATGACGGAAAATATACCGTAAATATTACTTAATGAAGTCTTAATTTATATATAACCTTCTAACCTAATATATAAGATGATCGGTTGTAGAAAAGAAAGGAGATAGTATCATTTTAAATAAAAAATAGTTTCTATGTTTATTTGCGTTGTATTATGCAATACACCGCAAACAATAGTTCAACTATGTTCAACATAAGGATCTGACTGCGTAATATCTCAATTTACCGCAGCTAACTTCCATTAACGGTGAGATGTTAATGTAAATGAATATTGACGCCGTACGATCTGTTAGACCACACCACTGGCTCCAATCAGTGCGCGTAACTATAGCCCATACGTGATCGGCTCCAGCTCGTTTGAATCTCCAATTAGTGCTGATACAATGTATAACGGTCCAAGTGGCGTTGTTGTCGTAATCAATAGGGAAGTAAACACTGGCATCTCCTTTGAGTGGAGGTGCGTTTTGCCGTTGTCAGTGCAAACAGAAAGGCCACATTCATCGTGATCTGCTTCGTTTATTCGCTCTACTTTGAGATCTTGATGCCCGAATGATCCGTTTCTCACCTTAAACTCTTCATGACTGCGTTATTGAATAATGGACAATGAATGTGACCTACTCGCTCGGTTTGCACATATTGAATGAATGCAATGAATTGCTTCTTTATTTGATCTTAGTTGAACGTTGACTAAGGAGACAAGTGACTAATGGTCATCTTCAAGTTATTATCAGATATAACTGGATACCCGACTCTACTATCTATATATCTATATATTTTCCATGATCTAAGTTGCAATAAACATGATCACAACATAACACATTCAGCAGAAACATTTATCTTCATCCCTATGTCGCCAAATTACGTTATTCGCAATTCAGATTTAAGTCTGAATATCGAGTGGTCACAGTATATTTCCATCATGTGTGCAGTGATCCCACCAGTAAATGTATATATATATATATATATAATAATATACATCCACATTTACCACTAGTCTCTTTACCGTAACGGTGACCGCACAATGTTCAAGCCAGCGCCTACTACCGTGCATGGCACTATCAGATAGGAACGTGATCAGAACAGACCGACACGCTCAGTTTATGAGTGCTTTGTGTAAGTAAGAGAACCAAACACTACTTTAACCAGTTCACGGACCCTTCAGTTCCGTGAGCCCTGTGTCCGATGAAGCTGTAAGAGTCGCATAGGCTTACAGCGTCACCATCAACAGAATCTGGGCTACCTTGCGCTCCATATTTTGATGTTTTATATTTGAGCACGATTTTTTAATAATATTAAAACGAATATAAAACATACTAGCAGTACTATTAACGTTACTAATATTGCGAACAACCAATCAAACTAATCCTTAAAGCTTCTACATAAAGATTCACGATAATACTCGAATTGCGGATTCGAACCTATGACCTTAAGTTTCGAAGACCGTATCCTAAACCATTAGGCGATTAATGCTTTAAATTATTAAAGTCGCTTCATGAGGTCGTGATATTTCTATTGTTATATATAAGAATAGTACACGTAAGTACAGACACTTTTCCGTCATAAGAACAGTCTTATGACAGAAAAGTTGCAATTTTATTTACACGCAAGATTTTAAATTCATCTATAAGTGAACTAATTGCAATCTAGCTGGCTTAACCAGCTCACGGACCCCTCAGTTCCATGAGCCCTGTGTCCGATGAAGCTGTAAGAGCCGCATAGGCTAACAGCATCAACATCAGCAGAATCTAGATCTAGCTGGCTTGAAATATGCCTTGATAAGGTCGTAAAACGCGTCATTTACGTATTATAATAGATAAATATATTAGAGAATTAGGAGACCATTACAGTGATCTATACAAACATCTGAAGAATATGTGTAAATGGTAACGAAATATGATATGTGATTATACACCTAAAGCACACTTCCTAGCGGCAGGCAGTTGGCACTCGTTGCTCGCGGCTATCCGGTCTATTGTTGTTACGGTAAACCTAAACAATTGGGAAAAGAATAGTATGGCTCGGCCGGTGATAAATACTCGCTCTAAAGTAAACGTTATGAAATGATACACATGGTGCATTCGCTTATAGTTCCGTTTAACTATTTTCGAGCTTTTGTTTACCATGTAATTTAGGTGGTACATTGTTGCTTAAATTTTTAGTCTTAAATTCAGTACAATTTCATAGTATGAGATCCTTTTTACGTGTCATACACTAATATTGAAGTAACTAAATACTCTAGTACAAAATTATTTTAAAATTTTATACTTATTTCTTACAATTTTATATTAATATTTATATTCAATATGTATTTATCATGTGAATTTGCCTGTCATTTTATAAAAAATAAATAACAAAATCTTAGTCTTATTTTACAGTGTAATAAAAAAGTTGTGGTTATTAATAATTAAGGTTTCCTTTGTCCTTTGTAACATTTACACATGGACAAAATTATTAAAATTAAAATGGAAATATGTCATCTTCATATAAAATTCGATTCGACTTTAATAACTAATATTATCATAATCATCTTCGTCATTACACTGCTGTAAAGCATAATCCTAAGCCATCTGCATCCATTCATTCCAACATACTTGCATAGGACGTCGTTCCATCTAATGTGAGTTCGTCCCACGACGTCCGAGGTTGCCACTCAAGTTGCCGAAAATGTTAATACCATCTGAAGAGGAGATACAAAGTAACCTACAATAAAGATGCAATCCCAGAAAATAGTTTGAAAGTAAGTTACAATTGTACACTATCGATAAAGTTCAGAATTATAATTTAAAGTATTTCTCAAGTACACATTAATATTTAGCGGAACCATTCACAAGGATTATTAATAAAACAGAAGCAGTAGAAGACTGGTTTCCAACAGAACAGTTGTTAGATAGTTGATTGTCAAAAGGCCTTTGATAGCATATGGTATGGTATCTTAAAGATAAATTCCAATATCTCTCTTTATCTCATGACAGATTTCTTCGATCTTCGTTTAATAACAAGATCTGTATTCCAGCTCGCTTTATCGGTTTTCTTGCAAATCCATTTGCTGTCCAAGCTACACTACTTTAGGATTCCTTGCCCGATGTAATCAGGATGGTCAGTAATAAAAACAGTTTTAAAAGTTTGGTTCGTGATTACCTACTTAAGTTATCTGAAATCAGATAAATTTATCATCCACGTATGGTATTTATTGGTAGCCACCGCTATTGTATTGAATACCTTTGTATGTAATGTACATGTACTCGTAATACTGAAAGCCGTCAACCTGGTGCAGTACGTTTACTGGACAAAACATTACTAAAGAAGCACAAGCTTGAATCAACAAACCTTAGGTGGAAAGAACAACTTGACCCAACCATAGGTAAGGGGAAATGAGGCCACACACAATAGACCGGTGATAGTATAAATACCTAGTTCGGCCATAAGTTCTGTTACAAATGAAAATGCATTTTTTTTGTTTTTTAAATTAAGTAATGTAATATTATATATTTATATCTACATATTTATTAGTTTCAGCAAGAAATAAAAAAATATTCTATTCGAAAGGTGGCCCCTTTGACTTTTATACAGGCATTTAATCTGTTTGGCCACGAATCTATGAATTTACGCACTGTTTCTTTTATTATTATTTTTTAAGTGACTCAATGTCGCCGTGTCGTTTAGAGCAGGCCATGTCCTCTAAAACTGACCATAATTTGAAGTCTAAAGGGTTGAGGTCTGGGCTAGATGAGGGCCAGCCTTCAGCTCTTATAAATTCCGGAACGTTGGTTTCAAACCAGGCTTGGTTAGTTCGTGCCTTGTGACCAGGTGCAGAGTCCTGCTGGAAAGTGCACGGTATATTTTTAAAAAGTGTATTGCTGAGAGGTTTCACAACAAGATCCAAGATTGTATCTCGATACACTTTGGCTGAAGTTTTCACTCCTTTTTCACAAAAATGTAGTTTTGTGACTCCTTGATAAGGCTCGCCCCACCAAGCCACCACTGACGCCGGATGATGACCACGTTGTACCTTTCCGACCACTTGAGTAGCTTCTTTAGAACTGTGAGCGTACACTTTATCATTTTGCTTATTGTAGTGTTCTTCAATCGTGAAAATTTTTTCATCGGTAAAGAGGATATTTCTGTGCCTTTCACCTGCGTATCGCGACAGAAGGCGTTTTGATCGTTCCACTCTCTTGTAAAGATTCATTTCGGGCATGTGCTGTATATCGACGATAAGCACCGAGCTTCAGGTCCTGTTTTATAATACGCGTCAGAGTCCTAGCGGGAATCTTCATTTCTCGCGATAAGATTTTTTGCTTCCTAATGGGGTTTCGACGAATTCTGGCTTTAACAGCATTAACAGCCTTTGTAGTTCTAACAGCACATGGCCGACCCGGTCTTTTCTGGTCTTCGACAGAGGAAGTGTTGTTGTATCTGTTGATAGTACGATATACGAACATACGGCTGATACCAAGCTTTTGAAGTGTCTGGAATATGACCGACGGCTCTATACCCACTTTGTGCGAGGCGATCACTGCAATCCTATTTTCTTTAACACCCCATTCCATATTGTAATTTGATAATGAACACGAAAAAATATGTGAAATGGTGCAAAATCGAAAGAAGTTTTGAAAATAACATACGTGTTCAAAATTCAAAATTATTAAAAAGTGAAAAAAAAATATTTTGCGTTATGATAATGATTTATTTAGAAGTCTGCGACTATTTATGCTCTTTGCAAGTAAAGTAATATAGTATATTAATAGAATATAAAAAAATATGGACTATTAATAAATTATTTACGTCGAAGAGCCATGTTCTAATAAGAACGAAAGACTTATATGTAATGCAATACTTCTAATGTACTTAACACAATAACTGTATTAGATAAAATTCGTACATATGCGCGAAGAGGATGAAATAGATTCGTTCTGTGGGACATGTATGAGCTGATAATATCGAAGAACCAGAGAAGATAGAAGATACATATAAACTCACTAATCATTCAAAGCACGTTAGATATGTGATGTGTAAAATATCCAGCGATAGTAAATATGTTAAAGCAATTGGCGACATGTTTGTTGCCAATTTGATTAGTCTAAGTTTACTCTTACTACTACCAAACGTTTATATCTAAGGTCGGTAGTGGATTTGCCACTCCTCTAGTGTTGTGGATATGCATGGGCGGCGGTAATCACGTACCTTTAAGTTAACTGTTGTCTCGTTTGCCACCTCTTCTTTCTTCTTCGTTACAAATACTAAAATTTTATTAATACATTCTTTTTGCTAAAAGATAAATGCTCCTAATATATATATATATATATATATATATATATATATATATATATATATATATATATATATATATAGTTTATCAATAATATAATTTAATTTGCATAAAAAATCAATCTACACACTAAAATAAAGCTTTCAATGAATATACTGATGCCCTTACTAGTCGATTCACTTTACGACGATACCTTCTTATTTATTACAAGATTACATCAACTGTGCAAGATATAATATAGTGCTGTTATCATTCGCTCAAACACACAACACTCACTCGTCGCCCCCATCCCTAGTTCAATACAATGCATGTACTATAATAAGACCGCTGTGTCAAACACTAGACGTACATTCAACAAACCGAAACCCGAAAACCAAATTGTAATGTGCAAATATTGGAATCGAGCTCTGGAACATTCTACTGAAAATAATGTTAATTACACTGTACTAAATCAATAAGCATTGTTTACATATTTTATTTTTTAATATAACTAGTCTGGCCTGTTACATAAAACTTTTCTTTTTTTCAACATTTTAATAATTTTGAATTTGGAACACGTATATTATTTTAATAACTTCTTTCGATTTTGCGCCATTTCACATATTTTTTCGTGTTCATTATCAAATTACAATATGGAATGGGGTGTTAAAGAAAATAGGATTGCAGTGATCGCCTCGCACAAAGTGGGTATAGAGCCGTCGGTCATATTCCAGACACTTCAAAAGCTTGGTATCAGCCGTATGTTCGTATATCGTACTATCAACAGATACAACAACCCTTCCTCTGTCGAAGACCAGAAAAGATCGGGTCGGCCATGTGCTGTTAGAACTACAAAGGCTGTTAATGCTGTTAAAGCCAAAATTCATCGATACCCAATTAGGAAGCAAATAATCTTATCGTGAGAAATGAAGATTTCCGCTAGGTCTCTGTCGCGTATTATAAAACAAGATAACAAAACAACTCGGTGCTTATCGTCGATATACAGGACATGCCCGAAATGAATCTTTACAAGAGAGTGGAACGATCAAAACCCCTTCTGTCACGATACGCCACCTGCGTATCATATAAAGGCACAGAAATAACCTCTTTACCGATGAAAAAATTTTCACGATTGAAGAACACTACAATAAGCAAAATGATAAAATGTACGCTCACAGCTCTAAAGAAGCTACTCAAAGGTCGGAAAGGTACAACGTAGTCATCATCCTGCGTCAGTGATGGCTTGGTGGGGCGTGCCTTATCAAGTTACAAAACTACATTTTTGTGAAAAAGGAGTGAAAACTTCCACCAAAGTGTATGTAATGTGTAATCTTGGATCTTGTTGTAAAACCTCTCAGCAATACACTTTTTAAAAATATACCGCGGACTTTCCAGCAGGACACTGACCTGGTCACAAGGCACGAACTACCTAAGTCTGGTTTGAAACCAACGTTCCGGACTTTATAAGAGCTGAAGCATGGCCCTCATCTAGTCCAGATCTGAACCCTTTAGACTTAAAATTATGGTTAGTTTTAGAGGACATGACCTAAACGCTCTAAGGAAATGCTCTAAACGACACGGCGACATTGAGTCTCTTAAAAAATCTTTGGAGCAAGCAGTGGCGAAATTTTCCTTGGAAACAGTGCGTAAATCTATAGATTCGTAGCCAAACAGATTAAATGCCTGTATAAAAGCCAAAGGAGCCACCTTTCGAATAGAATATTTTTTTATTTCTTGCTAAGACTAATAATAAATATGTAGGTATAAATTTTAATGATATTACATTACTTCATTAAAAAAAAATGCATTTTCATTTGTTACAGAACTTATGGCCGGACTAGGTATATATTAGTGTATTATAGAAAGAATAATAGTAATTGTGGGGTTCATTTTTCTACACATTTACTAACGGTATCAATTATACGAAACTGGTATATGTAATAAGTACATTGTAATAGGCCAATAAGCGGGCAATAAAAAGGAAGCAGCCGCGGTTGAAAGAAATACAACCGGGCCTGATTTATGCGTGATAGGAATTCGCCCCTCTTTTCAATAAGTTCCGCGATAAGAATCATTGCCTATCGTCGCATAAGATCGCTTCAGTAGAGGTATGCAATTAAATTGCTATGAAAATATTAGCGTCTAAGCGAATAAAATAGATATTTTAAGTTACACATCTATCTGTTTATCATATTTAAACCCTTGATGCGACTTATTAATTAAACAACGAATTATTGTTTGTTAATATTTGTTTGACCTGTTAACCATCGGATAGAGCTTTCAAACGGATATATTTTCGTGCATACTTGCGCTTTGTAACCCATATTAAGCTGCTATGCCTTTGTTATATCAATCGTTATATCGTCAAGGGGATATTAGCCATTGAAAACGTTGTCCGTGCCAATTAACGCGAACTGAACGGCAATTAATGATCAACAATGTTTGATAGATTAATTCTGACTAATATATTTCATTTAACAGTTGGATCATATTACGTGTGTACCGTATAACAAGAGTTTATTTAATATACGCTGTTAAGAGGCTCTTTATTCTAGATTTATTTAAATCTTTTTTATCCCAATACAAAATATTCAAAATACTTATAAATTTTGTACTACGTTATTTCAAATTAAATATATCTAAATAGTTTTAAAGTTATTGCTATTCAGATAAATGCCCTGAATTAAATTAACATTTTAATAGGTAAAAGGTTATACGAAAGAAAAGTATTTCAAATACCCCGTTTTTTTTAAGTATACAATATTTTCATTGGTGGACCTGATTTCCTCCTGAGCTCCTCCGCTTTTAGGTTGTTTTCAATAAAACAATATAATACCTTAGGGTACACTTGAACAATATCTGTTCAATCTAGACTTTTGCAGATGATCTTTTGAAGAACATTAATAGGAACACAATAGGTCAGTTTACGGGCGCTCGTCTCAAGTGTCTTTGTATCCTACCCGTGTAACTTTGAGTTCTATTTATGACATGACATGATGTAATTGATAATTTCAATTTTAAGAGGCTATGGTACACGCCTAAAAAATATATAAATCTTTCTTAATAAATATTTCTTTTTTTTTATAACATTGAGAGTAACAAACAAGCACACTGCACATCAGGTGATCAAGTGATTCCTGCGACTTGTTATATCTAGCGAGATGTTATATCTTCATTCATTTTTGACAAGAAATCATACTACAGATGCATTGTCACCTTTGAGGACTGCGATGGAATGCCGCGTTATCAGTAAATAAAGGTCTCCGGATCCCACTGAAACACGGCAGCGTTATACTGCTATTTTTCGCTGGTATTCTGTAACGGCGTGGACCTACTCCGAAGAGCTGACCCATACATTCTGCAGATAGAAACTAACTGCAGCGTAGCTGTACTACTGTATAATATATATTTATATATCTGTGCCAGATTATGTCTTGTTATTCTTTCTAGAAAACGATGTCCATATCGTTTACGATAACGGCAATATCTTATAGTTATAATGGATGACATCCAGTGCGCAGAATAGATTATAGTGCCGGCAGTCGGACACCTAGTCATATGTTATCCTCTTTTTTTTGGTGTGTGAGACTTTATCTAATTAGTCTTGCGGGCGGGAGGCCCGCTGAGTAGGGAGACAACGAAATTGCTGCGAAGCTGTCGCGGAGACTGTTGCTGCACCACCGCTGCACTCCGCCCCCTGTGGACGAAGAACGTCGACGACAACAGAGGGGGGCGATAATATGATCCGAGTGCCCCTCATAAGGAGGTGCGAAACCTCGACTCGGATCGCTATCTAAAGGGAGGCAGATGTAATCCATTTGCAATAAGGTCAGACGAAAGTTAATATTTAGTCAAGGCCGTACACCTATCTCAGCCCCAAAAACCAACAAATTCTTATACATAAATATAGTAGCCCGATGCTGTAACCACTACGCTACGAGTCGTATAGATTACTATTTTACTTATCCCCTATTAAATCATAAAAATTACATTTTGAAACTGTCGCGAACTTCATATCCGGATAGAGCACTGTTTTGGACACATCCTTCTTATGTTCATGTTCATAATAGATCGTAAAAATGAGATACGAGTAAGAAATACGTAACCGTTGTATCACTATATTTATTCATTCATACCTTATTTGCACATATAAAATAAACATTGTACAAAAAGGCGAACTTAATGCCAAAAGGCATTCTCCACCAGCCTACCTTTGGCTTGATAGAGATATAGGTATTACCGGTTTAAAAATATAAACTTTACTACTTAGAAGTTTAAAATAATAATCATAATTTGAATAGATATAGGAATAATATTTTGATAAATGCAATTACTAAAAGTTAAATAAATTGGGACAACTAATTAGAAAGAGTATTAACAGTAGTTAACAGCAAAAGGGAGCTTAGGCAAAAATTATAAATGTCATTGAAGACACAAAATGTATTTAATACGATTTTAATTTTTTTAATATTTTTTTTATTTTATTTTTTTATAATAACGTGGCTATTTTATTATACGCACACTTGTTTTCTGACAGCGGTATAGCCCCGTTGCTATTTTCTATGGTATGCATGTCATTCATTGTGAATGTATTGCGGCAAGACCGGGCAAAGACCACACTTTCAGGGAATACCAGCGTTAAATAGATGCATAATGCTGTCGTAACGTATTTCGTATCGGTGAAATGTAAGGAATCGAATATTACAGGTAACAAGACATTGCATCACCGGCCTCAGAGGCATAGGCGCCATTATTATTTGGTTTAGTTTCGGATATATTGTCAAATTAAAAAACAACTTTATTTATTTGAGCAAAATCATTTATATTATTGTTTATTGCATAATATAAATAACAAAGAATCGCTTTTATATATATATATATATATATATATATATATATATATATATATATGGATTGAATAAAAAAAATGAGTTTAGATATGAGTTTAGGTTTTGGAATGTAAATTTTGAGTGCAATGTAAGACGACAGAACATACAAAAGAATTGTTTTTAAACCAATTTTATTTTTATATTAATGGAAAAATTGTAAGATATGAAAGCGGGCAAAAATTTTAATAGTATTATAGCTTAGCCGTTGCCTCAAATTTAAATACCAAATATTTGACTGACATCGTTACCTTCAACCGAAGCTAATTTGGATTATAGTTTTTGTGTATAATATGTACCAGAGTATCATTTAGCATTCAGCCTATAAGTAATAATAATATAAAGAAGTAATAACTAATAAAGACGCCAGCGACAATAATAGTCACGCACCTAAACACAAACATAAGCAAGATTGACATAGGTAAGTGAAAGAGGTATTCGCTAAAACCATATGGTAAAATCTTTGACAAAGAAATTAACCTTAAGGAACACAACTCGGATCCATATAAAATGAGAATCAACTCTGCTTCGACCTGCAGGAGTCTACGTGTAAAGTTAATTGAATTATACTTTAAAATAAAATACTTTAACTATTGCACAACTCCGGTATTAAAAAGTAAATATTAACAAAATAAAAGAGTTACTTATCAAATAGAAGTTTAGCCTGAGTAAAATATCTTGATTTAATAAGATTTATAAATAATGGATCCGTACGGTGAAAGCGAGATAAGGTAAACGTGCAGGCGTCGGGCACTATTCTTAGTTCGTTTTTAAATAAACAAATAAATTAAAATTATAAAAATTCAGTTTCATAAAACACCTGTCTGTAATAATCTGCCATTTAAACCTAAAAATTGTCTGTAACAAGATGATCGTAATATCTCTCGTATTCACCAATTAATCAGATCCCAAAAGTATATGCAAGTAATAAAGCGGCAGCTTTGAATATAAAATAGTTTCATAATTACAAGGTTACTTGTTATTCGCCCGTTTCGTTATAGTAGACCTAAAAAGTTTCATAATTACAAGGTTACTTGTTATTCGACCGTTTCGTTATAGTAGACCTAAAAAGCAATCAAATTGACTCTTGCATGTTATATGCTAAACTCTAGTATTTTCGGTCGACGATCTGTCAGAAAGAAGCCGCAGACCAATAAACGTACTACGTAGACTACCTCATTTATTTGAACGGAATTATTATAACGAAGATGAATTAGTACTTATCTCTGTATGAGTACTCGTTCAACAATTGTTCTGTTTTTATTAGATATGAATTTATAAAATTTTTTTTAAAAGTAACTTTATTTTGCAATTTTTTTTAATTATTTATTTTAAGAACCAATGATTTACAACTTTTTGCTCTCAAGTTAATAGTTTAAGGTTTTTAAATTATCTTTGAATATTTTTTGTTGATACATAGAGATAATTTAATGATTTTAGGCATCCTAATTTGAATTATCATCTTAATATTAATTTTATAAGATTAAAATATATGAAAGATAAGAAGATAATAAGATTAAATTATGTGGAAATTTAAGAAAAAAAAAATTGGTATAGTAGTAATTTTCAAGTTTATTAAAAGTTCAATTTACAATTTTGTAAAGTGTTCAGTTTACAACGTATTATAAATAAGAAAATAACGCTTGTAAAGTTATGTGCCACGGCGACGGAAGAAAATGTATTTTTAAATGGTCTTTAAAATTATATATATTAATTAATATTGTTACTCATGGAAAAATATACGTATTTATTTTCTCTTTTAGCAACTATTAAATTTTGACCATAAAAATTTTGAGACATTATGTGTGGTGTCTCTCGCAGTAACTTGACAATTACATATAATAATAGTCAAGTAGCTACTACAATACTCCAACAAATACACCGAGACAATCAACTGCGCATGATGTATTTTAGCCATAATCATTTGTGTAAACACTTAGACTTGATCAGTCTTCTTTCCTAGTCCAATGTAATCGATGTGCAATGAGTTCGAAGAAAGGTTCAGATGCACTGTCTAAGACACGACGCGACATACAGAACACCCAGACCCAATAGCCAACAATTTGTAATACACAAATAATGTACATCGGCTGGAAATCGAGTGTACATTAATACTATATGTCAAATAGCAACTGATTATTGGTACAATAAATAAAAAAAATACGATTATAAAAAATAATATATGTGGTCCAATTTATTCATTGATTAAATAATGTTAATTAAATATTTTCGTGTGTATAATATACTTTGAGATAATTTAAGATTTAATCATAAAGTTTACTTTTTTAAACATCGGGATTGAATAGTTGTACAATAAATAGATACAAATTGAGGTTTAAATATAGTTTAGAAAATTTCAAATAAGACTATAAGAGAGTAGCCCTATTTGTTATCGAAAACTTTTAAAGCTACGACGCGTTTTCTCCATAAGCAAAATATGAGCATTGACGAAAGAAACTAAATAGATCTTTACAAGTTCAGCGTCAGATAGTTGTTTTGTTCATGTACTTTAAATTACTAATAAAAATAACGTATTCATCACACGTTTGTAACGTCAAACGTATAACTAAATTTTGTTTAGAAAAACAATTCGCACAGCATCATTAATGATGAATATATTTAAACGATTACCATATTTATTCACAAATCAAATAATAGGTCCCTGCTGTGATCTAACTCGGTTCTAGCATCTTCAGACACCTGGAAATAATTTTGTAATAGGGTAATTAAAAATCTTTATTTTTAATGTCATTCTTAAATAATTCTTTATTTCCTTAATGTTTCTCTAATAAAATATCACTTTACGTACAAAATTTTAATTTTTTTGTGTTTAATTCATTATTTTAAAAAGCATCTTAAAAATCCAGGGCTATGCGCAGATAAATTAATTATTGCTCTTGGAATTTGTGTTGATTGTAATAAATAATGTGTTGTTGGTGATTAATACGGGGTTAAATTACATGTGCACGAAATAAAATAATTTTTATAAAAACTCCTTTCCTTTCTCCTCGACTACCTGCTTAAATATTTTTTAATATTCATTATTGATTATTTTTTTATTATTTTAGTTTCTTATAAAATATTTCAATTATAGAAGTAAATTTTCAGCAAATAAATAGAGCAAAATTCTCTATTTTCACAATAAAGCACGTAATTTTAATAAAAATATAAAGTAACAATAATTAAAAATGTATTGAACTAAAATAATATAAATTTAAATTAAGGAAGAAAGCAGAATATCTTTAAAATTGTTCTTTGTGCCTATTTAGTTAAAATATTTTCTTAAATCTGTGACAAGGAATTAACGTCACTATTTTGTTACAGTTTTTAATAGGTATTTTATACGAAAACTTCAAAATATAAATATATTTTAATATGAAGAATTCAATCAATATATGTATAATCTATGTTATAGAGTTATTTTACTTACCTGCTGTACGGCTAACACTACAGGAAAAACAACGTGGTAGCGCAGCGGGCCACTAAACGCGCGGGCGCTTTCCACGACGGATAGAGAGCGACTGACGGACCGACCGTACTCGTGGCACGCTGGGCGGACGCGTTTGCGACACGCCCATTACTATCCCATGAGAAAAATGATAAAATATTTTTCTTTTTCCCATTTTTATACCCTATAATTTTATCTAAATACCCGAAGAATGTTCCATTATAATTACAATATTCATAACACTACAATCTTTATCAATTAAAATTGGGGTAGATTTTTCTTATATTTTTAATTGTATTAAATTTAATATTTTCGGAATAGAATTTTTCACATTTAAAATATATAACGAATATTAATAGAAAGTATAATTTAATTTTAAATTGAAAGGAATATTACACTTTTATTTTTATATTAAAAAACGTAAATTGCTAGAGTGCGATAGAAAATTTCCACAGAACAAACAAGGCGGAGCAACGACCACTCCCAACTCCGGATGTATTAAATGAGAAAACAAATTGATCCACCAAGGATTTGCATTTTTAATTTTCTTTTACAGTATCTCTATCGGATACATTTCAACATTTATACGGGGCTCTGTTCATTTGTTTAAAGCAAACGTGATGAGCATTCCGCATTAAATTCAAATGAAAAATAAGACAATTTCTCGGACCGACCCATATATGTGAATATTGTGAATTTAAATTATACCAGGTGTTGTGAATCTTACAAGTCGTTAATATCTTTCATATAATACAACCTGTACATAAATTGTTTTTATCGTGAATTACGCACCTGATATACTGAGGTTCAACTCACTTGCATCAAATGATGCGCAATGATTGTGTTATCGATACATAACGAGCTCGTTTAATATGCTACGTCAAACGCTACGCTATTGCTACGAGTGCAATAATTCTTCCTTCACTTCAAACTAGCTGCTGAATGATTTCTTTACAATTCATCATTCGCACTTTAAAATTAACATATATTTTTTATTTGTAAACCGATTTAAATATAATTAACGCTAAATGTGTGCCCAAGCATATGTCAATCTGTACTGAAAATCACACCAAATATGGCCATTGTTAATCAGCAAGTTTAAACGGATAGATAAAAATAAAATAATAAAAACAGTAAAATAAATAAAGCCAGTGTTTTGGTTATCATTAGTAACTGATGTCATGGAACTACAAACAAAATTACGCAGGTATTGTTGATATAATTTTTTATTTATTTTATTTGGAAAACATACAGCAAAATACAAAATAACTGAGGTTTATATATATACTATAAATAAGCTAATAACATGTTTTCACATATAAATATCTAAAAATAGACCCCATAAGTACAGATACTTCACCGCAATGCTTTTATAATATGTGTATACACACTTAATTTAAAATAATATTAATACAAAATCATTTGCTTGGACAGAAAACAAATAAACAGAATCAAAAAAGAAATAGTAAAAAGAGTATGTTAAGCTACAGTATCAAACCAATTTCTAGTCAATGTTTTTTTTATGGTGGTGATTTTTGAGTTAAATATATCAAAGTCATATTGTTCTATGTATTTGTTAATTAAATTTGAAGCACGACAGAAAAATGAGTTTTTTCTATATTATGTTGCGTGAAAGGGTATGTAGAAAATAGGATGTTTCCGTCGCGAAATAGCTATTTGTGGTACAAAAAATTGTAATTTGTCTAAGAGTAAAGGACTGTCTACTCTGTTTTGCGCAAGTCTTAATAAGAATACTATATCAGCTATGTTTCGTCTTTATGCCAGTGGTAACAAGTGGTGTATTTTACATTTTGATTCATAATGATTGCTTTTCGTTCCACATTTAAATTCTAAAAATTTTAATAAACGTTTTTGAATGGCCTCTAATCAAATTATATAAATATCGTAGCAAGGATTCCAAAGTTGCGATGAGTACTCGAGAAGACTCCGCACATACGAGCAATAAAGTACTTTTATGGATTTAATTTTTCAAAATTCCTGCATATTCTCCTTATTCATAATAAGGTCTTTATTATGAACCCGAGAGCTTTATTTGCTTTTTTAATAATATAGTCGATACCGCTATCGTCATAAAAAACTTTAGAGTCTTGAACTACATCCAAATCTTTAATTTCTTTTACTGAAGCAAAATTTTGATTCATTATTTGGTAATAATATTTTAAGATATTTACTTTACGTGTACATGACATTGCGAAGCGCTTAGACACATTAAGATCCAACTTTTTAGATAGACAATATTGCTCCAGTCTGAGTAAATCTTCCTGCATGAGCTTACAGTCGTTATAATTTTTAATTTCTTTAAATATTTTCATATCAACTGCATATAGTATGAATTGAGAATTTAAAAAACAAGTATTGATGTCATTTATAAAAATTATAAATAATAAAGGGCCCAATAAGGAGCCTTGTGGAACTCCCGAAGGGATTTTGATCCAAGAGGACGAATATCCATCAATAACAACAGCTTCCGACCTATTTTAAATATAAGAAGTAAACCACCGAAGTATTTTATGGTCTATACGATCAAATGCCTTTGTAAAATGTGTAAAAATAGCATCCACTTGTGAACCCTTATCCATGAAAAAAGTGACATAGTCTTTAAATAATAAAAGATTACTTAATGTAGACCGATTTTGCATAAAGCCATGCTGTTGGTCGATTAAAAAATGAGAAATTGTAGCATACAGATGCTAAAAAAATAATTTTTCAAAAACTTTTGCAATTAAGCATAATTTAGAAATTAGTCGATAATTTTAACATTATTTTTGTTACCAATTTTATGAATAGGTGTAATAAATGCAGATTTCCAAATGTTTGGCATTTATCCTTCTTTTGTCGATCTTTTAAATAATATACAAATTGATTCTAACAGGCTATAAGCACATCCTATAATTAGATGTGACGGGATGTTATCAGGTCCAGCACCTTTAGTCGGTCCAATGTTTTTAGTAATCTTAATACTTCATTTGAATCAATCTCTATATTACTAATATATTTCGAGGCTATAAATTTATCACACTTTGGTGTACCTTAAACGATGGTTGAAGATGGTAAAAAGGTGGATTGAAAGTACGAAAAAAATAAATTACAAATGTCTTCACCTGATTCAGCTATAACATTTTCTTAAATTATTTGGGAGGGTAAAGTGTGAGAAGACTTAGAGATAGATTTAACATATGACCAAAATCTTTTAGGAGTATGAACAAGAGATTCTTCGATTTGCTTTATATACGCTTGAAAACATTCCTCCTCTAACCGTTTTGAACGATCTCTTAAAAACATAAAAGTAATCTTATCTTGTAAGTTGCCATATATCTTAATTTTTTTATGATATTTAACTTTTTCTTTTAGTACTTTTCTAAGTGATGAACTATACCATACAGGATAGTCTTTAGATGATGTAAATTTATGGGGTATGAACTTGTCACGAGCTTTGTACAGTTTTGTGAAGAAATTCACGGCATCTTCCAATGGTTTCTCATTTAAACAAATATTCCATGGAATGTTTTCGAGAAACGATGTTATCTTATCGTAATCCCCGGAAGCATATAGATATTTGATTCTACCTTTTGTATTAAGTACACAGTTTGGTACAAATTCAATTTCAATTAATAACGATTTGTGATGTTTGTCTTCTAGGACCAATGGATCGGTGCAAGAGGAAGAGAGAATTGTTAGATTTTCTGTGGTTAAAATGTAATATAAAATTCTGTTATTTACATTGCAACTACCGTTCATTTGAATTAAATTACACTGCATCGTACTGCACGTATCTATAAGTATATATATAAAAGTTAGTCTGGGCCAGTTAATCCTAATGGTTCAAGAATATTATTCTGCTTAACCCACCCGATATTGGGAAGATTAAAGTCTCCCATAATTATAAATTTATCGTTTGGACATGAACTTACTATAGAGAATAATTTGTCCGAGAAATTGTTTAGTTGAGCTTGCAGCGAAAAAGACATATTTTCGTCACATAGGTATAGGGTACATAAAAGTAACTTATCCGTGCTTTGATTATTTTTAATAGATAGGGTAATCCAAAGGTCTTCGGCAGAAGAATGCCAGTCGATGCGAGGAATAGCAGGGATGGATTGCGCGTTGCTAAAAGAACTCCACCTCCTTTAGTCTTTTTCGTTGATAAGTAATCGCGGTCACGACGTCAAACCGTATACCTGTCATCAAAAAGTTCTTGGTCTTTAATCTCTTCACATAGCCAAGTATCTGTTATTGATATAATGTCATAGTTATTTAGATTTACGTTTCTCTTAAATATGCCCGTTTTTGTGCGCAGCCCTCGAACATTCTGATAATAAACGTTGTTGGTAAGGAATTTTCACAGATATGACAATAACTGTTTAAAAATGAACTAATAATGTTAATATAAAATTCAAGCACGATTCGGTTTATGCAAGATCTAATAAATAATTCGATCTGCTTGTTACCATTGTCTTTGGGCAGTGATTTATCATAACCACAATGGCTGTTTTAAAATTTTAAATGTATTACTTAATTTCGATAAGTAATTTAGAAAAACTATGATGACAATTTTTTTTTAACAACATTGAAAACCAATAGTTATGAAAACCAATTTATGTCTTTCACAAAAAAAAAGTCGTAATATATAAATATGTAAATAACATCTCACGATAGAATCAAATCAATAAAATGCTATTTTTGAGAAATAACTTATTTCTTAGTTTGAACCAAATAGAGTTTAAAAGCAATAGACTAATTACAATATTTAATGCACACGTTAGATGGCATTTACAAATATAAATTATAACATAATATATAAATTTATTGTAGTGGAATAATTTATAATAGTTATGCCAGGACATACTCCACGCGTGATCAATTATAAGAAAAGTAAATTGTTATAATTCACATTGAATCTTGAATACAGCCAAAACATGTGATAAATAGTTAACTTTGCTTTTATACATGAATATACGTTTTTTTTTCTTGATATATTAAACACAAGTAAACTCGATACAAAATGCTTGCAGCGTAATTTATGCATTACATCAACTATAATAAAAGCATATAATACAAAAAATAACATTTGTAAATTATAAGATGTTTATATGTAACTACGAGTTTTTGCAAAATTTTAAAAAGTAACTACATTCATTATCTGAACAATATGAATAAAACTCGAATTGGTTTGTAAACATAATGGCAGTAGACAAAGAAAGGGCCGATTTAAAAGTACCGTCGTGTTACTTGACTTATTGCGCAAATACGAAGCAATAACTAATTTAACACTACATATTTGCACTGTAATTTGCACGTTGATGCAAACAGAATAGAATATAATATGCATTGGACCATATACTCACCTACAGTTAATATTTCTTTGAACAATACATTATGAATCAAATAGCTTAAGATAATGTAGGTAAATATAAACTTTATGAACGTGAATGACACTGTTCGCAAACTGTAGTAATATTGTTTAAAAAACGTTGTTTTAACATTAATTATGAGAAATGAAAATATTTTTTTTATATGATAACCTACCCGGTTTAAACTATATTTTCCAGATCTTTTTCTGATTTTATAAAAAAATATCTTTGAATTATCGCACAAAGTCTTCTTTTAAGTAGCGGTTATTGAAAGATATCAATATGGGTTTCTAGGTTGTTGGAAGGCGAGTAGGTATTGTAGCTATGTAGTTTATGTCCTTCTTTCTTATATTTAAACCAATGACACTGCTTATTTTTAAAGCAATTTCGTAAGATTTTCATTCTTTTTCAGAGGAATACCTTTTATTTCTACATTGTTTAATCTAGCCCATTGATCACTCTTGTGAATGTCATCGTTTAACCTTTCTACTTCTGATTGTAAGGCTGGCACCGCGTTAGCAACATGTTCGATTTGAGTAATGCGGGTTTCTAATTTTTTAGTAACAGAGGTAAACTTCCCTATGGCATCATGTGCCATCTCCAGTGAACATTTCAGATGTCTTATTTCTATCTTATCTTATCTCCCTTATGTCTTCCGTTAAACCTTGTAGTGGTACTAATTGGGCAGTAATTTTTTTCAATTCTTCTTGCACACTAAACTCTTGAGTTGATTATTTTTTGTCGAAACTTGAATTGGTGACGTATTGCTCTTGCAATTTGAACAGCGCCAGGTGTTTTTTCGTTCTCCGAGCTCGGTACACAGCTTCTGTTATCCCCGAATATTAAAAATCAAACAATCGTTTGCAATTGCTACAAAATACACAATCTCTAAATTTCGAATTACATTCAGCACAAGTATTCATTTTAAAAATAATTAACATTTGAGAATCTCAGTAAAAACTGCGTTGATGCTATACAAGCGTCTAGTACCGATGAGGACTAATACCGAACATTGTATATAACATAAAGTAGCTTTTGCAATATTAAATATTGAATGCAACTGTAAAAGTAATAAATATGAAAAAACTGGGAAGTAATCGAAAGGTAAAGTAAAATTCATGAAAATATATTACATACAATTTTATTTTAGTTAAAATAATCTTAAACTGAAACTTATTACTTTAACATAACCATTACTTCTATGAAACTAAAAATAATAAACGGGCACACTATTCACCCGATGGTAGATAGTTATAAGGGCGACCCATAAACAACTGCATCCATCCTGATGTTATCCCTGAGGTGGAATGCCAGTAATCGGGTCTCTGGTATACTTTCACTATATGATCAATAACAATCAAATTAGCCACTTGCACTCGTTTGCCACCTATTCTATATATAAAAAACTACTCAATATTCTTTATACATTCTCAGTCTTACAAATAAAAATGAGTTATAACATATTTATTCCACCATTATACTAAGTTTAATTAAACCAGGAATAAATTAAGAATAAGCTAAGAATAATTCACCACAAATAAATCCGGAATAACTATCGTTTATCTATTCTTCCGTTACGTCAAAAAGAACGAGTTGGCAACAGCGCAACCAAAGAGAAACCATAGAAAATTGTTATAGGTTTTATAACTTTAGCTAATTAAAAAAAAAATAAATGAGTGCGCTCTATCAACTGGGAGAGAGAAGAAAAGGTAAGTACTGTAAACAATATTTTTTATCGCGTGTGCATTAGCCAAGTGTGATGTTTTCATTTAACGTTTCATTATTTAAAAGTTCCTGTTTGATTGCAGCAACTACTAAGGGAAATAATTCGACCATTTACGGATATAATAGAAAATAAAGACTTGATCACAAATACAAATCATGGTGAACATAAAATTACAAGAAGAAATTCTTAGGAAACAGTTAAATAAAACTTAATATTTAGTTAAAATTATTTTTAATTTATTGAAACTACAAAAATTTTACTAAAAGTTTTCTTCAGTCAGTTATAATGACGCTGTCACTGCAGCTCCACGTAATGTGTTCCTTTGTCGGTGTATCACAGTGGGCTGAACTATGACTTTTAATTGTCATTGCCTGGAAAAGGTTCATCATTCAATTTTATGGCTATATTATGTAGAACTGCAAGAGCTACAATACACATCTTGGTGTTCTCTAGAGATGTTCTAAATTCATTTAGTAAACATCTGAATCGGTTTCTCCAAACACCAAAACATCTTTCAATAGTATTTCGAGTCCTGATGTGGGCATAGTTATATGATTCTTCTTTACGTGTAACTGGGTTTAGTAATAGGGTAAATAAATATGGACTGTAAGCATAGCCACAATCGCCTAGCAATTTTCCTTAAAAAATCGGCCTTGCTACACGACGGCATACCGTAGTGATAGACTGCTGAGTCAAACCATGAATATCCGTAGCATCGTCTTGCATCTGAAAAGAAAGATTCGAAAGAATAGGTACCCGAAAATAATTTTCGCCGCCATATAGATCAAAAGGGTTTTCCCATCTTAAAAATATTTTCACTTTTCTTGAAGTCTGAATGATATTTATTAAGTCATTTACTCTTTCTACTTCCTCTAGTGACCTTAATTCCATAATAAGTTAATTTAAATGCGCGAACAGAAACACAAACCGTGGTATTTTAAATGTTATACTGGACTTAAACAAGGGTGTAGGTCGTTATAACTTCGGAATAACGGTTGTATGAACAAAAACGTCATCGTTATACCGGGTATAACGTATTCTTGGTTTATTAGTACAAATTTTGCTTATTCTTAGTTTATTCCTAAGTTTATCTTTATACCACGTTTATTTGTAAGGCTGTAAATATATAAAACATATTATTATTAACAGCAGAATAACGCTGCTGTTTCACTCAATATTCTGTAAGATCGTGGTCCTTTCACGATCTGTTTTTGGTGCAGATAAGAAGCTTGCCACTTATAGTACAGTTAAACTTGACTAAAGTAATATTTAAAAATTTCTTGTAAATTAACAATTTAATTTCTCTGTTGTACTGTATACATTTTTAATTGTGGCATTAAATTGCGATTCCATAACTTTGAGCAGAAATCGCAACAGTCAACACAATGTTTTGTATTAATTGTAGAACGATAAACATTCTGGAATTTAATGTATTTACTTGATAGAAGGCCTTCGGCTAGTCGTACCAACTACTAGAGGAGTATACCTCCATAGATAAGCAATGTAAACCAAAACAAAAAAATCACTCACTCGAATCGAATCTTTACAATGGATAGACGTGTGCGTGTGTGTGTGACGTGTACTGGCTATGCGCCTTTCCGCCTTCTTCATAGAGAAAGTGCTCTCCCTCTACTATTGAAGTGCGTGTTGTGGGAGCTGCCAGTGTTAATGAAGACCAGTGAAGAAGTGCGTTGGATTTTCTGACTATGCCGTGCTCGATATCTGCGATAAGAAGTGGACTTCATCCGCGAGTAACCGACACCTTTTCACCTCAGAGGTAGCTATTTGTTTTTTATGTGCTGACTCTCTAGGCGACAGCTGGGTCCCTACTCAGTGGGCCTCCCGCTCGCTAGTCTTATTAGATAAAGCTGTAGAGGTCTCTGGACCAACAGCAATACTCATACAAAAAAGCGACAGCTGGTACACACTGGTCATTGTCACTGGTGGGCAATCACGTGGTCTCCTCTCAGCTTTTTCCAACACTGGTGCAGCCCACCAAATAAGCGCACGCGGCACCTTCCCTGCAACAGAGTATGCTAAATCCTGCACTTTATGAGTTCGTTAGATTTTAGCGCCATGGAGAACCTCACTAAGATGGGAATCATATTCCAAAAGGCGAAGTCCCCATTCGAAATGCTGCAGATAACTAAGATACATGGGCATCAACCAAGGCTCTACAGAACGGCTCGATGCCGTATAAGATCCGTCAGCGCCAGGTCTCTCTACGATTTGATCGGGCCATATACAAGCACGCCAAAAGTTTAAGACAACCTTAATTAAAGTAGGTAAATAAAGTAAAACTCCAATGAAATATTAAATGTTTAATCATCTAATAGAACATTGATTGACAAACAATATTCTTTAAAAGCGTAAAGAAATATTAACAGTCCATGCAAAAAAAGGCTATAGTTAGCTAAACTGATTTTTAATTCAAAAATCCTCCTTTACATTTTATGACCTTTTTCACAAGTCTCGGCATACGGGAAATCAATTTGTTAATGGTGTTTTGTGATATATAGTTCCAAATTTCGCATAAAGCATTCCACATTTCTTCTCGCGAGGATGGGCCACGATTACGTTCCTATCAAGCTCTTCCCACAAAAGTTCAATGGGATTGAGATCTGGGCTCGGAGGAGGCCAAACCATGTTTTTTAACACCCCTCGTGCCTCTTACTCTTCTAAATATCCTCTACATAATTTAGACCTACGCTTTGGATTATTATCTTGTTTGAAAATGAATCCATCTCCAATTAATCGCAACCCGGAAGAAACTTTGTTCGAAAATGTTTTTGTACTGTTCCATTTTCAAAATTCCTTCAATTTTAATCAAATCGCCAGTTCGTAGTCTAGAGATGCTTCTCTATATAACGCCCGACCATAATTGAGCCGCCACCATGCTTGATCGTTGGGACAATCTGACATCATCTTTTCTTGGGCACTGCGTCGAACGTAAATTCTACGTTTTGAACCGAATAGTTCAAACTTGGATTCATCGGTCCAAAGCACTTTTTTAAAATCTTTCGGACGTTTCGGGGTTCTTCCCGCGAGTCTTCGCCGACCGATGAGGTGTCGAGGCCAAGATTCATTTCTAATACTGATGGGACGAAAACCGCATCAGACTGCACCAACTTGAAAGGAAGGTCAAAGAGAGCATAAGCATATAACGCGCGTCTGCGTTTCAGGCCAATTCTCACCGCCCCCAGTGTCCGACCGTCCGAGGTTAGGGCCGCAAACATGTCGTTGAATGGAAAGTAGGAATGTCCACTCATTTTTCTACTTTAAAGAATACACAGATGGCTCAAATCTTCGGTGGCAAGAAAAATGTCACAGACGGACGTTTTAGAGTATAGCATTTCATAGTAATGTAAGAAATGCCAAGCCAAGCTAGTTACCTTGCGGATTCCTGATATTCGAGGCAAAAGTTCGTCTAAGCTGTAGGAGCTGCATAAGCTAACTAATGTAAAAACCGAGACACAAACTGTTCCCTACATATTTAGTCTTGAGCAGAGAGATCTCATCATCATCAGGTGAACTGTGTGCTTGCAAGTTATCCTGATTTCATAAAATTATGCATGGATAAGATCTGCATTTCTTATGCATCTAAAGGTGGCAAACGAGCACACTGTTCACCGAATGGTAAGTGATGATTGCAACCCAGAAACCCCTACAGCAAAGATACAAGATGCACACGCATTGGCAACCCTGAGAACTGAGATAGAATAGCTCCATTAACTTAGTACTTGGATAACCAGTTCTCGTCACTCACCACTTTAAACATATCAGCATTATTCTGAATTAATACTTGGGTAACTAATAAAGGAATAACCAATATGCTACATCCTACAGCTGGCCAATGTATACCAATGGAGAAGAGTGTATACCACTTTTGTCGTGGTAGAACTATGTTGCAGTTTTTTTCTAGCTGCAAAATTAATGGGTCAGCTCGATGGGGTAGGACCACACCCTCACAGAATACCAGCGTAAAATAGCTGCATTATGATTCCTTGTCATTGAGGAATGTAGATGTCATGGCACGCACGAATCACTTACCATCGGGTGAACTATGTGCTTGATTGTTACTCTCAATGTAATAAATTAAAAAAAAAACTAGAAAGCCTTTAAACTTTATTTAAACAAGCCAATTTCTTATAATAGTTCCTTCATCACGAATTAAATCAGTAATTAAAATTGTAGTTACCTTTCTTAACCGCCAGTAGCGCCGGCAACGGAAATCAAGCCAGACTCGCGTTCCAAAATTAAAAATTAGCGAGCTATCGCGTCTCATGCACATTGGTAATTTCTGTCAATCAAACCTTCCAACATTTAAAAATATCATGGAAAACTTTGAAAGAGGAAACAATATTTTAAATACAATATGTATTAAATACGTAAATTGTATTTAAAATAAATAAATATAAAGTAGAAATATCATATTATTTCTCAATAATTATTGGTATTAAATATTACGTTTTACCAAAAGTGCATCGTCCCTAAAAATGTAGTGCTTTTGCACAATAATCATATTTACATAGATATGTTAAAGGGTCCCACTAACTCCATTGGTATTAAATATTAATTTTATAATTTACCAAAAAAGCATCGTCGCAAAAAAGTAGTGCTTTTGCGCAATAATCATATTTACATAGATACGTTAAAGGGTCCCACTAATCTGTGCTCCCGTGTCCTCGTAATAACGTAATCATTTATAGTCGCTGCACTAAGGGCAAGCAATAAAAATGAGAAATTATTTTTAATAATACTGTGCGGGGTGCGCGCGGGTGACAGCAGACAATATTTTGGTAGCGTTAATACCAACCCCTATTACCGCGAATTCTTCACTGGAAACTAGTGGGTAATAATAATAAGCCGCCGTAACACTTTATGACCTAAAGGGAAGTTTATGTTGCTGTAACATACAGACATAATATGAAGATGTTATAAGAAATATTATTTTTTAATTGAGTATTAAACAGTAGTAGTGTATAATTTAGATTATTATTTATTAGAATTAAGTGTTTGTATTAATTTAGACCCAATAATACAAACACTTAGCCTGCATTCAATCTCGAAGCGGGATAACCAAAGCAGCAAGTACTTAGTTATACAATATAGAATCTTAGCGCTTCTTTATAGTGATAAGAGATTCGAGATACGCGTGTATATACTATCGACTGAGTACGATGCACTCACTCGTCGTTCCAAAGTTATGGTACTCAGTCGATCAACGATATGGTACATATGCGAATTAACACAGACTAGAAAACCAACATATATATTGTTCCACGGCTGCGAATCGAACTTACGACGGTTTACCCCCGACACGTAGCCGTCGAAATCCAACATCCGGGAAGACGAGCAAAATAATAACCAAAATACCTAAACACTATGATCAATCAATAAAATAAAAACTAAAATACATCCAACATACACTATGTTACTGGTACTTAATATTTTATGTTATTGAATGTTATTAATTAACATAACGTATTAGACTAGATGGAGAAATTAATTACTTCCTTAATGCAATTATATTAGAGGGCTAGTAACTCGGAAACTTATAATGATTATAAGTTTCATCATATCATATCATGTCGCGATTATTACAAGGAGGACGTCAAAGGGATATTGAGATACTGCAAGCCGCAGCACAGCAATGTGGCGCATTAATTCAGAACTTCTGCGCTGTGAGTAGTCAATAACTATACGCTTTCACAGTCTATAAACATAAATATGTAGGGATTTGGTGGACACTGGTCCTCTGTTGTGTTTAGTGATTACGTCTACATTCAAATGTCATATTGTTACTGTCAGTGGGATGTAATTTCTGGAGAACATATTTTCCGGGGGAGGATAAAAAGGTAAGCTGGTGACGAGGCTCGGAATGCGATGTGATTATGAAACGCCATTTGTCAAGTTTTTATTGGGCGCCCTAGAGCAGCGGCTTTGTTGTCGCCCTCAGCGCCCGCCGCTGCTCCGACCCTCGTCTCGATGACGTTAATTCATAATTTTTATAACTTGTTAACATTTTGCGGATTATTTGCGGCGGACAAGGGATTACCGTTTAATTAAATTCTGTCTGTCTTTTGTGTTTTGATAACTTTTTAGCAGAGCGGCGAAGTGTCTTCGCAAACGATTTAAGTAAAGTTTTTAAACAAATTGCATTGCCAAAGTACCGAATGAAATGTTTTCTTTTAAATATTTTTCTAATGTCACAATTGGAAAAATAAAAAACCTTACAAGATCTACAATATTGATAGAACACATGGAGCCCAGTGGCTATTCTTCCTGAGGGCGAAATGAGTAAGTGCCCAGTGAACCAGGTTTGGTTCTGGCATCTGGAAAACTGCATTTATTCAGGATTATAACCAACTATGTATTACCTACAGTAAAGAATTAATAAAATCCTGATTAAATAAATTGTTTAATTAATACAAAACAATGATTTTTATAACGGATTGAAAAGCCACAACAAAATCACCGAATTTCAAAATAGAAAACGTAATTTAAGACTATTTTATTTAGTAGTCTTGTACTGTACTATTTTATAAAATAACTATATTACATATGTATATAAATTAAAGTTTGCATAATATTGTGTAGTGTTCTTGTTCTGATCTTATCACGGCGTGGATAGAGAAGACTGCCCCGAACATCGAAGTGCGTACTTAGGACCAAAATCCAGAACAAAATAAAAGTAGTAACCTTATACATATAGAAATGTGTATCAAGACCAATTATTATATAGTATTATCTTCATATCAGGGTTTTCAATCCTAGTTTCAAATCGTGGGCTGTGGCGAATTAATAAGTGTATGTAGGTGAAACCTGGAGTGTTGTACGGGGTCTGCTTCTACAAAGTTTAGTTTACGTGCGTACGTGTCCATAACTGCAATGCATCATAGTAAGTATTAGACTTACTTTAAATGTACAGTTAACAAATCCTAATACGGCACCGTATTTAATATTCAAACCACGCGTCAATTATATAATATAATTTTTAATTAAAGACAGATACAAAGATAAATTTAACCATTTCTAGCATAAATTAAGCTTAAGTAATGGCGGTCCATATATCTGTTCAAATAGATATGAATGGAGAAAGGATTAATTGTTCCGCCTACAATATTATTAAGTTACATATGAAATTGGCGTTTTGTTGAACTGGCCACTTTCATCTCAAATAATCTGGCGCTTAGTTAGGAATTCGAAATTCAAATGAATTTCATATTTAGGCTTGTGTATTTGTTTAGAATTTAGTGATTCATTTGTGTTCGCGTTATTTGTTTTTTCTTTGACATCCTTCTGTTAACAAAATCGAGTGCTGAATTACATTACTCAACCGTGACAATAACGAAGGAATTTTGTATCGTATCGTTACTTGCGATGAAATATGGATAGTCAGAATGCTCATCGCAGTGGTTGAACGCAGGAGAACCGGGCAACTCTTGCCCCCAGCTAAACTCGACTTAGAAAATGGTACTGGTGAGTGTTTGGTGAACCAGTGCTGGCTACACACTACAACTTCCTAACATCTGGCCAGTCGATTACCGCAGATCTGTATTGTCAACAATTGCACACCATGATGGAAAAGCTAACCGTTCAATAACCGAGACTGGTCAATTGCTCTAGCCCACTGCTGCTTCATGACAACGCTAGACCCCATGCTTCACGACATACAGTCCCTAAATTAGAGGAGCTGCAATTGGAATGTCTCCGACACCCACAGCACACGCCGGACCTTACTCCAACCAGATTACCACTTCTTAAGTATTTCGACATTCTTGCAAGGAAAAAAAAATCCTAGATGACATTCCATACTTTCAAAGATTTTATGGATTAGCTCCAAACAGCAATGGAATCAACGAATTACCTATAAAATGGCGAAAGTGCATAGTGCGTGCTACATTCGCTGCATAAGTCCATTAAATTTACTCTAGATTTTATACACTTAGAATTATAACTATTAATATAATTGTAGTTAAGTCATGTCATTGGGGCCGGGGATTGGACTCGGTGTGCTCGCTTACCGTCAATTAAAAGCGTGTGATTATTACTATATATATATATATATATATATATATCTATGTATATATATATGCTGCTGTTTGGTATAATGAGTGAAGCATCCTCGGTGCTGATAATGATACCATACCATGTCTTGAATGTTTTTAGAAAAAAAATATACATTTTAATTAAACAAGACTACAAAGACAGAGTAGTGTAATTGACGTGAAAGCTCACAAACGCCATTGATCAGGGCTGTAATCGTGCAGCGTGGTTGACGCTACGTAATATTAAATATAATAGGCGGACATGAAAGTGGGATGCATGGCCGCGGCAGTGGGTTTGAGTTCCGTCGGTGCAGCCATATTTCGCACTCGGCTGATCAAAGCGGTGCAACCAACGGGAAGCCGACACACTTTAATTTCAATCGATGCTCGATATTTGGGGTCCTCCTCCAACATCAAAATTTACTAAAAGCTTAAGCTTTACCACAATGTTTACTTAATGAATTAATTATTTAATAATAAGTAAGTACATTTATAAAATAAATTCATATAAGGACACTCATGATTATTTTCTTCTTCTCGGAGAAACTAAATATGAATTGATTTTTTATCGGAAATTTTAACTAGATACATCCTTGGTATGCAATCTCTTATCGGTTTTATTATAATCAGAAACAAATAAATTGGTATTACTTTATTTTTAACTCACCAGCTAATTACTTTGTTTATCATTTCAACTTTATGTTGGCGAGAAAAATATATTTTTAAAATGATGCAGCCAACGTCAAAATTAAAGAAATAGGGATAAAATAATAAAATAACAGGCAAATTAACAAAATCATCTTTGTAATAGAAAACAACTGTTATAACACTTGTTACTTATATCTATAGTAACAAAATCGTTACAAAACTTGGTATACAGTTCATAGAAATATCGGAAACAAGGTATAATAGTAAATGGTTCACTGTTCCGTATAGTCTCTTGTGTGTTCGTAAAGTAATGAAAATAAAGTCTATACTAAAAATGTTTAAAGGGGAAATCATTAGTACATAACTACAGATTAACATATCTTTTGTTAAAAACAGTGGTAACATTAAAAGAAACATCAACATAAGTAAAAAAAAAACCTATTAATCGAGAACACATATATAATTAATCTTTGCATTAAACATTGCAATTAAGTTGGATGAGTCGTTTCGGCTTGATCGATAATCAAATATCATATCTTTCATCTTTATGGTAATAATTTCATAGGTTCAATATAAAGTATTAATTAAGTTAGGAACTTTATTCGAAAAGTTACGTATCAATAACGGACAATGAAAAAGACGTTTTTAAGCTAATTGTTACGAAGGTTTGGCTAACTTCGATACAACATAAACTTGGGGCTTATAAGATTAAAAAAAATAATCGTGGAAAAGTACAGAATATTCGCAAAATCAATTCGCTTCACAACTAGCAACACATTTATTTCTTTATAATTATGACATTTCCCTATATGGCAGGTTCTGTCTTGCAACTTGCTTTTATCAAATTCATCGCATTAGGATAATTCAAACGCTTCAGCTCAAATCAATAAATATTATCGTACAGAAAATATTATATTATAATGAAAACGTGTTCGCTAGATTAACCAATTGTTTAGGAATTTTGATCAAATCTTATAATGGTAATAATATTACCATCGCACCTACGTCGACAAATCTGAACGTAATGGTAAAAAAATAATAATTAAAAATTTACCTATTACGAGTATGCAATTTAATTGATCATACGCAAATCGCTAAATAAATTATATTACTTACGTATTGTAGAACATTCTTATGGTTCCAATTTACGCTTCACCGCTGTGCTGCGTCCGGTCCGTGTATTTATTTCTTGGATATTATTCATTTCGTTGATTAGTATTTTGCAGATCACCACACTGATGCAGTTGATATAGGGCAAGGGGGCACGCGTGATCTCCGCTAGTTGAAAGGAGGCCCCGCAGCTATTCACGTTTAGAAGCCGCGTAGTGGCTACCACTGCACCCGCCGTCAGATGTAATGTACGCACGATGCCCGTTGCTGCAGTTTATGCATGCCTTAATCTCAAACTTTGGGGCACAGTAATATATAAATATAGATTTAGTTTGCGAGTGAAAATGTCTTATGATCCCAGTAAACACAAGATAACAATATAAAATAACTATATATATATATATATATATATATATATATATATACATATATATATAACTATATAATAAAGAAGAGGAGGATTCTTATACGTGAGAAACTAATCCCTACTCATTATTTAAATACATTAGATAAAGCTGTAAAGGTCTCTGGACCAAAAGCAATAATCACAAAAAAAAAGAGAAACCAAATTAAATAAATGAAAATAAATAAAATGAAATAAGTTTGTCTACATAAAACTTTTTACACAATCTCTGTGATGTCCCCGACTTCTGAGCTAGGTTCTAAACCACACAGGTGTTGCAGAGGTCTCCTCCAGTGTCTTCTCCCTCTCATTTAACATGATTTATGTAAATTACATAAAACTAATACAAGAACTTGCGTGCGCATGGGTGAGTATGAGTTTGCGTGTATGCGTGTGGGTAAGTGTGATTATGTTTGTATAATTGGAGGATTATAAAATATACTATATACACCGTTCTTCTAACAGCCTTTCAACATGTTCATAATTTAACTTTAATGACTTCGTTTTATTTATTTTTTATTATCCCAGGAAGATGAGGGATGTGTATTTATTATTTTATTTTATAAATCACTAGCCCTTAAAGCTTGTTGCCACTTAGCTATGGCTGTCCTACATTTTATGGGTAAGCAAACAATCATAACGATACACTTCTTATTGTAATAACAGGCATTGTAGGGAGTGACCTTGTGCTGTTTAATTAGTAGTTGAAATATATATTGTTAGTACTTGAAAATTTTCATAAAGCGTCTCATTGGGAAATCAGAATGGACTGAAGGTTATCACTTTTATTATAGATACCCGAGCTCGTTTTAACCAGATCATTATGGTATTACATAAAGTCCCTCCGCAGACTCCAACGCAGTATTCAAAAATATTATAAGATTGGGCAAGTGCGTAAAATTTTTTTCGGAGTAATGTCAAATCGGAAACATATCTTAATTTTTTAAAGACCCATATAAGTTACCTAGTACGGGTGATCACAAGGTCTATATGGGGACACCAACTTAATTTTTTATCGAGTATTACACCTAAATATATAGACGTGTGTGGATGGTGATGTGTTGTAATACAACATGTATAATGTAGTTATTTACCGTGATAAATGGCCAATTGATCACTGTAAACAATCGATCGAAACGATCCTATGTAGTATTTAAAGTCAAGAGAACGTCGTACTTTGTTAGTAGTTTTATAGATGCTATATTTAAGTTAAGGAATAAAATATCAATGTCGCAAAACTTACTGTACGCCAAGGACAACTTATTGACTGTACGCCGCCGGACTTCGCTCTCCACGTAGTCCCGCTTGTACTCGGTGTAGTTAATCATTTCGGCCACGTCCTCCAGGTATTCAGAGGGCAATCCTATTTCTAGAGAGAGCAAGTGGCCCGCTTCCACACTTGTCCACGACGGGATGCGGAAATCTAAATTAATAGTGCAACCAAAGAAACTACAGAACCACCATAACGGATAAAACGATTGTAACAATCACGGACAACAAAATGTCCACGATATTACTTATTTATGGCGCTACGAGAGCCATTCATTTCTTGGACACTGACAATTTATACTTCGTCGCAAAGTCGTCGCTGTTAAATTTGAAAACTTTAACACTTGTTAAATCTAATTATTTTTGTAAATGTAATATTTGCGGTGTCCTGATCGACGTTATACTAAAGTTGTGATTTATTATGACTACAAAAAATGTTTTAAGTTCCAAGAAAAGAGTTTTGAACTTAGACACAACTTTCGGTGATTGTGCTTCCTCGATTCTGTTGATGTTGATGCTGTTAGACTATGCGGCTCTTGCAGCTTCATCGGACACAGGGCTCACGGAACTGAGGGCTCCGTGGGCTGGTTATGTGACTGTGCTTGTTTACTAGTAAGAGGCTTCAATAGGTTTGCTAAAATTAATTAAAATAGGATAGGAAAGCTCTGTAGAATAGGCGAAAACAGATTGACCGCCAACCGTTGTTATTCAAGAAACTTGTCCCCAAGCTGTCATAAAAATTATTTGTGTAGTCCGACGAATTAGACATTTAGAACTTGTGCAAGGACTGGATATCGGATCAGCACCATTGCATTATATTACTCATGAACAACAATCCCTTATTAACAGTTGCTCTTTTGAATACCTGTAGTTGGTGCGGCACTCTGTTGAATACCTCCACAATGTCGCATTTCATCTTGGTCTTTGGATGTACAAAGTATCTAAATTTTGATTCCTTATGAGTAGGATGGTTGGATATGAAGGTGTTTTGAACCCCGGGGACTGCTCATCATCTTGAGCCGAATGGGTGTGCTTATTATAGTAATTACATAAAAAAGGTAGTTTATATTCACCTAATATATCAAACACGCTGTATTCAGTGGCGTTGATTTCTTCGATGTCATGGCTTATACCTTTACACAGGAGTTTCACCCGTATCACTGTAGCGTTTATTTGAGCTCCAGAATTGTTCATTTTGGCCGCTAGTTGAATGCACGTGGCGACCAACAATGGAATTTTTAACATCAGTTTCAATTTGTACTGCAGTAATTGCTGTGCTGCTCATGTAGACATTTTGAGAAAAAAAAATACTTCATTATATATTTGTCTAATTATTAGTACACTGTAACATAGATAAAATATTTTCCCATTCAGTCTAGCAGAAGTACAAATGCCTTTGAAATTACTCGCCGTAATCGAATCGCTACTGTCAACAGTGGTAAGAGAAAAATAATAATATCCAACAGTTGTGAAGCCACATTACAGCTAAAAACTAGCTACAGCATGAATAGTTTGATTCAACTGCGGACATGGTACGCCTTGGCAGCAAACTAACGGGAAATAGTATCAGCTGTCTTCCGTATGGTGAGTGAGAAGCGAAGTTGCTAGACCCAAGGCATTCCATCACAAGAGTGATACTACATGTTCATATTGAGTCTTTGCTGTTAGATACACACCAAAGACGTATACGTGTTTATGGACGGCACTCTTCATTACCATCAGGTGGTGAAGTGGGTGGTGGAGTGGTAGGATGTGGTCCTACCCCGATCAAGTTGATCCATTAATTGTGCAGCTTGAAACAAATATAAAATTACGAAATCTTAATATTTATAAATAAAATTAACAAATCATTCTTAATATGACATCTGACATATTGAAATAAACAATAACTCACTATTGAGATGAGATGCATAGTCGCGATACACGAAGGACAGGTAACGCTCCAGAAGCCGGCAAGCCTGTCCCGGCACTCCATACTTGTCGAAACCGAAATCGGCGCACATATTCCATACAACGTCGCGTCCTGTTTTATTGAGCAATTTAACGGGATACGCTCTGTGGTTTTCAGCTACAATAGGTATAATATCTACTTATAATAAAACCGTAGTGTAACGTTTTTAAAAACTAATTTTGTAAAGGATATATAATGTTGATTAAATGAAAATCGAAGTTAACTATGCTATGTTTGTATAATAAAGTAGTTTCTAGTTATAAAGCAACGTTGCCTAGACCCGACAACCATCGGTTTATGTTTAATCCAACCCTCGACCTGCGATACTAGAGTCAGGTGTCCCTCTGACCTCAATGCAACATAGCATGAAATATATAATATTGGTAATGGCGATAAAAAAAGACAGTGTTTAACAGTGGCATGGCTACCAGTTTGTTTCTAACTGCCGAAATACCGGCGTGAAATAGCAGCTGATGTGTTACGTCTGGTGTGTGTAGGGATATGGAGACCCGTTTGTTACAACTTTGACGCAGTCCCGTCCGCGCCGAGCGGCACGGTATTAACCGCGGACCGACCAACGCCACCGACGCGCACACACACCAACATTACACAATCCATACACGTAAACGTCACACCGCACGCCCGCGAGCGCGACGTCGTCTTCCTCGCACAGCGGCTTGTCTCCCTACTCCCTCCCGCTCGCGAGTCTAATTAGATAAAGCTGTTAAGGTCTCTGTGACAAACAGCAACAACTCAGACAAAAAAAACCATTTGTTATTCTCAAAGTAATATAAAAAAAGACTAACTAACGTAGCACAGTGAGCCTCTTCAGGAATACCACCGTAAGCGCAAAGTATACATATAAACATACATCCTAGCACTAGTAATATTACATTTTGCAATTACTCAGTATGTTGAAGTAGTGCCCCAACTTGTCACAACTACCCATATATGGTTGATGCCATAATCGATTTAAAATATACTATGCATAGAATCACTAATAGCATACAAAACGCTTTGAAATATTCAGAATTAGAAAAAATATAAAAATAACAAAACGAGATGATTGTTAATCATATTTATTATGCGGGAAAGTATATTTTTTTCTTTGGTTGCATTATCACATTCATTTAATATCATCTACTAGTCGCGTTTAATGAATGGTTTATATTTTTTCGGTTTCAAAATAAAGTAATTTTGAGCCGAAATGTTACGTGCGAAGAAAAGTGGATTCTGTTCGACAATCGAAAGCGCTCATGGTTCAGCACCAAAGCAATGCCCTAAACGAAAAATGACCTAAAAAATTCAATTCCCGAGAGGCTGTACAAAATGCCTTTGAGAGTTTGTTGCCTCCCGTCCAGCTGATTTTTACAAGGGCATCAATAAACTACCACTGCGTTGGCAAAGCTGCATCGACTACATGGGTGATTACTTTGAATAACAGAAATAAAAAAGTTTATAAACAAAATACTTTAACTTATTTCATACAAAACGACAATTTCATAGGTGACCTATTATATACATTTTACATGTTTTATAACTTTCCGATTAGAACATTATAACAAATAATCCATGTAAGCACGAGGCCGTCTGCACCACATTTAAATAACTTCGCAGTCTAGTACTGTAAGTGTTTCGCGCCATTTCTTAACGTGGGTAGAATTTAAAACTACCAACTACTCCCGTTTGCGATTAAAATTATGCGCGGGAACACTGCTTATCTTCTCGCGGATAGTTATAAAGATTCAGATTGTTTTACAGACATGCTTTTAAATTCAATGAACAAAATGTAATTCTGGGTTTTCAAATAATGATAAAATAAAGATTACCTTCTTCATATGATTCATCAAGAAGTCTTGTCATCCAATCGGGTATTAGATAAGTTGCAGGTAAAATAGACGAAAAGTCCATGTTCTTAAAAATGTGAATTAAATTATATGATATTTAAAACAATACGATTTTAAAGAGAATAGCTTACGGAGAATGTGTAATTAACGTACGACGTTTAGTTGGAATATGAAAATAAGGTGCCTTCAGAGTTCTGACATTACTTTTAATCGTTTCGACAACTAAGTAAATGGTATCTTGGACATAAGGAATAGTAAATATTTTTGTTAAACATGAAAATAAATAAATGATTTATGATTCATTTATTTATTTTCATGTTTATTTTTCATTTTATTTATTTAATATATTATGATTTAGCATAACGTTCACTTTGTTATAATTTCCTTATTAATTATAAGTATAGAAAATTTAATGAAGACCATTTTATTTAAGTAATAAATACTACATATAACGAGTATAGAGAATAGAATGAGTGTAGTATAAAATTACTGTAATAATCTAAAATTCGAATCGAAATCATTGTTTAGCTTGTTTATTTTTCAACATTTTTCTTAGTATAAATAACAATTTTTCAATTTCAATTTAGTTTTTATACATTCTGTTTCTCCTAAAAATGTATACTATTATTAGTGTATAAGTGCAGCTACTAATGAACTGTTATATTGTTAAAAACATGAGAGTACAATAAAAAACAATACACATTATTTTAAATCATTTTATTTGTTGCATATCTGCTACAAATTTCCACATGATATAAGTGAAATGGTATCTCCTCCAACTTACCACATATACCTGCGTTTATTTATTTGGGATGGAGTAATTTTGTCCTTACATTACAGGAATTACCAAATTTTTTTTCGATTTTATCTGTGGAATATGCATTGGTAGTTTACTTTCCTTTTCAAAGTTCTGCAAATATGATAATAAAACACATTTACAATTTTATTTATGTGTATATTAATACAGATTTACAATTGAACATAATAATAATGTTTTCTTTAGGAACAAAATCAGAATAAAGATATATCAGAGTAGATATAAATAGGGTAAAAACATACATGGAATACAAATCTGAGTTCTATTGTGATATCCTTTTAATATTTACAAATATTTAGTCATGAATTTTATCCATACAGAAAAAAACTATTTATAATTAAAGATTGAAACAAATGCAGGATTTTTTACAATACACAGTCTTTAATGACTGAAAGGATTGCTATTTATTGTAATTAGAGAATGTAGCCTTTATAGCTTAAAAGGATATAACTATATAAATTTACATACACGTCTTTCAAGAAATGACTATTCTTTCAAATTTCACCATGCTTATTTTAGTAACACATCCCTACTTTATACTACAGTGAGAAAATATTAATTAAAAAATATAATAATTTACACATTTTATGTATGTCTTTTTTGTATGTTTGTAAATTGAAATTACAGTATGCACACAAAACAAGTTGATATTTATCCTCTCAATATTCAGATAAGAATTTCTTAATATATTAACTAGGACAGTTTACTAATACTTAACAGGGAGGCTGCAGCTTATTAAAAATTGACCTCCACCCACTTTTTGACAGTTTTCGACACAATTATTTAACTGGGAATTTAATTTATGTTATAAAAGACGACACTTCAAATTTACTTTTATTTTTTACTCTTTGGACTGACGTTTCGGAGCTCTTGGTGCTTTTGGTTGAACTGCAGAAACCTATAAAGATAATAAAAGTATCAATATTATTTACATTTGTATTTCAAATTAAGAAGTCATTTTGATATAAATTTATAAGCCAATGTAAATAAATGATCATTAAAACAACAACGACCTACCAATGTTTGTCGAATAGTCATATATGTATACTAAATATGATGACATTGATAACCTTTTAGCCGATGTCTTCTCATGGATTAATCTAAATAAGAAAAAAATCTTTTATACTGGTATTTAAATAGTACATTATGTATTATACTTTATTAACACATATTTTAATAATACATTAATAATACATAAGGGTTCATTTAATATGGTTTGCTATTTATTGTAATTAGAGAATGTGCCTCATTATAGCTTAAAAGGATATAACTATATAAATTTACATACATGTATTTTAAGAAATGACTATTCTTTAATTAAATCTAAATTTCACCATGCTTATTTTAGTAACGTTTTGTCAACGATACACAAAAAACTCAAACGACGACAGTCAGTAAAAGGTCTATTTAAATTGCATAGAATACAATGCAATTATTTAATATATATATATATATATATATATATATATATATATATATACATTTTAATCTTAAAAATTGTTTTCAACTATACTTAAGAATGAAACATAATTTATACAATATTTAGCCATCCATATTTATCACAAAATTTTAAAAATTATCGATTTTTAAGCACTTTGTATCGATCAGTAAGACAATTATGAATTCATTAAAATCCGAAGTGGCATGAGTGTAAACTACTTCTTCTTTTTCCCCGTAATGGTTGCTGTTAAATGATTTCCAACATCATGTCAGTCAAAGGAGTCACAAATACTATATTTATTTGTCGCTGTGGCACACATTATACCATTAACGTTATACTTAGATTTAAGGAATATACCTATGAATCGAAATTGTGTTACTTTTAATTAATTTCTTGTTTTTACCAAACTTTCCCCGATCAATAGGTATAAAGCACATGGTTTACATCGGAAATGAAAGGGGACAAAGACAGTGGTCTTTGTTCCAATGCATAAGGTACGATAATATTTTCAGTGTAGTTGTTTTAAACTGGTATAAGTTGAAAAAAACTGGTTCAGCGTGAGCCGAACTCGAATGAAAAGGATTTCGAAACATTCCGTTGCCGCGATCGAGAACTATAAGTTTTCACTTAGTTTTCCTGTAAACCATGAGTGTAGCCCTATAATAATTATTTCTTAAAAAATTTAGTTCTTCTTGAATTTTGTATATTTTCTTTAATGGTTTTACTATCCAGTTAAAAATGATAAAATATCATAAATAGTATTTTTCAACGAGCCCAATCACACATACACATTGTATCATACGTATGTATGTACCCATGATGATGATATTAATTTATCTCTAATGGGAAAGGCAAAGGACTTTAGTCCATACAGCCAGGTCTTGTTCGTATGATGGTTGGTCTGAAACTCCTGTATGTACCCATTTTCAACTTATTCACGTATATTTGGTGGAATTAAGAGGAGGCCTACATACAGCAGTGGATGTGTTATTGATTGGTTGTGATGTTGACTATGATGATGAAGTTTTATGGGCCATTGAAGTAGAACTTAATATATTTACGAGAAAATTATTAAAAAAATAATATTTTATACATTATTGTAAACAGGTAATAAATTATAATAATATTGTCATTATTAATATTGGTAAATATTAATAATTATTTACCTGATATATTTATTTTTATTGTTGTTATTTTTTATTTGTTAATATGTTTTTACCTATTAATAAAATATTTACCGATAAACTCATAATTATTAATTATAATTATTAATAATAAAATAGAATATATTCATTGACTATAATGTGTCTCTGAACATTGTTTAAGGGGTAATAACACATAAATATTCATGTCAGTCACTATAAATACGGATATTGCAAAAAACGTAACTTCCGCAAAAAAAAGATACCATTATGTCCATCTTCAAGAATTTTTACTTCATAAATAACAATAATTAGGGGATAATATTGGTAGCTACGAAATTTAAGTACTGTATGACCCCAGGTCATTACGTTATAGTACAGCTATAAATATAAGAGCATTTTAAACCATTTTAGCGGGTATTTTTTTTTAAATACAAAAACGTTTTAAATTAAATATATAAAAAATAATTAGGGGATAAAATTGGTAGCTACAAAATTTAAGTACTGCGTGATCCCAGGTCGTTACATCATAGTACAGCTATAAATATAAGAGCATTTTAAACCATTTTAGCGGGTATTTTTTTTTAAATACAAAAACGTTTTAAATTAAATATATAAAAAATAAATATGATCTGATGAGTGAAGAACCACGGCTCTGATAATATTGATAAACAGTGATCACTATTATCTTTTTAATTATAATTTTACGATTACATGCTATGAATGAGTAGGGATTGTCTGATCGAAGCGAAAAACTAACCCACAGGCAGTTTATGGTGCATATGAATCTAGTAAACACGTACGCCATTTATAGATTTACTCGAAAGTGTTAATTAATAAAAATACTACACGTATTTTACGTTCCAAGATCGTATTTGTAGAATATGACCACAGATTGGAATAAAGTATGAACGGACCGTTCACACGGTGAAGTTTCTATGAAGCGTCTGTGGCTCTAATTCCCCGCCGCCTTAGTAATGTTCGCATAAATACCACTGTCTGTAAACACATATGTGATAAAAGCGCTGCGGTTAAAATGGTTCTGAGGAAAAGCGAGACGTAATGGGCGTGGCAATAGAAAGGCGGTGATTTTTCTCTCTAGCTCCGCCCAGCGGAAAATATCAGGCACCACCCTAGCGCCATTATGGGAGACTTCAGGATGAAAAAGTTGGTAATTTTATATCGTAGCCGTTAAGTACTGATGAATAAACCGATTTGTTGAATACTAGGTAGAATAACTGTTATAGTGGTATATTAACTAATGAAGTACAGAGTGATTCTTTTTTTACTTTTAATTTTTTTTTATTACATTGAGAGTTTAAAACGAGCACACAGTTTTTGTCACCTGATGTTAAGTGATTCCTGCGGCCCATGACATGTACATTCATCCTTGACAAGGAATCATAAATCAGATGCGTTGTCACCCAGGACTGAGGTGGAATGCATCGTCACCAATAATAAAGGTCTCCGGATCCCTCCACTCACCACACGAAACACAACAGCGTTCTGTTGCTAATTTACGCTGGTATTCTGTAAGGGCGTGGTCCTACTCCGATCGAGCTGACACATTCATTCTGCGTTTAGAAACAAATTGCAGTATGTCTCAAGTCAAAATCTTTAGATATAGTAATTTAGTAATTATAATAATGTCACACTATCCCATTTGTATATCTATAAAAGGCAATGCTATTCCAGATGGATTAGAGTTAATAGAACTCTTGCACTGTTTCTAGAGGCAGTATGAATGGGTCATCTCGATCGGGTAGAAAGGGACAGAGCCCTCGCAGAATATCTACGCGAAATACCACCATGATGCTGCTAAATTTCGTATTGTGAGTGAAGAATGTCGAAAGACACATTGTATGGAGATATACCGTCTCAGTCCTATATTGTATACAGTCCATATTTAGTGTGATGTAGAACCGTGTGCTCCATCCATCCATTACTCCTATAGTTATTTTCATAATTTACGTTGAATTATAAACCAACCGTTGAATTATACCGACGTTAAAATGGAAGCGTAACGGCGCTGTATTTCGTCTGGTGGGTGTGAAGGACCCAAAGACTTAATATCTGTGACGATGCATTCCATTTTAGTTCTCAGGGGTGACAACGCATATACATTATGTATATTATATAATATTATATATATATATATATATATATATATATCTAAATAGCATGATATGCGTGGTCTCAATTCAACGGATGGTGTGTGATTCCAGGGGCCCGTAACTCATTAAAAACACTCAATAATAACTTATTAAAAGATTGAAAATAAACTGCCTCTACAACACTAACTTCAGATGGTACTACAATTGAATCGTTTGAAACCTTAATACAATTGAATACATGAATATATTCCTGTGTGTTTTATGTAAAATGTGAACCATATGAAGCTGAATGAATCTAAACAATATCGACAGTGCGGTGTCACCTATATACGCGGGGAATTTCTTGTCACTGATGTTTTGCCTCTAGTTTACATTGATAATCCGTGAACAGCGGTAGAGTCAACCTGCAGCTAGTAACTAGCTACAACGTGAATTCGTCGGCTTGATCGGGGAGGGATCACGTTCTCAAAAAATACTTACAATGAGCTGTGTGTGCTTTTGTCAATCCTAATATAGAAAACAACCAAATCTCGCTTATCCTGACCATCAATACTAAGGTTATTTTCTAACTAGGATTGTGTAATCTCACATATACAGAACTATATTTATGACAATGAGCCATTTTTTCAATTCATGTGTACAAAACTTTAATACCAAGTAGAACAGTGTTGAAAATATTTTTACGCCATGATACTTGATCTGACCGCATTCGTACATCTCACTGGCCCGTCCGGTTAGACGTTGAAGCGAGATACAAGACATCAGTGTGGACCTTGCCTCAAATACACTAAGTCGATGACAGATTGAACATCCAGCTGTTGAGCGGATCGGTATGATTGTAATCATAATAGAAAAATACAATTACATTACCAAACACGTATTATATTCTAAATATTTAATTAGACATAATAGAATTTTTTTTGTGTATGTGTATTGCTGTTGGTCCAGAGACCTCTACAGCTTTATCTAATTAGACTCGAGAGCGGGGCCCGCTGAACATAATACCATATATATATATATATATATATATATATATATTTATTATATGATGTAATTGGATACCCGGATACGAAATTGAGGAACTCAAACGAGAACACTATTCACATGATGGTACCTCATCACATCCATTCACCATCGTCCCGAGGACTGGGATGGAATGCCTCGTTACCAGTAACTGGGTTTACGGATCCCTAATCATAGCATACGAAGCACATTTTAAAACTACTAGTAGTGGTAAAACTATACCTCAGTTACTAGTTACTACTAGAAGCAGCGTGTGTGTATCAATGTTTCGTATAATCTTCGATACAACGAACAAAATATATATTATATTTCAATAAGTAATCCGACGAGCTAAATGTTCAAACATTAAAAATTCTACAAACACACTTTGTATGTAAGTTATTAAAGACACCAATTAAAAATGTGTATGGTATCAAACAAATGTATGTATACGAATGACAGACACAAACATAGCAGTAAAATTCTTTATTCATCACCTAAACAAACATTGTTATTTCCACCCCGGACTTGTATTAACTCGGGCTAGGGATTTTTTCTGTCAACAACTGATATGTAAATTCCGCCCGTCTCAAAGGTTTGGAAAATGCTTTATATGATCGTTGTTATTTATTTCTCTGGTGAGCCGTGAAATATGGCGGTATGGAAATGCGGGGGCTTTGCGCACACTGTATAGTTTGACAAGATGACAGTTATAAGAACGGGACTAGAGTTGGACGGTTATGAACGTATAGCTAGCTTTATTTGAACGTATACAGCCCTATAACTGTTCCATACGTTGCCCGACTCGCAATTTCATAGGTCCACTATGAAATTGCCGTTTTGTATGAAATAAGTTGAAGTATTTTTTTTGCAAACTTTTTTATTTCTGTTGTTCAAAGTAATCACCCATGTAATCGATGCATCCTTGCCAACGCAGTGGTAGTTTATTGATGCCCTTCTTGTAAAAATCAGCTGGACGGGAGGCAACGAACTTTTCAAAGGCATTTTGTACTGCCTCTCGGGTTTTGAATTTTTTTTCCGCCAAAAAGTTGTTCAAATTTTGGAAAAAGTAATGCAAGGTCTGGTGAGTACGGTGGATGAGGGAGAGCTTCCAACCCCAACTCCCACTTGGAGACTGTCTGTTGTGCACTATGGGGTCGCGCGTTGTCGTGTAGTAGCAATGGGGACGACCGAATGACAAAAGCTGGTTGCAGATGTGCGAGCTTCTCCATCATTATCTTCAGTTCTTCACAGTACAAATCTGCAGTAATACTCATGCCGTTTGGTAAAAAACTGTGATGAATCACACCGTCACTAGACCACCAAACAGTGACCATCAACATTCTACAGGTCATTTTTCGTTTAGGCCATTGCAATCCAACTTGCTGAGCGCTTTCGATTGTCGAACGGAATCCACTTTTTGTAACAGTTCAAAATTCTTTCATTTCTGTGCCTGTTGAGCAGCGCGAGGCAGTTCTCAACGCGTATGTTGCGCTGGCGAACGTTAAGTTCGTGGGGCACCCATCTATCAAGCTTTTAGACCTTGCCAATTGGTTTTTCACACTTTTACCTTGCAAATGGACCAATATTGTTTCCATGTTAATAACTAAAGCTGCTGCTAGCTCGGCTGTAGTTTGAGTATAATCAGCTTCTACAATCGCCTTTAATTCATAATTTTTAACCAAAGTGTCCGGCCGACCACGAGGTTCATTTTTCAAATCAAAATTTCTAGAACGGAACCGGGTAACCAAACCAATAACGGGTTGTGCGTTCGTTTGTAAAGTTCTCTCCGTAAACATTGTTGATGTTACGTGCCGTTTGTACCGCGTTGATGCCACGACGGAACTCATATTCCATAATTACACGAATTTTTAAAGTATCCATTATGACGAAAAATGTTCAAACGTAATGAAAATACAAAGCTAATCAATAAACAAAAGACTGACTTTGTAAAAAGTATGTCATGTTTTTAAAACAAAATTAATTTGAATTTAGAATTCACAGCCAATCATAACTTTGTTTTGGTTGGCTGTGATTCTAAATGTGTATTCAAATTTCCGTTCTTCAGTATTGGCCATTTGCCAAATTTCATAGGTAAAGACCTAATATGTTGCATTTATATTTATATTATTTGACCCCTCTAGTGTTGCGGATGTTCATTGGCGGCGGTGACCACTTATCATCAGGTGGGCTGCATGCTCGTTTGCCGCCTATACTATATATATATATATATATATATATATATATATATATACATATATATATATATATATATATATGTATTTAGTTCTGTGTCAATCTCCAACTGAGCACATTACAGCAAGAAGTATCTATTAAATGGTTTATATTAAATTAGGTTTTTTTTGAATTCACAATGAGATTCGTTTCAACATCACAGCGTCTTTGACAATGTTTCCAAGTATAAACCTTTTTAAACAAGAGAAAAACATAGAAACTGTCTCGTCACTAAAAGCAAAGCAAACCATTTCAAAGTCAAAAGAATTCGAAATGGAAAACCGCACGATAGGCACGATGTCACATCATCATATCATCATATGTTTTTGCGCATACTCTGTAGAATAACAAATATACGCTATTTGTTATTCTACAGAGTATGCGCAAAAACATATTAACTCAATTATAATAATAAAACGCTCCAATACATTGTCTTGTGTCCAATGCAATAACTAGGGAAGAATGCACACAGGCCAGGCAGCTGGAATTGTTTTCTTTGTTCGCTGAAGCGTGTAATCACATGCAAACTAAAATGAAAATTGCTTCCCGTTCCGGTCTTTCTCTTATGAAGAATATATTACGTACCTATATACGTGTACTCTCTCAGAAGACTGATCATGTTAAACATTTGTAAAGAAATATTTGCAGTTGATAATGTTTAACTGATACTGATGATCTGTATCATTCATATAAAATAGAGAAATTAAGTACTATAAAAAATGACATTAGTATTACGCAAAAACAACGAAAAAAAAAAGGTGATTATCCCCCGATGATTGATAGTATTAAATCATTAAACAAATACATATATATAAAAAAGTATATATGAAGTATAGATAAAAATATATACTTATATATTACATTGATTAACAATAGACAACAAACAACAACATACTTTTCCATTGAAACTATGAATGACAAGAAACTTTTTTTATAATATAATACTAGGAGTGAAGAATGTGCACACAATTCACCCGATGCTTAGTATAATTGCGGTTCATACCGTCTACATTCATCAAAAAATTAAGAAACGCATGCGGTGTCAACCCTGAGTACGGAGAAGGCATGCCTAACTACTAGTTACTGGGCCTCCTCTCTCACCCTACGAAATCATACGAAACACCAATAGAAACAATAAATAAATATTTTTGTTTTTCATGAAGACATTAATCTAACTTATTAATGTTTATAAGGAGATATCATTACCTCTTTGATTAATATTAATCAAAATAAACTTCTAAATCCAATCCAACTGTTAGGGTAAGAATTCCTCGCTATAAGTATTGGACAAAATAAAAAAAACTGTTTTTTTTGTTATATTCGATTATATCACATAGAGGTATAAATTGCAATAGGTTTTTTTTTTTAAAGAAACCTTAACAAGCTTCAATTTAAAACCTCGAGTACACGATTATTCCACCTAAATTTGGACACCATCTGATAACATGACACATTTTTAGTGATATATGCTAAATCTTTTCCACAAAGCATAATGTCAGTTATATTATCAACGACTAAGGTTCACTTTTGGATGTTACGCTGTGTGTTTACACACGTATGAAATGCGCATTTAGTGGCGAGGGTGCGAAAACTTGTTGTTATCGCGAACGAGGCCAATTTCGGCAAATGGATACTAAGTCCTAACTCTCCTATCTCTTTTTCTCGCGTTCTTTTAAAATATCGACACACGACATATCGGGCTACGTGTGTACATCCCACACGCAATTTAGGAAGGATTTGCTTTACTGCCGCTAGGTTAAGTCGATCGCACGCCGTGGGATCGTGTGAAACCTTAAAACATTACGAGTATATTCGCTTTAACGGCTTGCCTAATCAAGTGTAATGTTCGGTCTAAGCACCAACGATATTTTTCTCATGAAAGGAAACTTATATGATATACGATTAATGTATTCATGCTTACATAATGAATGTAAAGATATTTTTTATTCGTATGCACGTTTAATCGTAGTATGATTTTGATTATATTTCAAAATGATGATTTATGAATTTCTTTATTAATTATATAGTTATATAAGTTTGAACTCAAATTTGGACGAATAATTAAATTCTTTGAGTTTTTTTCAAATGTGGTGTTTGTTGTCGCGACAATCACGGGTCAAAGCCGTTGGACAGAGCGCCGCCGCATCGGGTCTCGGCTCGCGCCTGGATGCCCGCCCTTTGAGTGCAAACCATGCGAGAAGTCATCCACTTATCGTCAGCGCGATCTATTGCCGACATTTTTCCCGTTTTTCCCCGTCTTTTCGCCTGGACGACCGTACGTGTGACATAATTGAATCAGCAGGCCCCAACTCGTTTCCGTTCAGAGATTGTTTCCAATTAATTACGACGTAAGGAAACAGATACGTTTATCAAGTTAGAATGTTGGAATAATAACTATAATTAATATGAATATAAATTAATGTATGAATATAACCTCTCAATATTGTAATGTTTTTTAAACCTTTCTTAAAAGTGTTATTTTTGTTACAAACGTTTGCAAGATTTAAAAATATTCATAAAAACTATTTGTAAGTAACAATTTATATGAAATATTTATAAAACTGTTTAATTGAAGAGATAATTTTATATTTATAAAACGCTATTTATTTAAAGTATTGCCGTTATATTTTGCAAAGTAACAGTGTAATATGTGTATCATTTTTATTTGATAAAAGCTAACTCTCGTGTTCACTGGTTTCAACATGAGCACTCCACTCCACGTTTGCAAAAGAGACGGCAAAGCTTTAGAGAATAAAATAAATACCGTAGCGGGACGGAACCCTGTCTGTAATTACCAACGTACAAGTACTATCAAATAAAAACGGCGCAGTCTCATCGGGTAAACGAAAAAGATTTTGAGTCGCTCGTTTCACGCCAACTGTAATTCTATTTGAAGTGAGAGTCAAAGCGATGTTCACTGCTCCCTCGCAGCCCCTTTAGCAGACAAAGAATAAGGTTACATTGCACCCTCTTCTTTCACCTATTCGTGTTGAGCTTCAGTGCGATCGCTTTTGAATTTATAGTGCTTATATTTTTAGGACCTCAAATAGGGGTTGAATTGTGAAAAGTAAAGATATTTTTAACTTACTATGTTTTTAGAAACTTTGCTTATATACATTTGACTGTGAAATATCTCTGCAGATAGATCTTTCAGAATTTACTGAGATTAAATGACCTCACTGCGTATAAATCTATTGTTATAGAATTTTTATGTTTGGGACCTATAGAATAGCAAACTACTGAACGTGTTTTGATGAGAGTGTAAGGCCTATGGCATATACTAAATAAGCAGCGCAGCAAGAAAAAGCTAGTTCTAAAACAAATGTAATAATTACAAAATTTGACCGTAATTCATTTACACCTACAACAAATCAGAAAAATATCGATTGCCTATGTGACGACAATAATAGAATTTTTTATTTTTTTTGTTTTGTCATGAACTAATTTTTTTTTATTTTCATATAGCCAAAATTTCTTTCTTGCTTCGGAAGCTTTAATAGAAATATATCCGGGATAAATTTGAATTTTGATGCATGTAAACGCGAAATTACTTAATTTTAACTTAGAAACCTGTAATACTGTGACCCTACATAACAAAATTAGAGTATCCTAAGTAAAATTAGATAACCCCCAAAATACGAATTAGTAAATAAAATACATAATAATTAACTCGAGCATATTCGCTATATATACAGTAACCGATATCAATATCAAGGCTAGAAATTATAACGATGTGATAAAATAGCTTTTTTTATTATAAATATATAAATAATATAATATAATAAAATAGAATTTCAAATTAAATTCGTAATATTTAATATTTTCTATGACTATTACTACATCTATGTATTATGTACGACATGACATTGCAATTGATTTCAGTGACAAGAGAAATTTTACTACAAAACATCGAATGAAAATAATGAAACTGGATATGGTAAATAAATGTAAGCCATTTGTACTCGTACATCAGTGTGGTAAAAGCGTCGGATGCAGTTTGCGGTGGAATGTAGCAAGGCGGTGGCCGGCGCGTTTTGTCTGGCTTTTTGCAGCCGTGGGTATTCACGTCACAGAGGACAGCCGCTTCTGACCGCGCCCTACTGCAGCCCCGTAGTGATGTTATATTACGCTTATTGGACATGAAATTAATTAAATAACATAATTTATGTATCTTTATGATGGCCCTTTCTAAGCTTCTAATTATTCTAAATAAGAAATACAAATATTTACCTAACCATACGTTCATAAATACTAAACTGTAATTTTTAGAAAATAATAAAACACAATCAAAAACTGATAAAGAGGAATAATAAAAAAAAGTATTAAAAAAATATAACAATAGAGTTATATTTTTTTAATTCTTTATAAATAAACATGAATAGGTATAGAAATTTAATTTTATTTCAAAGTTTTAAACGATAGCGAAGAAAGCAATTTTGATTATTAAGACAACAATTTTTCTACTGATGCATACTAGACATTTTTTTAAATCACTTCGTTAATTACGACCTTCATCGTTATCCTTCCTGACGACTTCCTTTGCTTCTCCATAGATTGCCGCAACGCATTTGCAATTTTTTTTGCATGCGCTTTTTTTTCCATTCACTTTTTATGTGAAACTAGGAGTAAAAAACGATCACAACATCCACCAGATGGTAAGTTTCAAACGCACGTGCGTTTGCACCGTCGAGGACTGAGAAGGAGTCCATCGTTATCAGCAATTAAGTCTCCGATTCCCACCACTCTCCTACGAAACATAGTAACGTTATTTATTTATTTACTCTTTATTGCATTAACCTTAACAAAATTAAAGGTTGACAAAGGGTGGACTTAATGCCAAAGGTTCTTGTCTACCAGTCAAGCCAAGGTGTGGTGAGATATTGTGATAGGTGTAGCAATAAACCAATAATAAAAATAAATTATTATTACTGCTTAACTTACCACTCGTGAACGGTCGTTAATATAGTATTTTTATTTACAATTACAAAACACCAAACCACACAAATGACAATATCGTATGGTTATTGTAAAAGGACAGACGGAGACAAAATAATTAAAAACGAGTTATCGATATTTTAGTGTCACTACAGCGGGCCTAGTTCTGGCCGTGACGACGTGTTTTGTGCGGACGCCACGTGACGGCGTAATTAGTGCGTGACCGCCGCCCGCCGTCACGTCGACACGTCGACTCGTTGCCTGCCTATTTACAACTCTGATATTGTAATTTTACCCGCATTTGTGTACAAATTGTACAATACACTAGGTAGTATTATCGTGAACAAAAATGCAACATATTTTAAAATGACCCCTTAACCGAAATATATACACGTTTATAAGAGCGCCAAAGTTTCAGTTGCGTCACGAGCAATCAATCCGCGGTAAATTATATAAAAAATACATTTCAAGCTTCAGCTGACTGCAAGATGGTTTCTTTATTAGTTTTCCTGAAGGCACCCGCACCCGGATCGGTGGGGACGTGTGAAAAAATCTTGGCGGGATTAAGCTCCCGTTTATCGAGCTCGAAGCGGACTTATTGCCGTAATACAATCTCTGTTATGTCGCGCTGGCATTATCCGTATCACCGTGTTTTACAGGAAAATATTTCAGGCGGATTCCGTGTGTGTATTTTAATATGACGTTTTACGTTGTGTGAATTTATATTTGTAACAAGGGGACGCCCTAAAAGTACTAAAATTAATCTATGTTAAAATAGGAAGATAGAGGAACGGCAAAAAATTGAGGAAAAAATATAAAAGTATCTTTCCGCGACTGAGCGTCTAGTCGGATCTCGCGTTGTAAATCCACGCAAATTGAAAACGCCATTATCGAGTCTAAGCAATTTGTAGGCAGCTGGTGCGGGCTGTGGGGCTACGAGATACGACCGCTATGGTTACCGTACGCATCGCTATCTACAAGATACGCTTGTCAAGAAATTTTTTAACTTTTTATGTTATTTTTGACTATATTATGCCATTAAATTTGATAATTAAAAATGTATGAAAGTTATATCAATAGATGGATGGAGATGCAATGTGGGATGAAGACTAAAGAAAAGATGTATTTAGAGAATGATAGAAGATTACCAACGATTGCACGTCGGAAAACAGAAATGATTCATTCATGACGTGGCACCCCGACCCCAATTAGAAATAGAACCTGGTAAGACTAATATATAAATATATTAAATGATAAACAAAAAATCTATGCGCACGGAATGAACTTTATAATTTGCATTTATTATTAATTTTAATTTATGAATAGATTTAAATATGATAATCATGTCATCCCAAACTTATCTCACATCACTTGTTCAATACTTAATAAACCACATTCAAATTAGTTAAGCAATTGCGCAGATTAGTGTGCACAAATGCACAAACAAATAGATAAAAATAAGTTTTACGATTTTATAATATTTATAATTATATTCAGTCAGTTTCAATTGTTTAATATTTATTAACAAATATAACTGAGATATGATATATTTTAGTTAGTAAAGTAGTTTTAAGTTTTGTAAACAAACACGGAAGTTTGTACAATACATATACATATATATATATATATATATATATATATATATATATATATACACAATACATACAATAATATACAATAATAACATTAAAACGAATATAAGTAAAAGATTTTTGTTTTATACAGCAGTGCAAATATTCTGAGATCGTTAGGGTGCAAATCGCGTAAATAAGTGAGACGATGACGAGCGATTCGTGGAAAGAATTACAAATTGATTCCAAACGCCCGTTCTTCAAAAATACTCAAATATCTCGAAGGTACTGTTATTAAATAAACTAATAATTTCTCTCTGTACTATTTGACTTCTTTTAATGTTCTATATAAAAATATTATTTAAATTTAATTAATTTCATCAATACAACAGTCACTGTTATAATAATTTAATTCATAAAACAGTGGTACAGTCACGTTGCTTTTCTTTATTTTAAGTTCTGATTTACCATGTTATCGGCGGCGACAAAGGAAAATATCGTAGGAGATGTTTGTATAAAGTAAAAAAAAAACATGTCACCACGTCTGCCAAACCGCAGCTGATCGCCGTCTGTGCCCTGCAATAGGCACATCGTATATAGTCTGATACTTCTCCATGTAACATTAACTTAAGATGATATCATATTTATGTAGTTCTATAAGTATTTGAACAAGCACAGAGGCTCTCAATCGTCGCATTCTTCCTCAGTCCGAAGAACGGTTCAGTTATAGGTTCAGATAATCATACACTAAAACCCAGCCCCGAAAACCAACTTTTTACGTTGCACATTATAGGCTGGGAATCAAACCGAGGACCTTCGTTTCAACATACAGGTACTCTAACCACACTACGCCTCATTGCCCGATCGATATTAAATATGTCTATTGCGTAATTGATAAAAAAAAACCTTTGTAACACCTACCACTAATTTAAAAACTTATTAGAAACGTAATATATTAATTTATAAAAAAAAAATCGTTCCTATTCAAATAGATTAATATTTTTCTTTTTTTCTTAATACATCTGCACATGCAGCGCTAAAAGTTTCGTCAAATCGTCGTTGCCTGTTCAGGGCCCGTGCGGTGGTTAATATCAGGCTAACATCTGTAAAACAACCAGATTGACTTAATGGTGTTTGCAAAGTTTTGTGGAGAGAAAATTTTAGTTCGCCGCGAGAGCCACTAACCCCGGTTGGGGCGCGGGGCGGGGAGATTAGTAACAGCTGTCAGACTCGCGAATATGTTATTTATTGACGGCGTGAAGGTAGCAAATTTTGTTGGATTTTCAACGAAAAGTGAACCCTTTAGTGCTCTTCTACTGACTTCTAAAATTATGCATAGGTAGGTAATGGGTTGATATAATTTTATATTAAAAAGGCATTAATATATAACAATTAGGTAGTTACATCAATAGTAATAATATAGGAGATAATAGTACAATAAAGTTAAAATCTATTTAAACTTGTTTTAGAATATATAACTCTTCAATAGTCATTAGTCACCTTATATATTACAGCCTGCATCTGTATTTATTTTATTTTATATAATTTAAAGGTAATATAATACTTAAATACTATTGCCAAGAATTTGTTCGCTTCGACTTCAATTATCTGAAGGTGATAAGTTTCTATTATTAGAAATGTAAGTCTCCGATTGATTACTCAGATGAGAACATTGGACAATGAATTAGAAACATTTATTTTTGTATATAATAACAAAATCCAAAATTAAAATTATTAAAACTTTAAAACTGTAACCTATTTCACCCTTTTGAAAGAATCGAAGTTTTAATTGGAAATGACTCAGAAAATACCAGTAGGGGCAATCTACCCCAGGAAGGTCTATGCCTGGACCGTCGTTTTGGCAAAACTCAATCTACAGCCATCGTGCCCGGGGCAAACGGAGCGAAGGCTACTCCAGATCCTGCCGCGCTTGCCTTGCATTTCTGCAACATCAGGGGATTCATTCTAACCTTAAAGGCACTAAGTGAAAAGTAAAAGTAAAGACACTCAGTGTCTGTATTAAGGGGGTGGCCCCCTTAATACAGACACTGACCGACTGAACAATCTCGCCCAAATGGCTACATACTCCGTGCTATAGCAAATCCTATCCTTAGAAATTGTGATACTCGGCGACTTTAACGCCCACATAACCACATTTTACGACTTTGCTTTGGGATATGATGTCAGACAATGGCAACTGTTCACATTAAGGGCTTAGACGAGGCGGATTACAACTTCCTCCCTGTAAACTGCCAGCTCATGAGATACCTCAGAAACACCATCCTACCGACCTTCTGGTCGACTTCATTCATCGATGGGCGGATGCAGTAAGGCAGGCCAAAGGTTTGGTCTGGCCGTAGCGAAGGTCTTCCATCGGGTTTGGCACAAAGCACTTCTTTCGAAGCTTTCTTCATATGGGCTTCCTCACAAATTAAGCAAGTGGGTCCACCCTTATTCTCACGAACTGTGACATCAAGGGTCGTACTTCGCGTAGGTCACCGTCAAGCCGTTATGTTCCGACCAGTGAATGCTGGTGTTCCACTGAGTGGTATCTCCTACCTTGTTTCTTCTACATATCAATGACATATTGTAAATTAATAATACTCATTGCTATGCTGCCCACAGCACAGGTTATGCATTGTACACTGGCCGCGATAATATTTCTAGGGGACACCTTAACGAGTGCCGGAAGAAACTTGTGTATGAGGTCGTGATTTTGTTAGGCAAAGTCTGAGATTAAGGCCGACAGGCCAAAACTTCGTCAAGCGTCAATAGCCTAACGGCTTAGGATGCGGTGTGCGTTAAACTCAGGGTCGCAGGTTCGAATCCGCCGTTCGACTATTGACGTGAACAATCTACACCTAGCCTAGCACAAATATTTTCAGCTTAGTTGTAGTGCTTAACAACAACATTCCCCATGTTAGTAAAGTTACTAGAATTGCTAGCATTATTAAAAAAAACTAGTACAATTTATCCCATCCCATGTAGATTTAGATTAAGATTGCGTGTTTACCTTTATTGCACATCTTTATTTAGAATACTCGCCCCTTGTTACTTTGTCTGCTATCGGAATCCTTGGCGCATACATATCGTACGACGTTATCTTCCGCGGTCACTTGGAAGTTAAGGCCAAACTGGTCTCTAAGAAACTTGGCGTGCTTAATAGAGCAAGACAGTAACTTAATGTACAGAACAGTTTCGTGTCGGCCCACCGTGTACAATTTTACAAGAAGAATTTCACATGAACTACTGTTCTCATCTCTGGGCAGGGGCATGCATGGCCATGTGTAGTAATTCCTACCGTTTGACCACATTCAACCAAAAGTGGCTCCAATCGTTCGTTACCTTATACTTTTCGAACAGTTTGACTCTCTGGTATTGCGAAGTGATTTCTATACACTTTTTGGCCTCTGAGTTTAAACATCGTACGCCTCGACAGAATTCAAAATTTCATCATCTCAATGTTTGGTAATGGATTAGGTAGTGGTGGACCACTGCGTGGTTTACGTGAAATTTTCTGCCACGCACAACAACTCTGTATAATCAGCTGCCGCCAGCGGTATTACCGACCCGATACGACCTAGAGACTCCTTCAAGAAACAAGCCTAAACCTATCTCAAAGGCTGGCAGCGCATCAACGAATCCTCTGGTGTTGTCCATGTCCATGGGTCCGTTTTCTATGATCATGATCGTTTGCCATTAATTCCATAAAAAAAATCAGTAATGATTCATTGAAATAAATGTCTCATTTAATCTGTGATTATAAATTATCTATTTTTTTTATATTAATAATAATATTACTCACTGATACATTATTGAAAACGGCAGCTTCCTCTAAGTTGCGGGTTGCACGTAGTATAACGTAGTGTTGGCATAGCTTGCGGCGCAACCACACTTGTCAGAATATTAGATCGGCGACATTAATCAGTCGCCGCAGAGCAGACCCCGCTCTCTGCACGTCAGCGCCCTCTACGAACAATCAAAAAGCCCATTCTGGAACAAAGTCGCGGTTTACCATCGTTTTCATCCCCGATCTCCGGCCCGAGACTACATCCGGAACACTACATTGCGAAAGCACCGGCTACTCTATATCACAGCCTATAACGTTATCCGATCTATTCAGTCTGGTCGGTGAAAAAAACACCCTCTATAAATGTTATTTTATAAGTTAACTTAAATTTAAAGTCATTACCTAAAAACTTAATAGGCTAAAGACGTTACTCGTCTTACAAACGAGTAAATACTGATCAAATCAACATGTCGTCATGAATAATTAAGAAATAGACAACACAGAAGTTATTCGTTTGACAAGACATGTAAAAAAAAGAGTAAAAGAAGATTTACGTTTATTACATTTCCATGCTATGTTACTAGTCTCCATAAAGGTTGAAAGAATTTTGCAAACGGACTTATGAGAGGCGTAACGCGTAACAAGGCCTCTATGTTATTTTGTGGGGTCGAAACTTATTCATCCCGCAAATCCGCTCATGTATGAACGAAATCCTGCCCGGTCACCGCTGATTGCATTGTCATGTCTAGCGAACGATACAATGCCACATCATTATGAACCTTTTAACCCTTAACTTTAAATGTTACAATTGACTGCGTCCGTCTACGTATCGCGCAAAGCCCATGTCGTATCGGTTTGTAAAACATGAGAGTCAACGTGATTGGAATGTTTTATTTGACCGTTAGAACGTATGAGACCGATATGATGTATGTTTTTCCTTTTGAAGGGAAATTTATTGACGCATTTGCTAAGTGGAAATAATTAAAATTTCCTACTTTCTTGCTTATGTAATTAACATCATGATTACTTATAGTTGCGTCATTGGCCGCCTGAATCATTTACAATCTGTGAGAACTGTGTACTCTTTAATCACCATGATGATGTAGACATTGCTATTGATAGCTTTATTGTGATTTTCCATGAGTTATATATTTTTTTTGAGAAGGCTCGTTAGTTACAGCTGTAATACTTTTCGATTGATCTCGTATGTGGTCCACGCCGCGGCGACAAACTTTGATAATAATGGAATCTCTCGTCACGCGTTGTAACCGACCACGCGACATATGTTACCTGCTCACTCGTTATTAATAATAACAACAGATTTATTCAATATGATATTATATTTGCCTTGAGCGACATAGTAAAACGATTCATGAGGTATGGAATGCAACATTGTTTAGGTTTATATTTCTTTAATCTATAATCAGAATAAAGACGTATAAAATTTTAGAATCGTCATCATTGGTATTACTGATATTTTTATGAGTAGTTATTTTTTAAATGTTTTATATTATTCTACTTATGTATTGCATTAGTTTTATAATGTAATTTCGTTACTTACATATTTTTTGTAAAGCTTTTTTTATAATTTTCCATTGTATATGATAGGAGTGTGTGATGTGAAAAAAGAAAATGAAGGAAAGAGTGCAATAAATAACTGTTCTTGTATAGCAAGCAATGGGATAAACCAAAACAAAATAACACAGGAGGAGAGTTTTAAGTGGTGTGGACATGTTAACCCCATTATCAGCCTGTTGGCTTAAACAGCAACTAAGCCTTGCTGACAGCGGCCCGATTTATGCCGACACAAACTTAATTAGCCTATTTCCATCCGATCACTTATTGAACGATACAATTCCCGTTTATGTTACAAATATGTTTCCTTTAATTGATTAATTCCGCCCATTAATGCGTTAATTCCGTCTATTGGGCCCTCATATAATAATTTGTTTACTAATAATAAAATAAAGTATAATGTTTACTAATAGCAAAATATTAATTAAATTATTTATCTGAACTCACCACCCGTAGTTTCAGTACTAAAAGTAATATTACAAATAAAAATATTTTATTTAAAAAAAATATAGCAAATAAGCAACAAAAAAAAAATTTACAACTAGCTATCTCATTTTTTTACCGTCGAATTAACTTTTACATATGTGATTAACTAATTAAAAAAAAAACATTATTATTGTAATTGTAATTATTACTGAGGTAGATATTAATTGTGTCTTTAACTTTTAATCTTTCGACATAAGAGACGAATCTAATGTCCGTTATTACCAAAACATGTATAACAAAATTTACTAAAAATAATAATAAAAAAGGCATTTTATTGTTAGGGCGAAGTGTGTTAAAAAAACCTAAGAATAATATAAATCACTAAATTACTAATATATACATCCGTTGAAGCCCGTAAACCACGACAATATCCAAGCGTTAGGAGGCTACATCCGTGATAATCCCCAAATCCGCGAAAGCCGAGCATTTCACGCCTCTTTATTACATTAATTTAAATGTTTGCTCGTCTAATTCCCGCCGATGCTCTCCCTTTGGTGCGACGTAAATAAATCCCGTAAAGCTGACATTGCGTATGTCATACCGGCAAATATCGTATCTATATGTAACTAAAACATAATTGATTTTATTCGGACTTTACCATATCGACATAGCATGTTGTGTAAATTACTCATTGTATGTTACGTTATTAAGTCGTTTATTATTAAGTATTTATCTACGCGATATAGAAACTGAATATTAATAAGCCGATGTTTTATTAAATATAATTCAGTAACTTTTTTTTATTATTTTAACTAGTTAAACTTGTTTAAGAAACATTTTAGAATAAATTATGTATCTATGCAATATTCAACCAGTAAAAGAAAATCATTGTTAACTAATATTTGCTAATGTTTTCCTAATTTTTTTATATTTTAAAACTAAAACGAATTTACGCAGACAGCAGGTTCCGTAATAACATCATTTACTTTTTACACATCATCTGCATTATTATTGGACGGCGATTATCTACAAACATTACAGCGCCATCGAGGAATAAGCGGTGATACCCTTATACCTCAATGTGGTAGTTTCGTAGAATCACCGATAGATCCTGCAGGTTGTTAATGTGGCTTTCTTTTACCTGATTACCTGAGCCGGCTCCGACAGGATTACACCTGTCAACGCACCTGGATCCAGTACAACAAACGACCGTAATTAATCCAGTAAGCCGTCCGAATGCAAACGAAAATATTTACTATACTCAGACGTTAAGAATTTTCGCTATAATCCGATAAACTGATATCGCTCGCTTGAAATTGTGTTATCGTCGCTGTAAAGCGTTCACAAGTCGCCGCTTTACGAGGGCAGGCGCCGGGGGCATGCTAACATAAAAATTCTCTATCGGGACTAATAGGAGCGAAACAAATAAAAGGATACGTAAATAGAAGCGTCGATAAATTCCAGTGGGGCTGGAGTGCGCGTAAATCCGCGCGATTTGTATCTGTGACAGGGGTGTGCGGGCCCCCGCACGCCGCCCACCGCGCCCTACCCGCCCGCCCTGCCCGCACACATCTATAATTAATTTCATTGAAAATATTAAGCTATCAATAATAGCTATGTCTACTAGTCAGTTAAGAAGTACTGTAATAATAAAGTTTTTTTTTTAAATTGATATGCTCGAATACTCCAGGACATTTTATTTTATATTTATGCACACGTAAAGGAAATTAAAATCTTCTCTTCATGCCGCACCCACTCAGGCGGTATTGTTCGACGTATTGATTGAAGATATCAATAGAATTAACATTTTTAGTATTTCACTTTTAATATAATTTATAAAAGTATTATATTTTTGCATAGCTCTATGTGCGCTTATTGTAAAACTCTCTGGGCGAGATTCCCTCGTTCAACCGAATCGCAGGTCACGTCTATGCAAATGATATTAAATTAGAAACGCTTAATAACAACTGCGGCAGCGCTGCTCCTGTAAAGAGGTGCAATTACACCAATCAAATTGAAATTTTAGATCACTAATTGCGCCCGACATGTTTTACGACCCCTAAGCTTTAATCCGCGTCGAGATGGAGTGATATTTATGTAATAGTAAAGGGACGGCGGGACTTCTATATTAAAATGTACTATTAGTTTCATTAGTGCCGGACAAAATTTACGAATATCTCTTAGTTCCTGATTATATAATTTTTACATTAATTAGTACATTATCCAGTTTACTTTAAAAAAAAAGATAAAAGCAACGTATATATACTCAGTATGTACGGTTTCCTAACGTATAAGTAAAAATGGTGAAGAGTGAATTTATGCATACATACAAATGGATTTACACCATCCATAGATAATTATGTCAAAAATTCCATACACAAACCTTAATAGCAACTTTAGTGGCTTATTATGACAGAGAGAGAGAGAGAGAGTAATGGTCTGGTACATTAAATTTAGTCGCAATAATTTTTATAATCAAAGCAAAGTGACCAACTTTCCTTACACCCTTTTCAGTAATCGTAAACACTGTTAAATATATTCGTTTATCCCCCTGTCGTCGAATGGCGGGCACCGATACAACGTGTACATCATCGGTATACATTGTTCTAGTCCGGGGGCATCAGTAGTTTTGGTTCGGGGCGCTAAGCCGGCCCGCAGAACGCACCTGTGACCGCACCGAGCGGGATTTGCCCCGCAACTTAACGCTCCCCTTACCTCTTTCTTCCTCCCCCATAATAGCTTTGTTGATACGAAGTCTTAGATGCTGCTGTCGATAGATGATTGATTTTTTTCTGTTCCTAATTTGTTTTACTTAAATGTAATATTCATACGACAAAGGCATCTTATAGGTTAACTTATAGATTAACTTTACGTACAGATTTATTGCAGATTATTTGCAAAGTTCTATGTACGTAAGTTTTTGTGAAAAAAATCTGGTCGAAATTCCCTTGTTCCATACCATTTTATGTATTCTTTTTTTTAACTATTAGAAATAATAATTATTTCTTATATTTACTCGCCGTGACCATGAGTTCTGCGGCGCTTCCGTATAGAACTTCCGCCAAATTAGTTATTTTCGATTTTGGGAACAATAGTCATATTACAATTTTGGAATAAATAGGTGGATAAAAAGGTCGTTTAGATGTTAAAACAATCAGAGTTAACCCTAAGAAAAACTTTAGGAAATTTAAAAGTATTGTAATTTAAAAAACAAAAGAGACCACGCGAGTAGCCCCGATTGTCTTAAAAAATGAGCAATTTAAAAGCCAAATAAGCGTCGTAACGTCGCATTTTTCTTAAAGGAGTCGCATCTCAACTACGTTAAAATGATTTAGCTCCCCCAGATAACGGCCTCTGCTGTTATTGAGCCCGCCGGCCCGGGGCTGCCCGGCTAATAAACGCTTATCAACGCCCTTATTATCAGACCCTTAACATCGCTTTAATGTCTTGCTCTTGAACAAAACATATTTAATCGCATTTTTCCCCGGCATGGCAGTAAGAACTTTTTTAAATTTCATAAAAACCGACGCGACGGTGCCGCGTTGTCGCAGGCATTTCAGTAACTACAAAAAGCGGAGTACAAATAATTTGCTTAAAATTGAGAAAATTTGATAAAATAACATAACATACATGGTTAACATACATAAATTTAAAAAAAAACAAGTTAAATATTATAATATTTTGTTTTTTTTTTTAAAAAAAACAAGAGAACACATTCAAAATCATATGCACTTCTCTGGCGCGCCACATCTTACAGCAACATTTTAAAATGTGCTAACATTGTAAATAGATGATTATTACAAAGATTCCTCTTCTATTAAACGCCGTGATGGCCGAATTACCGAAGTTCCGCAGCGTCCAAAGAACCTTCCGCCCTCTACGCCTTTGCCGTGGCTACTGTCGGCATCCGCCCTGATCTTTTAAGCCCAAGTTTACTGCTGCCCCGCGACACTAAATTATAATATAACACGTCGTAAATTTCACAAACTATCCGTTCTTGACGTGGCAGACTTAAGGACCTACGTAAGCAAAGCTTTATTAAGTACGAAAATAACAAAATCGATTAAGTTTCAGTGAGCGAGTTAGCACAGTAAAACAGAAAATAAAAATATTTTTGACTGAATACGAAAGAATAACTACAATTTTAAACAGTACATATATTTCAAACATTGTTACATGTTGTTATGCAAATATACATATTTTTTAATTTAATCAACGCTCAAATAATCTTTCTGAGGACTTGATAAAAAATCCGATATAACATTAAAATAATTATATGTAGAAAAAATAAAAGAAAAACTGTAATGTACATTGTTTTTCTTTTTCTTTAATTTAACTATCAGCTGCAATACATTAGCGAATTATAAACCTCAGGTGCACACGTTGGATTTGTCAAGTGTTCTTTTGAACGAATCTCCCCTATGTTTGAACTCAAAATTAAGAGTTTGACTGCAAACAGTATCGTTACAACGGGAAAAAATATAAAAAGGGTGTCGGCAACGAAGTGTCTGCTCTACCGTAATATCCGAAGCAGCGGTGAAAGAACAAAATTGAATATTAAATGAAATAATTTATGCCATATTTATCATTTTGCAAATGAACAAGTCTCACCTTAATGAAAACGTTGAAGCAATTTTTGCCACCTCTAGACAAACGGCACGCTTTATTTTTAATACCTTGAAAAGTCTGGAGTAAAACTAAAAGGACTACCTTAAAGAATAAATAAAAAATATTCTAAGGTGCATAACATCAATTTGCATTTTATTTCTTCTAAAATTAAGGGTGACATAGCTTACCTGGCCCCACCGGGGAAAGACAACGTTTACTAAACCAGCAAATTAATAACTCCATTTAGGAGTATATTCAAATTTGAAGTGGCCATCTATGATTATTTGTTCAGTCACTCCTTGGCATACATTCCAGTTTTTTACCGTAGTTCTACTGTGTATCATAAATAAAAAAAAGTATTTGTATTCACTGCTTTAAAACTGAAACAGAGTTTTAAAATAATTATTAGCTGTAACGACATATTGAATATTATTATTATATAATATTTTATTATATTTTATCTAATATAGTCTAGGCAGTAGTATAGAGGTGCGTTTGTAGGTACAGTGACATCGTGCGGTAAAGCTGTGTGCACATTAGCGGGCCGAGAGGCCGTAAATCACAGGGGATCATGCGCTGGCTATCAGTGACGTAGACCGGCGTCAAATGCAAGCAATTATGTCACAGCCACCATCTGAGTCACTGTTTACATTACCGTGAACAGGTTAAAATATGATAAAATTACTTTACTATCCGTATATTCATGTCACGAGATGGGAAATGGTTTTTTATTCAATTTTAAAATATGCTATAGTGTGATCATTATAATATCAATTTCGATACGATAATATCTTCTAGTTGTTACAAGATGACGTCGACAACGCAGGATGTTACCGTAAGGATTCTCACTAATATGCAGGTATATCGACTCCGTCCAATTGGCTTACCGATATATTGCACTACACACAACATGGGAAGTAGAGCCTTGTCGTGAATGGTAGAGAATGGGAATACGTGTACACCTAAATAAATTTTATTGAAGCTGACAGGACCCGGCTTGTTTCTCGGGTCTAGGTGCGTTCTATGTAAGACCCTGAACCTTCCTGCAATCGTATTACAAATGCATTACGTCGGAATAAGTAAGGGGACTACGAGTGAGTGGTTACGTGTTTGCGCAAACGCTTGCGGTTATTTACAAATATTCTGTGCAGATGATATCATCTGGCAATAATCAAAAGATATCGCCGTGTTTGAAATCGACATCATTATCACACGGTGGATCTTTTTTAAAGAAGTATTTAGCAATTCTGCTGTTTATGTAAAACACTTACGGGAAATAGATTCAAAAATGAAATGAAACATTGAACAGGTAAAGGTGGTGGGCGGGGAGTGAGGGATCTTCGTTAAGGTTTAATTAAATCGTCCTCGGCGGCCTCTCGCGCTTTAATTCCACCGTTATTAATGCTGTTAAAAAGTGCCAGAAGTAGCTAGCACAGAAAAATCTATGGAGTTTCTAAAAAATCATATCACTAAAATATTTTCTGTATGAATTTTTTATTACTGGCGACTAGATTAGACGGTGCCATGACCGGACAAGGATCTCTCACAATATCTTCTTAAATGTTAGCTAAACGTGGTGGTGTTTAACCTGGTTAATAAAAAATGATAAATCATTATGTACGTACCTTTGTTCGTGCTATAAAACGACCATTTGTCTTTAATTCCATACCAATATACCAATATCTAATACCAATTGAATATATCTTTTATTATAACTATCTCAGACCGTCGTCAGTCCATTGCTGAACAAAGACCTTCTCAAAGATAGTCATGAAACATGATTCTGAGTCACCTGCATTATTAGATACCCCAGAAACATTACTCAATCTGCTTAATAATTAATGCTTAATTTTCAAACATCAATATTGAATTTTTCATTTTATTCAGGATAAAAATTAAAATCTCATAATTCGTATGACTACTGCATTAGTTCTATAGGTGGGGGCCATTGCGAGTGGCCGCGGCGTTTCCGCACAGAAACGTTCGCGATAAGACGCTTCTCACCGCGCCTTCCGAGCCTCGGCTGATTCTCACCAAACTGTTTGGATTTTAATATTACACTCAAGTGTTGTTCCCAAAGACGTCCCTCGCTAAGTACTAATTTGTCTAAACTTAAAGCGGTTTAAACGTTTCTACATTTCTGTAGGAGTTTCATTAATTTTGTTGATATCTTTTCGCTGTCGCTAACTGTTATTGATGTAAATTTTGTTACATTCTGTTTTAATTAAAATATTAAGGTTATTTGCAATAATAATGCCATTAAATACGCAATAAGATTTTTTTTAACAATTCCCTCATGAACATTTTTTAACATTACCTCAATACTCAACAGTAATAGAGACAAATAATACGTTTGACTTATTTCTTAGAGCACAGGTCTCAGTGTAAAGAATATATTGGATTATCGTCTGTTATACGGCACTATTATTGTAGGCATGCTTATGCCATCTTCCTGAATGCCTGCAGTTAGGTTCCAAATGAAGTTGTTCGTGTACTCGATTACTTAAGTCGAACTCAGCACAGAAAACTTCCACGGTTATAACCTAACTTATTCATTAAATGAAAATAACACATCGGCTGATACTCGTAAATTCCCGGTCTGATACAGATGGCGGCAAAATACAGTTTTTTTTAGTAAATACTATCTTCAGAAAGTAACTACATTTTATGACATAGAAACTTTTTATTTTGAAAAACAATGGGAAAATCAAAATAATTTCTTGTGTTAATAAACACCGTCGGTACGAAAACGAATAAGTGTTATCCGGACTCTGCACCAAGAAAATCGAACATTATTGATCGATTTGCTGAATTTAAACGGGGTCACTGTGAACACCGATGATACGCCACGCTTAGGTCGCCCAAAAGAGGTGGTTATACAGGAGAGCATCAAGAAAGTCCACAAAATCGTTTTGATAAACGGTAAAGTGAAATTGCAGGAGATGACTGACCACTATAAATATGTGTTTGCTAATACTAGACCAAAAATAACAGCGAGTCATTGATTCTGAGCGCTGTTTGGAGCTGTTGCAGCGTAACGATGAATGAAGCTTGGATCCACCATTACACGTCAGATACAAATCTGCAGGCAGCTGAGTAGGCAGCAGTCAGTGAACCTCGCCCAAAGCGGCCAAAAGCGTTACTGAGTGCGTGCCAGGTTATGGTGTACGTATTTTGTGATGCGAACATTAGTTTGTTTATCAACTACCTTGAAAAAGGTAAGACAGTCAATAGAGCTCGGTACGTATTCCCACTGGATTGCTTGAACGAGGAAATTTCGTTGAAACAGCTCCATATGCAAAAGTGCACTGTGTCTCAAATCCTTGGTTACGATGGCAAAATTATACTATATATATATTAAATACACGAAGTACAGTTCGAATTGCGTCCGCAATAGATGGAGTGGGTATTCTCCAGATTTGGCCCCCCGGCCACTTTAACCTGTTCGCAAAACCTAAGCGAATGAGTCGAATGAGTGATTCCCGAAACAAACGCCTATTTCGTGGCCAAATCTTTCTTCAAGAAAGGCAGTGATTAGTTAGAGAAGCGCTGGAATTATTGTATCGCTCTTGAAGGAGACTATGTTGATAAGGAAAATCGAATATGATCGACAACTTATCAGTCGATGTATTTATGAAGTCTTCAACGTCACTACGTCTATACAACTACAAATACACACAACAACTACAGTTACAACTCATCAAATATTTCCGCTAATCTTTTCAGTTTTTATACTTTGATCCAAATAACAAACTATGATGAATATATTTATTATCGTTTTAAATTTGAATCAAATAGAGCCTCTAGGTTTCGCCTTAATTTGCATAATATATCAGTAAGCGTCATCCGTCACATGTCGGGGCAACAGCATGGCACATTTTTATACCTCCACTGGACATACGCGTAAATAATAAAAATTGCGCAAACAATCATCAAATCATTAAATTCAAAAAATAACTCGACACCTTATATAATAGAGATGACTGTATTTTTGTGATAATTACACTTTATAAATACACAGACATAAACCGAAATAAAGAACTTGCCAAACTTTTGGACTTGCCAATGCCTATTTAGACAAAGTAGACTTTTTTAAATTAATAATTAGCTGCTAGTAGCAGATATTACTAAATATTTTATCATTGCGACAAGTATACTCGAGTTAGCTACAAACATTAGTGGGTCGAACTGTCTGGACTAAACGCAATTTGCCGGAGCGTTTGTAATAAAGCCCTCGTAGCGCACCCTCAGTGTATTCTATACACGCTAGTACATATTAATTTTGCTATATTTTATCCGCGGCATAACCATAGCAATATATAGAGGAAACCGTTTATAATGATTTTGAAGAGTTCAAAAAAATACGGATTATTCAATGGTATAAGGAAAATGTATATTTTTAGGTAGACGAACTTTACGTTTTGTAAGTTGAAACTGTCTATGATAGACATTCTATAGACTTCATGATAATCTTCTCTTTCATATCATGGTTATATTAGCAAGTGAGGCATTCTTATGTTATTTGCGGTAATATTTAGTTCTAGTGAGCAAATGTCACCGATGGTCGTTGTAACCGGTTAATCCTTGTAGGTTAGACGCTACAACCAATAAATCGTGTTTTACATTGGATGCAAATGGCTTAGGATCATGGTACATAACGACTCTGGGGGAGGCCTTTAAGCAGTAATTGGCTGAAATGATGTCTATTTAAATGAAATAAAAGATATTTCGTACACGTGTTTTACTATTATCAAAATTTCCTTCAAGACTATACAATAACTCATCATCATTGTATATACACGCATAATTTAAAATATTAAATATATTAGGATTATATATAATATACTAGGATTCGGAGGACAGAGTCTATCGTACTAGTTATAATGGATAAAGGAAAAATCAATTTTATCTATATATATATATATATATATATATATATATATATATAAGCGAAATTTTTATTTATATAACATTTCATTATATTCATTAATATAACAACTAATCCTCAACTGCCTATGATATCCGTTGCTACCTGGTATCTGGTGACTGTTCTTAGGGTAACCGTAGCTATGGTAACTTTTGTTAAGGTAACGGCTGCTATGGTGGACATTACCGTCTTAACCCTTGTTATGGTAACTGTTACTATGGTAACGTACTTATACTTAAACGTAAATAAAAAAATCATTCTTTTATTTCCGGATAAGTCTATACTGTTATTCCTGTTACACATTTGTAATTTTATCAGCAGTAGCGCTATCTATCAGTGGAATAATGCAGTGAAAGTAGATTGCCGCAAGCCATCTTACGCTATAGTAGCTTTTGTTGTACCCTGCACTCTAGCGGGGGAGACAAGAGACAGTAATTCTGTCACGAACCAGTCTAGAATAGAATAGTCGCATTACGTTATTTTATGACCTAACAAGATCAAATAAGTTTCAGCTCAATCTGGTTACCGACTCGTAACTTATAATTGAAGGGCATTCCCAATTTGACTGTTTTATTATCAGCGTCCTATACTTATAAACCGATTTAAATGATTAAGTTTGTTAGAAAATGTGTTTATAATAAATAAAAAAGATTAAGTAAAATTAATTTATAGTTAGACAATGAACCTTTCTAAACCACCTGACGTAATTGGCCTAATTGTTTAGTGTCTGTGTAATTAATAAAGATATTCTCACTCACATAAAATAAGTAGAAGAAATAATATGAATAATAATTTGTGTAAATAAAAGAATAGCACGCAAAAAAAATAACGGCAGCTTATCTCACAGAGCAAATTCAGTTGATTTATTGTTTGTTAAATAGTTGTACTAATGTCTAAAAATTGAGAACGCACAAGCGTTTTTATTACTAGACAAAATGAACGCTTGAGGCGAGGAGCCAGGAATTACTGAGACGTTATTTTCTCGTTTAAATTAATACATAGCCATATTAACTCTGCAAAGCTTTTAAAAGAAGTGACATTTGATATTCCTTGATTCTCTTCTCGTTGTAAGATCTTCTATGTTCCATCCTATCGGACAATTCATGCTAATAATACCCTTTTCCGACGTTCCCGTATTATTTGTAAAAAGTTTTTACAGCATCTGGATTTCTAACTCCCTCGTAGCTTAAAAGAAACAAGTAGTTGAAAATGTATGTAGATAATATTATAGTTTAAGTGTTCTCTATATCAAAACATTTACGCGTGGTACAGCATTATTGAATCTTTAGTTAGTATTAAAGTTCCTTATGTATGTTCACATTTATGGAAATTATTGTAACCATTTTATGGCATTATAAGTCATTTTATATTATATTCCCAATATTATTTGTACAATGTCTGTTTATTGTATCAGTATATAATTAAAATACACTCTGTAGCGTAACCCAAACTGTTTTAATCTGTACTTATTAACTTATGAAATGTCAATCGTTTTCTGTCAACATTGCGTGGTTGGTTTGAGGACTGATGTAATAGTGAATAGTACAAATAGCGGTATGTTCGTGCATAATGTTTAATACTGAATTAATCGTTCATTTTACTTCAGGGGATGTAAGGAATCGTATTATCTATTCTGTTAGTAACAACAAATTGACATAAATCCCTCTGTGACGTTAACTTATACTGCGTGCGATGGGCTCTTGAAATCTGTCGATTGAAACACGCATTTTTTGAATTTAAAAACAGTATAATAGCAATGGCTGGAGCAACCCTACCTGAAAGAGTAGCTCAAATATATTATACTTATGGTTTATTCTGTTCATCTTATCCTGTTACTGCGATAACAATCGCCTTGTCTGTTGTTTTATTATGTTGGTAAGTAGCGATTATTATATTATTAATAAAGAATAATTTCGCATATAAGTTAGTCTTACGATATTCTACTTACAGCTATCCCTTATTGAATGTGCCTCTGCCAGGCAACATACCAACAGTGGTAAATTTACCTTTACATCGTAATGTTAAAAATCCAACTGACTGCCATATCAAGGATTGTATTTTTCCTGGTAAGTATTATACTTTATTAGGAATTTGATAATATTAAGTTTATATACTAAAAACAAAATTGAATGTTTTTTCTTATTTTCTTTGATATATATTTTTTTACAAAAATATTAATTTTGAATTGCGGATTTCTTTCCAGACCTATTGCAAATGCAAAATGTGCATAACAAGACACAAAAACTTCCTTACATTTGGGCAAAAGATAAACCATTATTCTATGTACATCAAATTATATTGAAGATAGGTAACTACTGTGATATATAATGAAATAGTCTATTCAAGTTATAATACTTAGTACATTCATATGCATCTCTTTATATTTTAGGTGTATCACCATGGAACAGTAATTTAGGAATGTGGGATGCATTTAGAGGCCCATTGCAAGAAGTTTTTCGATTATTAGAAACAATTCGCAACTATGAAGATTATGAAACGTAAGTAACTTTACTTATGCTTAATTACTCAAAGAGAATCTTCTTTGCCTATTTGGGTAAAAAAATATAGAGTAAGGTTTTTCCTGAGCTTATAAGGGATTTTAAATGATAGATAATCCATATCAATTCTATATCTTAACAGAATTTGCAGAAAATTCTAAGGATACATTTCAAGGGTTTAGAAAATGTAAATAAAAAGTTTGTGCTTAAAACAAAACAAACCAATGATTTGTCATTTTGCAAAAGGCAGTGGTTAGTTTTGATTTACCATCACAAAAATAAATTCAGTGTAGTCACGATAAACATATTTTGTGTTATCGTGTCTGATTTCATTACTGCAATTTACAAAATTTCATTATATTTTTCTCAAAATTAAAATATTGAAAGATGTTCTCTATAAATATGCCCTCTATAAAAGTTTTGCTCTTTGTACTACTACCTTTTTTATGTTTAATCATTTATATCTTGAAAAGATTAATCTTTGACATATGTAGAAAAATTGCAATAATTCAATAAAAATATTGGCTAAATTGATTACCAATGTTGAGTCAAACATCATTTTAGAAAAGCTGTGCGATTATAAATATATTTTTATATAATTATGTGAAAAGCTATAGCCATGGTCATATCGCATATTTTCAGTTTAATGAACCACAATAAAGGTTATAAATAAACGAAAGAAATAACTTTTATGCTGTTAATAGCATTGCGAAAAATTATAATACTTTTCTGCTATTTTTGGCTAGCTAATTTATTAATTTAATTTGTAAATATATCATTTTAACAAAGCGAATATTCATACCTATTTACCAATTTTTCTGAGTTTCTAATGCTTACTGTAATTAATAAAGAAATAGATGTACTTACTGGCAAAATAAAAATCTATGGTGATTTTCATTTAAGGTAAGGTACTGGAAAGGTACCTTTACCGTTCATCATTCATTCGTCATAATTTTTAGTTTAGTCCCAGTGGTGTAAAATAATAATGTTTATGAATATTGGAATATTATTTTGTTTCGTGTTAGTTATTGAAATCATGGCAAGCGTTACTTATTTCGCAGCAAGGATACCCTGTTGCAACATTGCTATCAGATTGAAGGCATAAAGCGACGTGAGAGCAAAGCAAGCCTGGAGCGTGTACTCCCTGAATATAGCTGCTTATTGCTTTCACCTGCAAATTTATGGCAGCAAAATCTACAGTCATTTTCTCTTGATGCCAATATTGTCAAAACCATCTATAACTATCAGGTTTGTAACAAACCATTAGACACTTTTGTGGCATTCCATTAATCAATTATTTTACTTTAGTCTTATGCATGGTGGATGTATCACGCCGGATCAGCTGACCGAAACAATCTGCACTATTGCAGGATTGCGAATAATAAAGTTGTCTGGATTGCAATACTATTTATCATGATTTGACAATAAAAAGTTTAAACAAAACCGATTCTAAATAAAGTGATAGGGAATGTTTTCTTAAAAAAGGATGGTTTCTGTCACTTCCAATTAGTAGGACAAAAATAGCAGTCACATGCACATGCATCACATGTGCATGTGACTGCTATTTTTTATCATTAAGCATCAGACAACACAGTTAATGTCATATTTTGTAATTACAAACATATAACAATATAAAAGAACTGATTATATTTATTCCTACATCAATCTTTCTTGGAAAACCAAACAAAATCCGTCAAGTTCTTTTTGTGCGGTAATTGGGTTCTGACATTTAATAATGATTCCATCACACACACACACCACTGTTTTTATACAGGATTGCCAATAGGATACATATGTGTGGAACAGTTATATATATTTATAGTAGTTTAAGCCTTATAATTTATTATACTGGACATAAACTATTATATATTTATATTGTGAATGATTAAATTTTATGGTATCATTCAATATATTAAATAAATTCTGTAAAAAAAAGAAAATCATTCATGATAAACTAAATAAAAGGCAAAATTTTTAAATCATTTTTCAGTAAGTAAGTTATTTTACCTTACACATCTCATTGTTAGTAGGATTTTTTTTATTTAAAGGTGATACTAATGACATCCTGGTTGATATAGTGAATATATTATATTCCAGTAGATATTTGTTCCAATACAAACTAAATAAAAACAATCCAAGAAAAAGATTATATAAGAACTTAACTCAGTGTTTGGTATTCAGGTATACACCCCGAAATTTATCTTTGTTTATTGCAAAAACAGTGTTTCGGGATTGATATATATAACGGATATATATTCGGGATTGATATGGACCTAAATAACCAGTATACTATATAGCCATGCGACATTTAGTTTATATTTTACCATGCTTTACAAATCCGTTTTTATGCTTAATGACTATGAAATTAATGCTGTTTGGTTGCCATTTAATATTTCGCAACAGAACAATTAAAAGTTTAAGAATTGTAACATAACTTGTCATTTTCTCACAAAGCTAAAATCACTGTATCATACCTAAACTAAATTTAAATGGATTCTTATAACTTTTGTATCTCAAAATTACATAAATACATGTTGTGAAGACATTTCTCTGTAGTGTCTTTTAATGAAGAGAGTACTTTACTGAAGAATTTTTTTTGGCAATAATAATGAAATTGTAAAGTACATGTAAACCTGGATTGACATATAAATATATATTAACTTATTTGATTGTGGTGATCTATTAAAATTATACCTCAACCCATCATTTTGACAATCTAGAAGAAGTTAGCTATAGAAAAATAGTTAGAATGGGGGTAGTAACATTCTTTAGGCATCATTATCTGTTTACCCACAGGGAGCCAAGCCTAAATAATAGAGCAATTTCTGTAATATTAATACCATTCCATAGTTTAAAATTGTTTTTTAAATAGCCAAATAATGGATTTGGCTATTTAAAAATAAACAATAATATCCAATAATAAATCTAATCTTGCCAGCCGAGTTCATGGTTAAGTTCAGTGTTTTTTTGAGAAGATTTAATATTCAGTTATAATAGTTGAGAAACAGTAAGACAATTTTTAGTATACATAAATTGGGTAAACATACAAACTTTTTTTATTTAGTAGCGTGCAGGAATGTCTTCTACTTATTATGTATGGTAATACACAAATATGACATTCTGTAATTGGTGTTCCTTTGGGGAAGTAATATAATAAATGTTGCCAATAACAGTTATTATTAGCCTCATTCCCAGAGTAAGTATAATCCTGGCCTACAGCATTTATCGACATCCAATACAGATAAATACAGAATAATCGATTAACTCTGAACCTCTTTTGTACAAACGATATTTTTAACGATCTCAATTTTTACAGGACGTACCTTAAACCACAAAGTTGTTGACGCTTAAAAGGTTAAATGTTACTCTATAAGTATCTGTGATCTATATATCTATTATTTTTTTGTTACACAGAGTTTTCAAAAAGGTAAGGCATCCATCGCTGAAATGGCTTTTGGTATGCACCTGCGTGATACTGGCATCAAGCGATACCCACTCAGGGCCCGTCCCCGTGTCTTGCAGTACGCCGTAACTATATTTTATCAGGAAGCCGATGAACGGTTAATATGTCATTTTATATTAATTTAGAAATATAGTAAGGCATTTATTTGTTCTATTGATGTAATTATTTTAAAGGATATATTATTTAACAATTGCATTGTTTTCCACAAGTTTTTTTAATAAAAATCTAACACATAAAGAGATGATTAATTTATTTTTTTGTTTTCTTTAACTGTCGATTTGTTTTTCCTGTAATTATTTTATATTCATTTACTTTGATACAATTGTCGCGTGCCTTATTTTTCTTTAACTAAAAATAATATATTTTTTGCAATATAAAACATATTAATCATAATTAACACAGTACTATTTAATAGATAAATAGAAACTAATAAATAAAACTTATTTTTCAGATTTATTAACTCGCTAACAAGTAAACTGAAAGAGTTATATCCATTGTATCAAGATACTCCACAGAACCACGTCGATGAAGTGACGCTTATATACTATCCCGGAAAGTTTAATTACCATGAGCTTGTTCCTTTACTTATCACTTTTTTTGGATTATTCCTCTATGTATATTTCTCCGTGAGAAAGATAGAATTTATTAGATCCAAGTTTGGACTAGCTGCTTGCGCTGTAGTTACTATAGCTGGCAGCTTGTCTATGTCAATGGGTATCTGCTTTTATTTTGGATTTTCCCTTAGTCTACAAGGCAAAGAAATCTTTCCATATTTGGTGATCATCGTCGGCCTAGAAAATATTCTTGTTTTAACGAAGAGCGTGACCTCTACGGACTCGAGGCTCGATGTTAAGATTCGTCTCGCACAAGGTCTTAGTAAAGAAGGTTGGTCGATAACGAAAAATTTGCTCACGGAAATTACTATACTCACTGTCAGCTTCTTTACCTTCGTCCCAGTCATACAAGAGTTCTCGATATTTATGATAGTCAGCCTCATTTCGGATTACTTCATACAAATGGTGTTTTTCGCCACGATTCTAGGCATAGATGTCCGTCGCATGGAATATTATCCGGAAAGAAATAACAAGTTGCATTTAAAGGAATATTTTATTGCGAACAACGCATTGAACTGGCGATTTAATAAAGGCCACGTAGAAGATTATAACATATCGCCGCAAAGAATGAGGAAATCGAAATCCCACCCCAGGCTGAACGGGCTAGCACACAACAGTCCGACTGATGTGGTAGCTAAAAGGAACTCTAGCCTAAGCAGTCAAGACAATAGAGTGCCGAAAAGGATTCGCCTAGTAAATATGTGGGCTCGGACACGCTTCTTCCAACGTGCATTCATGGTCTGGATGCTGGTATGGATCTCGATGATCGTATACAATTCTGGAATTGTGGATTATTTCATCGCTTCTGAAAAGGACAATGACAGCGGGAGACATGACTACGAGAAGAATAAAGCAAAGCAAGTTGTTTACATGACGTATAATAACAGTGACCGGCATCCCCTCGTTTTTTCTACCATCATAGACGTGGACGAGACAAGCAAGCATGTCGATGCAAACGACACGATCTTCTTGAAACATTCGCCTCATTTTCGTCCTTGGTCTAGGTCAGTATGTTGGTATTACCTCTTTACGTCAAATAGACAATTTTTTTTTTATTGATGAGCCTGTGATAATTCACTGGATATAATATATTTTTGTCACTCTACCGTGTCTCGTTGTGTAGATGCGAATTATGAGGAATGATCTTTTGGGCTTGAACAGTTATTCGAAATTAAACATGCCAGATGTGTAAATTATCAATCACTCGCCACCCAATTTTCACGTAAAAGAAAATATGTGTAACTTTCTACATTGTTATCTAGCATTATCCGAAATACGTTACATTAACAAGTTAACAAACTCAACTGCTGATATTGTTATCTAGCACTTAGCGTTTCGAAACATTGGTATGAATCATGTACGTCTGTAGGAAGTATTGCTTAGCCAATTAAGTCTCTTTTTTATTCAGAACGCCGATGTTATTGTACGACTTCTTATGCATAATTCAGTAGTTACGACTTCAATTTGCTTCCTCGTCAGAGATACGCGTTATAACGTAACAATTTTTTGAAACTGTATTTTCTTTCGCATGGCAACTGTGTTGTTTAAAAACGATTTGCCTAAAAAAAAAATAACTGATTCATTGGAATATTTTTATTGTTGATTTTTTTAACATAAATTAGTTGATTTGGTTTTTTACATAATTTGTAATATAAAATTATAGTATTTTGGTTATTAAATTGATAAATGTGGACTATTATAAAATTACAAAAATCGCAGGTATAAATTTTATATTCTGTGAGTTAGAATTAGTGTTATATTTGATAAACACGATTATTATATATATTAAACAAATTATAATAATGTTCCAATATGATATATGTCCATTCGTGTTTACCAAAATCCTACTAAAATTTATTATAATTTTAAGATGCATCTAAAAATAATTAAATAAGAGCTAATTGAAAATAAAATAAATAAAAACTTTTATATTATTTTTCAAATCGTACACTATATGTTTTTGTATATCGTCGAGTATTTCATTGACTCATGACATCTATCGATTTCGACAGCCATGTAAAATAAACGTAAATACAGAAATCTACCGTTCTCATCAAACAATCAAGTTGGTCTAAATCCTTTTCACAAACTAAAAGCTATCCCCTATTTTCGCACAATAACATTTAAAACGATAACATGTTTGGACGCTAAACTATATTTTGGTTACCATCTATATATTTAAAAATTGTTTTATTACATTTGTATTAACCTAACAATAGTTTTTAATGCTACAGGTTGTCGCCTTCACATTGGTCTGCGATTCTGTCACAGTACAATGAGTCAGTGGCGGGAAAGTACGCGGTTGTTCTTCCTCCAACACTACTGAGCCATCGGGTTAGCCCCGAATTGGCGGCGGGACTACGCCATCCGGACGAAAAGGAACCTGCTCCCCTTCGTTGGCAAGCTTTGGCAGCCGCTTTGGATCCTATCGACATACTACCCGGTATATCAATATGTGTTTTTATTTCTACCTTTGGTCAATGACGGCTTCAGCTTTAGCCTGTTGTAAGTACTATTGTAGGATATTAATCTTGCTAGCAAAGTGTCAGCAGGTTGACACTTTGCTGGCAATGTTTTTCGTGTGCTTAGTGCGTAGGGTATAATATAATGCTGTTATAATTTGAACAAACACAGAGGCACTTGTATTCTTTCATTGTATTTTTGTATTATTCGGAGGTGGGTTGCATACGTAGAGGTACGTACAAAACACCCAGACCCGAAAGTCAACAATCCAATAATACTAGAACAAATATTGTTCCTCGACTGGAAACCCAGTACAGGATCCGCGATGCAGCAGCCAGGTATATACTGCGTTACGTGGCCGTCACAAATATCTTTACTCCGCAATTTATGTAAGCTCGTCGGAAGATATCGTCGTAGTCGAAGTCGAATCAAAAGAATTTGTATTTATGCCATCCTGATATATATCAAACTTAAATTACTACAGAACTATTATCTAAGAAAATATTAAAAACAAAAGCAGGGTTAAAATATTCCTAGCCACGCCTACGACCGCCTTCTAGGTCTTAACCATTATATATATATATATTCATATTACTCATTCACGTCATAACTTATAAAATTTTTTAAGATTTCGAATTGATCGAGAGCAAAAGCCCGGCGCATCAATGGGGAAAAGCTACCGATTTGCCCATCTATCCTACAACACCTATGGAAATACTACTCCTGGCGATTTTGTGTACGATCAGCGTAGCCGTGATTGCTTACATGATGGTGGTGTTGTACAGGTAATTATTTAATAATGAATCTGTTCCGTTGTATTGGCATTATATTGTATAACTTTTCCGTTATAGTAGTGTGCGTAGCATATGCTTTACATTTACCAAGAGAAGGCGTGAAGCGTGAGTGCGCGCGAATAGATGAGATATCATCTCATCTATTCGCATCAGTACATGCCGACTCGATGGAAATTGGCATACGGGGATATGATCTGCATCGTCATTTAATGATATATGTGATAGATATCTCACTTTAATAACATATACAAAGTCTAAAAGGTATATGGGATGTCCACTTAGCCCTCATAACAGAATAATCCACGGAGAAGATCTCGTATTTGCAAACAATTAGGATGACCTATCCTTTCTTGTAGCTGTATGCACAGCACATAAATAAACTTTTTACCTGCACACTCTGAAGATTATCTTTCTACTATCCATCGAGGATTTATGTAATAAAATAAAATAGTTCAAGAGATTCTATTATAAAACGTCCATGTCAGAAACATTTGCAGTCGAAACGTCTCAGTAATGCTGCAGTTATTATTCAACGGTGTGACTACAACATATGTTATAATGACTTGTGTAAACTTATTTAAGCTGAATTAACTAATTATTGATTGTTATGTAAATGCAAATTACAGATGCGTATGCTCGCGGCATTATGCAGAATGGCGAGCTTCTTGGAACGAGAACGAGGAGTATAGGAAGATCATTGCTAAACAACCAGCTGTGCAGGTAATGGAACTTAATAATAAATATTTGTTTAATAATATTTATAAAATAGATGGGTTATGGTATAAATATTTGAAGTGCCTTAGTATCAATTTTCTGAAAAGGGTTTATCCCTTTTTCAGATCTCTTCTGGGTTCACTGATAGTAGCTGATAATTGCGGCGACATCATTATTTTAAGAAACCTTTTATTACATTGAGATTAACAAACGAGCACACACTTCACCTGATCGTAAGTGATTCCTGCGGCCTATAACGTCTTCATTCATCCGTGACAAGGAATCATAATGCGGATGCGTTGTCAACCTCGAGGATTGAGTTTTCCTCCTCGTAACTAGTAATAAAGGTCTCTGGCTCCCTACACACACTAGACGAAACACAGCGGAATTACGGTGCTATTTTACGCTGGTACTATATGAGTGGTATTCATGTTACATTAAGCTTCATTAGTCTCTCTAGAGAGGGGGTATGTTTCCTACAGTGCATCATACATGTACCAATAAAGACTTTTACATTTTATTGTACAATTTATAGTTCGTGACTTCACGTCGATGACAAGGAATTAATGTGTCCATGTATTCATTAGAACTAAGGTGGAGTGCATACTGCCAGGAATTATGTCTTCAATTTTCTTGTACTCATATCATAAGATATGATATGGATACGAGTTAATTTAAGAATGAGTCCCTCCTCCGATCGGTCCATTTTGTTTGTGCAATAACCAATTAAAACCGGAACTCGTATATAATATAAATATATAATTAATAAAATGCATGGATTCAAATTTGAGAGTAACGTTAACTACTAACTAACTACACGGTGACGTTAACATTTCTTTGTCAGATGTTGATTCATGGAGGTGAATCAGGTTGATTACTTTTGTGAAATGTTATGGAGAATGAGAGGGACTTAAGTGAAATTATGTGGTATATTATGAATATCAATAATTGATTTGTACATTTAATTTAGTTGGTGATGGAGGCGGTTCCGCTTGTAGTGGCTGGTCATAGTCAAGAGGTGGAGTGCTTGGTGACGGATGGCGATACCGTGGTCAGCTCGTGCCTGCAGGGCACCATCAAGGTCTGGGATTCGCACAATGGCGAACTTGTCACAGACATCGACCGCAACGCGTACGTATTACAATCTACTGATGTTTAATGTGAAACATATGTCAATTTAATCAGCTCACGGACCCCTCAGTTCCGGGAGTCCTGTGTCCGATGAAGCTGCAAGAGCCGCATAGGCTAACAGCATCAACATCAACAGAATCTAGGATTATAGTCAATCATTACATATTTGCGTTTCATCTATATTAAAAAGGTTTATTATAAAGTGAGATAAATATAGCTGATAAATAAATGAAAAATTATTATTTTTCATTTAAACTATCTGTTTTGGATGTGATGCGATCTATCCATTAGGTACGAGTTGTGATTAAAAGGTACAGTTTTGATTATTACCTAGGCCATAAAATACTAAATGCACAGATAATAGTTAAATTGAAAAATATTTCTATGTCGTGATGAGCTTTAATTGTTAAAAACAAGGATACATGATAGAATAATAAAATTCCTTGAAAGGTAAATTTAGTAATAAATTAACTGTAAAAGTATTTTGAATACTTTGTAAATTGTTTAAACTAAATTCATTTATAGCATAAAACCAAACAGAAAAGTGAAATTTCTATTATTTACTATTCATTTTTGTTATACTTATAAAACACACTTTGGACAAATGGCGAATACATATTTATATATTATTCGTACATTGTACAATATTTTTTTTTATGTAAGATGTTTTACACATGTGTGCAAAATCCCATAAATAATTATTAAATCGTAACTAAAATATTTATTTAACAGGTATTTTAAACTACAAAAAGAGCTTCATAAAAAGTTAAACTCCAAGAAAGCGACAGTCGACGATAGTCAATACAATATTTCTGAAGGTAAATAATAGTTGTATAGGATATATTTATTACTTTTTGTGTACTCATTTATATATTTGGTATGTTATGTTTCAGCTTGCTTATCGCCAGAGATCACGGAACAAAATACCAATAAGGTAAGCAGAACTGTATATAAATGTAAAGGGACTTCGCTCCTATCAGAGTGACTTTCCATTTTACTGTGTGTGTAACCGATTTTACACTATGGCGTTGGTTATCGGACGAGGAGAGGATAGTTATAATAAAATATGGCCGCTGTATGATTACACTGCTATAATAATTAACTTTGACAATATTACAATTAAAATAAAGATTATACAAGATTAATGAAACAATTTCCGACAGATATTATAACACGTGGATGCGTGCGCGCACACTCATCGACTAATTAATTCCCTTACGCTCACCAGATGGCCACCTCACCAGCGTTCGACGTAACGTCAGAGTGACAACTCTGTTCCGTTTAGAAATTACAAATTATGAGAATCAATTAACACCCGATTTTTGTCAAGACAATTTCCAATGCGCCGTCAAATGTATATAAAATCATATATGTAAATAAAGACCATGGCTATTTGGACATATGATAAAATACAGCTTTCCTTAGCTGTTCTATGAACCTTTCATAGAATGTTGACACATTATGTGAAAGTTTCTTCACAGAAGGTTCACCTAAGGTTTTGTTTTGGTGAGAAATCGTTGTAACAAAATTACATACACACAAACCAACGTTTATATGTATGAAATTTCGCACAGTGGCCCTAGTGATTGTGGTAAGACCCATCGGGAAGCGTTTTTACAGTAACTATTGACAAAACTATAGTTTACTTGACCTTCTGTACATTACGTATATTTGTTTTATGATGTTTGGTAATAAATGAACATATATTTCGATTGAACGGAACCGATAGCTATCTCGACATACGCTTTCTATAAGGTCATATATTCATTACAATGAAGCTGCGGCGTTGTCACCCCATATAAAAAAGATGGAATACCTCGTCACAAGTAATATGATTTCTTTAATTCACCAAACGAAACTCGGCAATAAAATAATATTTGAAACTAAAGCACCCGGTTTTCGAGATGTCTTTCCCCAGTCGAGCGGTCTCCTGTGTATTACTTATTAGTTGCGTATTCAATACTAGTTAGTTTTGACTAATTTTAACCAATTTTCCTTAATTATTAAATTTTCTAAAATGCTATTTGTAAATTTAATTAATCTCTTATTTGAATAACGGAATTTATCGAGCTTACGTATTATTACATTTGCCGTTCACAAACCATCACAGTTTCTCAAAAGTACACGCAAAACAAACACCGAACAACGATGATTTGTGACGCTATTTAAATTAAAAACCTCCAGCCTAAGTAAAATAGGGAAGATGGCTGGGTGCTATCGGCATTATTATTTATTGGACTTCTAAAAACTGTAAACATGTATCTTGTCCAGAATGTTGACTGTCTACGGAAAGGTTTGACTGGGCACCTGAGCGGGCTGCGTTTCCGCGCCAACACTCGAGACTTGCCCTCGCACATATCCGCTGCGGAAAGTACCAAATACAACTTCGCCAAATGTTACAGGTAACATTACCTCTTAATAATTCACAATAAAATACTTATAATTACCTATATATTGATTATGATACAAAATAAATGGAAAGTCTCTAACAAGTTCACGTGGCCGAGTGAACTTTACTTGTGACGTGTACGTACTAGACGCAAGAGGGCATACTTTATAAAATATAATAACGTATATAATTCCTTAGGCAGAGAACTAAATTACCGACATAGTAGCTCAACGAATTAGGAGGCGCAAGTGGCACTTGACAGGCCGCCCCAAGGGGGGCTGACAGGTTCTTGAGTGGAGACCGCGAATCGCGGCATACGTAGTTTAGGGCGCCCTGTAACTAGGTGAGGCGATGATATTCATACGGCAGCGGTCAGAGACTGGTGAAGACGAGCTGAAGACCGAGCTCAGTGGCGTGCCATGGAAGAGGCCCATGTCCAGCGGTCCAGTGGACTGACGCAGGCTGATGATGATGATAATGATGACTTATATAATTTTGATTATATTTGTATTAAAAAAAGATATTTTAAGAATTATTATTCTCACACTTACAGAGATCTTTATCACATAGAGCAAAAGGACTATTGCGACACAAAAGAAAACATCGTCACGGACAATTGTGTTAATAAAAATAACTTAAGTGTTAAGGACAATGGAGTGAATGATGAAAGTGTTTTCATATTCAATTCAAGTGCAGACGGTTCTAGTGTTTTAAGGAACAGACACGAAAATAAAGTGAATAGAACAACTAACAGTGATGAAGGGCTAGTGCCCAATGTGGATTGTAAGCGGAGGGCGATCAGTGAATCTCCAGTGTGGTGCATTGACTTTTGTAATGACCTCGTAATTTTAGGTTGCGCTGATGGACGACTTGAGTTCTGGGAAGCCACCACCGGGAAGTTGAGGGTATGGAATTTATAGATTTTTTTTTACTTAAAATATTGATTGAGGATTAAAACCCAAATTCTAATTGGAAAATAATAGAAACAAGATAAGACAAAGAAAATACTTGTCATGTCGGTGAAGCTCTCACTTGACTGTATTCGGAGTAGCATATCAATTTGATATATATATATAATTTCTTCTTGTGTGTTATTATGGTAAGTGTATCTTACGTAAAGATTTATTGAAGAGTAATGACGGTAAGTTTAAGGGCGGCACCATAGAAATTGTATATAGCAATTTCAAGGTAAAGGAACGTCGGAACGCTTGCTTGCGCACTTCTTTCGTGAGCAGAGTGGCGTGACGTCATATCTGATTTAGGCTTGGTGATAATGCGTGGTCTAATATATAATGAGAGAAACGTTTGTGCTGCGAGTTAATTACTAGAACCATCTATTTATTGATGTTGGGCTGTTAGGGAAATGAAGATATTTAATGTCGTTAGCCTTACGGCCTGCGATACTTAAGGTGGCGTAATGGTGGCTTAATGTATACGAACGTTATGCTGTATTTGTATTTATAATATATCTCTCATTAAAATTTAAAATAGTATTTTCACATTGTCACTACGACAATAGTTACGGTGTCAATGGACTTTATGGGTGGACTTACTCTATGGTCCAACAAAGGAATGGTTACGCATAAAGTTTTGTATTGTACCTTTTCAGTGCATATGGTGGGGATCGGAGTGTAAAAACGGATGGGACGGCGTGACGCATGTGCGCGCACTGGCCGGCGGACGAAAAGTGTGTGCCGCCTCGCTTAGCGGCCATCTAACTTTACTGCGTCTCGATGCGTACAATGCGGCTTCCGGCGCGCACGTCGATTGGCGATTTAGTACTGCGCATCGAAGGAGTAAGTGTCATTATTCACTTTACATAGTACTAAGTGTTTCAAATGTACGCAAAAATCTCCCTTGATCATACTGATCGACTGCCTTTGATAAAATCAGTGTCAATCAATGAGCGATGCTCACATCGTCTATGCATCGAGAGAACAGAGGAATTGTGAGTTTGTCACAATTCTTTAATTCGAGTCCTATCCGCAAATTGAATTTCGAGTGTCCCATGTCATTCTATTATCCGTCTGGTGAAGGTAATGTTTGTTTATGTTGTCGACTGGATGCTTTCAGGGCGAATACAGATGCTCACGAATAACTCTAGCACCATGCATCAGAGAAGGACTTGTTTTATATAGTTGCCACGAACAGCCGGTCGACATGGCACTCAATGGTGTCCACAATCAGTGGTCACCCAATGGTTGTGGACCCCCGAGGATTTAATGACATGTCACTTGCTTAATCATCGCAGCCCATCGTACGACCCGGGTCACCTGCATCCACCGATTTCCCGCAAACTTGAACAGGTCGTCATCGTCTAACAGGGTTTGGTTATACACTGCAATTGCCTGTTCAACTGTGGTTGCAACCGGAACCCTTTCGGTTATCGGTTCTCCGAGATATGTGCCTATTTCAGCTTACTGTATTTTCGAACTTCATCCTTCGAATAACTTTCAAAAAACCGAGTATTACCGAGCGTATCCTTATCTTTTTCACAATTAAAAAAGTATCACTATTGTGTTTGCACAAGGGGCCTATGCCCTCTCTGGAGAGGGTGGACTTATCTCCGATTTTTTTGTTTTATTATTTCTTAGACATGCCGGTTTCCTCACGAGGTTTTCCTTCACCGACAAACAATTCCATCGGTCCGGAACCGGAGATCAAATTCCGTTTGCTCGTGTAACGTGCGAGAAAAGCTTGGCGAGAGCTTATACACGGCTATGACGGATGAATAATTATTATTTATATTTACCATCAGATCAATCGTGTGGCTGATTTGTCTTAATTATTTTTGATATAAAAGAAACATTGTTATGCGATGATCGTATTGACAATCTTAATAGCTAGAATAACAAAATATTTACGCGAGGCAGTTAGTTGCTACTTGAATGGAATGGTGCGCCTAAGGTAAGACAGTGACGTCGGCCCTTAAGTCTTAAGGCTTTTAATATAGGGCTTAAATTACCCCCTTCGGTGACTGAAAGGTTATTACGGGCTCGCCGGTGATCAGGGTGAGAGCTCTGATGGTCAAGGACATCGAACTCGGGGAGAACGTCAACGTGCAGTGGTTCCGAGGATCAGAGAGTGCTAGAGGAGGGCGTCAGGAATGTGCTTAAGCTCCGTGCAGAGGGGCAATGTTGCGTTCCGTAGGAGCCGGTGCTACTATACACTGATAGTAATCACCAAGGGGGTTTTAAAAGGCAGGGTATCTTTTTCCCACCCATTTTTCAAAAAATTAGATAGTGTCATTATGCCGTAAGGGCGGTACTACAGATCTATTTATAACGATGTAACTTGTTATAATGATAATTTTAATATTACAGCACACAAACGTACCGGGTCTGCAGACTCAATGCGCAGTACTCGTGGCTTGGACAAAGACCAGGCCCGCGCACGTATGAGCTTTTCATTCGAAGGAGACTACAGCGACGGTGAAGGTATAAATTATTCTGTAATATTTTTATTACTATATAAATTTGAAAAAGGGGTGAGGGGTAGTATATATATAAGCGGTGCAATTAAAGACAATAGTTGGGGAACAAGTGCCCGAATGAGGGAACAATTTGGATGGCCGCTTCAAGTTGGGCTCCAGAGTGACCTACCTTGGTTGCGCGCATGATTATGATTACAGGGGACGAGCTTGGCGACATTGTGAGGTGCCGTTTTCCCGTCCCCCATAGCCGTAGTGGAGTCGAGAGCGGACCGGAATGATGGTATTGCATTGCAGACCATCGCCGCACCGCTGCGGTGACTTAGAATCGATTCGTCCAAGGGGCGTCCAAAGATACTGCAGTGTTGATCTCAATTTCCTCCTGAAGTCCTCGTGGTCGTCCGTTAGTCGAGATAAGCCTCCTGGTGAAGTAATAAATTAAAAAACGCAAAATTTGCACAAGTTCTTATTTGCGTAACTTATTACAATTTATACATAATAATTAAAATGATCGGTGCTATGCAAATCTGTCGTTTTCAAAGTAAGAAAAACGAAAGTACCTCAGGACTCATATACCTGCTTCTGTTTAGAAATGTATACGTAAGGAAGAAGCATGAAACGCAATGTGAGATCTTCATAAATAAAGTTTAGGAAAATATATTATAAATCAGTTAACATCTAAGCTCGATAGATGGCGTTGTGCACTGTTTCTGAATCACGCGCTATGGTTTCGTTACGCGGATTTTAGCTTCTTTCACTACTCAAACTACGAGCCTTTTTTAAATAAACATATATCTTCACATGCGAAGCTGCGGGCAATAGCTAGTTTACTTATAAAACACTACTACTTTTATAACAATAAACTTACTTATCATGACCCAAATGCTATTGTATTTTATTTTTCATTAATGAGTCAGTTGTTTGTTTTGTCACCTTTGAAGTTAATTTATTTATGCATACCTCTTTTGTGTTATTGGTCATTGTACCGCTTCATTCCTAAGTTGCCCCTCAATACCCTTTCAGCTAGCGATTAATTAAGCTTTCCAAGTTATTAAGTTACAGTTTAGTTACATGTTACAGTACAGTTTAGTTACATGTTATAGTACAGTTTAGTTACATGTTTCAGTACAGTTTAGTTACATGTTATAGTACAGTTTAGTTACATGTTACAGTACAGTTTAGTTACATGTTTCAGTACAGTTTAGTTACATGTTACAGTACAGTTTAGTTACAGTACAGTTTAGTTACATGTTACAGTACAGTTTAGTTACATGTTTCAGTACAGTTTAGTTACATGTTACAGTACAGTTTAGTTACATGTTACAGTACAGCTTAGTTACATGTTTCAATTACAGTTTAGTTACATGTTACGGTACAGTTTAGTTACAGTACAGTTTAGTTACATGTTTCCAGTACAGTTTAGTAACATGTTTCAGCACAGTTTAGTTACAGTACAGTTTAGTTACATGTTACAGTACAGTTTAGTTACAGTACAGTTTAGTTACATGTTACAGTACAGTTTAGTTACATGTTTCAGTACAGTTTAGTTACATGTTACAGTACAGTTTAGTTACATGTTTCAGTACAGTTTAGTTACATGTTTCAGTACAGTTTAGTTACATGTTTCAGTACAGTTTAGTTACAGTACAGTTTAGTTACATGTTACAGTACAGTTTAGTTACATGTTTCAGTACAGTTTAGTTACATGTTACAGTACAGTTTAGTTACATGTTTCAGTACAGTTTAGTTACATGTTACAGTACAGTTTAGTTACATGTTACAGTACAGTTTAGTTACATGTTTCAGTACAGTTTAGTTACATGTTACAGTACAGTTTAGTTACATGTTACAGTACAGTTTAGTTACATGTTACAGTACAGTTTAGTTACATGTTACAGTACAGTTTAGTTACATGTTACAGTACAGTTTAGTTACATGTTACAGTACAGTTTAGTTACATGTTACAGTACAGTTTAGTTACAGTACAGTTTAGTTACATGTTACAGTACAGTTTAGTTACATGTTACAGTACAGTTTAGTTACATGTTACAGTACAGTTTAGTTACATGTTACAGTACAGTTTAGTTACATGTTACAGTACAGTTTAGTTACATGTTTCAGTACAGTTTAGTAACATGTTTCAGTACAGTTTAGTTACATGTTACAGTACAGTTTAGTTAGTTACATTGCTTTGGTCGGCCTACGAGTCCGGAGCGGAGAGTCCTGTAGCTCTAGAATTTCCCCCCACTAGTTTTTATGCATTTGTTAGTCAATATATATATATCCAATATTGTAATATCTCCATATTTTTTTAACAGAAGTGGTGTGCTTCCGCATCGCGCACTGTAGGCCGCATCAGCAACCAATCACCGAGATGCACTCGGAGGGAGGTCGCATCCTCACTGGTGGGCAAGATCACGTGGTCAAGGTCAGTTTCAAATGTAACGCAAATCAAATGTGATATTAACGACGTTCTCTGATGAATAAAAATATAGTTATATAGTTTAGTGTACTAAACGGTACCGGCTATGTCTAAATTAATCTTGAAATGGCAGCATAATGCTGCCGTGTTTGTATGGTGGATGTAGGTTTGGTAGAGTTAATGGGAAGCAGTCATCATTCGCTAACTGAACTGTGTACTATTTTGCACCGTAAGATACAAAACAAATTAAGCAAGGTGCAAGGACGGTGTTCTCATAGATCGATCGACAATCATTTTTACCTTTACAAACGAGCACGCAGTTCCCAGGTAAGTGATTCCTGTGTGACATTCGTCCTTGACAAACAATGATAATGCAGATGCGTTGTCACCCCGGGGTCTGATATGGAATGCCTCATCACCAGTAATAAAGGTCTCTCGATCCCTGCACTCACCAGACTAAACACGGCAGCATTATGCTGCTATTTTACGATGGTATTTTAGCAACACACTGCAGCGTAGCTCTACCACTTATAAATACGTAATTTTGTATTTTGTTGCATTCATACTTTATCAAAAACAGAATGTAATTCATGGTTGTGCCATAACGGGGCAATGTGCAAATCTAACTCTACTGGTGTACTGAACTCTGAAGATCCACAGCGTAATTGCACTATACTAACCCAAAAGCAAAATTCAGTCAATTGGTTTAGTAAGTAATAATTACTAAATGTTTTAGAACGGCAATAGCCTAATGGCTTAGGGGCTATTGTCATGTACCCTAGCACAAGCGTTTTCAGCTTAGAGTGTTTAACCGGAATATTAGTACTGTTTAATAGCATTGCTAATTTTCTTTAAAAAAATATTTTTTATTTATTTATTTATTTACTCTTTATTGCATTAACCTTAACAAAGTTAAAAGTTCACACAGGGCGGACTTAATGCCAAAGGCATTCTCTACCAGTCAACCCAAGGTGTGGTGAGATATTGTGATAGGTGTAGCAATAATGTAATAATAAAAATAAATTATTATTACTGCTTAACTTAACTTACTTAATACTATTCCACGCTGACACGGGCGTTTTACGGTTTGTGGTGAGATATGTGTAAACTAAATAATTATAAAAAAAAACAATACTAAAAATAAAAGCAAATAATAATACATACACATATGTTTAAATACACAATATACATATACACAACATACACATATAAATTATATATATATATATATATATATATATATATATATATATATATACAAATATATATATCCTTACACACACATAGAAAGTCAGAAATTATCACGTACCGCTGGGTAAACGAAGTGTGTTAGACCACAATTTATTATTAATTCTCTTCTGAATAATTATAAGTCTATTTCAGTGAGTATTTATCTGGAGTCATCTGCGTCCATTAACTTACTATATAAAATTGCAAAGGTCGATCTGTCGTCATTTTACTATATCGCAATAATGGACTGGGATACCATAATAGAAAACACATCTCGCAGTCACTGAAACGTAACAATAATTATTTGATGAATTATTTACAGGTGTTTTCTAGTGCAGAACTAAAGAAGCTGTTCACGCTTCACGGACACTGCGGTCCGATCACAAGCTGCTTTATCGATCACGCCACGCCCACTATCGCGGGAAGTGGTTCACAAGATGGCTTACTCTGCGTTTGGGACCTTCATACAGGTCGGTGAACATTTTGCAATAATCAAATTCTTTAAGTAGCAGCCTTTACAAGTTATCGATTCGGGAAATAAATTATATATATTTAAGACACGGCGTTAAAATTACTATAATGTTACTATATATATATATATATATCATATTCCGGGCCGTTGGTTACATGACATATTTTTTATTTTTATATTTAGTAATTTATTGACGGCCACGTGGTTAGATTACCTGGCTACTACATCTGTGTTCGATACACACACAATATTTGTGTATCATAAATTGTTGGTTTACGGGTCTGGGTGTGTTGTGTATATATACCGTGCCCCCGACCACTGCCACCTGAACCTTCATCCGATCTTACTGCACATCCACTACATCGGAATAAGGGATGGGGGCGACGAGTGAGTGCCTCAGTGTTTGCGCAAATGCTTCCGGCACTATAAAATTATTCTGTGCAGTTGATGTCATCTGTCAATAATCAGTAAATATCGCACGATCATCATATCCATTATATATACTGAGTATTAGGAGACCGCTTCCGAAAACGTAGACAGACGATAGTACTAATGACACCTTTGATGATGGGACGGAATAAAAATCGAACCTGATTAAAAAAAGACATTTTTTTAAAACATTTTATTAGCATTATTTACGCTCCATCATGTTAGTACAGCCAAATTAAACGTTACTTTCATAAAAATACATTACTTTACTAAAAAAACCAGCAATGAAACACAAAATAAAAAACAGCTGATGCTCGGATCAACGAACGCCTGGGCTGATGAATGATCTATGTGCCGCTCTTTTTGCGGCGGCCCACCGCAAAAGGAGCGGTTTGGTATGGCGGGATTGATTATTATGTTTAGTTTTGAGACAATTTCGCCCGTGCTTTCGTTGATCTGAGCATCAGCTGTTTTAGATTTTGTGTTCATTGCTGGTTTTTTTAGTAAAGTAAAGTATTTTTTATGAAACTATCGTTTCATTTAGCTGTACTGACATGATGGACCGTAAATAATGAATGTAGAAGTAATGGGCCGCAGGAATCACTTAACATCAGGTGAACTGTGTGCTCGCTTGTTACTCTTAATGCAATTAAAAAAATATATATGACTCCACCATAATATATCTTTAAGGTATTAGGTAATTTTTATAATTTCCTGTTCTTTAGTTATGGAAGAGCAGAGTCTCCGGGCACAAGCATTGTATGCTTAAAAGGAAGCTCCAATCATTACAAATGAAAAAATGTAACTTGTTAAGGAAATAAGAAATATTATTATATTATTTTTATTATCTTTATTATGATAAAAAAGCTATGATTAGAAATTTGAATTAAAAACTTCGTAATGTCCACAGTGTTTAACCGCTTGACCGGCTGGCATTGGATGAAATCTAATTCCGACTAAACGTTTGTACTATTAAAATTGTAACGTTTCCAGGTGCGTGCTTGTACAGTATGCAAGCGCACGACGGCGCGGTGACGTCGCTCGCGTACACCGCCTCGTACGTGGTGTCGGCGGGCGCGGACGAGCGACTCTGCATCTGGGACCGGTTCCAGGGACACATGCTCAACTCAATTCACATCGTGGGTATCGGAAATTTCAAATATGCAAATAAATAAAATCGACGTCGAAAAGCGATTCGCTTAAACGACTATCACGCAAATAAATTGTTGTCATACATCGACTAAACTAGAAAACATACACACTTAGGTACGTTTACAAGTTCGCGCAATGGCGGGTTGGAGGGTGAGATAGGTTATTATGTCGTTGAGGGTGCGATCTTCGCAGTGAATCGCTGGGGGGTTGCGGTTGCTTTCCTTACGAGGACCCCGCGACCTCTCGGCAGCGCTGGTGGGCGACCACCGTGGGGTTTTGGTCAGACGAGGGCTGGTATGAGTAGGCATTTCCCCCAAGTTCAAAAAAAAAAGGTTATTATTTCGTAACATGTTCATCGTCTCATAATTTCTATAAATATGAATTTTGATCGAAACTGTCGTTAGTCTTCGAACTATCGTCGACCAAGCAACTCAATCGGGAAGAAAGTGTGAAAATGGAAAGCCTGTTCCTAGCGGAAGAGATGTCGTCGGCTTACGAGGACTCATGCCCGGGAAAAACGTTAGTTTACATGTGGCACAATCCCCAAGCAGGGCAGGAAACCACTTCAAGAAGACCCACGGCCGATGCGGACTGTTGCAGTGAGTCAACTTTACTTCAGAAATTCTACTAAAGAAGCTAAAGGCTCCGCGTGACTAAGATCATCGCAAGATGGGGTCGAAGAAAGTATGAATGATGCAAAAAATCGAGTATCGCGACGTAATCAAGTTACCAAGCAAGGAAAGTCTGTTCCAAACATAATGGAAGGCAATGATATCATTATCTGTTTACGGGCATGCCTGCTGGTGAAAACGATGGTTTACAATTGGTACAATCTCTTTAAGCATACCAGGGAATAGCTCGAAGACAACTAACGACCGGGGCGTGGGGACCTCTGACGATTTCAGAAATCCTTGTAGCAGTCGAAAAGTTTATATTGGTAGATGCTAAAAGAAGAAACAACTCGATGAAATTTTCGGTGGAGTATCAGAAACGACCATTTTTATATGACTTCTTTGTAAAATTCCGTTCACTAAAGTCATGTTGCGCTGCCTGCCCCTGTATAAATAAGGCAGGCTTCGATATTTTTATTCAGTGGCTGATCTGAAAAATGAAAAAACTGCATAGGAAGAAATTTAAACCGATAAAGATATTAAGGGCGCAATTTCGGCGCATTTTTTACAGACAAAATATATTTTTTTATGAAGGGGTGGGTTGGGTTATTAGCTAATTGAACGGTCTGAAAAATGTATTAGTTTTTCAGGTATATTGAAAAGGATAAATAATTTTGGTTTAACTCTTTGCCCCCCCCCCCCCTCATTCCCCTTTCTTAAACATAAAAACGCTTCCTCATATATAGATAGGATTCGTTATTGAACATCTCATGCAATGTTGTTCATGTGAACTAAACCAATAATTTACGGTTTTAAAGTATTTAAGAGTTATCTGGTTTTCTTTATACATCTGCCTTGAACACTTTGTCATTATTATGCAATTGTAGCACCAAAGGATAACTGTGTATCGGACGGACAGAAATTATCAATGACCTAATAAGACGATGATTTTGAATATTCGTGATAATGTCATGTCAATATTGAAAAAAATATTTTTCCACCTTTACAGTTTTATTTTTGTACAGGAATTGTTTTCGTGATTAAATTGAAATACCATTTACAGGCATATATTATTCACTAGTACATAAACATGTCTGCATACATTCTCTTGATTGACATAAAGACATTGTTTTGATCTTTACAATTTCATTGAATATCAATTGAACCATAAGCCAATTATCAGTATCGTAATCCTAGACCATTATTTATTGATATCATTATTTATTATAAACTTTCGCGCAGGAACAGCACTCGTTCGTCTCTTTCCCTATTCCTATTTAATATATGAAATAAGATTATAAGACGATCACAAACACGGGAAATACATGCATAACACACACGGACTCGTTATATAGCAGCCACGTACTGTAAAGGTCTCTGGACCAACAGCAATACTCACACAAAAAAATCGATCAGGATATGTGTGCTCCACAGCAAGGAACTTTATTTTCTCGTCGCTCGATGGATGGTTTGTATTTCGTATCATGTGATATCATAATTGAGAAAAACAACAGTGTACTCAGATTCGAAAACCGATAATTTACAATGATAAAATTTATTTTACATATTAATTTTAAACATTTAATTTTATTATTACTATTTTGTTTGTTACGAATTGATAGATTGATATAAATTGATATTTTATTATATTTTATTTTTAATTCATTTTATTATTTACTTTATTGTTAATATGTGCCGATACATGCATTTGTTTAGTAGCATGCTGATGCATGCATGTACATGCTTCTAAATTCTATAAAACTAATTTGTAACTGGTCCTATTAAATAACTTGCTTGTTCCGACATCGCCGGACACATCTCAAAAATTGATTTCAACACAGGGAAAGGCTCAAAACCGTTTAAAATTCCTGTTGCTCATGATATATCTCCCACTGGGACCCTCTAATCACATTTATAATTAAGATCCAGCAAAAAGAGCAGATTTACATTTCGTATTTCTATATTTCTCAGTCACGCATGGAAGAAATGATAAAACATTTTATGTTGTCCATAGGGTCTTAACTATATGAGTCGCATGCTGCCTCTAACTCATACATTACTAGTAATGGGTGACCGGAGTGGACTTATCGCATACGACCTTAGTAGTGGAGATGTTATACGAAGGGTGTTGCTCGGTAAGATTATCTTTATTTATTTACATTTAACAACAAGTACCTAGAGACTCTAGTTATTAATAAAAGTCGAATAATATCTATTTACATGAGTCACGGTGCAGCAACAGCAACACGAACTGAATGAAAAGACCACGCCTCATAGTGCATGAGTCAATCTTATTATATCAATTATCTAATATTAAAAACTCTGATTTATAGTGGAAACCGGAGATCCAATTACTAGTCATGGGGCAATCATTAGATATATGCAGGTTGATTCGTTACCGAAGATAGATGGTCCATGGATCGCAATAGTTACTGTCGGATAAACTATGTGTTTGTTCGTTCATCCAATTTCTCAAAATGTAGTAATAAGTTGATTAAAATAAATTTTCATTAGTACAAAAGTATTTACAGAAGTAAAGGAGATGAATGAGGACACATTTTCACACAGCACTTAGCAAATATTTCGGTCCACAGAAGAATTATGAATATACATTTTTATACTCAGAGTGCTAAGAAAGTATCATTCAATACCAGTTATCTGCACAGAATGTCTGTGTAAAATACCACAGATCACGCTGTCGTTTCGTATGGTGGCTGAAAGAAACCGGATGTCTTATAACCAGGGCCGAATCATTTTATCTTTGGCCGCACGGTTGACATAGTCTCAACTTAACCGTGCGCTCGTTTCCGTCATTCTTCGTTATACAAAAAACAAAAAATCAAGGACAGATTCTGTTCATGATTCATCATACAAAACTGAAGTACACAACGGTTGGTGATACCATGTGCTGTAACTAAGCAATATAATAAAATAATATTGATTATTAAATGGAAATAATTTAATTTTGTCATTACTTTATATTTTACTGATGGTTTTATTACATATAAAATAAATTGCAATTTATTTCATTATATAACTCTTGTTACAGGGCAAAGCGACGGTTGCATATTAGTGCGCCAAATACTGCCACTCAAAGATGCCATAGTGTGCGACTACGCGAACCAGTTGCGCATAGTACGTTTCCCCCTAGTATCTAACTTGTCAAACATGAAGAACGAATGACAAACAATATAATTAATTGACATATATTTAGTGAGAGACTACCTCGGACAATCTAACTGTTTTTCATGACACCTTTTTTGTGTGTTCACATTACTAAACAATTGACCGGGTGTACTTTATTAGTTTAAAACTTTAAATTTTGTACAATTCTTTCCCCTAACTAAGCTTCAATGTTACGAAAATACGTGTGAACAGATTGATTCGTAGTTTGCTTATTGATATAAATTGGATTAAAATAGATCCGAATATTGTTATACATCCCTCTCGTAGTCTATATTTTTAAGGATGATATTTGAAGTATCATATTGTTTTTAATAATAAAACAGTATAAAATAATACAATCTAATATAAATAGATTTATCAGCTTTGTTTAACTGTATTTTTGTATTTCGTGAAAAAGTGCATGCTCATACTAAGTTTGCCTTTATTCGACATTTTTACCTTATGCCGTATCAAATTATTGTAAAAACATACTTCTTTGTTTTAATTACATTATATATTTAAAGTAAGTATATAATAAATGGTGAAAGAGAAATAATTTACACACATTACACATTTTGCTCTCTGCGTAAGAGACCTCATAATGCTTTCCAAAATTATTTGTTGAATAAAGAATCCTATTTATGTTACGTCACTTAAAGTCACAAATAGTTATTAAGTTCTAATTGTAGCTTAATTTTTAACATAATCTCGATGTATATATTTATTATATTCCACGTTGCCATTTAATGGCAGTTGTCTAAGATTCTAACGAAATATTATTAAGCTGTCTTGAGTGAAATTTTCTAAAGCTTATAGAGATTACATATAAAATGTTATATTTAGAAACAAGATACATTAACGGCCTTATAAAATAAGAGCTTCAATCAAAAATAAGACTAAAAGTCGGATCACGTACAAAATCAAATCGAAATCCATACATAGAATACCATGTAAATAGATATAATGTAAAATATAATTACACCTAATGTTACCCTTAGTTGTTCGTACTTATCATCTTGTCAAACAAAGCCGAGTAAGTCATTTACATAATCATATCGTGTCTCCGTGAATATTATAAATCGTATTAATTCAAAATTAGCTATCCCACCGGTTATCGGTCGTTATGTACCTTCCCTACATTTATTTCGTCTTATTCTTGATGGAAGATTTCATTTCGTCAGATACCTACCATGTATTTAGGAATAATTATGACAGATTTTTTAAAAAACTATATACTAAGGTACATCCTTGTTATAATTATCTGAGATATTTGTTGCTAAAGAGTATATAAGTTCTAAAGAAAAGTTCACAAGACAAATATAATATTATGTAGTTGTTGCTTTATTTATATAACTTTTAAATTATATCGAAAATCGTAATTAGTATGAATGTAATTCGTAAGAATTAGTTGTAACAGAAGAAATATTTTTGCACGTCACGATGATAAGGAGACATGATAACTTTTTATATATGATTGCCTTTAAAAAGGTCGAACGACACAAGTCGACTTATTTTAAATATGTTATTTATTTAACACTATTTATAAAGTGGCCATTGGGTTTTATTTAAAACAGATAGTTATTTTGTGATCACTATAAATTAAATCTCATAACTCATTTGTATAAGAAATTGCTTGGTCTTAATTATTTATAACAAGATTATTAATTTATAGTCATAAGACAATTTGGTTTAAAACTATGAAGTTTTAAACAAAATAGTTGTGTAAACTTGGGTTTTTGAACATGCGCATACACATGATTTCATGTTATTGGGTCTTTCAAAATGTATTTATTTATCTAACGTATATTGCAGCTCTTCATGAAAAGCTAACTATTGTCATAAATATTTATACTTTTTATTAAATATTTCGTTAAAAATGTATGACTTTTATTTTGTGTGCTATCTATGTGGTGTAGTAATCATTTCTACTATTAAAAAGTTAATTAACAAAATGTTACACACGTTTTATTCGATAATAAATTAATATTATTCGCAGACTACATTTCTATCATAGTGACATCAAACAAGAAGAATCATACAATTAAATATAACGAGAATGGCGTTACAATGATATTATACGATTCATATAATAGTTTAACAGTTGAAAATAATTTTCCGTTCGATTATAAATTCATAAGGGCCATTCTTTACTTTCGAGGTGTTATGATTGATATGTTATTAGTTTTATAGTAGGTGATTCTAATAGATACAACAAAATAGTTTTAATACACAATCACAAAATTGACAAAATATATAATTTCCGAACGGAACACGTTCAGAATGCACTGTAACGTATATGTATTTCGTATGATGGAGCATTTCCTGAAATATGGCATTTTCATCATTTGACGTAATCTACCGTATCGATTAATGTTTAACATTATTGTTTTTTCAATGCACGTTATACATTATCGGGTGATAATATTCTAATAATTAGTTCGATCGAACTCGAACTTTGGGTGTCTGTATAAGTTTCTTTTTAGATACGGAGGCACAAAAGACGAAAGCTTATAGAGTTGTTGACCCGGTACCTAACTTGAATTTATATCTCAGGAAGCCGACAAATTTCTTTCGTATATTTTTTTATGAAAAATTTCATATCATCAGCAAATAGTAGACAAGTTTGAAAACAAGTTTAAATATCATTATAAATAATAGGGGAACTTAAAGGGATACTTGAGGAACTTCAGATGGAATAAGATTGCAAGAAGACATATAACTGTCAAGGACTACGACAACGGCTTGTAAACGATTTTGAACATTCGATGTGAACCAATGGTAAAGTTCTCCTCTAATTCAATTCAGTATTTTTAAACATAAGGAACAGCAGCGGATAGTCAATTCGGTAGAAAGCCTTGCAGTCGGTACAGATGAATGGTTGTCCATTCCCTCCGAAACCAAATCGTTGAAAAGTATTAAGCTAGACATAGGTGATTGATCTTTGATGAAGATGTTTTTGGAGATTATGGGAGTTTTTCAAACAAATATATAGTTCCTAAACAACACGTTCCATTTTCCTTTGCTGTGATATAATTTAGAGATCGGCCTAAAGTTATAGAACCTTTTATGTGTATCGGGGAAACATATGCCAACTTCCATTTTGAAGGTACTACACCTTCTCAAAATTATCTTTTAAGTAATAGGGTTATTGGTAAGGATGGAGCCTTTGCCAATGTTTTAAAAATGTAGGTGAAAGATCATCCAACCAAGCGATATATTAATATCTTTTAGCAGTTTGTATACAACGCTAGTACAATACGATACCGAACAGATATCGACTGAGCTTACAGAAAAAGCCCAGTCATCGGTAGTTAGCATCACTGGTGTAGTATTTAAGAAATTTAATAGAAAGTAAGAAGAAAACGGCCTCGCTCGTGTCACACGTAGTATAGTGATAAGTCACGAACCAGAGAATTGAGCTATTTTTCCTGTTGCTCTTGATTTTCTTTATGGTTGATGAGCCACTGTTAGCCCGACGGTTTTTACAGCTTCACCGGGTCGAAAGGTGCCCGAGCGCTACAGCCAGAGCCATGACCTTTATTTATGGGTAAACAGCACAAGGGGAGCCTCGGCTTGAGAGAAGTGCATGGCTGCACTCTTGGTGGGTTTAACTTCGATCCTCCTTATCCGAAACCACTTCTTTAACTTATCGGCTGCGGATTAAGGCGCTTACATAGTGTCTAGTTTTTATCCAGATGCTTAGAGGACGGTGTGAACGGCAAAAATGGCTAGCTGGCCGCGAGTGGTCGGTATGTAGTTAGTGTAGTGTATAGAGGACGGGATCTAAAACTAAGTCTTGTGGGACTCCGGCTCCGATGTCGTTGAAGGTCCGATTACGCAGAAAGTGTCGTATGATTAGTACAAGTCGATCTGGCGCACCGAGCTTATAGTTTGGATATGCGTACGTTGTGTCAGACCTTATAGAACGCTTTTGCCACATTGAAAATACTGCTACTGCTGTGAAAAAGCGGAGAATTTAAAGGACATGGGCCACTCTCCATACATTGCACGGCCAATTAAACGAAGTTCAAGGACAGTAATGAAATTAAGTTTAAATAACAGATTATATATCCCTTTAATTATAAACAAATTAAAATCAATATTGTTCATGGGGTACAGAGATATTTAAAAAATAAGATAAGAATTTTAGGTTATATCATATGATTTTGCTGTCATACACTGACACTTTAACATCATCATCAGCTTAATTATTATTTATATCACTATACTTTATGACAAAGATCTAATTCAATGACCGCCAAGACTTTAATGACAAATTTTATAATAAGTATATGTAAAAATGAAATGTTTTTTTCTATGGATATTTCATTAGAGTCCTTGAGAGCACGAGTAGCATGGGCTGAAAATGGCCCATGTCCTTTGTTGGAAAAGGTCGATGAGAACCTGGGCAATTTGTCCATGAACAGAAGCGGGGGCGTTTTGATTGCTGCGAGGCACTGGGGCTTTGCTGTGAGGAAGCGGGAGATTGCTGTAAGACAGCGGGGTGGGCGTAGGAAACGACTGAGGCTTTTCAGCCTGAGGTTTGTTCGTTCAGCTCACATGAAGTCAATTACAATTAATCAGTTGCATTTTTTGATTTGTATTGTTAGGGTTCAGTTGTACATATGTCAAATAAAAATATATTGCTTTGTAAAGAGGAAGAAAATTAAATAAAACATGTATTGTAATAAAGATATAAATTTATTTAAATCTTACCAAAACTATTAAGTACCAGCATAATCCAAGATATAATGCCAAACAAAAAAGCTTAAGGTATATTGGACCCAGAAGTAACCATACATTAAACAACAGGAATGTAAGTTTCATTGTCGTAGTCATCTTACATTGAACCATAACAACCATTTTGGGAGTTCCGTATGCCGTACTAATATTATCAGCGAGTATAGGACAATTCGACCCAAATATTTCAGTATTTATACACCCATCCCCTTTCCTCTTGTCACTTCTTACTAGTCTGTACAGACTCACAATAGTAAACTATATTTTTCGCGGTTAATATTTCCTGGTTTTTTTACTGCACATTGTGGAAATTTTATTATCTGGATAAACAGGACCAGTGGACGATGAAATCATATTGTAAGTTTTTGAATGATAAGAAAACATCGACTTGCTTTAAAGTGTTTTGTTGATGACGTTGTGTAAACCAAGATAATTAAAAGCACACTTGTGACAGATCAAAACTTAGGAATTTCAATACAACAGAATAACAATTTTGTTTCACACAATTAAAAAGAGGTTTAGGTTATCTTCTATTGTCTGAACATAAAGGTATAATACCATTTAATAATGACGATGATAAATTCACGGATATAGTGACGACACGAAAATTCATTGTAATTGCATTTTTTTTTTAAATTTGGCGTTACTTTATTGCAGAAATTTAAGTCTGATGTTAAATAGTACGATATATAGGAAATATTCAGTATTTTGCATGCATTTACTGATAATTTACGCCATTACATATAAAGAAAAACATACAATAAAAATAATATATTAATATTATATAATTGCTTGGTAAATTAGTAACTCTTATCATCGTAGTCATCATAAATGTATATAATTATTAAACTAGAACACTGCAAGGAATGTAAAATCTGTAACAGATTTTGTCTCTTGTAAATGCCAAAATAATAACAAATATAATATAAAAATAAAGAAATGTGGAAAGACTGAAAAGCTTCAGAATACACTGTTGTATATGGTAAATATAAATTAGATTCTAACATTAACTTGGAATAACCACTTTTACTTATTGTATGTGGATGCAGACACGTTTCCACCATGCCCGGTCCAATTAGTGTGGATGAATTTGCCGGGTTCGCCAAGCAACTCGTATGTATGAGCGCCGAAGTAGTCCCGTTGTGCCTGTATGAATTAATAAAAATAATATAATGCCATTTCGGAATGTCGCATGCTAAACACAAACTCATGAAAATATCAGCTGCTTCTCTTAGTAGATCGTCTGGCACAAAGCAATAGGATTTGATTATGGTTTAAATCGACTTGTGTACGACGACGAAGCCTACGAATACGACGGAGCATTTTTAAGTTGCGGAATTGTGAACTTGGGAGTGAAAAAAAAATACTAAATTATTTTTCCTTTTCAAATAATTCACGTGAAAGACGATCAGATCATTCATTTAGCATAAATAGATAAGTATACCTTCATGAACAAATGTGTTGTATTATCCTTGTCGGATAAATAAATTCATTTTTGTAAACAGGGTGGGCGATTTAAAATATCGATGCCCTCGTTATACAGGGCAGCCAGAGCAACACGACTCTTTTGGACTGGAGCATTGTCGTGAAGAAGCAGGACACCTTTCATTACTTTTCCCTTTCTTTTTATTTCATCTTTTTTTTACTTACTCCATAATTGTCGCTTAGTATACTGATTTTTCACTTTGTAATCGGTTAATAGCATTTCTTCTATCCCATCAAAGATCTGCTTAATAATATGATAATTACCTGCAGTAAGTTAGCAGGCAGTAAGCTGGAAGTGTAACCGTCGTAGAATGCTAGGGCTGCAGAGAATGTAGGCGCGGGTACACCGGACAACGCAGATTGCGCCACTACACGACGTAGAGACATTTGGGAAGCGGATACATGCTTCGAAAAGTATGGGTCAAGCATTAGGTTGCTCAGGGCCGGATTCTTTGTGAACGCTTCCTGTTGAAGGAAATTTAATGTTTAGATTTTTTTTATTTTTAATACAATAGGTACTTGCAACAATATTTAAATCGTTTGTGTAGGATTTTTGCGATAAATATTAGAAATATTTTCAATAAAGTTGAGACATATTAATTTTTATTCGGTTTAACTATATTTCAAGCTGTATGAATTGAACAGAGGTAGGTATATTCGAAATTTCTATTTAGAATTCTAAAGAAAGAAGAGAAAGTAATTAAGAAAAAATAAATATAAAAATTAATTTTATTATAATTAATTGTAGACAATTTTTGGATGACTCATATTGTTTTACGTCAGACGAGATATTCTTCCAAATAACTTTTCCTTATATAATCGCCTTCTACTTATTTATGCTGACCTCTCCATCCACCAGCACCTAATACTTCCAAACGAATAACCTCTGATACATGAACGATTCTTTTTGGCCAACAATGTCATTCGTAAGTCCTCCCGTGGGATTGTTTTTGATTTGATTGGAAGTTCTCGGTTTCCTGGACACGTTTTCTGTTATGTTAAACTTCTTGAAATGCTTGTAAGCATTATATATTGAGATAGCAATAGCTAGTTTTTGGTTTAGGCGAGTTTTTTTGATAATGTCCGCAAAAATAGACAAAATTGACAAAAAATAAGAGGGTTGTTTTTTTTAATTTTAAATTTGTAACATTAAACTTTCTTTAATTGGGTGGACTGCAGCAAGCATATGGAAAAGGTTTTTGATTTATTTAAAAAACGAAAATATGGTCTCAACTATTGCTAGATACATGTCTTTATTATTTTCATTTTAATACTATGACATTAGTTTAAATCTTCACTATTGATAATACTATCAATACAGTTGTATGTAGCATGTATCAGTAAATAGGTGTCTTAAATTATGTGACCACAACTGTATGTAGCCATCCTAGGCTGCATAAACATGTTAACATTCTGCAATATTGCAGTATTCAAAATATGATAAGATAACACAACTGCAGAGTGCCACAGCGTCAATATCCTAATTATTTATTTGGATATACGGTGAACTCTGAGCATGGGTAACTTACACAGTAAAAGTAAACATTGCTCACCTTGATGTTTGCTAAGAAGGCGCTTCTAATGATGCAACCGCCACGCCACATCAAAGCGATGCTGCCATAGTTCAAATGCCACTTATTGACCTAAAATAGATTTATTATGATATATTTTATAAAATGAGAGAGAATGAGAGAATTTACAATACTCTCGACTTGAGACAAGTTAGATAAAGTAAATAATATCGATATTATTGTTTTTCTGTTTTACAAAATTTTAAAAGGTAACTTTAATTACCTCAGCAGCCTCCCTCAGCAGCATAAATCCTTGCGCATAAGAAATCACTTTGCTAGCGTATAGAGCTTGACGAAGATATTCAATAAATTCTCCATTGTCACCATTAAATTTTACTGTTGCCTTTGACAGAGTTTTAGTCGCCATGACACGTTCATCTGTTCGATGGTAGGCCATATAGAAAAAAAAATATATATTTAACAACTTAACAATCAGAGCATTAATAAAGAAGATTTTTCTTATGTTAAAAAATTCATAGAAATATGTAGGAATATTGTTTTGGTTTCCCTGTAGGTTATCGATTTGAGCCACTTTGTTAGTTACGGGAATGTAATTGATGTATATTTATTTTTTATCTAATAATTTGTTAATACCATAAATATTGGTTGAGTCAAGTACTGCCATCGGCAAACCAAGTATTGACCATTTTTGATTCTGCAAATTTTCCTATTATAAGTTTGGTGAGGGTTGAGATTTACGTGATTGCAGTACTGTTGTTAACCTGTTCTCCAGTACTGAATCTTAATTGCTTGAAATACATAGGTCTTAGCATACAATGTTGACCTCTTTCTTTAATTCTTATCTCTAGAGAAAAATCTGATGATAGTTTTATAATAGGATGGCTACATACTATGAGCTGTGCACTTCAGACTTATACAAATAGTAGTACAATTCCTACAAAAAGCAAAGTTAATTTGTTAATTGTCTCTATTTGACAATATTTCTTTTGTGCACTTGATACAAAAAAAAGTATCAAGAAAATATTTTTCTATATATATAACATATCACTCCAACATACTTCCATTTCAGATGTATTTTAAAATTTTACCTTTTAAAGAAGAGAGGCAACGAGCAAAGACAGCTTCACCAATTAGCGTCACAGGAACTCCATACTCAAGTGCACTAATCACAGTCCACTTGCCTGTACCTTTTTGACCAGCAGCATCATTAATCTTAGGTAATAAATACTGACCTATAAAAAAGACATGACCAATTAACAAAAAGTTACACTCATATTTCATAACATGTGACATCTGAAAGACTATAAATATATAAAAGAAAACATTTTTCTATTAATTTTGACCCAAATTGTTCTTGGACTTCCTTTTTTTTATTAAGTGCCCTGTTGTGAAATCGTCACATTTAAAGTCACCAATTAAAGTCTTTTACTACAGTGGTTAAGTCTGAAGACCTTTCGCAGATATTTTTATTATGTTTAAGTATCAGCAAAGACTGACATAGTGACAAAAAAGCATAGCAATTGAAATTCAACTGAGTGTACTTTCATATACAACTGAATTTTTCACATGTAATTTTATTTCACTATACCAATTTCAGGTGTAGGCGAAAGTATATCATCAGTTCATGTCATCTGATACTAAACTAGTTCTGCCATCAGAATTCGAATCTATGTTAGATATTAATATTATAGAAATAAGCATAGAAAGGAAGATGTTTCCTAAATAAAACTACAAACCACACTAATACATAACATACCATCAGATTCCTTGAATTTTAAAATGTCAGCAGTGATGTCAATCAAGAAAGAATCCAAATCTCCTTTGCTCCAGTCAGCAAAAATATTTGCTATTTCATTTTGTTTAAGATCTGTAAAGTCATTGATAAAAATATATCAATATGATTCTAACTTTACAATCATTCACATCTATTTGATATTTAATGACTTGACAAAACAAAAAATGTCATATTTATTTAGCTAGGATGATACAACAAAAATACTCACTAAGGATATCCTTCATTATGTGATAAGCTTCACAAATTAGTTGCATGTCACCATACTCAATGCCATTATGAACCATCTTCACAAAATGCCCAGCACCACCTTCACCCACCCAATCACAGCATGGTTCATTATTTACTTTTGCACAAATAGCCTAGAATATAATATATACAAATAATAACATGAAAAATGGTGCAATAATGATGCTGCTTACCCTGAAAACTACTTAATTGTGTTATTATCAAATCAAGAAGGTGTTGGACATTGTTAATGTCATCCTCAGCTCAAAAGTGACTATTTTTTGGTTCAATCTACACAAAATGTGCTCTTAGTGTTTTAAGGCATTAAATATGTTTATATAAATATATAAACATTTGTATATAAATATACAAATGTTTGGTGAGGGATTTAATGCTATTAATTATAATAAGCCTGCATTGCACTGTCACTGTTGCACTCGGCCATCTTCTCTATGGGTACTGGAATGTTTTTAAATTACAATAGCCTAACAAATCTTCCTTTTACTAACAATAAATATTTTTCAATAACCTCAAACAAATATTAAATCATTTTATTTAATATATACTTCTTATATCAGCACTCAGACCATACAAATAAATACTGGCATTTCATTTCAGCCTTTAAGGGTGACATCACATATGCATCTAAAATCTTTGTTAAGGGTGGATGTGGGTGTTTATGGGTTACACTCATCACTCACCATCAGGTGAACTATGTGCTTGGTTTTTTTGTAAAAGAATTAAATATATTTCTTCTTACTTGGAATATAGGTTTAACAGCAGGCCATGCCTCAGGGTGACCACCAGGCATAAGAGAAGGTCCATAACGTGCTCCATCCTCTCCACCACTAACCTGTGTAATAAATCAAAAGGATTAAAAACAAGTAACTCAGTACTTAGTAACTGCAAATAGTACTGTTAACGAACTAAAATGTTATAGTATTACTTATTCAATTCTGATTTATTACTATGAAGCTACTAACAGTTTATAATTTCTTATATAAAGATATAAGAAACATAAAGGTTGAATTCTTGAACTCACCCCCATTCCAATATATAAAATTCCCATTGAAGATAATTCCTTGCACCACTTCTGTGTGTTAGTGTACTCAGAGTTGCCACCATCAATTATAATATCGCCTTTGTCTAGCAATGGTACCAACTTTTTAACAAATTCATCCACCGCTGAGCCCGCTGTAAAAATGTAAAAAAAAATGTTATTTGCAGATCTAAAACACATTTAAACTAAATATATTAAGTAGCCATAATGAAAGTAAATAGAAATTTTTCTTTAACACTACTTTAAAGGTTGATTACAGCTTTATAGTGTATATTGTCACCTATTAAAATCATGGCGCTCATTTATTTGTTATAAATTAAAAACTTTACATTCAGCAGGTTTAAAGACAAACTCAAATCAGGTAAAACATTATTATATATTCACTGTAAAGTTGCATACTCAAATAATTTTAATAGTTTTCCAATTTAAATCAGGGTTATTTAGAAAGCAGTATTAGTTCTATTACATACAATTTTATGCTTTTATAAGACTACAGAAGTTTATATTTACATTGCCACAGAACAATGGTTTTTAAAATTCTATCTATCCCATATTATATTTTGTCATTATATATGTAATATTTTGGTGTATTTAATATGATAAGATTGACCTATAGGTAGATTATTTAAAGTTTTTAATTTGTACAAGATCTTGTAGACCTTATAGTTATGTCTATGATATGTAATGGCCTGATGGCTCTAAATACAATATAACTTACCTTTCACTAGAAGCATAACTTTCCTGGGTTTTTTTAATTTCTGCACCATATCTTCCAAAGATTTTGCTCCAATTATGTTTGTTCCCTTTGCCTCATTGGCAAGAAAATGTTCCACCTGGTAAAGATATAAGATCTTAGCACACAGATAAAATTGTTGTAAATGATGATTGTAATTTGAATCAAATCATATTACTTTTCATAGTTGCAAAGTGTGTATTACTTTTATGTTTTTGTTAAGTCATAAGTTTTAGAGAAGTTGATTTGTAATTAATTCAAAATAATTCCTCATTAGAGACCTATATTAACTAGTAGATTTATTATGATGGTAATACATATATTAAAGTATACTAAATCCAAAAACCTATTATAAATACCTTCTCAACAGTTCTGTTGTATGCACAAACTACAAAGCCCTTAGAATCCATATTAAGAATTAGATTTTGGCCCATGACAGCCAGGCCAATAAGAGCAATATCAGCTTTAGATCTAAAATAAGAAATTTTAAGGAATATTATATAATTAGTATTGATTGAATATAACAAATTGTACATAAATGTATACAAATTATAAATTAAATTTTAAACATTAATTAAATGCAAGGAATTTATTACAGTTCAAAATGAGTTAATACGACATTAAGTACTAGAGCAGATCCAAAAGGTATACCAATTTAGTTCCATACTAATCAGAACATCTCATTAAGAGTGTAAAATTTTAAATCTATAGCATTATAATCTATATAGTCATTCAACTATTACATGATAGTTAATAAACTGAAGCGGTGATTCCAGAATCCTTCCCAACACAACTTAGCACTTTTTCAATCAGTGTGGTGACAAACCTGTACTGTATTATCTGGTGGAACTGGTGATCAAATGTGAGCTAGTCACTGCAAGCCTGATTCAAATCAGGAGTTAATCCAGTGGCATAAAAAGGGTGGTATTAAAAGTGTCTCAATCAAGTTGCTGGTTGCTACAGTTCTTTGGGCTTGTGAAGGAAGTTTACTCTAATTTTAAAGACCACTAACCTAAGTTCCCCGTATACTACAGTTATTGAAAAATATTATGCTTCCATATTAGGGAACATCTTATAAAGCTATTAAAATGAATAGATAGGATAAATAGAACAAGGTAGTGCTATAGCCCAGACTTAACCCCTAGTTTATCTATGTTTTTAAAAGTTGCCGAAGTATGAAATACATCTCTGATTTGTTTCAAATATCATATGGCACAGCTCATAACTTTTGACATACACCTTGAGCTTAGAATTTGTCAGTTGTACTTTGCTGTGTGTTCAGGAGTATCAAAATACACAATTTTACTTAAATCTAACTAAACCTAACCTAGCATTCAACATGTCTGAACCAAAATTTTATAAATTATGGAACGTTTTTTCAGTTCAATATTTTTGTACCAGTCTTTTTTTCTTATTAAATAATTAGGTTTGTTAAATTAAGTGAACACATTTTATTTAATAATTTTTTAATTTAGCTTCTTATATTTGCAAATAGCATGTGACATTCTTATTGTTTTTTTGTAAGGAATATTAGCAATGCTATTAACAATACTAATATTCCGGTTAACTATCCCAACTACCTGAAAATGCTTATGCAAGGAGACGGTTCACGACAATAGTCTAATGGTGGATTTTGACCTACAACCTTAAGTGCGGCAGACTACACCTTAAACCATTATGCTATTGACGTTTCTATAGAATATCTGGGTACTTACAATGCCTAGGCAAAGTATGTAAGTAAAGTCTCATATTTCATTCATTGCAAGCTAGTTTTTGGCATTCTATAGATAGATGGCTTTTTCTACAATGCCAGTAGCATATACACACCTGTTACTGGTGTGTATATACTACAGGCAAGGTGGTGGTGGTGTATGGTATTTCATATAATATTTAAAGTGATATGATTAGGGTCATTAACTATAACTTAAGATATTATACTGACTGGACACCCATGGTACAAAAACAAGTCACTGATACAGCACATACACATTACTCATGCTGGACTTAAGTTCACCTTCAAATAACCTTGCCCAACCAGGTAACCAAGGTGACCTGTCATTGTAACTAATGTAATTGAACTTATTACTAAGCACATTTCTTGTATCAATTATTTATATATGCTGAATAATCTATATATTTTGTGTTGTGAACCTAAAATTATAACGGAAAAAAAATAGTTTGTCAATTTATAATGAGCTAAAATGGAGTATACAACTATTTCAGTTGTATCAAAATTAATAACTTTTCATTTATTTAAGTGTTTATATATAAATAAAAAATAACCACAATTACATTAGCGAGTCCAAGCATTCATTTCGCGATATACTTATCCTGTTAAACTAGCAGTGGTGATAACAGGTAAGCATGACATTGAAATTGCATAAATAAGCGATAGGAGTAGGCACGATGAATCAAAAACCGATTTGTTATATTTAATCGTACTATCAGCATAAAATATAAGTAGTATATTTGCAATAAATTTCAGTAATAAAATCAAACTTTATTATAATTATAAATATAAAACACAATAAGTCAAAGATATATAGGGGTTAAAAAAATTAGATTACTTACTCAGCCATTTTTTAATAAAAGATATAAAACGCAAGCTTTGCAGAATAACGCTACAGTTCAAAGATCAAGCAAGGGGCACAGAAACTAAGAATGAGTCGAAACGCTATACGCTAGAACTCTTTGGCTGCGAGGTGCGGAATGAGAACATGAGAATGTATAAAATTATAAACCATCGAGTTTAGTTTCCGTACCACAGGTTAAATAACAGATTAAAGTAATATAGATTATATATGTGCTTATAAATGCAGCAAGATGAGGTCTCTCGATTATTAAATCATTTTAACATACACTACGAAACGATAAATACAATTACGACTAGATCACTGTGGCCCATAGAAATTATCATTTTATTTTAAAACCAATCATGCAGGGTGATCCGATCAAGACTTTGTCTAGGAAGTCACATAACAGTTTACGTCGCCCACGCGAGTTGCAGATGTAGAGGATCATTCACTTTCTCTGTTGGTTTTTTCGCTCATCTCTCATCCGGTCCACAATCAGGTTATTATTATCCTCTTATTGGTTAATGATCCTTACACCGTTACTTATTCTATCGCTAACGTTGTGATTCAGGGAATTTTCGTTTCAACCTCTGTGGTAGTCAGAAAAACCGGCAAATTCTAGTCTTGGTTTGATCGCTTCTGCAGGGTGGCGACAAGCTGAAATCGAAAATGTTATCAGGTTTTGGCCGCGGCATGAGTGGGGTACAAAAACAAGTGGTTCTAAAATGGAGTATATGTCTGCCTAAAGGTCCATCCAAAGAATTATTCTTATGGTCGAAGCACATTGACAGAGTTGGCTCCCTTCCGGAACCCGTGCTTTTTTCGTTTTTTTTGGGCTGATGGCTGCTGTTAACCCGAGGGCCTTTATAGTTTCACCGGTTTTAGAGGTGACTGAACGCTTATGGCTCGAGGGCGCCCGACAGGGCCGGGAACCCGTGCATTTAATCTTTCTCTAAGGCAGGTCTATGGAATTTTGGTTAGATAGTGTTTCCATCTCTGCATATGTTCTCATGACCCGCTGACCCATTCCACAAAGGGGAAAGCTATTTAAGTGATTAGGAAAGTGAGCGCCATGTCAGAGGGAACTCACCGCCGAGTGTGTCAGAGTTCCATGCCGGATGCCCGATTTCTGCAGAACTTTGTGCACAAAGAAGTTCTTTCCCTGGATATATTAGTTATGAATGCTCTATCTAAAATGCTTAAGCTTCTTCCTTTCGTTGCACCACTTGTAAATATATTTTTACACGAAAACAAGCATGATGGATACATGTTCATAAATATTTTGACATTAAGTTATTTTATTGCGTGTACACTCGTGAGAGAAAAAATCGACTCACGCCGTACGCCTGTGGTATGGTATTCTCGTAAAAAAAATGTTGCTCAGATTTAGTTTTTGCCTCTAGTAGATTTAAGGTTAGTTTTCAAATGAGATGTCATTAATATTAATAAATTGTTTTTTAAAAATAAAAAATATACATTTATACAATATTCGTCTTAAACTCTAAAATTAGGAAACATTTACTCTATAATAAATACCAGGAGTGCAATGAAGACGAGGTAATACCAGCACAGTATGTGGATGATAGTGGTTACTTCGCGTCGTCAAGACAGGTTACCAATGCAGCAAGGAAAATACAGCGCCTACTGGCCTGGGAGTTAGACAAATGGCGGATGATCTTCAACGTTGGCAAGTTAACCGCTTTTGGCATCGGCAGAACCAAACAACTCCACTCTAGGTGTATGGGCAGAACGTCGAGTGAAAAACACTACAACATACCTTGGATACCGGATAGATTGCTCTCTCCAAATGGTCCCTCAAGTCGAATATGCGATTCGGTAAGCCAAAACGGCGAGAGCGAAATTTTATCCTCTTCTGGCATCCAAGCTCTCGATCAAGACTAAAATAGGTATTTACGAAACCATTGTGATCCGGTTAGCGCCATCGATGTACGGACGTGCTGACAACGGCCCACATCCCTTTTAAGAGGAATTGCATCACTACATGCTCGTCCTCCTGATGGTCGACCCCTCCCACGAGAGGCATTCAAACCGATAATTATTCAGTGGGGATAAAAAGCGGCTTGGCAAAACATCAACAGCACATGTCGACTACAACGTGGACTCGGTGATGTTCCGCATACATACATATACAGAAAGCTACAGCAGAGGTATCAATTCCCGGGCGAGTTGTAACCTCCCGAGTTAATGTCCGGGTAATGGGGACGTCTCTCCGAAGCCCGCAGAAGCTCAAGCTATTTAAGTAGAGCAAAACCTTCACATAGCATAGCATTGTCCTGCATTAGCACAAAATTTTCAACGATAAAGCCTGCGTAAGGAATGACATGATCGCAATATCTCTTCAATTCAAATATCGGTTAGCCGTCAAACCTCCAAATCTGCCGCCAGTTTCGATGAAAACCAACTCGGTTTTGCCTCGATTGAAGTGTCTGTTCACACCATCTGGGAACCTCCTCCAAATGCCACATTTTCACCTATGCAGCACTGGGCAAAACGCTCTCCAGTAGCTTTAATAATTTAAAAAGAAAGTTTTAATTCAGAGCTCAGTTATTTTTTTAAAGACATTAAATCTCGTGCATGACGCTTGAGTCGAATTTATTGCTAACGAGTGTGTCACCTTGTTGTCCATCTTGTACAATTTCTAATACATTTTTTCCGCCCTTATTTTGTTTTTAGAGAAGGTAATTCCAGGTCTATACAGTGGCAATCTTTCAATCGATCTTTGTACGAATTTTTTAGCAGTATTTTTGTTACTGTTAGAAAAGCTGTATATATATCATATTTGAGGTAAACCCGTATCTTAATTAATTTAAATAATTTTCAATCCAATTATTTTCAAATTATTGTTCTTTTTATGGACGTTGTAGTAATAGATTATTATTAACTGCGATAATCTTTCAGTAAATAAGTCACTTACCTTAATATTAATATCCCAAAAGAGGAATTGTTGCATAATGAAAGATAACACAAACATAATGAAAGTAAAAGATTTCTAGCAAAATTGAATATCTTTTTTACTTTCATTATGTTTTACCGCATGGAAAATTGACATAAAATTTCATTCCGTTGTCAAATATTGGTAAAATTGTTCAGTTAAAGTGCAGCGTTGTCGAAATTATTTGTAGCAGTTGTAGTAAAGAATAAATTATAGAAAAACTACTGTCATTTGCTCTAATTCTTCTGTGTTTATTTTCTTACAAATGTGCATTTTGTTTAAAAATAATGGTATACGGACTGGTTTTCACAGCTTTTATGGTAGCATTTTGGCTTCCATGTGTGAAGAAAGGACTATGGGCTCAGTCGGGACCTGTATACGCCAAGGACCGTAAGAACCGAGTGTTTCAAATAATGCCAACAGGTGCATGCTGTGATGGCTGACAATATTGATAATTAATTTAGTTATTGTTGGCAAAAATACTAGTTCTTGTGCTTAAAACACACCATGTATTATCTGTAAGATATAATTTTTATTGGAAATGGATAACTTTTCGATTATATTATTATTATTAATATTATTTTTATTATTATTTTTTCTGTTTTTGAATATTAGTTTTGTAAAAAGTTCCTATTGTAAACTAAACTAGAACTGATTCTTACCCCTGATATGTAAAATAATCAATGAAGATACAGAATGAATAGGGTTTCAATGACTGGATTATTCAGGTCTAGAAATTCCTGAATATATTGTAATAACTAATAAACTAAAAATACTCAATAAATACAATAGTTTAGTTAATCTCTAATTGAAACTAAAAATAAATTAAAAATTGTCTGAGCTTGGTGACCTCATTTAGCTTTAAGATAACTCACGGTTATCTTAAGGCAAAAATAGGGTAAACACGAGCAAAACTCTGCGTAAGGCACACTTTTTAAGAGATATTATCGTAGCTTTGAATAAAAACAAATCAGAAGTGTAACTTTAATTATTAAATTTCTACCTTCACATTTGCACACTTACACGTTTCTGATTGTTTTTCAGTTTTTTTATTAGACTGAATTTATTGATTTCTTGCATATACTTCTACTGCTCCTATTGAAATTTAATGAACAGACACTTTAATATTGAAATAAAACACTTTTATTTGTTTTTTGGACCTTATATGTTTTTCCATGTTCAAGTAAGTACCAATACTACATGATGCGGATGCAACGCTGACAACGGATTGAAGAACGGCGTTGGCACTAAGAATTCTGTGTCGTTTTTATCCGTTAACACCAGCTGAACTGTAAAATTCAGGTCGTACTGCCTTATATCACGCATCCATTGGCACACAGTTATAAAAGTGCAGACGACGATGATTCAGTGCAACGAACAAGTTTTCTTTCGTGCTGATGGCCGCTTTTAACCCGAGGGCTTTTACAGTTTCACAGGGTTGAGAGGTGACCGAGCGGATATGTCGCTCAGTCGAGACCTCAATTAGTGGCTAACCAGCACAAGGGATCCCAAGAGGAAGCCTAGCCTTGGACCGTCACCCTGTTCCGCGAGAGCGTCTGACTCGAGGGTGCCCGAGAGGGCCCAACCTCGGCCCGGGCAGTTGCTTATGGCTAATTATCTACATTAATATCACTATTATTATTATTGGCTATCTGTAACACCATTTTGGAATGCATGGGCGCTGGGGAAGAAGTGGCGCAAGAAACTCCAGCAACGCTTCTATCTGTATAGACTGGAGATAACAGGCCTGTTACATGACGGAACCTTATTTGTGACGCCCTCACGATCGACGGGGGCTGTATGAGGGTGTAATGTACGTGTGTAGTGTTTTATGAAGGGCTTGGGCCCTGGTGGTCGCGTCGTCTGGGTCGTCGAGGGCGTGCCTCGGTCTCCTTCGGACGCGGGTGAATCTATGATTCGCGATGGGATTGTAAGTGGCGGCACATACAATTAAGATGTTTGGGTGTGTGACGGCAGAATCGAAATATCGGCGGGAAGCCTGCTTCAGGTACTGAGCTATGGTCGGCAGCTCAAGATCTGTGTAGATTTTAAGCCTTGCGTATGAAACGATTTTGTATTACCTGAAGTCGGTGAATGTGACGCGGGGAGGCATGCGCAAGAACGGGGCTTGCGTATGTCATTATGGGTCTGATGCACGCTTTGTATAGTGTAATTTAATTACGCAGTAACTTTTTTTGCTATTTTTATTGAGTAACGGGTGCACACGACCTAGGGCGAGCGATGCTCGTACGCGCTTGTATGCGGACCAAAGGTGAGACTTTCATTTAAAGTAACGCCTAAGTATTTGACTGTTTTTTCCCAGGGGATTGGACGATCAATTAGCTCTATGGATGGGAGATGCGGCGTTTTGTTGGGCCGAGAAAAGTACATGGCTGCACCTTTGATGGGGTTAACCTCGATCCTCCATTTACGAAACCATTTCCTTAAGGTGTTGATTGCAGATTGGAGGCGTTTACAAATAGCGTCTGGTTTGAATCCAGACACGTAGAGGCCGGTGTCATCGGCGAAAAGGGTCAGCTCTACACCGCCTCTTTGCGGTATGTCGTTGGTGTAGATTGTATATAAAATGGGACTTACGACGGAGCCTTGTTGTCCTCCGGCACAAATGGGGTGAACCTCGGAACGCGTTCCCTCGTCGCGGTACTGAAAAATGCGATTGTGGAGAGAGTCTCGTACAATAAGTACGAGTCAATCTGGCACATCGAGCTCATATAGTTTGTATATGAGTCCGTAGTGCCAGATCTTGTCGAAATCATTCGCCACGTCAAGGAAAAGTAGTGGTTTTGGTAGCCCCGAAGGAATTTACTGAGAATGTGCTCCGTGATGCGGTGCACTTGATGTGTGCATGAGTGTTGGGTGCGAAACCCGAACTGCTCATTGATTGGTAGTCCTCGACAGCATGAAGTCCTTTAAGTGGGCGAGGATGAGCCTTTCATATACCTTACCCAATACATTGAGTAGGCGTATAAGCCGATAGGCTAGGATGGATCGGTTGGGTGCTTCGAGGGCTTGAGAATCCCTATGACGTCGGCTTCCTTTCAGGTGTTCGGGAAGGTGCCTTTGGATACGGCCGCGTTACAGATTATCACCAGTAGGTGTAAAATGGACATGGTTAGGAGTTTTATCACCTTGTTGGTGATGCCGTCGGGGCTGGAGCCTTGCGAGGTCGCAGGTTTTTAATTATGGACTCAACTTCGGTGCATGTAACTTGAGTAACGAAATCGTGCGGTGTTTCCTTAGTCCTCCGGTCGACCTCGCTGTCAACCATGTGAGTCTTGACAGGTGACCGAGCGTTTATGGCGCTCAGTAGAGACCTCTATTTATGGGTAACCAGCACAAGGACTCACTAGATGGAGCCTCAGTTTGGACCGTCACCCTGTTCCGCGAGAGCGTCTGACTCGAGGGTGCCCGAGAGGGCCGAACCTCGACCCGGCTTGGTCAGTTGCTTCTGACCAAGGATTATCTAAATTAATATCGCTATTATTATTAGCTATCTGTACCATCACTTCGGAATGCGTGAGCGCTGGAGAAAAAGTGGTGCAAGAAACTTCAGCCTCGCTTCTATCTATATGTATTGGAGAGAACCGGCCTGTGACATGGCGGTATCGCGAATAACCTCGCCGTATGCGGTGGTATGAGGGTGCAATGTACGTGTGTAGTGTTTTATGAAGGGCTTGGGTCCTAGTGGTCGCGTCGTCGGGGTCGTCGAGGGCATGCCTCGGTCTCCTTCGGACGCCGGTGAATCTGTGATTCGTGATGGGATTGTAAGGGGCGGCACTTACAATCAAGGGATTGGAGTGTATGACGGCAGAGTCGAGAGCAGAGAGGCAGAGATATTGGCGGTAAGTCTGCTTCCGGTACTGAGTTATGGTCAGCAGCTCAAGATATATGTGTAGATATTTTTAGATTTTCGTTACGCAAGAACCACGGCGCACCGGTGGCTTTGCGCATGAAATGATTTTGAATTACTTGAAGTCGGTGAAAGTGACGCGGGGAAGCATACGCAAGAACGGGGCTTGTGTATGTCATTATGGGTCGGATGCACACTTTATGCTCGCTGCTCGATTCCGTACGCAGTTGATATGCGGACTGAAGGTGAGGCTTTCATCTAATGTGACGCTTAAGTATTTGACTGTCTTTTCCCAGGGGATTGGACAATCAAATAGCCTTATGGGTGGGAGATGCGGTGTTTTTTTGTGCTACACTTTTAGTGGGGTTAACCGCGATCCTCCATTTCCGAAACCATTTTTCGATAGTGAAGAACTAAAATTTGCTTGACTTCACCTATGTAGGCAGATAATATTTTAAGAAGCTCAGCGACTGTTACTTGTAAAAACTTTCATCAATCAATCAATTAATTAACCAATAAATTCTCACTTTTTTTTCGAAAACTATTAATTTGTGCTCTTAATTAACTCAGCCGCAACGCAAATTTCCACATTGGAACTAATCTTCACATTTTGTGTCGAGTTTTGGGAATATGGTAGAAATGTAGCTGCAGGTGACCCACCGGAACCAGCTAAATCTTGAAAGTGGTCTATGAAAAAAAAATTCTGGGAACCTCTGAATTAAACAAACATGTTTTTTTTGGGTTCTTTATTGAAGATCAGATTCTACTACATCAAGTAAACGGTTAAGTGTTCTATTATTGTGTGATATATTTATCTATTGGTACGCACAGGTATAACTACATTCTAATATTTTGTTGTTTAATGCACGATAATATTATTTTTTTCTCGAAGCAAATATGTGATTCGTATTCTAAAACTACATTTTGCAGATAGTCATTATTAAAACAACATCAAGTGAACACCTTCAAAAACTAACGTTTCAATAATATAACTGCTATAGTGATTATGTGTGACAGCAACCATTTAAACTAAATGAAACACTTAGAAGTTCAAAATTAAGCTTGAAAATTTGATTACTAAACAACTATAAACTTTTTTTTTCGTCGTAATATCTATAAATGAATAAGTATAGTAACATCGAACATCAATATATTTTTATAATAGATTCGCTCTAAATGTTTGATCTTTAATATATTTACCTTAAATAGTTAATATGTAGGAGTACAGTAAACATTACATATCCCGATATGTAGATAAGTATCAAATAAATACTATAAATAGTAATATTTGTAATAGTTGTAATATTGATATAGTTTCTAAAGTATAGTGTCAAGTAGATAAAATGTCAGGTAAATCACGGTACATTCATAGAAATAAATGATTACAAAAAATATACAGCAATTTTAATAAAAGATTTTTAAAAGTTCGGGGAACGTAAATTAAGTGGCTTGAGTTTTATCTCGAGAAACTTGAACACGGTATATTCGCTTATTAAGTATTAGTTATAAAGTTTTCTAAACAGTGCAGCACTAATACAACTTTGATTAATATTTTATTTAGTCTATAGAGTAGAGCTTCGAATTTCAAAAATTTTATTATACGACGAAATAAAATCGTGACAACATCGATATTAATGAAATATAATGTGGGTTATGCATTTTATTTTTAATAATTACGAAAAAATCTACTATTTTATTTTATGGATAAAGATTAGTATAGGTGACGTGTAATACATATATTATGATTTACAATGATAAAACGTTGTCCATACCGGGTAAAACTACGTTTGTAGATACCAGCCATTCAAATAAATTTCCGACTCTTAGGCATTTTCGGAAAATCCGATTACCTAATTAACAGCACCATCTATAAAATCTTGGACAACATGTTTTATCATCGTTGGCCTCGTATCATATGTCCGACCCACCACTACTACCCCAGAGACAATCGTCGTTCTCAAACTCGCGCCACACTAAGAGATCATCCGCAGTACCCAAGTAATCGTCATCTTCCTCCTTACGCGGCATGGGTTGAGTAACCAAGGGTATATCATCATAGAGTTCTATATCATCCGGGTCGGTTTGGGTTCCATCATCACGTTGGATAACTTGATTTGAAGATCCTTGGTAATGTCCAGTACTTTGGATGTCAGTTTCAGTAGCTTCGCCAGTAGTGCCAGGTCGGTCGGTTTTGTTCCTGTTGATATACAGTGATATATTTTAATAATTTTCAACCTTATGTATTATAATATAAGTTAAGTGAAAGTAAATATAAAGCCTGTATTCAGTCTACTGTTAAATGGGCCTCTTCTAAATAAAAATAGCAATCTAAAATAATTTATATTATATATATATATATATATATATATATATGATAAAAAAGTGAAAACTGCAATAAAAGAAAATGCATTTACACCGCAGAAAGAAACAAAGACAAAATGAAAACAAACAAGGCAGTAAGAAAAAATGAATATGTCCTTGCCTAGAGAACAGCTTCCGCAGGGAAAGTAATTGTCAAGTTTCGAACTTTGCCGCCCACCCGCTCTTGCTGAAAAAGGAGCTGACAAAGATTTTAAATTTAATATAGTATAACATGTTTAATATGCATGTTTGATGAACTAAACCTGCACCTACTACTCTCCTAATAAAACCCACCCTTAAATCATTTGAACTCCTATTGTTTAATTTACTCTGAATCAATATTCTATTTTTACAGTTTTTACACTACTTACTAAAAGCGGCATTTAGCAATAAGGGATTCCTTACAACTTTTGGTTTTGCAACTTTAGTACACCCTTAGGCAGCGACTAACGAAAATAAGGAACAATAATAAAGAAATATGTCCATTAATTTGATTTTGTTGATGTGAATTCTCTATCTTAGTGTGCCAACTCATTTGTAAGGAAAAGAGATGTTTTGAAATAAGTTCTCTTGTAAGGAACAAGGGTTTTTCAAAAATAAGAATTGTACAAGCCGCTTGTCGAGTTGTGTCCCATCAATTAAAATACCAAGTACAGTAGTTTTAACGCTGCAATGTGTTGTGTTCTTTAATAATTAAATGAAAATGGGAACGCAACAGTATTGGTCGATTCGCAGCGCAGTACGCGTAGCAGTATCCGTAGTCTTAAGTAGATTTCACGCGCGCATAGCAATGAAAGTGTATCGTGTATATACATATATATGTTTATCATATAAATAATTTAAATAAATGACTATACTGTTATAGAGAACATGTTTTCAATATATTTTGTAATAAAATGTTCAATCTGCGCCGGGATGATAAATTAATAGATTCAAAATGGCGGCTGCATGGCAACAATTTTTTGTCGGGTTCAAGTAGATAAAAAAAAGATTTTAAATATCTTACATACCAATTATATTGCGTAAATATTGATTGCAAGTAATTACTTATATATTTTTAACGAAAAATATCTTGTTTTGTATTCCCAAGGAAAAAGGGATTCACAGATGCGTTGCCATTTTGTTTCTTCTTAGAATTAATCATTATTAGAACCTGGTGAGAGACTGTTTTTCTGTGTATGTGGATATGAATTAATAATATCCACACAAATCTAGACAATATTTCCGAATTTAAAATTTTATTCCAGCCGTTTTAAAATAAATGAAAAATAATATATTAAAATAATCTGTTACCTTCCAGCGGACTTGGCTTTTCCTTCCGACCTCGGCGCAAGAACTGAGGCCTCAATTCCACTCTGTAATCAACGTCATAAAAAATATTTAATAAATTTAAGTAATAAAATTAATTTTCTTTATAGATGACTTTTCATATTACTTTATTATTTATTGAGTTTGAAGAAAAGAGATGGACAAAGCCCTTTGAAAATTATTATTTGTAGGATCTGCATATGGAACCGTATACACGGTTGCTACGCGTATGAGTTTTTGCATCCACCGAAAAAATTCAGTTATTGAAAGACAATGAATACGGTAAAAATAAAATAATATAATGCATAACACATTTAAATGTACAAATAACCGTTAATTTGCAAAATACAGGGTTTCCGTAAAATATTATATTGAGTATTTCTATAAAAACTGTTATGGAAAAAGAGCAAGCAGATTATCTGGTGGTAAGTGATTACCGTCACACATGAAAATCGCATCACCAGAAGAGTCGCAAATGCGTTGGCGGCCTGTAATAAAGGTGTAGCCTACACTTTTCTTTCTTTTCTTGAAGATCCCCAAGTCGTATCGGTTCGGTAACACCGTCGGTGACAGCTGAATGCACAGAGTAGTTGTGCGGTCAAACGGAAGAAGCAGGTACTGGGGTGCCCCGGCCCAGAGATGAGCGCAAACATATGTTTTCGTGGGGTTAAATTAGACTAGGTTTTGTCAGCCATTCCATCTTTGTTTAACAAAATCTCAATCTCAGACACTAGTTTGTTTGTTTGTTGAGAAAACGACAATGTGAGCCACAACGTCGTTTTCTCAAAAAAAATTAGGCGCGGCCAGTGCACATTCCCTATGCTTTTTATATATCTATCTATCTAAAAATTTATATGTATTTTATCCGCATAGCAATGCATGTTATTTAAAACATGTCACTGATATGCAGAAGAAACAAGGTAGGAGATAGCACACAGCCTTGTGGAACACCCGCATTCACTGGTTTGGAGTCGTAGCACGTACCATCGGTTCACGATACGGTGACACACTTGGATAATTTCTTCTTTTTTGGTTGGGCTTCTCGAGAGTTCGAAAGAAGCGCTTTATGCCAATCCGATAGAAGGCCTTCGCTGCGTCCAGACTAACCGCCAAGGCTCTTGGTCCCGACTGCCTGCGTTCTTCGAAGTGTCAAAAAGACTAGAAGACGAGCTGAGCGACCTCGAAGGAAGGCGTAATGGCGGTCACTAATTAGCTCGTGTTTCTCTAGGTAACTTAAGAGCTGGCACTTTAAAACGGTATCCATTATTGTTGAGAACAAGGGCGTAATAGCAATAACCCTGTAGTTGGTGGATCTGAGCGATCCCTTTTTTTAGAAATCGGGTGCACTAGAGCTGTATTTTTCCTCCGATGGGTACCATTGAGGATGCAATCAAGAGTCCCATCCCCTGAACTAACACATCGGAGACAGATTCGGCAACAGTGTTGGGATCATCTAGTAATAAGCAAGTCCGCCCCCATGGGTGGGATACAAAAAAACAACGCAATCCATCCCAATCCGTTAACCTGTAGTGCCACACATAGCGATAACCTGCAAAAATCGCAACGGGCACGTGAGAGACACCACTACTCCGGATCAAACATTGGTCTGATGAGCCTAGAGGGGCAACTACGGATACTAAATAGTTGTCCGGACGAGCGGTCAGTAGAAGGCCCAACAGGAAAGGTGTACGATCCTCCACATCTGGTACCCGCCTAGGTGAAGTAACCAGTTGTGTCAGATCATACACCAAAGCAAAGTCATGAACAGATCTCCCCGTATTATCGATTGTACGCCATCCAAGCCATTCGCCGTGGTGAGCGTTTATGTCGCTGAGTACATCTCCATCTCTGCGGATGGGATCTGTTGCACGGAGTTTGTAGCCATTTGGACGTGGTCGATGATTCGGTCAGTGTCCGTTTACTGCATGGACTGGAACCTATAAAGGCACACCTAGACGCAGGGATGGTCGTCGCGTTTTACGCGCAGCCAAAGGATGAACAGGTCTATACTTTAAAGACTTCCGAGGCGTCGAGAAGATATCATCTCTGACATATACACATACTCCGGCCCGCGGAACCAACGAGTGATCCAATCAATTTGTATCCCGGGTAGGATTTGTATGAGGTGTCAGCCGGAGAAGATATCTGCGTCTCGGTGAGAAAAAGGTGTCTCGAGATAGTAGTGGACGGCGTCAGCGTGGCAGTGTCTGCTGTAGCCTTCTTGCTCAGTTTGCCCTGTTTGTCCTGGTACCACTTACCCTCAGTTGAACTGTGCTCGTTTGTCACTCACAAATGAAAAAATTGCTGTCGAGCAAATACGGTGTGGGGATGCCCAGTGAGGAATTCTCTTAAACCGAAAGTCCTGGTACCTTCGTAGTGTAGGTTTAACGAAAATACCACTACCTTGTTGATTAGGGAGAGGGGCGGGGGTGAGCGTCCGGCTACCCCACTCACCGGACGAAACGCAGAAGTATATGACACATCTACTTTACGCCGGCCATAAGACTATAAGGCATTGTATGAATTATGGACAACACTGACATCAAAAGTCCAGATTTAAAGGAACTCTATGCAATCTCTATGTATTTGATTTATTTATATGTTTAAACTTAACTATTAATTTAAAATTGTATATATTTATGTATATATTAGTATCAAATTAGTTACCATTTCATGTACATTTTACAAGAAGGATTAGATTGAATTATAAAATTTATAGCGAGCAATCTATGGCTATATAATAATCTTATAATCATGTATTACATAATATTTACCATGAGCAAATGTTAAGTAATACAGGCTAAACCGAGTAGTTTGTAGGTTTTAGGTTTGAGAGGTAAGAACGTATTACAATGCCTTACCTTATTCATTGAGACATCTTGGAACTAATATATTATTTAAGTGTTGGTGTTGATTAGGAAGATCTTAGCTAGGAGGGAAAATCTTAATGTATACACGAAATAGTTAACAAATAATTCTAAGTGATACATACCGCAGTTTGGCGGCTAGTAGATGGCATCGGTTCAATCCGATGCTGGGTTTGGGTATGCACATGTCGCACCATGATGAGCGGTGACTTCTTAAGGGAATATAAGTAAGTCAATCCACGTTGCAGAGTAACCCTGTAATATTTATTTGATGTCACTTCATTGGTTCAGTTTCGCTCCCAAAATAATATCTGTGCATGTGTAACATATTATCTCGATAGTAATAGTCAAAGACCTGTGTCTTTGCCATCTTAAGCTTTTATTTATTCTATATGTTCTCCGAGGAGTGGGATATATAATAGACCCTCGTCTATTGATATTATCTGCTAGTAATAATCAGGTATCATAACAACAGAGAGTCATGTCTAGGTAACTGAAGCCACAGCAGTCAGGAATAGCTGTTGTTGGGGTGCAGAGTGACGTGCTGCTTTAGCAGTTTATTGTGCTAATGATATAGCTTCTCCGAAGTCGATTGTGTGCTTGGGCTGGATGAAACCGTTTTTCATTATATATGACCACAAAATTAACGTAACACATCATGTTTGCACCAACAAGGTGTTTTTATAAATTATAGAAAAACGATTTTCTTTTTATTTCATAGAAGCATTTAGCATTTGCGCAAACTTGGCTCTCTGTTATCACTAACGGTTTCATAAGACCTTATGACGCGACACGAGGAATTCCATCCAAATTCTAAGTAGTTAACGCATCTGCGTCATGTTTCCTTACAAAGTATGAATAAAGATAATTTAGACCGGCAAGTATAAAGTAGGAGTCCACTTTATAAAGTAAGCTCACTTTTGTGCGTTATAATATTATAATTTACCAGTTTAATATGGAAAACAAATCTTAAGTGTACGTGCTATAATCATAGGCTATAGGAATCAATAAATGTAGTGAGAGACCGTTAAGGTACGATAGATAATAAATAGCGGGCAGAATATTTCTCGAAGTTTAGAGCTAGACAAATAGAGATTTATAAACACATATAATTTTTTTTAAACAGAAAACTAAGATAGACTGCTTTGTTAATTGGATGACAGGTTTCTTTCACTAATCACAAAGAACAGGCCGGTGCTATTTTAAATATGTTAAAATGTTCTTCTTTTTAGTTATCCAGACTCAAGCTTTACCTAGTTTTGTAGCTGCAGCACCTCTTTATCCCATAGTTATTATAGTTCTATAGCGTATACATACATATATAATGTTTCTATCAATTGTAATCATTGTAATGTTTTTGTTAAATAAATTGATATACATCTTTAAAACTCTTCGACGTGTTGCAAATCCCTACATAGTTTGTTACGCAATATGCTAATGTATTATTACTTATCATGAACTTTATGCTAAAACCACTTGAGGTTGCTCGAAGAGCTATTTTTTACCAACTGCTCAGTTATATAAAAATTGTGGTGTTCTTAATGTTAGACAAATCTTCATTTAAACTTATATTACTGTAACATCGCAAGACTCTGCTTACAGAAATAAACCAAACGTCGTAAAGATAAAATTTGTGTTCAATCCACTTCTCTTTTACTAAAACAAAATATTTTACTACAATGGAACTTTCCTCTATAATAATATTAATGCAAATACTCCTGTGTATAATTTGTCGTGTGTCGTATTTAAACTGTAAAACCGCTGTTCGTTCATTCCTTCAAAATCAAACGCATATATATGATTAGCATTGTTATATGAAATAAAAGAAATAGACACCACATGTAAAAACTTGCTCATTTATTACTTCCTTGTTATGCCATAGACCTATATTCCATAATTCACGGGGTTACGACTAATTTATTATCTGCCGTCCATGATACGGAATCAAGATTATAGTATTTGTTATTGGTAACGGGGTGGACGAAAATTTACTGGCTTATTACCAGTTACACTCTCGGTTTGTCTATACGAAACAAAGCAACAAGCTCTAAACCAATATTTATTTATGCAGGTACTATGTGGAAATGTGGTCATCTTCCCCGGTTTAGCCAACGCTTGCATGTTATCTTCTTATATTCTACAAAATATTAATTTTAATCAAATAAAATTTAGCCTTTAGCATTTCACAGATGGTAAGGCAAAAGGTTATGTGGCTTAAAATTTTGCAAACATCTCCCAATATAAAAATTATCAAAAAAAAAAAAAATCCTTTGTTATGATAAGACATAACATAGTCGTTAGAAGTTTAAATAATAACATAATTTTAGCAAAGATAAAATACTTATACTAAAAAAAAACTGTTCCTAAAGTGAACTTAATCCCGAAGTCAGAAGTTGTTTAATTTATTAAATATTAAAGTAAATATTTATTGCGATTGATGATTACCTTAGCAGTTCAGGCTGCGTTGCAGGATCCATGGTCATATCCGGGAGGCTCTGCGTCAAACGTTTGATTTCGTTTTGTTCGGCAGCAGGAGCGGCATGAACTTCAACATGAACTTCTTTAGCATTCGCGACATTTTGACCTTTGTTGATATTCTCGTCGCTTTGATCTATTTCGTCAATTTCAGGGCTCTGAGCTCTATGGTCATTCTGGGCGCTATGAGCACTCTGGGATCTTTGGACGTTCCGAGCACCCTGGCCTCTATGGGGCATTTGGGCACGCTGGGAACTATGGGATCTCTGGGTGCTCTGAGCACTCTGGGATCTTTTGGGACTCTGAGATTTCTTGTCAATCTGAGTATCCTGAACACTCTGGATGCTCCAGAAACTCAAGTCGCTTTGGGTGCTCTCGATACTGTGAGCACTGATCGCGGCTTGTATGCTGGAGAAAGCGATCGGAGTCGGGGTCGTCATCGGTGCCTGTTCCTAAAATAAAAAAAAATCTATGTCTCTACCTAGTGATTTGACTGTGATAATTGTGACACAAACAAAGTATGAAGAATGATAAAAAATATTTATGATGTGGAAGTGGGAAATAACATTGATTAAATATTAAGAATATCCGCAACCGTCGAGTGAGTACGCGTTGATAGAAAGAAAAGAAAAGAAAGAAGTCAGATTCGTGTAAAAGGGCTAACCGTTGTTTCTTACTACCCCTTGTCGTGTAGTGTGTTTATATTTCAATTTATATATTATATTTTTTACGAGAATCAAAATTCAATCTACATTCCTTGATTTTATGGTAATTATAATATCAGCCCTTACTAAATATGTGATTGAAATGTGTCTGTTTTGTACAATAACATATAATGTACTTTTGTAAAAATACAGATTTTAGATTAATTTATTCTAACTCCTAAATATTAAATGCTTAAGAAAAATTTTATATCGAATTCAGTTTTTTCCTTTTAAGTGTTTCTTAAAATTTACGTGCACAAAAATTTAAAACGACACAAGAAATTTCTTAATAATTTTCAGGCTTTGCCGAACTAACGTTGCATCATTTTTAATGAAGTTATATCAACCCTTCTGTGACACTTACGTATTGCTTGTTTTTAAAGTCGGGTATTCAAATTTTTTTTGGGATTCCATATGTCCAATGTTCCATGTATACTGATATAAGCCCAGTAAGAAAAAAGAACTACTTTAAAATGTTCGAGGTGTTTAAACAAAATTCTTAGTAAATCATATATCAAGTCGCAAGTACGACCTAGAATTCGCAAATAGAACTCACCAAAAGTTGAGGCACAAAACATTCTTATAGTTATAAAATTTTTTTATAGCCAAAGACACACTCAAACATCAAGTCGATTACGCCCCTATTGTATTAGAGAAAATACATTTACACGACACAAAATTCGATGTAATATGTGTTTCATTTTCAAAGTTATCAGTAATAAGCTGACCCAACAGACCTTGTCCAGCACAAATTTGTGATAGTTTTACGAATTTGTTAAAATTATTCATCGAATCGTAAGGTTTGGTCTTGAGTTCATACAAAAATCCCACAGAAAAATAACTTAAAGTGTTTTCCGCATTTGACAATTTTCCGGAAAAATTTTCCAATTTTTCTTTCTATAAAAACTTTATTTACACTTTTACGTACATTTAAAAAAAGTAATCAATTCGGTCCAGCTTTCTCCAGTGATGCACTTATTATCTTTTTAGCGTTTCATTTCTATACTCCGATGACTAATACGAAGTTCTTCCCTATCGGTTATATGAGTAATAATAATAAGTTGGTATACTAAGAAAAATATGAAATTGAATGCAATAATATTATGATCGTAAGTAAATTAGTGAATCAAATCAAAATAAATTTGTGATTGATTTAACAAACGAAGTTTGCGGTTTCCGTAGAAATGGATAGAATTGAGCACCGTTCCGTCATAAAATATTTACAAAAAAAAGGATTAACGCCAAAACAAATTTATGAAGATATGTACGAGACTTTGGGGGAATCTGCTCCATCATATTCCACTATCAAAAGATGGGTAGCGGATTTCAAACGTGGCAGAGAAGCAGTACAAGATGAACCTAGAAAGGTAGGTCGCCGACGGCTACCACAGACGAAAATAGCAATAAAATATTAGACCTGATTTTGAATGACAGGAGATTGACGATTGCAGAGATAGCAGAAGCAATAGGCATTTCCTATGAACAAGCACAGAACATAATTTTCAACGATCTTGGATTTTCTAAGGGATCTGATGGGTACCTAGACTACTTTCAGCCGAAAACAAACGCACCCACCAAACAGTATCAGAGGATCTTTTGGATCTATTTCAAAGTGATCCTCAAGATTTTCTTAGCTGTTTCGTAACTATGGGCGAAACTTGGGTTCACCACAATACACCAGAGTACAAAGTACATATCCAAGCAATGGAAAAGAGCAGGGTCACCGCCCCCTTAAAAAGCTAAAAAACACATGGCAGGACGAAAAATTTCGTCGAATATCGAGGTACAAGAAGCTGTGACTGAAAATTTTGATGAAATTGAAGATTCTTTTTTTTTAGAAGGTATACTAAAGCTAGAGACAAGATAGCAAATTCTGAAGACTATGTAGGGAAATAAAATAATCATTTAGAAAAAAATCGTTGTTTTTAAGGTCGGGCTCAATACTTTTCAATGTGCTGATACATCTACACAAATGGTAACTGTGTGTATATTAGGTATAGGCATGCAAAGATACGAATAACTTATTTTAAATACACTTCATAACATGCCATATGTTTAGCTGCTTCAGCCAGAGTTTTTAGAAATATTTCGTTTGTATATACGTCAAATATACTTTTTTAATATACTATTATTTATGTACGACTCTTTAATAAAACTGAAATAGAAGAAGTGCGGATTCAATAACAATAGCAACGCTAGTTTGCACTCCATGTGAAATTTTAAATGTGTGGACACTAAATTCAGCTGTTAAGTATTGAAAATATAGTTACCGGTTGGTGAACAGTCTCCGCAGTCTCCGGCTTAGTGTCGCGTACCACCTCCGAGGTGGCTGGTGTCACGTCTGAAAGTATTCATTAATTTTATACGAGTACAATGTACTGGATGAGAAAGACGACTTGAATATAGAATATCAATTTTCCTCTTCAATCTATTCTTTATTTTGTTTCAAATCACAACCGTTATAATGGAAATTTATAACGTATAATATATTCTACTTGTTAATTTTAAATTGATTAAAGTGCATTTACCATAGATTGGATCGTTGATATCGTCATCAAGCGATTGTTAAGCAGATTATATTCACACGAACATGATAAAAAATAACTTAAGTGTTAAATGATTACACGTGAACAAAATTACACGCATTCATTTTTTGTTATGATAAAAACATTATATAAAATACAATATAGTAATAATACAAATAGTACCTTTTTTAGGTTGCTGCGCGGTGAGGCGCTCAACGGAACTGCTGGTGTGGAGTACTATACGCTTGGGGCACCGGGGATCGCCACGAGTAGTGCCACTAAAAAAGTTTAGACGAATTTACTAGGAAATAATTTAGTATTAAATATGAATAATAATGTTATTAAGAAGTTGTATATTTATTAACATATTTATAAAAGTGCTTTGGGTCCCTAAGTGACTTTGACCTTCCTTATATGGACAGCAGGGACGGACGCGTATCAGTTCCAATCCTCTCTTTGATATAATTTATAAATTTTTGACATATCTGGAATTTTGAGAATATAAAACCATTAGATTTCATACAGTAATCGAAGCAATTAAATGTATTTACCTTTTTGACTGTTGGAAAGTAGCCCAGCGCGACTTCCTAGAGCTGCCCTCAGTTGATGTACCGGATTGCACCGGAGTCGGGATGCTGTTCGCTAATAATTCACCTGACATTTTGGTAAAAAAAAAAGAAATTATTTTCCCTACCATGCAGATGAGTCGGAAATGTTATATTGTTTCCATGAAATATCAAACTAGTTAACTCAAAAGTCAATCATTGCTCTAAATTTGTCTACTAATTAGTCACTATGCAGAAAGCAAATATCACGGCCGCACAGAATATCACTGTGAATAATAATTAAGTATAGATGCCTAATGATAGCGTAGCATTCCATCTCAGCCCTCATGGATAAATCTCATTTGCATCTTGAATAATAAGTATTGATGTAAGTGTTTCAGAGCTACAGTCCAAACTTACCGTCAGGAACACAATGTACTCGATTGACATTCTTAGTTTCATAAAAAAGAATATGAAACTTAATGAAATATGAACTTAACGTCGCCCAGTTAGATGTTAGCCAAATCAAGTCTGTTTATGATATATGTCATTCTCCGAAAGAAAGCCCAATTCGATATTGTAACGTTTTTATACAAGAATAGAATTATAAACTGCAAAAATTTTATTATAATATGTTACTTTTTCTAACTCTGCGTTAGTTTTACCACGTTTTCTTACATTTATATCTTATCTTAATTGGGCAGCACATATAATGAAGAAAAGAATATGTATATTAATAACTTTTAATAACAAAATTAAGAAGAAATATTTTATTTACTAACCGTCTTTGTCTTTCTTATGCAGCATAGCGGCGCATCTTTCTTTAGCAGCATCTTCGATGGCCTTTTCTTCTTTAGACAGTTCAATCTAATATTTATAATAATCAAGTTAGTTTCACTTATCACAATTAATTTATTACTGTATTTATTTAATTAAAACTTAATTGGCGCAAAAGATATGAAAATTGCTTATAAGTGCCACTTATTGCATGTAATACGTAATGAAGTTGTAGATTAATGTATGTCCATTGGAGATATTGCTGTCACAAAACAAAGATTACACCAAAAGAGTCGTTCGGTTAAAATTCTATAATCATTAGATATGGTATATTAATATATAATCTATAATGCTATTGATTATATTTTGACAGCAATGTAAATATTAATAATAATAATTGCGTTTTTGTCTTGCATATATAGGTATACATTTTTTTAAACACAAAATTTTAACAATGACCGGTTAAACTGCATCAATGTGTAATGAAAATAATAAAACAACCATAACAAAACGTTACCGGTGTCAAACTGCCGTCGGCATTCACAGCGTATTGCATTGTTTTTTGGATATCATCTACGCTACGGGAAGGCTTTCTAGCAAACCAAACGTCAAGCTCATTGCATATTTTGGCTTCCTTCACTTTATTATTCCACATTTGCAGCAAAAGTGTCTACAATATCAATAAAGTATGAATATGAATATAGAATTTGTAACAAAAAAAAATTTATTTTATGTTATTACTTACTCTGTCGTGCTGTTCAATATCTTTATCATTTGATGACTCGGATAGAGTAAAGCAATTAATTGAAGAGTTGACTTCATCAGTTACAACGAACACTAACGCTAAAATATCCGTGACGTTGCGGCCATGCTTGAAGAATGTGTGCATTTTATTCAACATATATTTGGGCCTACAAATTGTTAATTTCAATTAAGCACATTTTTGCAAGAACTTAATCTACAAAATCGCGCAGAGCTTTTGTATAAAAGTAACTGCCAAGGTTATAAATTTTACCTAAACATCTTGTACGAAGTGTTTTTGCCTTTAGTAATTTTCTTGCAAATAAGCATCATATCGGTTAGAAGAAAAACTCGTACGTCAGTCTGTAAAAGAACATAATTGCAAACTTTAATTTACTTTTATTACTTTTTAATTAATATTTACAATTAGTTAAGGATATATTCGCATACGGTAAATATGAAAATTCGCGATAAGCTACTAAAACAGTAAGGTATAACTGGTTCATGAAATAACAAATAAAAATAAAAAAAAATTATACCTAACATACCACAATAGATATTGTTACAAGTATTACAAGTAGAATTTGATAATAGAAGTAGAAAAAAAATGTATAAACCAAAATTTATTTGTGATACAATCCGCAAACACAAACTTATTTGATTTCATACTCGGAAGCATCCGCAACAATAATTGCAAGCGAAACAATTTATATAATAAACATGAATTTAATATTATAATGATAAGTTTCTTGCCTCCCTAACGGTATCTTTAAACCGCATGTCACCTTCGAAAACCAAAGAACGGCTTTGAATTGGTAAGCAATCTACCATTGGTGCTTTAAGATTTAATTTGGCGAATATCTTAAAATATCTTTCCAAATCTTCATCTTTAAATTCCTGAAAAGATAGACACATATTCATTATTATATTTTTATCATTTTATGCTGTTAATTAAATCAATACTTGTACTCATTTCATGCAGTTTAAAATAAATGGGTTAGTGAAGAATTGGAGAAAAGAAGGTGAAACAAAGAAAGCATTCAAATAAGATAATCCCGTGCTAAAAATGAAATGTTAATCTAAGTTTACTTTGAAATTCGGGTTGTTGTTAACATTTTTGTGGTGTACGGAGGATTTAACACACATGTTTTTGTTTCATGGTATAATTTCAATTATATAATATAAGTATTATGAATATTTCTAAAATGTGAGTAATTAAATCGGGTTTACTAAGCTAACAATAGTTTTGAAAGATTTAAATATTGAGGTTTAGTCACACATTAACATGCAACAGTAACGTTATGTATCAAAAGGATGATCAAAAAGATGTGATGAAAAGGAATAAGGATTTGGGACTAACTAACTGGAAAAGGTAGCAAACAAAAGTAATAGAATTCTACTCACGATTTCATACGATTCGATTTGATTACACAGCTTGTCAAGATTCTCTAGCTCGTCTTGTTGACGAAGGGAACGGTTAACGTAGGTCAATAACCATTTGGTATCGGATTCCTGTATGACAAATTTATAATATTTTCATTTAATTACTTACAGGTCTTTTCGATCGGTGTCATCTTAACTTGTTTTTTATTGTGCTTATTATCGCACCCACATTTATATCATTATTTTACCAATCTTTTGAATTTGGAGTTTGCCTAAATTAGATTCTCATTTAATGTGCAAGCAAAGTACAAAAAGTACGGGATCTTTCACACGTTAATAACTACTATATTTAAGATAAATAGCAGAATGGATATTTACATCGTAATGACGGTTATTGTTTCTTTTATATTTGAAAGGTTCTGCATAACGGATGGGATTTATGATCATTATTTAATAAGATAATTGAAACCTTTCTATGTTGTCAACATCTATGTCCCGTTTTTCTTAAGGTGTCGATGACAAATTATATATAATAAAATTTTAAGTTCTGATTTCCCACATGTTTGAATAATTCAAAAAATATCTAAGCAATAGAAGTCTGAAAAAGTCTGTCAATATACAGTGGATAACCGTGATCCAATACCGATGAGTAGAGAGGAGACCTGTGCTGTTTGAGTTCGAATTTACTATACCTCACTTCTTATAAGTCCTTATAAGAGCGAGTGTCATCTATTTCTTGACATCTACAGTAGGAAATATCAACATAATACATCTAAAAGCTATCTAACGAGTAAAATCACGATCACGAAAGAATCAAGTCTCCTCACGCAAGATGCCAAACATAGCAGTTTTATCATGTTATTATTTAAAGCATTCCTCAATACTAAATATATTATAATAAATAGGTTATTACCATAGGCGTAAGTGATGCTTTCTTGGGTTCACTTATAGTGTTCGCAATAATTCTGTTCAGGATTAAAGGATACTTCGTGAGACGTTGCACTGGCTTTATCAGAATGTCGGCCAACTTCAGTCTGAAATATCAATTAGTATATGATAAACATAGATTCATACTCTTTCGATTATTTTCAAGATACTCGCAACTCAAACAATAAGGCCAGGATTTTATTTTGCTGTAATTACACAAGAATATTTCTTAGAACCTATATATTGTTTAGATCCATCAATTAAGCTAGTAGTAGAGAACTGGCAAAACGTACTGCAGCATTGTAGTAACGACTTACCGGTCACTGTCTTGTAGCATGCACCACGAAATGTAGGTGTTGAATTCCGAATTTTTGGAGAGCGAGTTGGCATAGGCTATGGCTTTTTTATGGCCGGACACATATTTGTCATACGGCATGAAAATTTCAATGAATTGGGTAAATCCTTCCGTCATCAGCTCCGCCTTTAAGCTGAAAAATATAGAATATAATTTGAATAAATTAAATTTAATAATTTCTAATATTATAATAATATTTTATAATTAGTTGTGCCCGCCGAGTTGAGTGTGCTTCGTGCCCGTGGACCATTGACAAAAGTGTACGTATGTATTGAAGTAATAATAAAATATTATAATTAAAATAAAATTAATATTATCGTAGAGCGTAGTGGAAGTACCTGATTAGCCATAACCGTAGTGGGTCTTGGGCTCGTTTCTCAGCCGATGAACAATATTTGTGCATTAGGTTTCCACTGAAACTTCCTGCGATTTTATTGTTCTGTACTTCCGATTAGGGAAGGGTTCGTCAAGTGAGTATCTGTCTTAGTATGTCAAATACATACGTCACTATAATATTTTACTTGGTTGATTTCATCTGATAATAAACAGATGATACTGCTAAACTCGAATTTTAACAGGAGGAAAGCATCATCATCTTAGTTCAGCGGTGTTATGCTGAACAAAAGTTATCTTCAAAGGTATATGCCAACTTTTACACTGGGAGAGCCACGTTGTAGCTACAATCAGTACTACGACTACTGCTTCACAAAATACCGTATTATTATAAAATTATAAAATAACGGTGTTATGTTTTATACGGTGAGTGAGTTGAACGGAATACCCAATTACTGTTTATGAGTAGTACCATCTGTCTTCAGGTGTAACAACGCACGTATATCTTCACCGAAGAGGAATGCAGGTGTTTATAAGACGTAGCCATTATTTACAATCCGATGAGCCGTATGATTGTATGCGCGTAAGTATGACAATATACGTGTAAGTTTCATAAAAATCTGAGAGTCATAAGCAGCTTGATTTTGCATTGTATGAGTAAATATAGGCAAACTTTAACCACCATTGATTGGCAATACGAATTGAATTATCAAGATGGTCAGTCAGCCTCGGATGTCCTCTTATCTGATTCTATCCCGCATAATATCATCATATATTGTACGTTATTTTTTTATTTTTACGATTTCACAGAGCGTAATTGTCTTATGATAGCGATAGATGTCGCTATCAATAATTGTCTATAGCTTTGAGATATTTTGAGCTGCTCGGGTAGGGTACCTATTAGTTCTAAATACATTTAAAATTTAACATCTAGCTTTTATTTTCCAGGTAGCTTCCCGAATTAAGCTTGTACTTATGTGATTGAGAACAGAACAAGACATTTTTTCCTAAATACTTGTAACTTACTGTAATATTGTGTATACAAGACGTTATATTGTTCTTTAATAATACTGTGTTCTGTATTAAAGTTTGTATGTAATAAAAATGTTGAAATTTTGTAAGTAAAATTATATAAATTTAATTGTGAAAAATAATAAAATAAATCTTAGAATGCACTTACGGTACTTTTTGTTTCACACTGTAAAACAACATCGGATAGAATGCGATGTCCCAGAACTTAAGATGGGCCTCGAGAATTTCTGGTAGATTCGAGAAGATACGTGCAATGTCAACGTCAAGCATATAGCCTTTGCCTTGTATAGCATATGCTGTGGCTACGAACACCTGGAGATAAAAGGTTACGTTTTAGCCTCCCTAATAAACATATAAATAATAATCTCTTGGGTCTTTTTCCCAAATGGGGTAGACAGAAATAGTAAGTGCCCTATTTCTACTTTTTGTCTGTACTTTATTAGGTCTCAAACGTGACACGGGGCAAACTTATCGGTCTTATAGCTACTTTAAAGTCGGTTATATAGCAAATAATGTCGTGAAAGTTCCAAGTGTGTTTTGTGTATTGCAACAATGCAATTTTTTATTTCTATCTCTATGTGGTAGACAATGAATAGTATCATTTTCATCTTTTTATCAAGCAAGCGCCTTTTTATCTTTTAATTTATTTATCATAGCACTATTCTTCTGTTGTCCGTTGTACCGATTTTTCCGTGTTTATAAATAAATGGCAATGTGAAATATATTATGAAAAGAAACTTAAAGTGCTATTTAGTATCCCCGTTCAGAAGAATAATGTATTACGAATGGTGATAAAATGTAAATTGAAATATATTTCATTCCATTATTATGAGTATCTCGTAAAGAATAAGGTCGTCCTTTTAATATACAATTAATATTAATTTGATGGTAAGTTTAATGAGTAATAAGGTTGATTTGTTTATATTAAAATTTTGTTACTAAAGTAATACTAATTATAATGTTGAGTTGGTAATAACCATAATATACAAATCTTAAAGTTATCTAATGTGTTTCACGATAATATTCCGTGAGTTCAAAATAGTTTATGCAGTACTCCATTTATGTTATTCTTTAAATATAAAAAAAATAACATTACGTTTAAAATAAAATTCCCATTTATTTATTATGTATTAAAAATGAACAAACATTTATTTATAAAGACTATGAATAATTCCATTGCATTTTCATTTATACGTACATTACGACGCAACTATATTATCCTTAGCACAAATATTTTGGATTGTCTGAGCAGTATACTTCTATGACAAAATGTGTGAAGTTAAATATAGGAAAGAAGTGTTAAGAACCAGTAATGAAATTACTGACAATGAGGCATCTCATCTTAGACTTTAGTTGTGACAATGCATAAATCGTCTTGTTTATTTACCGTTCCATTTACGTGCCAAAACTTACTAGATGGAGCATCAATGGATCGGCTCGACCAGGAAGGAACGAGGGAGACCCAATTACAGGTATCAAGGCATACCACCTCAGTCCCTCAACGCATGTGCATCTTGATTCGTTTTTGAGGACGCAAGCGTGTTTTGATTGTAGTCATTATTACCTTAGTACCGATGAACTCTTAGGTTTCATTTTCATTTCACATTCTTAGTAGTATAAAAAAAAATATTCATGTGCATTTTATACTCTTTCACTCATCTTCCTGTACAAAGCATTACATTTTTTTTATCTCTTTGATGTAACAAGCGCCAATTAATTAAATACAAATTATTATTTTTTCTGTCTGCTGTTTACTTGTTTGAGAATAACCATTATACAAATTATTTTTATTTTCTTTCTTTTTAAGTCAAGTTACATTTTTTATTAGGTTACATGTTTTTTTCCTATTATTAATTACTTAAAAATTTATTATATCTCTATAAGTTCATTAACTATTTTCCGTTAACCAATACAAATAATTTTGAATTTTTTTATTTAGATAGTCTCACATCATAATTTATACACTGAATTTTGTCTGTTCAATTGTGGTGAATTGAATGAAAATGCTATATAATAATAACACAGATATATTTTATATGAAATATAAAGTCGATTTAAAAAAACAAGCTGTTTTGTCATAACTTTGAAGGCTCGCTAGAGCTATCTTTAATGACTACGGTTATTACTAACCGATTGATTTATTTTATTAAAATGGAATTAAAAAATAAAATTATATAATTATTATTTCTTACTTTGGCAGATTATTAGAGGTTATATCTACTGCACAATATAATATATATTAAGTTATTACTAACCGATTGATTTCTTTTATTTATTTTTATTAAAATGAAATTTAAAAAAAAATCTTATATAATTATTATTTTTTACTTTGGCAGACTATTAGAGATTATATCTACTGCGCAATATAATATATATTAAGTTATTACTAAGCGATTGATTCATTTCATTTATTTTTATTAAAATGGAATTAAAAAAAATATATTATATAATTATTATTTCTTACTTTGACAGTTTATCAGAGGTTATATCTACTGCGCAATATAATATATATTAAGTTATATATATTATATTTTTCCAAATAAAAATACGCGTATTATCGCTCACCGTACTCTATTGTTTTTTATTTTACAAAATTCACAGCTCTTAGGTACATTGTTTGTACACTCATAAACTCATGTGCACACACTGCCAGCTAATAGATGGATTTTAATTTATATTATAGCTAAAACAGTGAAGGTTTGTGTACGTACGTTTGTGTTGTTTGTGTGCGTACAACTGTGTGTTTATAATTTTACGGCTCTATAATAACATTTTAAATATTCTATTTTTATTTCTTTACATTTCAGTCCAAAGGAAATGAAGAATAAAAGTAGAATTTGTTATTTCCTGTACCCAAGCTATATATAACCGTTAATGCAAATTCAAAAAGCAATTTAACTATTTTTCTCTTATTGCTATGATGGCAAACGTGACCAATGAGTGTCCGTTTTCCGACTCTAGCAGTTTGAAGTGAAAATGGGAAAGCACTTATTATTTCTGCCTTTTTTTTTACCATAGTATATACATTTATACTTTTGCCGATAATAATTTACAAATATTTCAATTAATTAATGATCATTGCTATAAAACGTATTTTCCATCTTAAAAATCATAGTCAAACACAACATATTTAGAAACAGGGGAAAATGTATTGTTATATTCTAAGGAATTCAATAAGAAATCACTGTTATAAAGAATAAATGTGAGACCTATTATTGAAGTTTTCAATTCCTAAATAATTTTTATATATAAAATTATTTATTATGTAAAATTACATTCACAGTATTTTCAGCACATAGCAGCAGTTATATTATGCATAAATCATAATTAATTATAATTTTATTTTAAGGTATATAGGCAGGTTCCTATTGCAAACTAAAACCATGCATATTTTTTGTAATTTTAAGAAGTCTAATGTACTCGAACATTATAATTTTAGCCTATCATTAGTCAATTACTAAACATTAAAAGCCATGAAGTACGATACTGTTCTCAATGACTTTATATCTCAGTCTGCTGTTTTTCATCAAGAGGTTGTTATACGATTAAATGTTTTCCACATTTTTTATGCCTTGCTATATTTTGTTTTTTGGTTTTCTGACATTGCATTTGAACCTGATATTATAGCAAATGCATTACATCGGAATAGGCAAGGGGACGACGAGAGAGTGCCTCTGTTTTTGCGCTAATCTTATGTATGTATATATATACAGATGGTCACATAACTAAAGGCACTTATTTAGCTACATACAACTTGATTGATAATATTATCATTAGCAAAGATAAGTATTAATTCTACTTTAATTACTATTAATCGTTACACTAACACCATGTTATTAAAATGTAGGCAAAAAATACTTGTGTTTAGCAATATCTCAGGACCTTTTTTAGTTTTTTAAACGAATCACGTACTATTTTAATATGCTTTTTGTGGCCACGTAATTAAAGATAGTTTAATGTTTCAAGTTCTTAATTTTAAATTTGAAAAAACAGTCCACTTATTATTTCCATTTCCCCGAACATTTTCAAAAAACCAACCTATCGTGAACTAAACTGGCTTATCGTTATCTAAACATTAATATACTTTACATAATAAGGAGTAATATCAAAGTTTGTGGCTGTTTTTCCCGACGCGGTGCTGGACCTGTTAGTCAAATTTTAGGCAATATGGATGAACCTCAGTACAAGAATAATTTGGAGGCAACTGATATGTAACTGCTGCGCAGAGGAAAATTTGCCTATGGTTTGGACTTTTCAACAATACAATGGTCCAAAACACACAGCAACTGTGGTTAAAGACTTTCTATAGAGCACAATCAGTAATGATTTCAGATTGGCCCCCGTATTGTCCATGGAGATCACAAAACGTACCACTAAAGTTCATCAACTTTATATGGCTTTTAAAAAATTAATCTCTTCAATGCCAAAGCGATGTCGGACTATTATTGCTGCTAAAGGGCAAACAACAAAATATTGATAACATTATTTTTAAAAATGTGTACAATTAATTATAGTAAAATTAAAAAAAAAAACAAATTATTACATTTATTTTTTCTTAGTTAGTGTGTCTTTAATTAAGTGACCACACCTTTTGTTCAATTTATACAGTTTGAAATATGGTTAAAAAAGTTTTGAGTTTCTTAATACAGCCACATCTATTAGATGTATAAGCGTCAGAAAATACTTGAATATACTATAATATCAATAATTATAATATAGCAATATTATAAAATGTTATGAATATAATAATTTAAAATATTACCTCCATTATAGATATTATTTGATGTATGTAGGTGGCTTCCGTGCACAGGAGCTCGCGAATACAGGCCTGGAGTATCTCATCTTTGGGCAAACTGTGGCCTAAAATAATATAAAATGTTATACAACAAATGAACCAACTTATAAGATACAACTTACAACTGACACTGTGACAGTCTGTGTATAACTTGTCCACTGCTGAACATAGGCCACCCCGGCCTGGGATGTGTGGCCTGGCCATGTTCAGCAGTGGACCAGTTATGGGCTGAAATGATGATGATTACAAGATTTATGGTACCCTACAGATTGACATACTAACATTGAATTTTCACTGATTCATTAGTGCCCAGCTTATATAACAGTATCGAAAGACATTTAAAGTACCTTTATCGAGGAAAATTAATGAGTCAGAAGTAACTGACCGAGCCGCGATTCGGCCCTCTCGGGCACCTTCGAGGGAGATGCTTTCGCGCCCAGGGTAACGGCCCTCTCGGAAGCCCCTTGTGCTGGTTACACGTTAAAATGCTCGGCCACCTTTCAACCCGGTGAAGCTGTTAAAGCCATCGGCCTAACAGTTTTTTTTTATAGAATAGGTGGCAAACGAGCATGTAGCCCACCTCATGGTAAGTGATCATCGCCGCCCATGAACATCCGCAGCACAAGAGTAGTCGCAAATGCGTTGCTGGCCTTGAAGGAAGGTGTAGGCTCTTTTCTTGAAGGTTCCTAAGTCGTTACGGTTCGGAAACACCGCATAATAGTATTGCCAACCATCGAGATGATGAGGATGAAATTTTGAACCCTGTCGTGATGTACGATGTTTAAACTCAGCGGCTGGAACTACTCCTCAGAACCCCCCATGGCAAATTCGGTAAAAAATTCAAAGTACTTGGTCATCAACGATTCGAGCCGTTGAATTGAATACTCCGTTGAATACGGTCAAACGGAAGAAGCTGGTATTGGGGTGCCCCGGCCCAGAGATCAGAACAGTATTCCATGTGAGGCCGAACTTGCACTTTGTAATGTTGTAAACAGTGGGCCGACATAAAATACTGTCGTGCTCTATTACGCACGCCCATTTTTTTAGAGGCCAATTTGGCCTTACCCTCCAAGTGACGGAAGGAAGCGCGGAACTGAACGTCGCCCGATATGCCAACGCCAAGGATTCCGATACCAGCTGAGGTAGCAAGGGGAGTGTTTAAAAAATAATCTTTTTAGAGAGAAACGCACAAACTTGTGTCTTTGTGAGTTTAAATTGGACTGGATTTTGTCGGCCCCAATCTGAAAATTTGTTTAAAAAAGTCTCGACCTCAGATTCAATTTTGTTCCGACACTCATCGACGTTGTCACGAGAAATATTGGCGCAGCCAGTGTATAACGCATCCCCTGTGCTGTCATCCGCAATGAAAGTTATTAATTTGCAACATGTCATGCCATTGATATGCAGTGAGGATTTTTCCATGGGTTGTAGTAATTACTTACGCCAGACTTTCTATCTTTATTTGCCACCCAATATATTTAAAAAACACTCGTGTTTTTCTAACAAATATAACACAGATTTTAAATATATTATAAATCTTGCGCTTTTGCTCTTTTATTATATAATAAAATAAATTAATTGTTTAACGTCTCCCCATTTACATTGTACAAATGTAATATTAAATATATATTTTTTAGATTTATTATGTTCCTAACGAACACAATCTGAATGCTGAAAATATCGAAAGATCGGCAGAAGAGTGCGAGAGATTATGCTATTGAATTTATAAGACGCGTCTGTATGAGAAATAAATGTATTTATTTTTTAGAAGGCGCTCGAAGTTAATGACAAGAATGTGCGATAGATTTGAATAGCACACGTCTCTTTAATCGATAGTTGGTAAAATAAGGGAGTAAACCAGTACGACAGTGGCAACAACATTGCGGCTAATTTCGGTTATCTGACATCCCAAGTAATTGGCCAATTAAGGTCCATATGCAAACCAAGGTTGACTATAGAATTACTGAATGCAATCATAGTTCCTTTGTAATATATGATTGGCTTTCATTGGGTTTGATTTATAATGTTCAAAATACATTTTAAATACATTTTAGGTACAAACAATTGATTAGACAGTATACCCGTGTAAGCTAAAAAGACAGAAGTTATATTTCCAATGCCACGCTACAGCTTAACATAAAATAGTATTAGGTATTAAGAGTTAAAAATCATAATAAATTAGAGTTAAACATCAGGTAGGCTTGTAGTCGAGTTTACAATAGTAAAAAAGTAATTTTGTATCTACATTACAGAAGTTAATGTTTGTCACCAATGTTGAATGTTTTTCACCAACCAGTTAACAAGAATCTAAATATTGCGTTATGCTGCCACGCATGTCTCTGTGGCGCGTCGACCTATTCCGGTCAAGCATACTCAACTTCTGTTAAGATATTAATTACTTTCATCCGTTCAAAAATTAGTTAAGATGTGATGTGAGAGTGAAGAAGATAACAGGTTATGTACTTGTAAATGAAAGACGTGTGCATTTTATGATTGTTCTTTCCTGAGATATTTTGAGTATTCAATTTAAAGTCTATACTTTATGTTTATATCTCTATGAGAAAATAAGAGTTATATTAAATAATACTCAAAGCATTCTGTATTTATTATATTTATTTGTGCAGATCTAATGCATAGTACTTTTTGAATTATATATATTTAGTATGTATGTTTCATTCCTCTCCTTATATAATAAATACAAAATATTGGTACAACAATTTTCGATATTTATGTATGTAATTCTGCCTATGAGTTTCATTCAATTAAAAAATAATATATTCAAATTTAATATAAGAACGATACATTCAAATGTCTTTCAGACAAAATAGTACTGGTAGTAATTTGAAAACTAAACCCTGTAATAAATACGTTATTAAACGATCCAATCAAACATTTAAAATGTCTTTTTGGAATTTAGTTTTTTGAATGTGTCGAAAAGATTTATTATTTATATATTCTAATTTTAAAATTCTAAGCAATATCGTTCATATTATAATCCACCATTAGTCAACTTTAGGGCATAGATTTCTTTTAAACTTGTACAACTCACTTCGTCTGAGCCCTACACTTTGATTGTAAATATAAAGTTGCTACAGCCTCAAGCCCTTACATTTGCATTTCCCTTTTTCGTATTATCGTGTCTGCGAAATCGATGGACCATCCATTGCCATGTATTATTATTTTAAAAGTTTAATAAATTTAAAACTTATCAGATATTTACTAGCAGCAGTAAATAGAGGAAATATAATTGCATCGGTTTAGCAGGCGATATGGCGGACGCAAAGGTACTCCAGATATCACACACATTAAGATGTTCCGTCCTTAATCCATCGTATTCCCTATAATCTTTTCTTATCGCATTTACAGAAAGAGATTCAGTCAGGGTCCAGTTCCATTACTTCACCCCCATACGGTACACCGTACTCCTCGAGTAAGAATGACTTCAACAAGTAAGTTAAGACATTACGACATATATTTTAGAATGGTTTGAATGACGTCATCCGAGTCAGTTGTGAACATATCCAGATCAAAAAAGAAAAAACGAAAAATATTAACGTTGGGGTGATAATCGAACCCTAAACCGGTTTTCAAAGGTCAGGTGCTCTAAACACTAGACCACGTAACGTACATACATACTCAGCAATACACGCATTTCAAACCAAAACGTTTATACGTTTGTTTTATCAAAAACAGTAACTTTCACTTCAACAGAAAAATCTTTGTAGTCGCAAATATCGATTCACTTAAATACACTATTTTATATAAAAGATTTGCTTGGAAATGTGTTTTCTCTTAATAGTATTTATATTTGATTTATTCCGTATTCAAAGCTTTCCCGTGCAACTCTTTAAAAGCTTTGGTAAATATAAAATGAAGCGGCTAATGGATTTTAAGTAAAACTGTAGCCACACCATATTATAGTCCTTGTATATTGCTCAGCGTAGGGGTTTTTATTTCGTAATACGCTTACAACCCAAATTATCGAATCCAAATATTTAAACCGTTCACAATAAAGTCGTTGTTGCACGTGCCTTGATAAAACATTAAGTAAAGGTATATCGAACTCCGCGAAACTGCAACAGTAGCGTGGTGTATTATGTACGTACATAACATGTTATCGTCATTATTGTCGTTGTTTCAGGGTTTAAATACATAATTAGTTTTAATGACCTCATCTTCAGCATCTTAGTCTCTCTCTGTGATATAACACAAATGCGAAATGACCCTAAGCAAGCTGTGTCTATTAATTCCCGGAATTTTTGATGGGTTATAGCTCCATCTTGTAAAGTGTCCTTTACTCCTGGTCCTGGCTCCCTTTAGCACTATGAGGTTGATACTCCACACTAATGATTTATTAATTGCACCATTAGGTATATATAAAATAAATGAAAAAGTAATATTGTTTAAGTATAAGGTAAACGTTAAATTTGTGACGACAATGATGGACACTCACTCACTAACTTTTATGCACATTCAGATAGAAAGAGACAACGTGCTACTCACTTTTCAGCTTTCGAATCTTATACGTGACAGATAATAAATCTATCGCTCTAAATCGGACACTAATATTAGCGAATGTTTTTTTGTTAATCCTAACCAATTTTCACAAAATCTACATATAGGTAGATATTTTTCTCCCTACCATAGCTCAGTACCTGACGCTGGCTTCCCGCCTATATTTCGACTATGCCGTCACACATCCTAACCCACTGATAGTGAGTGCTGTCTCTCACAAACCCATTTAAAACCACAAATTCACCCACGTCCGAAGGAAACTGACACACGCCACACGTCTCTACGAAACTGACGACGCAACCACTAGGGCCTGAACCCCGCTCAAAACACTACACACAATCATTGCACCAACTTACCGTCCCTGCCGACGGCGAGGCCGTCGCAAACAGAGTTATTCGCGTCACCGCCATATTTCAGGCCGGTTTACACCAATTAGTATAGATAGCGTCGCTGCAGTTCCTTTCGCCACTTCTTCTCCATAGCCAACGCAGTCCGAAGTGGTGGTAAATGTCGTTAATAATAATAATATAGTTATTAATTTTGTTAATTCGTCAGAAGTATATCTCAGTTGAGTGCCCTAACCGCTCGGCCTCCTTTCATCCCGGTGAAGCTGTGAAAATCCTCGGGCTAATAGTTGCCAGTCATCAGCAAAAATCGGATAAAAACGGTATATAAAGGTAATAAGGTAAGTCTGGCATTTTGGTGTTTGTGCATTATGATTTACTAATGGAAATTTTGGCACTTACATTTTACGTCGAAGAATTCTTTCAGGTATTCATCCCTCTGGGATAACATGAGGTACTCCAATGAATGCTCCGGTACGGTTAACCCACTAAAGTCCTGCATGGCTGGTATTTCATGATTGTCATATTCTTTTAGTAACTTAGCTAAATTGTAGTTGGCCTAAAATCACACAAATATTTATTTAAAACCTCTTATTTTATTTTTCCTCGATAAATCTTAATAATTTGATTTCAAAATATTAAATATTTAATTGTATTGAAATAAAAAAATACTTTCTGATTATAAACTTTAAATGTTACATTTACATTAATAAAATGACAAGGTTAAATTTTATTATCTTTCAGATTCAGATTTCACATATAGATTTAAATGCACACAATGATGAAACATTGAAGCTAATTACGAAAAGGAAGACTTCGACATGAAGTTCTCACGTAATATGCATGCATAAATGGTTGGTTGTTTAGTTATATGTACATTCGGCATACAATCGGCTTCAGTTTTTCAGGCCTCTTTTAGTGATTAGTGTGTTAGTCATTTTAATTTTTACATATAAGTTCATAAATTTTGCATTATTTTGCCAAAACATATAATTCATTATTTAAATAATTAGTAACAATTTAGTTTAACTAAACAGGTTTCACTTAGATATCAAATTCAAATTAACATACACAATTGTTTAAAAAGCATCTCTAATACTAATAACATGCAAGAGAAAAGGAGCCGTAATGGCACCTAATTAATATCTGATTTCGAATACAAGATCTTAATCTTGTATTCGAAATCATATAAGTCCGATAAATGCAATTTAAAGTAATAGTTAATTTAGTAAGTTAAGTATTTATAGATTTTTCTTTACATATTATTCATCGACCTTATATATTATATTATATTTAGGTTGCCCATGGTAATGATGGTGCAGTCTTTATACTTTTAATTGATACATTAACGATAATATTACGTAACACGTAACCAATTTTGTTAAAAGAAGTGTGGAGATTCACTTGTGATTATCTGTCAGTTTAGAGAAACCCCGTTGCTCTTATTACATCACTTATTAGTGGTAGTACGTACAATAATAGATGATATTTAACAAAAGTGATTTTTGTTTCGAATTTAAGTAAATATAGGAAACAGGCTTTTTACAAGTGTTAAACAGAATTGAAACTTGTGAGTGATGTAATATCATATTTTGCATCATTTATTCATTTATTTATTAGGTTTACTAACATTTATTCACATTGATAACGTACATATTAAATTATACATAATTCAAAGAATTCCAGTGTAACAATTACTTATAGGTAAACTCAACATGGACTTCAAACTACAACAACTCAATATACAAAAAGGAAAATGGACAAAGATATTTAATTTATTTAAATAAATATTTCTATTTTTCTTTTTTTAAGTTTTAAATGATCACTAGGACTGGCAGAGGCAAGTATAGATACATTTTATTTTTGTCATTTGATCATTGAATTATTATGTTGCAATTCTTCCCAAATGCACGAGAAATTAGCATAAAAATAATAATTAATAAATTGATATGATAAACCTTATATTTTTATTAAACTAAAGATAGTTTAACAAAAATATTTGCCAATTATTATTAAATAATGTTGTTTCACTTTCTTAACTTTTTAGCATTCGTTTAGATCTCCTTATTTTAGCAATTTAACTGCCATTAAAATTGTTGATGTAAACAGAGATATTGAGATTATCTTTTGTCCCAATACGCGGTAGACAGCAATTGGTATGTTGAACTTAGAGTTCGATCCCTGACGCAACAATGCATATTAGGTGAAAGTCTGGTATTTGTATTAGATCTCAACTTGTATTACGGGTCGCTAGGACCCTCCCCTTGGACATAACTATCTTTTAGAAGTTTTACTTACAACAATTACAATTCAACAGTATGTGGATAGAAATTATGTTTGAGCGAGCCACTGCATGTTTTGTGTGTGTGTTTAACAGTAGTAACTGTCTTTATTAAACTTCAGTTTTTTTTTGTAATATTACGGGGAATAACAAGCACACAGTTTATTTGATGGTGTACTATGTGCTCGTTGATATATTATGTACAGCGATGAATACGGTCCATGACCTGAACGTGGCAGGGTCATACCGCGGCTAGTTTTTACTATTAATATTTGAATCTACTGCAGCATGAATGTGCCGTCTCGAACGACGAAGGATACAGGTCCTCCCAAAATACCAGTAAGTGTCAAATAGCAGAATAACGCTGCAGTGTTTCATATGGTGAGTGTAGGGAACCGGAAATGCAATAACAGATAACAAGGCATTCCATCATCCATCATCGGTACTTAGAAGTGACGATGTATGTGTGATGAAGTGTCAAATAGCAGAATAACGCTGCAGTGTTTCATATGGTGAGTGTAGGTATCCGGGTATGCAATAACAGATAACAAGGCATTCCATCATCCATCATAGGTACTTAGAAGTGACTATGAATGTGTGATGAAGTAAGTGTCAAATAGCAGAATAACGCTGCATTGTTTCATATGGTGAGTATAGGGATCCGGGTATGCAATAACAGATAACAAGGCATTCCATCATCCATCATCAGTACTTAGAAGTGACTATGTATGTGTGAAGAAGTGTCAAATAGCAGAATAACGCTCCAGTGTTTCATATGGTGAGTGTAGAGAACCAGAAATGCAATAACAGATAACAAGACATTCCATCATCCATCATCGGTACTTAAAAGTGACTGTGTATGTGTGATGAAGTGTCAAATAGCAGAATAACGCTGCAGTGTTTCATATGGTGAGTGTAGGGAACCGGGTATGCAATAACAGATAACAAGGCATTCCATCATTCATCATCGGTACTTAGGAGTGACCATGCATGTGTGATGAAGTAAGTGTCAAATAGCAGAATAACGCTGCAGTGTTTCATATGGTGAGTGTACGGATCCGGGTATGCAATAACAGATAACAAGGCATTCCATCATCGATCATCGGTACTTAGAAGTGACTATGTATGTGTGATGAAGTGTCAAATAGCAGAATAACGCTGCAGTGTTTCATATGGTGAGTGTAGGGAACCGGAAATGCAATAACAGATAACAAAGCATTCCATCATCCATCATCGGTACTTAGAAGTGACTGTGTACGTGTGATGAAGTAAGTGTCAAATAGCAGAATAACGCTGCAGTGTTTCATATGGTGAGTGTAGGGATCCGGGTATGCAATAACAGATAACAAGGCATTCCATCATCGATCATCGGTACTTAGAAGTGACTATGTATGTGTGATGAAGTAAGTGTCAAATAGCAGAATAACGCTGCAGTGTTTCATATATGGTGAGTGTACGGATCGGGTATGCAATAACAGATAACAAGGCATTCCATCATCGATCATCGGTACTTAGAAGTGACTATGTATGTGTGATGAAGTGTCAAATAGCAGAATAACGCTGCAGTGTTTCATATGGTGAGTGTAGGGAACCGGAAATGCAATAACAGATAACAAAGCATTCCATCATCCATCATCGGTACTTAGAAGTGACTGTGTACGTGTGATGAAGTGTCAAATAGCAGAATAACGCTGCAGTGTTTCATATGGTGAGTGTAGGGATCCGGGTATGCAATAACAGATAACAAGGCATTCCATCATCCATCATCAGTACTTAGAAGTGACTATGTATGTGTGATGGAGTGTCAAATAGCAGAATAACGCTGCAGTGTTTCATATGGTGAGTGTAGGGAACCGGAAATGCAATAACAGATAACAAGGCATTCCATCATCCATCATCAGTACTTAGAAGTGACTATGTATGTGTGAAGAAGTGTCAAATAGCAGAATAACGCTCCAGTGTTTCATATGGTGAGTGTAGAGAACCAGAAATGCAATAACAGATAACAAGACATTCCATCATCCATCATCGGTACTTAAAAGTGACTGTGTATGTTTGATGAAGTGTCAAATAGCAGAATAACGCTGCAGTGTTTCATATGGTGAGTGTAGGGATCCGGGTATGCAATAACAGATAACAAGGCATTCCATCATCCATCATCGGTACTTAGGAGTGACCATGCATGTGTGATGAAGTAAGTGTCAAATAGCAGAATAACGCTGCAGTGTTTCATATGGTGAGTGTACGGATCCGGGTATGCAATAACAGATAACAAAGCATTCCATCATCCATCATCAGTACTTAGAAGTGACGATGTATGTGTGATGAAGTAAGTGTCAAATAGCAGAATAACGCTCCAGTGTTTCATATGGTGAGTGTAGAGAACCAGAAATGCAATAACAGATAACAAGACATTCCATCATCCATCATCGGTACTTAAAAGTGACTGTGTATGTGTGATGAAGTGTCAAATAGCAGAATAACGCTGCAGTGTTTCATATGGTGAGTGTAGGGAACCGGGTATGCAATAACAGATAACAAGGCATTCCATCATTCATCATCGGTACTTAGGAGTGACCATGCATGTGTGATGATAAATGCGGATGCATTGTGCTGCAGTTATCTCTTACCATCAGATAAACTTTGTTCTCGTTCCTCACGCGAATATTGTATAAAAAAAAACCACTACACCCATTCGCGACAAAAATTCTAGATTAACATGTTTTTTCACCCCTGACGATTGAAATGGAATGCCTCGTTACCTTTAATAAGGTCTTAGTGAAGGTACAAGAAAGGGTAAGTAGAAACTTTTCCGTTTACATTGCTAAGAACAGTAACCTAAGAAGTCGAGTTTCCCTAAGAGACATTAAGGTAATTATAGATGTTCTTACAGCTCCTTCTGCTACATCCATATAAAATCGATTACAAAATATTCTTTATATATAAAGATAAGTGCATTACATGCTAGAAATAAGGATAAAATTATAGTGACAATATTTCATATCCACGGAGTTAATGAATTCTTTATTCGGTAAGGTATTCGTTTCTAGTAATATATTGTATGGCCTCTTTTAGATTTGCAACAGGAACAATATGAAACGCAAAAAATTTTACTTCGTAAATTTATATCGAATATAAATTTATATTTCGTATTCTGTACAAAGCCTGAGTGGCACAAAGGCTTGAAAATCGAACACGCTGATTCCTAGTAGTAGCAAGATGTTTTGTGCAAATATATACATGTAAAGTCTTTAAGTATTGAATAATGCCATTGTAGAGTTTCTCACCCACTCAGCATATATTTCTGTATTCCGAGAAATGCATTAGCAATGTAAAGATTCCTATATTTCCTTCCGATATCCTTTGTAAATGTCTATCGGAATTACAAGAATATAGTTGAGGAAGTTAGAAAGTTATTGTTTTTTCAACAAGTCGACAAAACGTAAACTTATCAGTAGGAGCTGGGAGTTAAACCATGTCCGGTAGTTCTTAAGTCAGCCACCAGCATTACATGATGTTTGAAAGAAAATAATATTTGATACTATACACATATATTTAGGAATTTAAAATTAAATAGAATCAACAGAGTCGAGATAAATCCAGACATCTAACGATAAACATTATGGTAAACTTATTTATGTCAGTGGTAAATAATGTGTAATGTTGGCTAATCCACAAACTTCCATTTTGCGCATCAATTATTTCAATATATATGTACATCGATTTGTGACACTATAAGCAAAGCTAATGGGCGATAGCCAGCATATAATATGAAAAATGTCTGGGCTGAAGTGCAGGCTGGTTGATTGTCCGCTTATAAACTTCCTCTAGGAATGAACGGACCGGTCATTATGGTGCATTAACAAAAAAAATATCGATGATGCTGATGCTACTGAACGCTTGTAGACCCTGCCTCTCCCATCACTGTCACGCAGACACATTCTACACTCATTACTGAACAATACTGACTAATAGAACACTATCTCTAATTCGGTAGTAATGTATTTTGTCCCTAATAAACAAATTATCTTCTTTAACATGAGAAATTCAAAGTTAAACGTAAAAAATGAAAATAGCACACGACAAAATTTAAATATTCTCAACGCGAAGGGTGGTTTAGTCGAAAAAAGTGAATAATAATTAACAAGCCCGATTTCTCTTTTGGTAGTTTTGTTTTAGCTTGGACTTTTCACGGAAATATAAAAATATTATAGAATAATTTTTCACGCCAGCAAATTAAGTGCAAATATCTTAGTGTAATGGTTTTAGGTATTTGTTAAGTAGATTTGTAATGAGCTAAGTAAGTTGTGATGGGCAATAGTTTTCATAAATCTTTGTCAGCAATTTAATTTATAATCTTAAAAAATAATTTAAAAAAACATAACATAATGTAAATAATTTCAGTATTTACGTAATACGGTTTTTAAATTTTAATATTAACAATTTGTTAGTAAATTGTTATAAACCATGTGTTATAAATTTAATAATAGTGTCTATTAATCTATCTAATCTATTAATATAGATCATATCAAATAATATTTTATTTATCTTAATCCACAATAGATATAGCGCTATAATGCTGCTGTGTATCGTGAGCGAGACATAGGACAGAGACGGAGACACTCAGAGACATTCAAAATTCTAAAGGACTCCAAAATCTTATAACATTTATTTAGATTATAATCAAGTTGTATTTCTGTGATAAAATATATCTTAAATCTACGCATGCACTGTACAAGTAGGTAAGTATTCAAACAGAATAAATCACTCGAGCAAACTAAGTTTGCTGCGTTACCTGCTTTGTGGTACGGTACGGTACCTCTCTCCTTGCACCCTAATGATATTTTATATAAACATTTAATTAACTAAACAAGCATAGGAGACAGTAAGGGCATGCAGGTACTTACGGGTACCCAGTGGCCTCGGCACATTGACGAAAGTTCGCCAAGCATGCTTTCCGTGTCCAACTCCATGGTGCTTTTCTTTTAGAACATAGAAAATTAAATTTATATTGGAAAAAAAAAACAAAATATATTTTGAAAGTATGTTAAAAAGTTTTATTACTTGTTATGTGTACTCCCTCCAGTTCAGACCTGCATAGAAATGTTTAGACGCTTAATTAAATTTATATATTTTATAATTTTCTGTTTGGTTTATTCATTTATTATAATGAAATTCTAATAACAGAATTTTAGAAAAAAATATAAAGGGAGTAGCAACCCCTTGCCTCCCTTTAAATCTTTCTTATTTCATTAAATCACTATATACAAATATTTTATTATTAAATAAATTTGTGATTAACCATTAAGATTATATTAAATATTTGGAAACCTATTTTATAGAAAATAATTCAGCTTAGTTGTAAAAATTGTACAAACTGTCTGAATATTGTATCATGATACTTTCCACACTCGATATAAAAGTATTAAACAACAAAAGCGAGTCACGGGATTAATCAGTATTATGACTTTGTAATAAAAGCGAAGCTGAACTCGGCAGTGAAACACTATAAGGTCTAATATGTATCGAATGATGTTCGAATAAAAATCAGCCTCCAACGACTCAAAGAGCTTAAATTGATTAGTCCCGTTAGCTTAAATTCTTTTTACGGTATTTCATATGTGTCAGTACATTGATTGCCAATTATATTAATTTATATTCACTACAAAATAAATACTTTTAGTCTTAAAGCCAAACTTTTTATTTGTATAATTTATTTTATTTACATAATTTGTTTCAATTTTGTAATAATAAATGAATAAATTTGTTTGCTGAATTACTATAGGATATAAATAATTTGTTTTCGTTAAAACTGAAATATTCAAGTTAATAAAAAGTATTATGATATGACTTAAAATGTCAACTAAAGATCGAATTGTTCATTTTATTTTAATTATTTTATATATATATATATATATAATAATTATATTGATTTTAATAAGAAGTATGTTAAAGTTGATAAAGAAGAAATTAAAAACTTGTTACTACTGTAATAAATATTCTATTCAAATTGAATAATAATATTAAAATTTGAAATTATTTGTAACCTTTAACAGTTTATATTCTATATGCTCAACAAACGGGTTCGTTAAGCCGTTACAGCGAAACGTTCTAAGACTCCTAAAAGCCAGAACTGGTAAATATTTTTCATCTTGTCAGTAAATACAACGAAATACTGCATCAGTATGCAACGAAACGTGCTATTTGCACATTCACAAAGACAGAGTTTGCAATAGCTAACCATCTGTGAAAAATTGGTAGTAGACATATAATACGCCGCCCTCCACTTCTATGCAAAAGCAAATAAAGTTATTTTTAAAAACTTTAAATATTATTTTAAAGTAAAATATAAAATAAAATTATGGAAGCAATTATTATCCTTTTGAGCCAAGAGTCATAATAAAAGTTGTAAAGAAAAACCTGTGGTGGGGTAGGGTTTATATTAAATATTTTAAAAGTATATAATATTTGTTATTAAAGATTCCTTTTCATCTCCTTTGTACCTGGGACAAAGCTACTGTGGATATGTTATATTTCCGTAGCATGTGGATTGAAGGTAATGATATTAATAATATTTTTATTAGTTTTTTGCTACTAGGATGCGTTACGGAAATGTTTCTTGCAAAATTTAAAACGTTTCATACATAACATTAGATACAAACATAAGCATCAACGTGACAGTGCCATCTCTTAATTTGTGTGTCACATGTTACGACATGGCAATGTCGCCCGAAAATTGCAACAGAAGCTGCTGTAATATTTATTTTTAAAGATTGCTTTTTCACATTTCTATAAGGTGTTGTAGGTTAAGATCGATTTAATTAAACTTTAAATCAATTAAATATCATTAGAAGTTGATTAAAGATTTAAAAAATTAAAATATTTAATCAACTTCTAATGATATTTAAACATTTTAACTTTTTAATCTTAGCTAATGACGTCATTAATTTTATCATTAATAATGCGCGTTAATTTTAATTGGGGGGTGAGATTATTTTTTCGGTTTGATAGAGACCTCTATTAGTGGGTAAACAGCCCAAGAGACGGTCTCGGCTAGGACCGTCACCCTGTTCCGCGAGAGCGTTTGACTATTATTATTATTGGCTTTCTGTACCACCACTTCGGAATGCGTGAGCGCTGCAGAAGAAGTGGTGCAAGAAACTCCAGTTACGCTTCAATGATTATTGTCAACTATCAAAAAGTGACGCGTGTCGATCGGTAGGGTGCTCGGTGAGCATTGGAGCTCGAGATTGTCAGCCAGACATTCGGCTTTTTCTTCGTCTAAGAAGGCGGGCGGTTTATTGAGACGCGCTAAGGGAGGCATTGTTTGGGCGGTACCTGCTTTTAGGGATTTGGGAAGTCGCCAGAAGGCGATATGGGAAGATTCGATTTTTGAGAGGTGATTATCCACCATCCACCGATCGTTCCGGTACTGGGCTATGCGTGATGGAACTTTGCGCTGAAGGATACGTAGCCGGTTACTTTCAGTGGGATATAAGTCGTGGACACGAGTCACCGCATTCTTGCGCCTCATTTGGTCCTTTATGTCGTTTGGTGGTTATCGACGACGGTCTGGATGTGCTTAGTGAGGGCATGAACTGCGAGGTTCGTGTCGTTGACTGAAGATATGTTACTAGGAATAGCATCTCGGTGCGGGATGTGGCTTCCCTCAGGTCATTCCTGAGTCGTTACCAGTCTACTATGGTTTTGGTGGAAGGTGAGGTTGGAACTGAACCTAACCGAAAAGAACGGGGCGATGATCATTGATCTTCTTGCAAATGGCAATATCGAGCACATCTGGTGCAATGCGTATGGAAAATGGGTAGACATAGGCGGCGCTACGACATCGAAATTAAGTGCGTCGCTTAGCGAGTCTAAAGCCGAACCCTGGGGGTTGATTTTAGCTGCATTCCATCGAGTGTGCTTGCTATTGTAATGTCCTGCCTAAATGACTGAGTTGTCAAGGGACAGGAGCGGCACGAAATCGCATGAGCGTCCAGTCTGCAAGGGAGACGGCCGCGATTGAGATGTGGGCGTGGCCGGTCATGGCTAGCTGAGAGACCTAGGCTTCTAGATGGCGTATCGACGGTCACGCAGTGCATGGACTTTTTATACTAAATCTTATAGTTCTTAATGATGTTATAGTTCGCAATGTTGGGATTGCGAGTATGCGGTTTGAGAAAATTCTCTTGCTTTAGGAGCACGTCGACACGGTGATCGCGAAAGAAATTGAAGATTTCGTCGCGTTATTTATGCCGTTCGCGTTAAAAAAGGTGACGTTATGGAATCGCGGTTTTACTCTGCTTTACTTTACTTGTAGAGGCTGGCTAAGTTTTGAAGTTGACGATGTCTGACCCTACGTGCTAGTAGCACATTGTGGCGCTAATCAAAAGCTTCAGGTTTGCCATTGGAATCCCTCAGGGTACTGGCGAGGGTAAAAACGTCAGTGCTGTTGAAGACAGCGGCGAAGCGACACACTAGGTCAAGGAAGCTTTCGTTAAACGGCCGTTCGGCTGGTGGAGAAGGCTGCTCAAGCGGTGGAATAACGGTCGCTATCTTGACCAGCATTTGCCATGCGGAGTGAAGAGGTAGGTCAGGGCCAACACTTGGCGCGGGTGCGACGGTTGGGGTAGCGACCTTGGGCGCGATTTTTAATGCCGGGCGTTTTAGCTTGAGGACCTTTGGGCATACTCTGTGTCCTTCCCTGTTGCATAGGACACACACGGGGGGCCCTAGAGCGGCCAGAAGGGCCTTGTCCTTCGGTCTCGGACAGTCTATGGTTCCGTGGTCACCCAGGCACTTGACGACAGTTTGGCGAAGCAATTTCGGGCTGAGGGACCATATAACTGACAAACGTGGCCATGGCCCGGTGGTTCGTTTTATATGGGCGCTCTATGGTGAGCCTGGACAGGTGACAGCAGGTTTTCAGGTTGAATACCTGCTTCCCTGCCGCGGTTCTTTCAAGGGCTATAATTACCATATTGAATGTCTTTTTTATGCCCACGTTACATCCTATGCACAAATAGGATGGGGTGATTCTGGGCCTTTAATGAAGTCCGCGGGGATTTCCTTCGGGATGTTTTTGATCACCACCCTTAGTTGGCGCTCTTCCGCCAGGGTGTAGGTGTGGAAGAACACATCTTTATCTTGTAAGAAGCGTGTTACTGCTCTATGTTCCTTTGTTTTTTTATGGCTGGGGAGAGGGGGCTTCTATTTTCCGTTAGGTTTTTTTGCCTTAGGAGGCGGCGTCGGGGCGGGTGAAGCCCGCTTTATTCTTTTTCTCAATCGCTTGTGCTTGGGGATCCGCAGGAGACGATCCAGCGCTATCCAGTTCCATTTCGGAGACTGTGAATGAAGTGCAGGATATGGAGGAGGCCCTTGAGGAGGGTCTATCTGGGAGCGGTCATAAAGTTTGTCCGGGAAGTTATCAAGGTACTTGTTTTTTAAAATGTTGATAAAAGGCAGCAATAACTCTGAGGAAGAGTCCACCATGGTGCACTCTGTTCGTTTTTTTTCCTACTTTATTAGCGGGAAGTGTGGCCACCGGTGGGATGCCGGGGTGAATAGCCTACGTTCCTCCCCGCCGGGTATAGGCAGGGAGGATGTGTGCTTAGCTGTGTAGCCCTAGCGCGTCCAAGTGCCAATCTTATTAGTGCACTTGGGTGTGTGCTTAGAGCTAACTAAAAATACGCGTGGGACGATTATCAGTACAACCAAGGCCAAGTATGCGTCGACTCCTTCAGTTGTCTTGCGTTTCCGAGAAAGCGAACCGCGGGCGTACGGGTCTAGCCCTACACTAGCTTAGTTAACACCGCAAGGTATCCACTAGTGTAACCACCCAGATGATATTACAATAAGCTTTCTCGGAAACTAAATTCCGATCACAAAAGCACCAGCAATAAAAATTGCTCGGCGAATTGTTCTCGGAAAAATTGCCCAGGTAGCTCGCTCGAAACACGTAGCTCGGGACGGTCGTGGCGGGCTCGGCGACTGCTGAGCGTCCGAATAGCAGGTCATATTAAGAGAAAATAAGCTGTAAGTAATATATCTGCTAATTTACGTAGAAATAAGTAAAAGGGAGACTTGGTAATTATTTTTTTTAATATGCAAATAATGAATAAAACGTTATATAATATCAATTAAAATAGAAATAGTTTTATTATAAATATAACATAGGTATTTGTTATATATCCTGTACAATATGTATAGGTAATATTTGTACTTTACTACATTGTATAGTTTTAGCACATTTATATGCAAACAACACCTGGCTAACGATGGGGTGAAGTGATGACGATAGTCCATTAATAAACTAATTACTTATTATTAATTCATTAATATTTATTCCGGGGCTTTCAGATATCGAAAGTACGTAATGTATATTTACGGGAAAATAATCAAAGAATATATTATATATTTCATTACTCATATAAAATAACTCATTTTTTTTTAATTTTTATCACTTTTTTTTTTAAATAAAACTGAACACATTAATTCACGCCTCAATTCTTGACGCCACATTTTTTTAAAAAATAATTGCTAATTTAATGATTTTATTATTTAACGAATACGCGAGATATTTAAGTAACGTTTAAAAGTCTCTTTAATACTTTTTTCAAATACATATTTTTCTGTTTAATAGATGAAAATATAAGTTTAATAATAGTTTTTTGTAACTCTTCGAACTTACAATACAATATACGCATTTAATGCAACTTTGAAATATTACTCAAAATTTTCATAAAGTCCGGCAAAAAAGGCAAATATTTTTAATTGCATAAAAACTTCTGTTTTTTAATGCCAAAAATAACGATATAATTACAAAAGAAGTCTATAACTTGTTTTAAGTATACAAATCGCTGAATCATCCATAGCTTATACATACAAAGTAAATGCATGTACAATAATGATGACCGTAAATAATAGATTTTATGCAACATAATAATTAATATGCAACTTTAATTACTTAAAAGTTTCTAATAAATGTTTTACGGACATTTACAAATTTTAGCAATATTGGTTAAAAAATATTTACTTTTTATTTAATATCACAATATAAAAGAAATTAAAAAAGTTTGTTTCTTAATTTTAAACAATGCTTTATTTTCTCCGATTATTTAAGTGCGATTTCCCAATTAAAGGATCTTATTTAAAAAAAAATTGCTACCTATCAGTTAGATTTTAAATAACATTTAAAAACGAGTAGCAATCAAGAACAAAGTATTTAGTTTATTTTGAAATAGAAAAACTCATTTGATTTGAACCCTCTAATTCATATAATGCATGGATGTAATAAACATTTATTCCCGTATTTTTCAGATGTTACAACGTCGTTTGTAACAACTTTATAAAGTCCGTCGGCAAATTATTGTAACAAAATTTAAGAAATGTTTGGGATTATTTCGGAATTTATTTATCAATATTCGATAAAAATAGTATTCTTTTAAGTTTTTATAAACAAAATATTTATGATATTTTTTTTTATTTTTTTATTTTACTTACCTTATTAAACATAAGTTGCAGCCATCGGGATCATACGAGCGCGCGCGCTTTAATTTATACTCGAGAAGGAAATTAATGATGAACTAAAAGTTTCAGAAAAAAGTTAGTGAGATCTAAAGACTAAGAGACTCGTAATATTCGCGACTATTGGGAGAAGGGGTAGTTCACAATGCGTGTGAACTCCAACCCTGCCTCACTGAAAGTGCGGGGCTACGAAGCCGCCTCTCCGCTTGACTGCGCTACGTACCTGCGCAATGGCTCACCCTTAGCAATCATATTTTCGAATTTAAACAGTTGTAGTCTAGAGATGGCCATTATTTAAATTTACCGTTATATTAGATACATATCGGTCTTATCGGATTTTAATGAGCGTGTTAGATAATTAAAATATAAACGATATAAAACTGGTTATTTTTGATAACTATATAATTTGTAAAAATATTTTAGTGCTTTTGAAAATAATGAGTTTTCTTTTAAACCATTACCATACCGCGAAACACAGTTAATTGCTCTAAAAGTAGTTAGAAATATATAGAGATAGATAGAGATAGAGTTAATAAGTTAGAGATTACTGTAAATTTGATCTTGAGTTCGTAACTTTGTAAATCCTCAATCCTAATTTGAACTGTCCTTTATACTGTTGTATCCTGGTAATTTATTATAATTTGGGAGTACAAAATTGAATGAAAGACTTCGTACAAAATGAAATGAGTTTATTAGTTGTAACTAATAAACTAATTTTATTTCAATACAATATATGCGATCTATATACAATTTATACATATATTACAATGTATATATGTTAACATTATTATTAGTTCGACGATAATGTTTCACATTATTTGACAAAGATTAGAGTTTTAAATTAAATGTTAAGTTATTATTTTGAAGGATGAGTCCAGATGCAACGCTACTAAGACCGAGCTCAATTTTAGGATTTTAAGATGTTAATTAAAAAGTCGCCGGAACTTATGCACCGACTTCGTTTCAAATTTGACTGTTGAATTTATTAGCAATTTTGTTATGCTACGAGTATATTGTTGTCTATCTACATAATATAAATTTATATATATTTTTTTATATAAGTTGATACTTGTCAAATAAACCTGAAATTTACTAAAATTTACCTCAAGGTAAACGACCCCAATATCCATAATAATACACTTACATCATCTTTGATACTAAGGACTAAGATTAACTGCCCTCACTACCAGATTAAAGTTGTTTCATTGACCATAGAAAACATATCAACGTGAATTTACTACTTTACGCTGGTATCATCCGTGTAAGTGTAGTTCGCCATCGGTTACTATTGTTGCTATCGCTAATTTATGATGACGGTGTAGTTTAACAACCAAACAATTTAAATATAAAGTTGCAACTTCATTTTATCTACCCCATCAATAATCCTGTACATCAGTGCTCAACGCAAGGCTGCTTTTTAAGTTACCAATTACACATTACGTAGGTATTCAGTTATTTTAGGTTAAGCTGAGCAAAGTAATATTTTTGAAAATATACGATGGTTCAAGATGTACGATTTATGAGCTTTATTATTGTAAGATGGAGATTGACCTAACATTTTATTATTCATTACTCTGAAATGCTAATTTGAATTTATAAAATTTAATTTCAGTAATATAAAATAAAATAAAAATAATAAAATCAGTTTCATTTCCATATTTGTAAACTCAGTATTTCATTCATGCAATAATAAGATCTCCAGTCACACGTAGCACATCAAGTTATGAGGAGACCGATGCCCAGCAGTGAGGTCTGTATATTGGCCGCTAATTTATTTTTATTCTACTGTGTTATTTTACTGTGTTGTTCGGTAACAGTTACGGTACCTCGCAGAGTTGTAAGTCTATTGTATGTTACTACTATTGTTCAAAATGTATTGTTTTAATACAAATGATGTCTAGTCTAGTCTACGCTTGTCAGTGATAATGAAAATACTTTAGTAGTAACCCAATAAATATTGTATTCTCTAAAATCTATTATTACGAAATATAACGTTATTTTAAAGTTCTGTAAATGTCGTAAACCCATATAAAATCAAAAAACTTGTTTTGGTTATGGTTAAGAAGTTACTAAAGAAAACGTAAGAAAAATCTCGTGGCTTTCGAGAGATTGCACTGTACGCTTGCCTTAATAATTCCTACATTTGCGACTAGTGTTACTTACTTGTCAGTTTCAAATAAATATGCCACACGTAAAACGTATAATGAACTAACATTAAATACAATAAACAACATCCATTCAAAGTAATTAAGTAAGTATTGCCTGATTCTATTAACTAATATATTGAAAAAATATGTAGTTTACCGAACTGCCTGCAAACCGCATACATATCGCCCTAAATATGGACCAGGGTCCCGTAAATAATGGTTTACCTTTCAACTGGTTTTGGTCATCCTAAGGCCTATCGGAGTATGGACTATTGTAAGAACAGTCCATGTTGTCATTTTCAAGGTCATCACCATCCATCATCAGACATAGTTTAGGATTCACGTATGTACCGCGCGACCTCTTTTTTCCTTACCATCCTGATCATGTAAAATCGCCTGGCCGTCGGTCATATAGCAGCCCAATTTATATGTTGTATAAACAAGCCATGGGGCCAGACGGTACAACTGTAGTTGCAAAACTTCCATATTTCAACTTGATATTGTCTACAGAGTAAAGTATTGTTCGTGGCAAAACTGAACGAGTCAAAATAAATCACTGCTTCGATTTTTTTTTATAAACGTGTAATTTCAAACGTCTTAAATAATAGTATTAAGTTAAGACAAAATTATTAGTTATTGTCCTTAGTGGAGAATACCATCTCAATACACATTGTGCGTTGCTTATACAAGCTAAATTCGGTGACGAAGTTACCTGCTGTTAATGAAGAACTCCATGATATTGGTATGAGGTTCAAGCTCATATCAGCTTCGGATCTTCGTTTTGGCTATTAGCTGGAACCTGTCGTCGTGGAAGATCATGACAGATCAGACAGCATTTCTAACACCGCTTAGAATGTACCGTTTTAAGAGGATGCCAATGGTTCCTTCGAGTTCTGGAGATAGCCTCTAAAGGTTGGCAGACCAGTTTCAGGCCAACCTCCCCAAAGTGACAATCTTGACCTACCTTGATGACATCGTGATCCTTTTGGAAGTACCTACAAAATTAAGAAACTGTGTTCCAGTGACCGTCCAAGGTGTGAGTTAACAGAGAGAAGTTTTGACTGTGACTGGGTCAAGAAATTGGGACATATCTTGTCGGCCAATGGAATACAGCCCAAAGGAGAGAAGGTGTAAGCAGTCAAGAAGATAAAAGAGTCAACGGTAAACACCGGAAGTTACACATTTATACAGACGTGTTCTCGTGGTCGTAAATTTATACGAAACTTTGCATCATGTAAATGCATAGACATGTCACCTGGAGAATACTAGTAGATCTATGAGCTACGTGGGTGGTGAAAAATGTATTAGCCTTGCCACTCCAAATCAGTCAAAATAACAGACAAATTTCATATCACAATTGATGTGATAAATGTATTTATTAACAGAATACCAAAGATCTAAGTCAATTACTTCCACACGGCATGCCCGAAAAGAAAAGATATATTTATTTTTTATTCTCCCAAAGAGGCGTGCCGCATAGATGAGTGAATAAATGATTAAAGGTATGATATTATAAGTATGATATTCAAAGTCAACCAGTTACGTTAATTTTGTGTGATTTGTTATTGTGGGTTTTGGTTTGTTTGTGATACGAGTAGCACATGTTAATTTAAATTAATTTTGTTTGTAGAAAATAAAATTTAATGTATAAATATATTAGGGCAGTTAAGTAGTTTAGCTGTTTATTGTGACTTAATTTAAGAGAAATATAAGTAGCAAAATAAAAAAATTATAAGTAATAATAATAATACCTGTTGATAATATTGAACAGTTCCAAAATTTTGTTTAATTTATTATATTTATATTAATTAGTTTATATATAACATAATGTCGTTAAGTTTTAGTTTATTATATTTTTGTCACACCATGAAGAGTTATATTAGTTATATTCTCACCAAAAGTAAATGTAAAAATTTAAAAGGAAACGCTTATTAAATCGGATTATTTCTTTATAAATGTATAATATTTTTTCAGAGAAATTGTTTTCCAATCATAGAGCTCACTCGACGTTATTATGACTATAAAAAGGTTTAAAACCGCAAGATTATTTTGAACTTTTGATGAGATTGCTTGGATAATAGCAAAACAGCTTTTAATTTGCTGAGTTTCAAAGAAGACGGATAAGCTTTGTAAATGAAGAAGACTTAATTCAGCCGCCTACGGATTACTCAAGAAAGTGTACATGTTTTTTTTATACAGCGATCATTTTATCAAGTATCTAAGATGATTGCAATAAGCTCATTATAAATTTATTACTGGAAATATGCCTCACGTAGGTGAGTAAAGGCAATATATATTTTTATTACAGGTGGATAAAAGATTATAAACAGGTATAGATCTGTTTCGGAACACTTGTCACTCCGCGATATATAATTTTACACCTTAGCATTTAACAAAATATCATTTTATAATCAAACCTTCCAATAGTTTTTAGAATTAATTATTTTCTTTTTGATTACATGTGAACTTGTATTCATATACATTTGCCTATATACTTTAATAGTAGGGATTGATTTGAATTTTTTTGTTTTGAAGTTTCAATGAGATATCTGTAATAGTATCTATATAGATGTATAACATTTAGATTTAGAACGAATGTTGGGATGAACCATGTTAAGCTTCCGATGAAATACTCACTTGCATTGACCGAATGCCACGCCTAACACGGCGTTTTGCTAGAGGCATTAAAATGTAACTATACGCTAACACTAGTAGAAGAATGGCTGAGTCAATTGATTTAAAAGTCTATAGCACAAATTAGTTTATAAAAACATGTTTTTTTTAATTAAAAAAGACCAACGTTTGAGCATAAACCCATGAGATCCCCATCTCAATCTCAACCCATGAGATGAGGCTCACGTACCACTTTGGACCACAAAGCACGCTAGTTCAGAAAATTCCCTTATTACTCTGAAATTCCAAAGAATTCTATTCATTGATCATGAGGAGAGAAACTCTCTGGTCGATAATGGAACAGGAACGGTGAAATGTCTTAACTTACCTCTTGACGTTCAGGCATTACATTTTTTCTTCTCTGTGTTGAATCATAGGACTTCACAAGCATCACAGGATCTTCACCAGACACCGCCCTTTGGTATGATAACCTTCTCCCTTTGCTGTCCGTTGGAGGCCCATGCAACTCATTCTCCGGAATGCTTGAAAAGTCCTGGTAAGAATGACACATTTGCATCTCTCTAGACTTTTCTTCTTGTGAGACTCGTTTAAAGTAGTTTGTTAGACCTTCGCTCCCGACCCAAGTTACTCTGAAAATTCAATAGGGTTGTCATAATATGTAGCACATTTTAGTTTCAATTATGAAATATTGTCCAATGGTTTATTAATATTGCATAGATAGCTGAATTTAGTGAACTGCCGATGGCTAATGGTGGAAATCTATACAAAATATGTTTATAAGTGTCATATATTATACGAAATTATACGTAAATTTAAAGGATTTTTTCTAATATTGACCAGTTGGTCGAGTTATGAACGAAACTTAGATATAATGCTTTGCAGATTTAATTAATATAACGATTGGAAATAAATTCCAATAGAACAAAGGAGTAAAATTGTGTGTGTTATTTCACAATCTACGCAAGCATTTATCGTAAATCACCCGTTTGTACAATTTGTTTGACAATATATATTACGTTACATTTGTTATTGAAGGCAATAAACTTATATCGACATGTGCATGGCTGATCTACAAAGATGGAAAACATAAATATTTTGATTAAATGTTGCAATGGGTAGACAAGATGGCAAGCGAAGATATTCATCAATTTAGCAGCAGAAAATAGATAACTTTTAATCAGGGTTATATATAAAGTATCTCTCTTTTGAATATTTATTCTGAAGGTAAGAGTTATTATTTTAGTTGTTATTAATAATTTTTATTATTCATATTTTGTAGGTGTTTTCAAGAGGCATTGAATATGCATTAACTGAGCTAGTGCGCCTTACGATCCAGGACTGCATTTTCGCTTAACATCAGTTTATTTATTGTTATTGTTATTTCCTTTATGGTTTAATAAAATATATTATCTTGAACACTTACGAGTAGATTGCATACACAGAGATTGAATAGAATTAAAAATAAATTTGATAGAACATTGTGACTGCACTTCGTTATTTAGGAAATCGACGAGAATTTTTGAAAGCTGTTTGTTGTTTTTTAGAGATGGTTATTTATACTTTAATTATGGTACTCATAAAATTAATAAAGCATTTACAAATAATGTTATTGTTTATAATAACAGATAGAACACTTTTGTGTAAAAGATAAATGTTTTGTCGATAAATCGACCTTCCCGTTTCCGACCATTTAAAATCACTTGATTCAATTTTCTTTCCTCAAATTTTATGATCCGGGCGGAAATTGGTAGAGCGTTAATTTCTTCAGTAAATTGGCACAGACTCATTCGACTTCATATATCTATGCGAACTTTATATTTAAATTGATTTGTAATGTGAATATGAATGAATATTAAATAGGTAAGACTATTTAATAATAAAATATTTATAAATGAAATATACGTTAAATATTGTTAGAAACTAGAATTGACGTAATTAAGTAAAATGAAGTTTATTCACAAGAACTACTGCTAATCAAGAAGTCATGATATATCTATCACTGGTAATTCAACATTTTTTTATTAGAGTATTGTCGTAGAGAAAGTTAAGTTTAAAGTTACAAAATTAGTTTACCGTTCCCAGCAGCTTATTTGCAGGGCAAATTCAGTCAGAATTTGAATAGCTCAAGACTTCGGAGCATTATTCGCGAAATACAATTGCACCAAATGGTAATGAGATGTAAAGTCGTTTAAGAATGTATTTTATAGTAGAAAACATTTGTATTTGCAAGAACAGAAATTTAACCAAAATAATTTTTAGCACAGTGATACATTTCGTACCTGTATACAATATATAATCTATAAATAGCTGAGTACAATCATATTAATTCTTGTATCTTCTAATTATATGTTCGCCTACAATTATTTTAAATATATAAGGACGAAAAGTTTAATAAAAAATGTATTAACAGCCGCAGGGACCTGTATAATTTGTTTCGATAAACGGGGCTTCGTCATTTTGTTTCTTATGTGTTTTTTAATAAATGTTACATCACACTTAAAAAAGTTATCACCATGAGATATAAGTTATAAATATAAGTTATAATTATAGAAATACTTGGTAAATCCTTTCTATCTGTTTTCCCGCTTTTAAGGATGTCATATCGGCAGAATAGAACATTTAGTAAAAATATTAAATAGCAACGATGCCCTATCTAAGTTGGTGAAATATGCAAACCAGATAATTACAGAATAGAATAGATTACACATAAGAACAAGAATAAATAATCAAATTCAGCCTGTTGCAATTTATAATAGATTAGATTGTTTGTTTGGTATAATTATTTTTTATTCATTGTTATATGTTTGCTACATACTATAAATTAAAACCATTCCGAATAATATAGGAAACTGCTATAAAAATAAATGCATCAGTTATAAATGATAGAAATACTCATTCAATTCTCGGTTATCCTATCTCCAGCCGTTTTTCGAGGATAGCTACCTTGGTTACTGTAAACGTAATTACACTACGTAGGTTGGATAATCACCGGCCGCGGGCGATTTTAATAATATTTTAACCTGCTAAAATAAATAATTTAAAATTTGTAAATTATTATTATTAAGTTGTGACCTATTTAATTGTTTATAGTTTTTGAAGTAGGTTTGGAATCAAGTCATCTTATTGTAACCACTCAATATTAATGCAATATGGCCAAACACAAACATGTTCGTTCTCTTCTCCAAACTGATGTTACGCCTAAACGATAGGTTGATCAGAGATAGGTTGAAGTGCAGTTTCACCATAGGAGATTTACTACTATGTTTACGTTTACGTTTACCCGGAAACAAATCTCTTCTCATTTTTTTATTATACAAATAGCAACCTAAAGTACAACTGATTGTAAGGACGTCTCTAGATGACCATCATTTTTAAATACGATACATCTGAAACCACTATCGTGTACTGAATTTAAAAATATAAATAATATTTAATTACTGCACTACAATGATTTAAAAGAATGATTATTTAATTAAATTAAATGTTGACAAACTATTATTTACTGAAGTAGAAAGAGGTTTTAAAGCTTACCTGTTAGATTTTGAAGCTTTTCTACGCAGCCGCCCTTGTGGTGCATCTAAACCAGAGCTCATGGATATTGCTCTAGATTTGAAGAATGAATCCGTCCGTATGTATGCGTCGCTTAAATCTACAAAAGAGTATCAAGTTTTAGTATTTTATTTATTGCATAATAATAAAATAATTATCCTTTTTTTGTCTAAATATTATAGTTCTGCTAATAGAATGGCTAGCGACACCATTTATTAAGAAATATTTTGGAACCTTCGAGCACATTGTGCTTCATATCGTTATGTATCCGTCAGGTATCGTGGTTAGACTACGTGACTGCTGCGTCTCTAGACTCTGCATCTGAAGCTTCTGCCAATCTTACTGCATATGCATCGGACACGGGAAGAGATTTTTGGTACTTATAGTACATAAATATATTCTGCGCAGATGATGTCATTTGGTAGTAACATATCATCAGCATATAGACCAAGCTGATGAAAACCTGTGGCAGTTTTTTACTGATATGATAATGTTTTATTTCAGATCTTTTACAATCCATATATGTTAGTAAAACGGGAACTTATACTTATAGTAACATCTGTCCTTTTCCACGATCGTTTAAATGTATTGAGTTTTAGTTTTATAAACTTTGTCTTATTGCAACAGTGATCTTTTCAGTATACATAATGTGCACAGTCGATAGATCACTAAGTAACTACGTGTTGTGCCTTTTGGCTGTTGATGGGAAGGTTAATATAAAGCACCGAGTCTAAACACGGAACAATTTGGAAAATTCAGGAACCAATGAAATCGTTATTTACAATTTTAAGTGTTGATTTACCACGTGCTCATCGGTGCAGGAAAACATCGTGAGCAAACTTGAAAGATTTAATTAAACTTTACGTATTAACATAAATAAAATTGAAAGATTTAATTAAACTTTATGTATTAACATGACAAACATTTCGGCGGCATGTGAAGTTTATCTGAATGCAATGGCACTGACGTTTTGTTTTACCGTTTGATTTATTACTTTTTCATTTTCAATTTTAAAAGTAACTTAATGATGAAATGAATTTCTGAATATAATTGATGTGATCGTTTGGGATGAATTTCATATATTTGCTCCAAATTTTAAATTTATCATACGAAATTAATTTGTAATTTATGTATGCAAGAATAAATTTATTTCGTCAAGCATAAATTTCAAATAAATTAGTCTTTTTAATATATCACATTACTAAGTACGTATTTATATTCGTACACACAAGTTTATGCATTTATATATTTTCAATTGAAATGGTTTAAAATATGAACATATCAATAACTTGACCAAGGTATTTAGAATTATAAATAAATTGACTCAATATAATACTAACTTTGTATGCTGTTGGAGGTGTAGTCTCCGAGTGGCTGGCTTGCAAATAACACGGGCTGGCTATTTGCAAGACTGTTCTGCTCGGGTTGTTCACTGGGACACATAGATATACTACTCGCGACGGAAGAGCTCCGTGCTATTGTTGACAAACTCGTTGCACTATTTCTCAGTTCCTAAAAATATATGTTTTGTTATCATTACCTTTTTTAATTTAAGGTTAAAATAAGGATAAAAGTATATATATGTTTGTCCTCTTAATCGTACACGCTATATATAAAATACGAGTAATTAAAACATCCAAACATTAAGCATATATGAGTATAATAAAACAATCCTTTTTAATTTAATTAAGGTTCAGCTTGTTTTATTAGTGAACATTTTTACCGCCAGCAAACCATTTATAACAAAAACAGGAAAATTATTAGACATTTTATCATAAACAGTCAGCGATAATCACTCAAACATTATTTGATGAGGCATAAGTTCAAATAGACAGTCCAGTATTTTAACTAATTTTAGCGTAAATGTAATATCTGCAAATTATATCAATGGAATTATTAATTTTGTTTAACGTTTTGTATTCGAATTTTATAATTACGTGTCAAAAGTATTATTATCAAAGTAGTATTATCAACATCATAAAAGGTACCTGCTGATTGTGTAATGGGTTGTCGTTGTAACCAATGCTAGGACTAGACTTGTCGTTTAGAGATTGAAGAGAAATCGACATAGATCCTCTTCTCTGTATAGTTTGGGATTTTCCACTTTGAGATTGTCTTTTAAAAATTTCCGTCGTGTTTTTGAGAAAACTATCCATCTTTTTTCTGAAGAAAGATGACTTGCGTTCTAATGGTGATTTGCCAATTGAATGTAAATCTAACTCTGATTGGGATAATCCTGAGCGTCTCGAAAATATAGTTTGATCCAGGGATAACTTTCTATCCCTAAGATGAACATTTGTAATCTCAATAGTTGGATTTGGAATTGACATTGCATTAATAACTTCAGAATTAACTTGTATATTTTCCGTATCTGTGATCAATTCTGATTTTTTTTTTGAGTTTTCTAATATTTGGCTTAAATCCAACTTTTCATTATTTACAGTATAAGATTCTGCTACGTTGTTATTAACAATGGTAGTTTCATTTAATAATGCATCATTATCTTCTATGTGTAAATTTAAAGATGAAGTTATAACATTTAGATTTGTTGCACTCGGTGATTCATCAGGCAAAAATTGACCTCGTTCTTTTAGACTACACTCATCAAAGTTGTCTTCGTTGTCATTAAAGTCCTTATTGTTCATCACTTTACTTCCCCGTGGTGCTTTGATCCGCATACTACTGTTCATTTTGACAGTTCTCAAAATCTCTTTGATCTTCATGTTTTCCTTTATATTTTTGACGTCCGAAATAAACAAGGGGAATTTTTCGTTAGCATTATTCTTTTCTACCCGTTTCGAAGGTTTCTGTTTCGATTTATCCATTTTAAATTAAGCTTTAATTTCATCACGTAACATCGAATTTAAACTAAAAATATGATTTACATGATACACAATGAATGCAGAAAAGTACTTGTCGTGGCACTAATATTCGAGAACATTTGTTATCAGTAACACTTGCGTGGAGCACCGCACCTGTACAAACCGTTCAATTGTAGTGAAGGAAGTCTGACGATATTACTTTATCAGTGTACGTAAAATGAAATTCTATTGGTTCATGTGGGCACAGATGATAATGAACAATTTTTTAGAACTCGAATCTGTTTTTTGTATAAGAATACTGTTTATTATTAATTTAAAATAATTAATAGACATCATGGTATACCGGTAAAATATAAATATATCACTATGACTAGTAAGTATATAATAAACAGCAGCGTTACAAAATTAAATCGACCTCGTGTCGCTTTAACGATATCTTTGCTCTTAAGATAATTTTTGATAATTTAATCTCGTATCTCGACTAGTTATGTCTTTATCTGAATTAAACTTTCACACGTTTAGTCACACATATTTCCACTGTATGTACTCGTAAATTAGAATGTAACAATTCTACTAAGCTAATAGTTTATGTTTGCTTAATAATTATTTACGTACTACGTATTTGATACTATAACAACGTTAGATACATAATATTTATTGTCTTTATTATGTTATAATCTTATAAATAAAACAGATTGTATAGTGTAATATAAATAAATTGTAGAATATATGTTTAAATATTTTCACCTTAAATTACTAATTTATTATTGCATCTGTAACAAACATACATTTATATTTTACTTTTATAACGTCTTCATAACATAAAACGTTAATATTTTTGTCTTACTAACGACTTGTTAATGTTATAATTATTTTAGGTAAGGTTGTTGGTATTGATAGGTAGGTGGCACGAAGGTATTATACTTGAAAAGAAATATGGACATTAAGTAACCTGATATACTTAATTCCTCCTGGCGATGGCGATGTCATCTGGATGTTGCTGGACGACGTCTACAGCACGGGATGTATAATAATAGCGTATGTACTATGTGTTAAAAAACGGGGACACGCAAAAGTTTTAGATATTGGTTTAGATGATGTTTGTGAGGAACGTATAATACTCACTCAGATCTTAATACCTTTCATTTGTGTGCTATACTAATATTGGAAACGACGGATGAGCCGTGACTTAGAAGTCGGTTTTTACAGTGGTAGAGCTACACTCACTGCAGTTTGTTTCTAGCTGCAGAATGAATGGGTCAGCTCGACCGGGGTAGAACCACGCCCTCACACAATATCAGCGTAAAATAGCAGCATAATGCTGCTCTGTTTCGTCAGGTGAGTGTAGGGATCCGGTGACCTTTATGCCTGGTGAGGAGGCATTCCATCTCAGTCCTCAAGGGTAACAACGCATCTGCAATATGACTCCTTGTAAAGAGTGAATCTAGGTGTCATATGCTGTAGCAGGAATAACTTGCCATCAGGTGAACTGTGTGCTCGTTTGTTACTCCAAATGAAATAAAAAAGTCATATACTCTAAGCTCTGGGCGTAATATTTGCAACCTCGAGTGTTATGCATTGCATAACCCAGCGAAGCCAAGATTTATGCTCCACAAATGGTTGGTTACTGATTTGACACTGACACTGACACTGAAAACAAATGCTGCATCTTGGCAGAGCTAGATTAGCAGTAAACTTGATGATCATCAGGTTGTCTCAGCTCGCAACTTGGCTAGCCCTGTTCATTGATGCACAATGATCATACGTGACCTTCAGTGGTGAGTTGATAATTGCTATCCTTACAATATGCAAGGAAATTACGTTTCAAACTTGTAGCAATATTGCTTGTAAGTTAGATTTCAAAACTCATTAGTTAAGATACAACTCAATTTTAAATCCATATAAACTTTGATATAATATATGTTGAATCTCGACAAATATTTTATCACCATCGCCACAGCCTGTCAATACCGGTCCATTGCCGGTGATACGGGAAAATAAATACCTATTGCAAAATTTTTAACGGTCAAAGCAAGATAGGTGTGTAATTAAAGCCGTCATGTTAAAATCTAGACGCCCTTTGAGTGGAGTTAATTGCATCCGTTTTCTCGAATATGAGTTCAAAGCGAGCTCTATCGCAGGTTTTTTACGGGGTAAATTTTTAAAAAATTGTTCTGTGAAACTTGTGACTTTGTTATGTACTGGTTTATTCACACCGTTGAGCTTAACAGGAAATGTAGCTTACACAAGTTCATTCTGAATATAATATAATGTATATATATATATATATATATATATATATATATATATATATATATATATATATGTATACGTACCTGTATAGTCATTACTATAAGATTAAGGAGAACTATTAGTTTTAATTTCAAAATATAATATGGAAATAATAATGATCAAAAAATATTTCCTTTTAAGAACTTAAAACTCGAACGCAATGGTACACATTGCGTTCGATTTTTTTGTTCAGCGTAAATCGGCCATTTCTTCCTTATTATAGTTTGACTTTGATTTAGTTACCACAAATTAATTAATAAAGTTCAATAAAAATACAATAAAGTAAATGTACTTCAGATAAGTTTTCTTTAAGTTTTAACGAGATCTATGCTTGAATAATTTTCTTATAACAACATTTGCATTTTATCTGCTAATAAACTTGTTACCCTGCAATTTTACACGTGGCTACATTTGCTTTGATAATTGTTGCAAGTAGTTAAAACTTTGAGGAGAAACTTGAAAACCATATAAGTTTGTATACACGCCCACGTATATCACACTTGCACACACACATATATATAGGTATAGGCAGGAGTGTAATAGTGATAGGTCGTCTCGACTCAAAAGTTAGTATCACGATTATATGTAAGTCTTATACTAAACCTGAATACATATGAAGGTTTTCTATGAAATTAAAGCAATATAATAAACAAGCTGGGACTTCAGTTATATAAAATGGAGATATCCTTTCTTACCAGTCGATGTTGATTGACGGTTTAGTGTTTTGCACTCTGACACATCGGTTCACTTTCGATATGTGCGGAGTATGTTAAGAGATAAGTCGGTATATTGAATTTTAAACTTCTAAATACTTCTAATACGCCACAATATGCAATACTGAAGTATCAGTAAGCGTCATGTGATAACGCATTAGTAGTGCGTGCTTGCAATACATAATTAAAATCCAAGTGAACTTACGAAAATGGTTGTTTATAATACGGCGTATCATAATAGCAAATCGTTAAGACGTGAGCGACTGTGTTATACTTTACACCTAAGTGCTAATAAACAAAAGAAATCGAGAAGTGTAAAACAACAAGACATAAATCACCATCGATAGCTCATCATTGACCTCCGGACTATCCTAAAGATGTACATATATATATATATATATATATATATATATAGCATTAGATAAAATACCCGTTCCTAGATACGCGAACACTGGGTATCTGATACGTGAATAATGTTAAATATTTTCAATTTAATAAATATAGCAATAATTATAATTCATTTCATTTCTTTAAATATTTCATCAAATTGTCATTACTGCTAATGCCATTTTTGTATTTCTTTTATAGTATTTAGCCCTTTATAGAAAATTTATATTATACAAGTTTATCTTCATAAATACGTAATGTTTTTATAATATGATTTCAATAATGTCTTATAACAACGTTATTATACGTATATTTCAATTAATTCTATAACCAAATTCTCATTACTTTATCAGATAACAAATCTGATTACAATATAGGAAACAATGTCACAATATCAGAATACAATATAAGATAGGTGTAAGTGTGTAGTACGGACACTGGGATCACGATATAGTGGTCTTTAGTAATACTTCTAACAATAAGATACTGTTCTTGCACTTTTACAAAGAGCAACACATGAGCACACAGTTCACCTGATGGCAAGTGATTCGGGCGGCCCATGACATTCACATTCATCCATAACAAGGAATCATAATGCAGATGCATTGTCACCCTTGAGGCCTGAGATGGAACACCTCTTCACCAGTAATATAAGTCTCCGGATCAGCAACATTATGCTGCTATTTTACGCTGATATTTTGTGAGGGCGTGGTCCTACCCCGGTTGAGCCTGCAGCTACAAACAAACTGCAGTGTAGCTGTACCACTGTCAATTTTTTTATAATGTATTATTATGATGACTTGGTGATTTACATCCATTTTACAACAATAAGTTGTACAAAAAGTCATTCTATAACGACGTGACAGGTACACGGTCATAAGTTCACAATCAGTACCGGTGACCCTATTAATGGTAACTAGAATTTACGAATCTGCAGGTAAATAATGTCTTAAAATTTTAAAACATAAAATTTCTTAAATGTTAAATGTTGTTACTTATTTAAATAAAAGAGGTGAGATATCCCTCATAACTACATTCTGTTAATAAGACTCACAAAATGGCAGCATCGCATTGTGTAAATCAATGGCATAATTTCATTAACCGTTGGCTAACTGCATCAAACCCACTGGACGCTAAGTCAGTTACCCGTCTAGTTATTGTATTAGCATGTAGTACCAGAGCAAATAAAGCCCGACTATACAACTGAACGAAGTGCTATAGTGACTAATATCAAAATACGAAATAAAAAATTAACATCTCGTGGCATTTGAATAGTTATTTGATAGATATACTATTACACAATTTTACTTTTATTAATATCATTCAATTAACTTTTTGACGCCAGCTTTGTTTTTCCCTATTCCTAACGACACTCCCTCGTAACCAAAAACCAAGTACATAACTACACAAAAATCTAATAAAAATATAACGAAACAAAATAAACTCTCGTCATTTTGAATTTGACACATAGATCTAGATTGACCGTCTGTAGATTCAAAAGACTATCTAGTTATTTCACGTGAATTGTTGTTTTTGTCTATGTATTATGATATCCGTAGCAATTCTATATTTATTTTATTAATCTTCTATTTTGAAGTTTTGTAGTAAAAGTAATAAGAAAAATATTTATTACAGCGCTAGAGAGATACACAGAGAAAAGAAACACAAGTTAACATATTTAGAAGAAAAAATAAATAAATCCAACCCGCCTTTTTTATTCACACTTGGAGTAGTAGCAGAGAAAGAATTTAGAAAAACCTTATTAGATTTTCATGTAGTGCGAACCAGTCGACAGATATGCGAACATTAGAAACAAAGAAAGGAAAGAATGTGAAAGAAAACTATTTTATAAAATAATTTTCGTTACTTTTACAATATTTTATATATTTATAAAATTTCTGTTGCACTTCATATGGCACTGAGCTTAAAGTTTCAGGGAATATGTATTGCTACATCCTCATCCCATACACATATATACTTAGGTAGTTAATATATAGATAGATTACATACACCAGTACAATATACTTTTTAATATATTTAATTGAATATTGTATTTAAAATTCAAATAAATATCGTATGTTAGGCCATGGCTAGCATTGATTGATCCATTATTTATTAAAAAAAAATCCAGAGATAGATATAAAATTCTAAGTGCATTGATAGTTTATATTTGTATAAAGTAAAATCGTTTATTGTTATTCGTTTTTACACAAGTTACATATGTGACATTCCCAATTAAAGTTTTTGTAAGTGACTACGTGATGTACGTGCCTTTGGCCTGTATAAGGATGTTGGAATGCAAGCTCTAGTTTATTACATTTTTTGACTGCTGACATGAGAACGTGTTATAATTTCGTGTTGTCGTAACATAATGTTAGTTTTCTATCAAACTGAAACTACTTTTGTATAGTGAATGTATAGTGGATCCGGAGATCGATTTACTGGTAACGAGCCATCCCATCTCAGTTCTGACAAGTGGCAAATGCTAGTGCATCTTAGTTATACGTTTGTTGAGTACATCCATCATGTATGGACCGCAGTCGTCATATACCATCACGTTAATTATGTGCTCGTTTGGCACCCTTTGTGTATATAAAAGAAAATTTGTTACATCATTGGTGCCTGCACTAAGGATCTTTGCCTTTTGCTACTTAGTTTGCTTTGAGATTTTATCCGAGTACCGTGAAATCATGAGCGTGTGCTTTGCACATTTTTTTTTATTTATTTCAAAAGTATATTACCAATGCTATTACCATTACTAATACAGTACCGGTTAACCACTCTAACTAAACTGAAAATGCTTGTGCTAGGAGATGGTTTACAACAATAGTCGAATGGTGGATTCGAACTTACGACCTCATATTTCGCAGACCGTACCCTAAACCATTAGGCTATTGACGCTTCATAAATCTGTCAAGGCTTTTGCTAACTATCATTTGTTATGGCATAATTAATAAAAGAACAGATGACGGGTAAAATTTATGTCTAAAAATGTATAATTTTTTTTAATCCAATATATGCGTTCAAGGTTCCTAACAATGTTCTATTTTTTTATTTAGACCGAAAGACAATAAGAAACTTTGTTAAAAATCTTTAAGGAAAGTGTATAATGTTGATACAGTGTTACTGAGGCGAATGGATGCAATTTCTTTCATCAAAGTCACTATTAACAAAAAAAATTCTTCAGTAGCATTCCGTAGTGAAGTGGCAACCTTTGTCCTCGCCACCACGCTTAGCTTAGTTACAAAATTATGATAGGAATGCCTTCTATAATATAATTTAATAAATTACCAAAAAAATACAGCAAAGTTGAGTTGTTGAGTGTTGCAAAGCAGAGAAATGTACAAATATTATGATTATATTAGTCAATCGAAAAGTTTATTACACAATTAACGAAATCGAAATTGAAATTTTAATATATAGACTCATATTTAAATATTTTTTTTATAATGGCTATCTGTATCTCATTTAGTTACTAAATATGTTATAAGAATAATCATGTAGCACGCCTGTCCCATACAGAACGTATTATGCGTTAAACTTTAATACTAAATTAAAGTGTAACTCAAAATACCTCGTATATGCGACATTGCACGGTGACATATTTAATACCATTTAATCGCTGCTGTCATAAGGCTTTCCCTTGCAGTGCCCAACTCCATTTTACACTGGATTACCGTAGATACTGACGAAATACATGAATGCGAAAACTTTTTATGAATTAGTTTTTTTTTCGTTCTATGGTGACTATATACAAAGAAAATATTAGAAAAACAAAAAACAAAACTTAAAGAACTTAAAATCCAAAGTGAGAAATGAACATACTAATCTGCCGATCACCTGTACGTAATGATAACGACTGAAATATGATTCAAGGCACACGTGCGTTAACAGTCTAGACGACTAAGATGGAATACTGCGTTACCAGTAATTGGGCCTCAGATTTTCTACACTCACCATGCAAAACACATCACATCCTTCTATGCCACACTAGCGCTCACAAAAGAGAGGCCGTGGTCTGCCCCAAGTCGAGCAGACCCATTCATACTAAAGCTAGAAACTAGTTGCAGCATACCACTTTAATGGTACTAAATAATGAAAAGTGATTATTAGTAACTACAGCGACGTGCAATATTTATGATGATATCGTACGTCGCTATAGTTACTTCCGTGGATATTCATGAATAATAAAAAAGACAAGTGGCATTTACGACTAATGCACTGACGAGGGTTTGTGGAAAAATACAGCTGTTCTCTTTATGAATTTTATAACAATAACGCCTCAAACGCTCCTTGATTGCGTGTTGTGTTATTCCTGAACGTTGAAAGGGCGTGATGGTTTAATTTTCTAAGGCTTCTTTCATAATATAAACGTGAACTCCATATATTTTTATTCGATATTATACGAACTCTTCTAGTTTCATAATATTACATCAATGTTTTTGCACTTCGATTCATTAAAAGCATCACTCGTGTTCACGTTTTCGAATGGAATTTAAGCGTTCATATTGAAACGGCGCAAACATAAGAGATTGAGCGGCGTGAGATACATATATCAAACATGTAGAGCTATCTGCAATCGATCGGAGGCTGGGCACGTTTTCATACAATACTCTCTTACTCAAGCGTGATATTGCATCTGCACCATGAATCCTTATCGAGTAGATCTTTAATTAATCCTTATAGAGAGATGGAGACCGTAATAATCACTTATCGTTAGGTGTACTGTATGATCTATACTCAGACACTTATATTTATTACAATTATACTATAATTTAAATAAATCGTTTCTAGTTTGGAGTATGAGTGGGATAAACTTAAACTAAAAAGTAGCACTCATGAATGTCGTACATTAAAAACATAAAGTGTATACTTGAATTTGTGCAGTAGTAAATGTATACATAATTTGTGTCAACAATTGCAAACAATTTTTAATTTTTATCAGTGTCGCGAAACTTATAATAACTAATTTTCATACTTTCCGTGAGACCGGGGGACCATGTTTAAATTATATCAATGAAACTTGAAATTCAATTATAAAGTTTTATTTTGTCTTTACAGAGATACGTTATCTAATTCAAACATTACATTAATAATTTTACTTATGACAATAGATTTTAATATTGTTTACGTCTTCGATATTATTAAATAAAATTTTTATTTTAAAGAGAACTAACTCTTATACATGTTATAAATGAATGATAACACAGTCTGTCAGAACGTATGCAATTCCCACGTTGCTCTAATAATCTAACTAATTTACTTTTTTAAACTTTCTATCATAGTTTACAAATGTTGTTATTACTGCTGCAAAATTGTTGCCTTTGTTAATCATAGTTTAGTAGATTCTGCCTTCTCGTGCAGTCTGAAACATTTTTTTACTGAAGTTCTACAAATATTTAGAACGTTATACGGCTGTGAATTTAATTTCACCATACATGTTTTATCTTCATTCATTAATTAATAATTATTAATAATAGTTATTAATTATTTTCACGTTTAATTTCGTTTCGTGAGTTTGGGGTAGCTTATCCTGTCCATTGGTTATTTATTTTTAAGAGATTATGTGTCGAGTTTTGTTTTACGCTGCCGTGCACGACATCAGGACGGCACTGTTACTCGTTTAAAATTAGTTCCGTAACGGAGGCGGATGGCATATCATCTTCATTATGTTGTTGACATTTGATGAAATTTCCGCGAGATTGTATACTTTGCCTATGATGCGAAGGTTTGCTCTGTGAGTTACCGAATCTTGTACGGTCCATTTCACCTATGCGGGTTCCAGACGTGAAGAAACCTTCCCTGTAGGACCTTCGATTGTCCTCTCATCCGGACAATTATCTAATCTCCGCCAAAGACCCTCCAGTCATATCAGACCATTGTTTGATCCGGAGTATGGGGCCTCTAAGGTGTTCGTAGGCTATCACCGTGTGTGGCACTACTGGTCAGCGGATTGGGACGGGATGCAGTCTTTTTGCATACTACCCATGGGAACGGGGTCGCTTCTGCTTGCACTGGCCGATCCCAACGCTGTTGCCGATTCTTTCTCCGATGTGGTACTTCAGGCACCATTGTGGATGGAAATTTGCATTCCATCCACAATGGTGCCTATCTGGGGCAGATCCCAGCCTTGGTTTCGTCGCTTCTATTAAATAGCGTCACGCAATAAGCAGAAGTATTACCAAGCCTGGGTAGATGCATCGGTGTCACGGGATGTAAAATTCGTTTTCTTTTAAAAGTTGTTGCAAAGTTGCTATGCGGATGACAGCACAGGAAATGAGTTATTCACTGGCCGCGCCAATATTTCCCGACAACTTAAAATTTATTCGCAGAGGAGTTTCTTCCATTTCTATTTTGATTTCCCTTTTCTATTCTGACTTAGACATGTTTTATAAAACATGTTAAATTTTTTAATGTACAAAATATAAAAGTATATACTACTTTTAATTTAACACAAACACTATACGTTCTTTGCTTAGTTGGGTAACGTAATATATTAAAATAAAATGCTTAAAGAGCTTAAATTCGGTATATAACGGATCGTCCGTTCCAGTACAAACAAATTACATAAATACGATAAGGTAAGACACAGTGGGACGACACTTGATAAACTTATATTGGAAAGGACAACGTGTTTGAAACTTGCTAAAAGGTAATCAACGATCTTAACGATGCGATCCTCCCTTTAGATAGCGATCCGAGTCGAGGTTTCGTACCTCCTTATGAGGGGCGCTCAGATCATATTATAGTCCCCTCTGTTGTCGTCAACGTTCTTCGTCCACAGGGGTCAGAGTGCAGCGGTAGTCCAGCAGCAGTCTCCGCGCCAGGTTCGCAGCATCGTCATAGTCTAATTAGATAAAGCTGTAAAGGTCTCTGGACCAACAGCAATAGTCAGACACAAAAAAAAAATGTCACAGAGTTTAGAAATTAGCCTCTATTTAATCATAATATGTTAGGCCACGTTTTGTGTATTGGCGTAATATAGGTGGATTTACATATAGATTGGTAATATACTACATGCACGAAGGGATTTGCTAAATTATAAAAAAAATAAATAGATGAGGCACTTAGGTCGACAGAAAAGCTGTCCCTTGCGATGTAAAAAGTTCACCATCAGGACACCCATACACTGGGCATAGATCATAGATATATATATAGATAGAGCATAGTCCGCCACTCGGCTTCACTGCGTATCGCCAATAAAAGTAAATACTTAACAAGTCTTCGAAATATTTGTTATATATTTTAGTAAAGTTATTTTAGTACTTTCAGCGTTTCTATATACACGTATTATAGCGAACGAAATAAGTAACAATATTATAACGACATTTGACTTTATTACCAAAGAATCGTCTTGCGGCAATATAACATAATTTGAATTCTTCTTAGTGAATTCTGAATGGTACAGTTGTCTATCGATCACATTATTACTTAATTGTTTTAATTTTTTTTACATTTATTCTATTTAAACAACACTTGGTTTGGTGTATATTGATTTTTCTTTTAATTGTTATATATATATTCTATTTAAACAACACTTGGTTTGGTGTATATTGATTTTTTTTAAGTACCTGTGAAGTTATAATAAACAGTAGTTTTAGTCATACCAGTTTTGTTATTTCAGCTAAACCTTGCAATCCTATTCTATTACTGAATAATAAATAACCTTGCTATTTGTTACTAGATATCGAAATTTCAGTCAGCCGACGGATCATAGTTTACCTTATAGGTTTGATTGATTTGATGTTACCTACTATTAAATGTATAAAATGTAATACATTCGTGACCTCAAACGTGAAACGAGTGAAAATATGCAATAAATATAAACGTCGAGCGAAGTGAATCACAAATTTTTTAGACGAACGCTGAACTTAAATTTTCTTATTACATTATTCATTTACATCAATAAATATTTACCAAACACATTTTGGTGTACCAAAATTCCAATGTGTCAATATTATTCAACGACTGAATTCTAAACAACTGTCCATTTTCTCGAGTCTAATTGGGTTACGGATTGGTATATGTCGAGCCAATGATGATTAGCATTGATACAGACTGTTCGGTTAGCGCCGGCTGTTAATGAAATTGCTTATCGCTGTTGGGATTGTGCACCACACACTTGACCGGAACAATTTTTGATACATAGACAGGAACCCAAATCCGGTTGTACTCCTCCTCCCAAATTTCATCATATTGATATTCCGAAATTTTTTATATTTGCATATCGTTTCTTTGTAATATTTAACACATTTTTTTTCATATTACACAATGGCAGTACCTAATTGTATCTCTTAATTTGTTTCAATGTGAATGTGCCTATTAAATTAGTTTGAAAACGTATTTCACAATTACAAATAATTAATAAAAATCGTTGAGTTCTATTTCTTTTAAGCCTTGCCTTCTTTTATTGCTACTTGTTGTGGTTAATATTAGTGCAACATAGAACTGTTGATATTAGGATATATGCAATTTTCATATTTCACTCTGTCCAAAATATAATTGAACTTATCAGAAGTTTACGTTACATCGTATCAGGTCCGACGTAAAAGAAGTAATGTCGCGGACTGCACCGATTTTATTTTTAGCAGCCTTTTGAATTCTTCTCTAGAAACCACCAGCAAAAACTGACACTTTTTAATTATTATTTATTCTTTGAATTTTTATTTTCACTCCGCGGGGCCGTATTTTTCGCGAGTGAAATGCTAGTGCTATAGTGTACAGGCGATGTTAACCCCTATTCTTAATCAGTTAGGGGTGTGTTCAGCTTATTTGAATGTACCGCCTAGTAGTCGTCGCTATAGCCTCGTATATAAACTAGCAACGTGCAACACGAGTAGGAAAACCTCTCCTTACACGTAGAAAAAGTTAGTTTATATCTTCTTATACCTTAATCACGCTTACATTACGGTACTATAACTTAAAAACATTTTATCGAAATAACCGTTAAAAATTGCCGCGGTCACAATATGGGACATTGCGCTATAAGCGCATTTAAAATGGTTAAACTTAATTTTATTTAAAACCAAAACTCAAGTATCTCCTAGAGTTTGGTGTGTAGTCAACGATCCACTTAGAATGCACATCATGTAAAACATTCGAAATGAATTTAAAAATATATTTCTGGTAATAAAATGCATAGCTACATCAATGAGACAAAAAAGTGATAGATGTTGAAGATTTCGGGTGAAAGAAGCTAGTAGAAGGGAAAAATATAGAGCAAGTATCTTAAAAATACCCACAATTAAATATGGGCAGACCACATGCACAATTGCCTGCTGGTGTTACTGGCATTTCCGAAGCTATCACTTGCATTCACACGAGCCTTTTGGTCTGTGGTTTGCAGCCCCCGCCGTTCGTGTCGCGCACGTTGCATGACGAAAAATCTAATGTTGTACAATATAGTTACTTGCCATATACACATGATATGTATATTATTTATATGGTAAATATACCGTGCAAATATCTGTCTATTCCCCTAATTACATATATCAGAAAAAAAGTACTTTGTTTTCACAACTTTAACAGAATCATTAACATTTCGAATGATATAAATTTAATTCCCCTCCTTTTATATTGAACAAAAGGTAAATAAGGCACAAAGATATTCGGTGTTCATACATTAATATGTAGATTATTGTATTGATTTTGTATATCATACTGATAATGTTTGAATTAGAGATTGATAACTAAAGGTTAGTCAAATACTGGCGAGGGTTCAATAGCTGCATTGCGATTGTGCATCAAATCTCGCTGTTTGGTAACAAAATTTGTAAAAAAATGAGATTACTGAAATGGGTGTATCTGAGGTAATAAATAAAATAATGCTCGTTAATACTTATGCCCGCTGAATGTTGACACGGCCCTGTCACATTCAGAACTAAACAAGTTGAGAAGTACTATTATATTTTTGTTTGCCCCTTTCGGGATAAGTGAAATCAACCGTTTATTTATTATTTGGTTTATGATTAGAAAGAATTGCCTTACGCTACGATTTCTTTAACTTTTTTTTAATCTAAAATGTTATAAAATATATAGACTTAACAAAATATCCATGTATTATAATATAAAAGGTGGGTGAATCATACAATGATATCTCGATACCAATTGCCGTCTTTATAACAGATGTATTTGGTATTATTTTAGATATTTATAAATTATAAATTCAATATTTACTGTCTAAGCAACACTGCTCTACAATTCCTTACGGGTCAGTAATAAAATCAGTTTTAAAAGTTTGGTTCGTGACTACTTAGTTAAATTACTTGTAGTCAGATAAGTTCATCATCTACATATTGAATTTATTGGTATTTGTATTGCATTGTATTATGTATACATATATATTTTGTATGTATTTTGTATTTAATATCTGTATATGAATGTATTAGTATTTATTTGAATATTTTATATAAGCTAAGTCTTTCCTTTTTATCAACTAGTTTATTGCTACGCCTAGCACAATATCTCACCACACCTTGGGTTGACTGGTAGACAATGCCTTTGTTGCGTTGCATTAATTGCCGATTGCGAACCTTTGATCCTATTAGGTTTAATGCAATAAAGAGTAAATAAATAAAAATATGATTTCCTGCTAGTTTTCGGTTTCCGGTAACCATCCTCAGGTATATCACCCATTTTTGTTTCCTCACGCCTACATAAAAACTACACGAATAACTTTTTTATATATCGTTTCCCCTACATGTACATCATGGAATTCTCAAATAAAGATTTCTACATTAACATAAATATTGTAAAATCAAATTTAACAAACACATGCTTTAAGTAAAAATATCGTCGATAACTACGTAATTTCTCACTATAGTCTTTTGTTTATTATATAAAGTTATTGGCTCTATAGACCTGTTTTTACATAAAGTTACATTGTAAATTGTTATAAAGATAAACTGTTGCCAAAATAAATGAATAAAAAATATAAAATTTATTTGTCCATAACTAGGAATACATTTGCAGTTATTTAAGACAGTAAAATTTGGGATCGTGAAATCCATATTAAATTTAGTTTAGTTATCTTTGACAGCCAAGTAGCTAAGTGGGATCTAATTAGATTACATTTAATTTAATATAATACGAAAACTTAAACTATAATAAAAATATGTTATAAAGAACGGTAAAATTATAACTATCCCAGCGGCATTTCGTACAGTTGATCGGTAGAGAAAGGGTATATTATTTAAATTTAGATTATTTACTGAGAATTATTGTCATTTCAACTTTATTTTTATATTATATATTTAATACAAAAATATAATTTTAGCACATTCGCTTCGCATCAAAAACTATACACAAGCATCGTATCGAATACGAATAAACGGCCGTTTTTTAAAAAGTTAATTATATTATACTACAACTTAAAATAAGAATAAGACAAAACAACTTAATATAAAAATTATAATTTCATTTAATCGTAGCCTCGTTTCATATTTCGATATTTTTTTGGTCCATACTATAATTGAATAGACTGGTACATTACCTTGTGTATTTTTAATGAATGAGGAACATAGGATACGGGTGTGTCACACAAATTGCATAGGCCATGTTTTGATTTATAGCTTTAGATTAGAATTTCACCTAAAGTTCTAATTCCGTTTTTCATTAGGGCTAATGAAGCGACATTTAATTGTCTTGGGTATCAGTATCCATTATAGTATAATATATCAAATGGTTATACTCTTGAAATATTATAAATAATACAAATATAATTAAAACTTTGTATATTAAATTGCATGTTACCATGTGCTTTATGCATGTGACGGCATGTGGTGTGAACTATAATTTGCAAAGTTGTGGTTAGCTTGACGTTGTCAAGCGTCGAATGTGGCCTTAATTTCGGCGAGCCAACTAACGGAAATGTCTGAATTTCCAATCTCATGTTAGACAACAATTTTCAACCTTGCATTAAATACGACGAACAGCCCCAGGTACAATTATATTCAACTAAATAACTTTGAACTACCTCTATTCAACCGACTTCTCTATTCATTAGTTTCTCGCCACTTCTCACGCAGTGGAAAGGCGAGTTGACTGTAATTAGAAGGGTACGTTATGATCGTACGAATGAATGTTATTGTCAAGGAAAATATATATTTTGTTCTTCTATTGAAATTAAAAGATGCACGTGCACGTGTAAACTGCAGTAAATACATGCCGTAAACTTTTCGATGGGTACTGTGGTACCCGGCAGAGTTCACGGCATGGTATGGGTGTGATGAGGACAGTGGTATTTATTTGAGACTATTATTTGTTTATTACCATTAGCCAATGAACCGTGGTCGTTTACTGCTGCGCTTAAGAGAAAGCTCAGGGTTATACAGTGAGATATGGGAACGGACTATGTTCGGTGTTTTGCAAATTATACAATCCATAAGAAGGACCTATCTCATAGTTTGTAGACCGATAACTGGTAGGAAGTAGTAGAAGTAAGAATGTTTCTTGGGTGCGAACTTTATTTTAACAGTTAGGTATATTAATGATGAAGATGATAGTGGATTATTTAGTAAGCAAAAAGGCACAATTTGTTTTTTTTATATTAGGTATAAGAAAAAAATAAGGAGTTGATAAAAAAATTTTGTTTGTTGAAAAAATCGTGAGGAACGTCTAACTTCAACCAATAAGGATTACCTAAGAATCAGATTCATTCAATAAATTAGGCAAATGCGGTATAGGTTAGAGCTATACTGCAGTTTGTTTTAAACTGTAGAATGAATTGGTCAGCTCGACCGAGGTAGGACCACGCCCTCACAGAATACCAACGTAAAATAGCAGCTTAATAATGCTGTGTTTCGTCTGGCGAGTACAGGGAGCCGGAGATCTTTATTACTGGAGACAAGGCATTCCATCCCAGTCTTCCAGGGGTTGCACATTAACTTTATGATTCCTTGTCAAGGTTGAATGTAGATGTCATGGGCCACAGGAATAACTTAACATCAAGTGTACTGTGTGCTTGTTTCTTACTCTTAATGTAATAAAAAAAAACCTCACAAAAGAAAGCGATGGAATGTTGAGTTTTAGGGGAAATTGATACATCTTAGAATCACACTTAATTTAGTGTGTTTGGCAGCAGAAGTCTAATAAAAATCTTTACTAACTTGAAAGTTCTATTATTAAATTTATAATTAACAAGGCTTATCGTAAAATTTTATTTTATTTTTCTAATTTTGTTACTTTTATTGTAAAAGAATAAATAGGAGAATAGATATAAGCTTAAATTAAGGCTAAGCTACCTTATTTTTTTTAGATTATAATTTTTAAATTTTATAGAATATTTTACAACTTCGTGTAATCAGCAGGAATCATATAGCGGCTACTCTGATAATTACATAGCAGGCTTCCATCAAGGGCGGTCAATCGATAAAGCGTAGGTAGTATGCACGTGAAATCAGATAGGCTTATCCTTGCTTCCCAATTTCACACGAAACGGTTTCAAACGTATATCGTGAACATGCATGACTTGCATTGCCCATTTAGACAGATCTAGACATCTAGGTAACCACCTAGAGTTATGAAAACAAACAGGTTTAAATGTTTTAGCATCAATTTTAATGACATATTTTCAAAATAGTTTTAGCTTCATTTTAATATTACACAATGATTATATTTTCATAATCGTTACAATTGCCGACTCACGAAACTATACTATTCAACGAAGGCAAAAGATGTACGAATTTACCATAAGGTTTTTTTTTAAATTACATTGCGAGTTACAAACGAGCACACAGTTCACCTGGTGTTAAGTGATTCCTGCGGCACATAACATGTTCATTCCTTGACAAGGAATCGTAATGCAGATGCGTTGTCACCCTTGAGGACTGAGATGGAATGCCTCTTCACCAGTAATAAAGGTCTCCGGATCCCTTCACACACCAGACGAAATACGGCAGTGATATGCTGCACGCCGGTATTCTGTGAGGGCGTGGTCCTACCCTGGTCGAACTGACCCATTCATTCTGCAGTTAGAAACAAACTGCAGTGTAGCTCTACCACTGTTAAAATAAAATAAAGGATTTTTCGTAATTTCCATCCTTATTCTCTAGATTGTCAAATATACTAGACATCTCCCATATACGTAAGTATCTAGTATATTCTTGATCTTTATATTATGATATTTGGCACAAGATTAAAATTGTCAGCTACTATCTTATGGCAAAAGCTTTGCTTACAATGTATAATATACATATAAACAATGCGAAAGGCAATTTCCTTCTAACTAAAAATACCTAAATCTCAACTTGATTTCTGTGATTTAATAATTACGGAAATCGTTTATACAATTTTGTATTACACTTAAGGCTTTGAATTTTAGAATTATATTTAAATTAAAAAATATATTGTGTTATATTGTGTCACATTATTAACCAAAAATAGCCATATCTTGAAGATTAGGAATACCCAATTCAGGTTGCAAGTAGCATCCGTACACCTGAATGAATTAGTGGGTTTATGGCAGGCAGATATAAAAGAATGAAAAAATAATTACGGCTAAATGTACATTAAAAAGATAAAAAATATTTTTTTTACATCCAATTCATTAAACATATAAAAGAATTCTTTTAAACAATGAAACAAAATATTAAATAAATATATATTATAACATGAAATGTAACCGTGGTAAATATGAACATAACACGTGAGCCACATTTTCACAGCCGGCTGAATACAACAGAGTTTAAAGTTTAAACGGGAATATTTGTTGCTGAACTCTCGGTTAAATGTAGCCAGCGAATGTTGATAAATATATTTTGTGATAAATAGTTAAAAAAAGTGAACGGAAATTTTAAGTTTTGTAATATAATTTATATTTTAGAAAAAAGTACGTTTATAGCCAAGAACATTCTTAATCAAATCTAATTTTATACAAGTAATAGTTTCTTAGTACATCTATGGGATAACCCTTCCCTGTATTCGTCAATATTAAATTGTCACACAAGAATCCAATCAGTCGTCGGTTCTACAAGCTTCAAGCCTACAAGCCACTTCGCTTTACTAATCCTATAACTGTCTGTAACATGTTAATAATTTTTTAGGATATTGATGGATGCAATGGGCTCAGTATCGTGCTTTATTGTGCAGGGAAAGATGTTGGTTCAGACATTGTGAAATAATATTTTGTTCGTGCTTCATTTCTTTTTTTCATTTCAATTCTCATATGTACATATATATATATATATATATATATATATATATATATATAAGTGGTGGAAAAAAATCCCTAGCGACGCACTTAATAACGACTGTACATCGCGAATTATGCACTTAATTTCTTTTGCTAAGCTTTGGGGTTAATAATCGCCGAAACAACGTTTTGATACTGGATGGTGGGCTTGCCATTGGTGTCCGTAAGTGCCTGGGCTATTGCGGTCACCACGGCGCCCGTGAACGGCGGTGAGGCGGCACACCAATCTTTAGTCACTTCCCCTTGCCGTTTGACCGGCGTAGGGTTATTCTGCCGGAGTAGGACGGAAATGGGGACGTAGAGTTTGCCCCGCCGAGTTTATCCATTTGTTGTGTTTTCTAGAAGGGAAACCGCAAGCGAACGGGGCGAACCATTAATTTCATCAATAAATTCAATATTTTAGTTATCACCCTGAGTAACCGACCAGCTTTACCATAAAATGGATTTTTAGACAGACCCGAGAAGCTAATTCCGAGTGAAATAAAACAATATAGAGAAAGTTGTTTTATAGAAAAAGAGACGGCGCGCAGGTAACAGCGGGGCGCACGGAGACAGTTCGTTGAGAGTCTCGGGCGACGAGTATGAAATCTAATATGATGTAAAACATTAATTCATGATCAAACAATCACAAGACAAAACCTACAAGATCAAACATTGTAATAGTAATATCTAGTAATACTATAGTCGATCTAAGTTATAGTTCTAGTTCAGAGGTTTTGTAATGATAAACATAATATTCATTTCATTTAATGGGATGTAAGAGATAAGTATAGTTTTACTTCAAATTCCAAGCTGTTACTTTGACTCGATTGTCAATAGGCTACCTAGGCATATATCTAGATAAGCTGATAATAATAATAATTTAGACATAAATAAATGTTTTATACGATCTTCCGGTAGCTAATATATTTTTCTGCCTATATATTGTATATTCCCACAGCTGCCGATAAGATATCGATGGAACGGAATTGAACAATATTTATAGAATATTGAAAATATATCCTTGTTGTAATTTCTCCCAAATTTTGACCTGCGTTATACTGTAAACTTATAGCTATATCGTGCGTCATAATAAGTACTGCTGGGGTGGAAATGTGAAAAGTATTTTTTTTTATTTCAACATTAATTCAATGTCTAACTGAACTATATCAGAAGTTACAGAATAATAGCATTAAGTATAAAAAATACTTATTTTGAATTATAAAATAATACTAATGAAAAGTACTTAATATTATCTCACGATACATTTTGCTTAATCAAACATTCATTCATAACACAACTGACAGTTCTGAAACAGCGTGAATTTCGAAATTTGTTTCCTAGCACCGCCTGAAGTTACATAAATATTAAATATTTTACGGAAGATTGCATTACCGACGACGGGTCATGGAAACGGTAACCAATATTGATAAACGCAAATGAAGATAACGAACGTCAAAATACTTATATACATTTTCGAATTTTTATAAAAAAATATTTTATATAAAAAATCAGTTATGTCTTTTATGTTACCAAATATTTTATTGCAAAATAAACAAGCCACGCTCGTAAGTTTAATAATCCGCGTAACACGTAGCTCAAGCTCATTTTTCTATTTCAATCATCGTCATGTATTAGAATTAAAATGATACTATCATTGTGATGTTATATAATATATGGTATGTTATATATGCTCGCTTAAAAATACATATGACATAATAACCGTTAAGACACTCTTTAGCAATATTATCTTAAGCGTTTTCCGTTTTTCTTAACGTTTTATCGGCTACTTTTACTTTAATAGCTAGAAGTAGAAAATAATTGAAAATTCCAGCATCAATTTTTATAAAATCCAAACTTCAGACTTTCACATTATGTAAGTTAAATGATGATAAAATGAGAAAGGATTTCTTATATTGGCGCTAATGCTAGACATTTATTAAAATTATGCTGGCAATTGTAATTTGATTCAGAGGACAGAGGGATGTCTAACAAGAGAACAGCTGTCTGCCGAGCTACATTATGTCTATCAAGATTTGCATAACAATAAGCTTTGTACCCCGCGCCTACGTTACATTCTCCGAGGGAAGAGGCGAAAGTCGAGCGTGTGCCTGTTGTACTATACTCGTGAGCAACAAAATCGACTCAACCTACAATCACGGATACATAAACGATTTTTCAAAAAAACATATTTTAGTTAACCTTGTGTACCATAAAAGCTTATTTAATTTACATAACATCAACACCATTATATCATATTAAAATATTCAGTACCCTTTTAATTAGGCAATTTAAATGCGTGTAGAGGAAAACTGACTCTCTACCGTATCCACAAGTTACGCTACGAACCACTACGCTAAAACCAAATTACACTCCTCCAAAAATTGCATTCATTGTTTTAACGAAGCAGGATACTATAGAAGCTACACAAGATTTTTCCTGTTGTAACAAGGACTCAGTCAGCGAGCAGTCGCTGTCCAGTTCCATTTAAGCCAGTCTGCTGTATCATGGGTATATATAGAAGATATCAAATGACTGGCGCCTTTAATCGGAGACCGAGAACCCACCATCAACGATTCATATAAATACCAAATACCTAGTACTCAAGTATTTGTACAATAATTTTTTAACAGATTTTATTTTATTTTTAAAATACCCAATCGATTCATATTTCCTATTTTAGAATTATTTTATAAAGTATTGAATAAATGTTAGTAATAATGGTACGTATGAAGTTAAGAAATAAATGATTTTTACAAATGAGTAAATCAATTTGAAAAAAAAATACGTACATGTATGCTTATAGGTTGAGTCGATTTGTTTGTTCACGTGTGTCAGATAAGATTGGCTACATCTTCAAATGTGTTATTATAAGAACATTTTTTTCCATTCTGGCTTCACAGAATCATTAAACCACCATCGATGATAAGTGTTACCATCTATTAAGTGCAATATCCCTCTACAAGCAGAAGTTGTTAAACTTGATTGTTACTGTGGCCATAGGGCAAATAAATAGACAATAGGGCAAATGAATAGAAGGACAGAGAAATAAATAAAAACCCACGTAAAAGAACATAGCTCACTTGAAACATCGACGCGCTATGGTTGGGTTACTCATTACAAACAGATTTGATAAATCACACGTCCTCGTATAGAATATTTTTTCGATTTAGATTTACACACCCTTGTGATTCGTGAAGCTATTGAAATGAACAGTACAGGTGAAAGCGCCGCATGTAGTGTCAAAATATTTTATTGTTATATCATATAATTTGTATGCATAATTTTAAACTCATCCGGAAGGTAAGTTAAAATTAATTTGAACATCCGAGAAATAGACTGGTATTGTTAAATAAAAGCTTGTTTTAATAAACGGCATTGTTTCGCAATCTAATATACCTCCCATTGTTTTCCTTCTTTTGTCTCACCTTTTAATTCAAATCTAATATCCTCTCAGTTCTTAATACTTGAAATAATTCAAAGGAACTTCAAATTTCAACATAAAATAATGTATATATCAACTATATCATGGTAGATGTGTACTCTCATATCTCTTGACAAGACGACCTTTGCTTGCTTACATTGCTTTTAAATATCACGACTTGTCATTTTATTTTATTTCGTCTTCTCGTCGTACCCGATATAATATAGCAAATAATGGAGAGCTTAGTTTAATGTCTCTATTGCATGTGTGTTATTGTACTTTATGCGCATTTTTCGTTATATCAGCGCATTGTCGTACGGTACGTGGGGAGTTCTGAAAGTTTCTGTAACTAACAATAATAAAAATAAAAAAGGAATTACGGAATAAGAAATTGGGAATCTCTGATTAAAACTTACGTTTTAATTTGAGACAGTCATTTGTTTTTTTCATTGTGACGTCCTATAGAAAATTGTGTGTAACTGACAAAAAAAATATAATTGCAAATTCTTATTTTATTAGGCATTGAAAAGAGCCAAGTGCAAAACACTGTGAAAGTGCATCTGAAGATTCAGAAGCTTTGCACTAGATGGATGATTTAACAGAAGAAGACCAGAAACGACTGCGTCTCGAGTGGTGCTGTAAAATGAAAAAAAAAAGTTTAATGGAGGACAATCATTGGATGTCTATAATATCATGACAGGTAACTTAACCAGGGTGTACTGCTTTGAACCGGAAAGAATAAGCCAGTCGGCTAAATGGGTCTTTCCTTTTGAAGACTTGCCGACGTTAGTTACGAAAAGTCGCAGCACCGATAAGAAAATGGTTGAATGCGAGCTTTGCATAAATAAAATTTAAATATATATATATATGACGATATAATAAAAATATATATGACCTAAGTGTATATATTTTTATTATATATATATATATATAAATATATATATATAAATATATATATATATATATATATATATATATATATATATATATATATATATATATATTTAACACTAGTTGCGCGTTCAACCAGTGTGCCGCTGATTATGCCCTGTGGGCGCTGCGGGCGAGAGTTAAGGGGGTAACTAACGAGCACACCGTTCACCTGATTGTTTTAGATTTAAGATTTGCCAAGTACTTACGTCATCTATATGTTGGTTACAATAGAGAATTTATTGATTGGTAATACTGACCAGCATAAAACAATACTTAATATTTTAAAATACTCACTTTAATGCACTACTTTTGTTCTTTTTTTCCTGAAAATGCATCTTATAATATGTTACCTACAATAAGAAAGCAACACAACACATATTAGACATACCGAAATATTAAAATAAAATATGATATGTTTTTGTCTTATATAGTTATTTTGCGGGGAAACAATAGGTTTTTTCTCTTTTGCACATCACATCTACTAACTAAAATGTTATTCGATAACATAATTATTAAAACCAAGTACAGGTTATTCCATATTATACAAAATGTAAAATAATATAAAAAATAATATTTTTGATTTTATTGATTTTATTCGCATCATATTATGCCAAATCAAAAGTGTTTGTGCTGTCATAATTTAAGATGCAAATTAGTTATAGCATATAGCCTTTCAGCAGTGCTTATATATAAAGCAAATATCGACCATATTATACGATTAATTTTAGTTCTAATTTCATGTTCGGAATATTAAATAATAAATGTGAAGCGAATGATAATTGAAAATTTCAGATATTCTATGCGGTTTTTATGAACCAACAATTATCCTAAAAATATCAATTGTATATTGTATTGTAATAGTTTATCTATACTTTATTATTATTCCTTACAGACAAGCTATAATTACGTGGAATCTGGAAATCTTAAAACTAAATATATATTCAAATATATAATTATAAAATTAGTAACAGAGTATAACACTATACACACGATCCGGATGAAGTATCGATTTCACTTTGTTACCATAAATATAGTGCAATCAACATCCAGGAAACTCACTTAGCTTCGTTAAATTTGCATTGAACATAACCGTGTTATGGACGACTAATGAAACCAAATTCACGGTACCGTTTGCACGGCTTCCGTTGACTTATTACTTGACTTATTACTTGATGAAACTTCGTTAATAAAATAATTAGAATGTTAAGATATTGAACAGAATAAATAATAAAAGTATGTTAAGGTAAAATTAAAAAAAAGCATTTAATAATTATAACAACTGTCTCAAACATTGATGCACTTATGTCATAACGAAATACGTTAAAAACATTTGATCTTACTTATTTCTTCACATAAACTAGAAGGTATATTTATATTTATATTGAACTGAAAATGTGGATGAACTTTAACCATATGCTTAGTCAAACCATAGCGTGTCGGGATGGTACAGCTTCAAATGATTGTAGGAAATACAATACAGTTAACACATAGTTTTTTATATTATTTATTTTAATGTCAATCGTAAACATTGAGATTGGACAGTGCTTTGAAATTATTTTTGGTTAGGTTAGTTTTAATTAAAATGTATTGAAAATAATATGCAGTTCTAATGCATATAATTTTATATTCAAGTTTTAACTTCACTTTGCGTTAGCGTAGATTACTCTCCGCTGCAATATCATAGCTAGAAAATTAGAAATACGCGCTCCATACTATCTAAGGAACATACAATTTTAACATGCATCTGAGGCATATTTCTGTTTTTATTTATAAGAAAATAAATAATATAGCAGAAATGTAAAAATGACATAATTTCTTGCACCATTACTATTATTTTGTTCGTTCGTTTTTTAGACCTTTTTTAATATTTTTAATTGACTTTTCAGTCGTTGTAAATTAGCTGAGAAAATAGTGACACTGACCATACAGAACATAGCAGCGTTATTCTGCTATTTCATGCTGGTATTCTATGATGGTACGCCTTCCTCGGTCGAACTGATCTCATCATATTAACTCAACCTCTGTTATTGTAGATGATGATGAACTACGAGAAGTCTAGTGAACTAAGCTTTTAAATAGTGGTATATCAGCAATTTATAATTTGAATTACTCACTCTAGGTAGCTACGGACAATAGCACTGTGTCATTTTCATCTTGTTAGTAACGGTTATAGAGCAAGGGTGACTTGCATACATGAAGTAAAGTGCGAAGCCGAAAAAAAAATTATTGATAACAGGTCGTAATGCCGTTACGTCTTACGGTACTGTACGTTATAATCTCTTTATTTATGTTACATTATGTCTCCATATCGTAATAAGTAAAAAGAATGAGCACAAGTTTAAACTTCATCATTAAAATTTTCTGAAAAGAAATTAATAATTTCATTTCAAATAATTCATTGTAATATATTATAATATATATTGACACGTAATGTATTTTGTTGATTATTCGAACTTAACTGAACTTGTACTTAATATAAAATGCCAGTGTATGGAGTAAGATTTTAGTACGCTCATGAGAAGCCCGCATAATGCAACCAAAATTATGAGAAGATAATAAGAAAAATTAACGTTATCTAATATCTCAATAAAATAAAATCGAATGACTCTCACGTCTCACACCTTAGTTTAAGGGGTCATTCCTTTTTTTTGTTTAAGTATCTTTATCACATTCTAATATGATATAAAGTAACTATGCAGTCTTAAATGTCAAAACACCTGGCATAACTTTGCTGTGAAAATTAAACATGCAAAAGGTATTGTAGATATAAGTAAGTATATGCACAAAACAAAGATGAAAATGCGCCGTGCGTTAACATGTTCAATACTGAAAATAGAATGGGGGAATTTAAATGTACAATTTATAAGCGCCCTCTGAATATGTTATCCGTTGGGAGACCACTAATGATAACTGAAAATTTCATACATTGGTAAGTCTACTTTAAATTTAAATTGTCTACTTTATTTTACAGTGGAAATATTTTCCCCTTTAATATACGAGCTTCGAGCTCTTTTTAAGCCTCTTAATTCAATCTCAGAAATATTGATTTTAGATATTGAAATAAGAGGCTTAAAGGGCTCGATGTTCGTGTATAAAACGGGAAAGTATTCCCACTGTAAAATAAAGTAGACAATTTAAATTTTAATAACGAGTTCAAAGTACGGAATACGTTCCGACAAAAAATACTCGTTGAGAAGCATTTCGAACCGTTCGCAACTACAATTAGATATCTTTCATTGTTCATTGTTATAATTGATAATTATAGATGTATATAAAAAATAAGTATTATGTTATTATTATTAATTGTGAAACCAATTATGACTTAAATTACTTCTCCATAATGGCCATATCCATATCGTGCCCACATAGTTATCTATTACAGCTGCCATATGAATCCCGCATACAATATTATTTACACAACCTCGATTTCTCTGCTTATTTTATGTGGATTCCTCATTTTTCCCGACGTACGATAAAATAGTACTTTTATTTTTAAAATATCAACCAAAGACTATCCTTCTTATAATATTATCATTATATCTAATAATATAAATAGCTAATTATTTCTGTAAACATATATATATATATATATATATATATATATGTACCTATATTTTGCTCAATTAGGGCTTGGCAACTACTTTCGTCTAAAGTCTAGTGATGCTAATACTTCTTCCAAATAAACCATAGAATAAAGAAAAAATATTTCTATAAATGGAACAATGAAACAATTTCTTTACTAAAAAATATTAAACAATATGTGAAAGCCTGCCTAAGTGGAGATCCTTTTCCCTGTTTGGCGCACTGCAGTTCTTTATTTTTTTTGTTTTCCGTTTGTTTTGTAAATATATCTTATTATAGCTAATTTTACTATTTACTGTGTGTATAGTAAACCTACGTGACATTGAAGTAAATTGTCAATATCACATATAAATAAGTTTCACGAGACGCACCCCGACACACTCGGAGACTGTGAAAGTTTTAAATTACTTTTCTTGCCTGTATAATATAGGAAAGAGAAGCTGAGAAAGCTACTGCTTATAAACAGTATATTTTATCATGTTTTTACATATATAGAATTATCGGACGGTGTGCATATTACGTATGCACGTATTTTCACTCGTGCAACCATTCGGAATTTAAATGTCATTGAAAGTTGTAGTGCGCTAATTTGCTTCCTTTCATGTTGACTGTTGAAATGTAATAGAATAAAAGCCACAAATTTATTTGGATCTAGTTATATACCCGTTTTTAGAATAAAATGTCTTTTGTGAATTTAGGGTACGGTCTGCGAAACTTAAGGTCGTAGGTTCGAAACCACCATTCGCCTATTGTCGTGAACCATCTCCTAGCACAAGCATTTACAGCTCAGTTGGAGTGGTTAACCGGGATATTAGTAATATTAATAGCACTGCTATTTATTAGCAAAAAAAGGAATTGCTTCATGGTACCCATAGGTGCATACTCCTTCCAGTATCATTTTCGACACTTAGGTTAGGTTAAGAACTATGTGACCGGTCTATTATAGCTTCATCTTTGATATTTGGTGATCATTTATGTATAATTTAGTAAAGATGTATAGTACACGCGAATTGCGCTACGTTCTAATACAGGCAATATTTCTTTTAATTCTAAGAAGGGTTTAATAGGTTAATTGATTATTAAAAAAATTAAAATATATATTTATGTTTACTAACCCAGCCTGGTTTTGCCTGTAGATTCCTGTTTATATTATTCGTATAGCCTAATATACTTCTGTCATGAAATGTACATTTCTGTTGTAAATAGTACATGCCTGTGCATCCATGCGGTCGTTAATATAAAAATATCACGCAATAAATTACGTTGTATTGAGTTTATAGACATTTAATAGAACGATATGCTATTGAGTTGGTACCACTTATTTTTTTTAGATACTAAGAGTGAGAAACGAATTCACAGTCCTTTTTTTTATAGAGTAGGCGGCATACTAACAAGCACTGAAAACCTGATGCTAAGTGATTGCCGTCGCCCATGAACATCCGTAATACCAGTGGAGTCGCAAATGCGTTGCCGGCCTTTAAGTTAAGTCCGACTGATGTATGTTTATTTAGGCTCATAAACAACTACATCCATCCTCCATAAATATTCGAGATGCACATTCTATGTCATGGGTGCGTCGTCACACAAAGTGCTAGCAGCAACTGAGCTCCCAAGTCACACTATCCGTACGAAAAGTTTATAAAACGTTCATATTCAGCGAGAACATATTATTGTCACGGTATATAATCATAGGTATCAAAACAAATTGATGTCGGAAAACATCAAAGGTAATTTAACACAGTTACCAATTAATTGAAATAAAATTAACAATGTGGGGAAATGTTTTTATGAAAATTCTATGTAACTTTATACATGCCAGCAGCATTTTGTATTGTAGAGGGAGCCGTTGGTCATGTAGTTTTTTAATAAGCTTGTTAGTAATTAATGATCGTGTTGTTTTCGTTATAATATGAAGGTAAACAAACAAGCATAGAGTTCACCTGATGGTGAGAGATGAATACGGCCCACGACATTTACATTAACCTGTAACAAAGATTCAAGATTACTCACCATTTTCACTTACCATCGGGTGGGCTGCTTGCTCGTATGCCATCGAAGTAATAATAAAAAAAAAGATGCACATGCTTTTTCACCCCCGAGGACTGAGATTTAACGCCTCGTACCTGCAATTAGGTTACCGGATCTCAACATTGATGTTGCAGCCAGAAACTAGTTTCAGCATGTCCCTGTCCACTGTCAAGTAAACAGTTCTAAACTTATAAAGTTTTTATTAGAATTTATTATATACTTCGTTTCGTCTTAATACTTCAAAATATCTTACGGAAGTGTATTTCGATATACAAACAAAGAAAACTGTATAGTAAAACGTTGTACGTTGAGAACCAAAACATTTTTGAATACGTGAATATCCTCTTCAGTGAACATTGTATATTCACAAAACTGGATTTAAAGTTTGCTTTAATAAAACTTACATTTTCTGTGAGATTTTCCTAACACTGAATGGGGTTAATACTGTATAGGTATCCTTCCGGGAGTAGTTCTGTTCGACATCGCTATCAATTTATATATTATTACGTTAGTGTGCATCAGTATTTGTTTTAAATTTTGAACAATAATCGCTGAAAAAACTAACCTCAATCCCATTCAAATAACACAAATAAAAAAAATACTTGCTTGGATACTTTGAATATTTAACATGTTATTAAAAAATATATCAATGGACAAATATATAAAATATTGATAATTTGAAAATCACTTAAACTCAACATACTCCATCATAAATTACACAAATACACTAGAAAAATAAATACATTAGACGTACGTGGAACGCTACATGGAGTGGGCTGATATAGTTTGCTGGTGCTACACTTTAGCTTACCGAAACAGTATATTTTTTTAAAACTAAGCTACATTTATATATACAAATTAAGATTTAGTTGTCAAATATTATACATGTACCTTTATTATAATAATTAATTTTAAATGTTTCACAAGTGAGCATTATAATGTACTTTTACTTGAGTCAGAGAATTTACTCCTATAAAAACACACACAAAGAGGATATCCTAAGTAAAATAATTACGTTAATATTTTATTACTAAGATGGAGGTTAAACAGTTGAACAAATGTTGTATTTTTCTCTTCAAACATTACATAAGAAAAACTTCCCGTAGATTTAACATCAAAAGAAATTAAACGCTTTACCATTTTTTTTTCTTTTTAGTAAATTTCTTTTTGAATGAAATCATAAAAACTGCAGCATGCAAATAATCCCCTCCGATGTTTGAGTTTTTAATAAAATTGAAAGAATCTATTAAGAATTATCGATGTTAAAGTCAGCGACCTATAAAATTTCGGCAGCCAAAAAATTATATTTTTAATTGCCCATTGATGGATTCTTAAATGCCATGCTTTAGTTAAAAATAATATTTGCAAATGTTACAAATTAAATAATCTCTATTACGCTTACTTTCGTACAGCACATACGTGTGGAGAGATTTGATCTGTGCGACCCAATTTTATATGCAATCCTAATATCGTTTGAATTTTATATTTTTAGATTTGGTTATTTACACACGGTCTATTTTTTTCCATTAAAGTACTCCATTAAAATACTCATAATAAATTTATAGGTTACAAAGAGACATACAACAGACGGACACACAATAAACTTATGAAAACTAAGGACAACAAAATGACGAAATACTTTGCTTCCAGTAACCGGCCTGCCACCAACGAAATAATACATTACAGTTAAAATTATTTAATTAAATCCCTAATCAGAAATACTACTGCAATAACAACTGTAATGTTATCTTCCGTGTAATGGGACCTTTTGGTATATTGATATATGATATATGATGACGTGTATATTCCACGCATTCGGACGCATCACCATTTTTTATATTTTTAATACAAACAGCAAAATATTGTTATAATTCACCTGCGTAGGTCTTTCCGTCCGAGTGTTATGTGGTAGACTATAAAGTATCTTCAAGTTAAAAAAATAAATAATCGAAACTCAACGGTACTGTTTTAACTACTTTTAGTATTTGTTCAGCTCTTGGTGCAACTCAATAAATTTAATGTTAGTTAGAAGTTAGTATTAAAAAAGTTAGTGTAAGAAATCAGCTGTTTCAAAAATCGTATTCGTTAAATTAAATGTAAATAATGAGCTAATAACGAAGAACCTTTTAATTTCTTGATATATATATATGTTGAGCCTTTAGTTTTATTATGTCTAGCGTTGAAGAGTAGAGAAGCTTCGTGATGAAGATGAAATCAGAATGAGAGATGCATAAGATAAAAAACGAAGTTTGATTATTATTACATTAACGTTTAAGACTAGATAAAAACTAGACTTTTAGAAAAGAGAACAAAAGGCGTAAAAAGTAAGGTCGAACGCTCTAACGAACTAGACTGTTTTAAAAAAGTAAAACAGTTTATGTGCAAACGGTGTAGCGTCCAACCTGTTTTGCTAGCAGTTAATTACAAACTCTAGAACGTTTTAGTTACGACAATAAACTCACAAATAATAAAGTGAAAAGTGCTTCTTCGAAAAGGAGAACCTTTAGCTTATTGTCATTTACATAAGCAGCATTAATTCAACGTGTTCATCATAATAAATTGTAAATAGCTTTATATATATATATATATATATATATATATATATCTATGTATATAGAATGACAGAAAAGATAAAAGTTTAAATTTGTTTTTCGTGTTGTGTAACATACGAGTATAACAATAAATGCTTGAGCGTTTCATTGAAAAAAAAGGATACAGGATTGGGAAGAAAACTGCGTGCATAGCTCTGTGATGTCATACTTATTGTGATCAAGCTTTACACAAGCATTAATATAGCTACACAAACAACAAAAACAACCCCAAAAGCATGAGATCTAGCCAGCCTATGTTTAAGTTAAAATATATCACTGAAATCCACTAGGGGCGTTCGCCTCGGCCGTTATTTGAAGGTAGAGATTTATCAAAAATTGTACCACATGGACCTTTTGAGTTTTTAGTTTCGGAAGAAGCCAGAAACTTCTCTTTGCTATTTAACGACTGACGTCGAAAATTTCTGTGGTAGGCTCGGAGAGTGTTATATAGACGCAGATGTGCAGGATCTCCTATGTTTTAGGTCATTACATTAGGTAATACAGAGTTAACTGTCATTGAATTTTCTCACCGAATTTATAACAGTACATCGGGAAAATATTAATTCCTCGTCCACAACGGCACTAGCCATTACGCTGCGTCTGAAATTGTTATTGTGTACATGGATGTAAACATTCGAAGCGTAAAGTAGAAATTTACTGGACTAAGTATGGAATTTGTCGTTTGTAGTGGCCAACGTGTAGACGCGACCTCAATCCTATTGTATTACGTCTTAGCACGGCTTGTTAGAATTCTCATTATCCCAGCTCGACAATATTTCCGAGAGTTATTACAAGTAGTTATTTCGGTCGAATGGGTGCTTATTCCTCATAGCTTTAAAAATCTCTTGGAGAGCTTGAAACAAAGAATCACAGCAATTATTTCCGCATGAGGAGACCACATAGGATACTGTTTAATTTTATTTCGTTTGTTAAATAAACGATTTTGCTAATCAACTTAAATGCAATAACAAATGAATAGTTTAATGCAAACATGAAATTCACAACAAAACAAAATAAGAAAGAAATCAATTCGATGAAACCAAAAGATTTGATTAAGTTTTCCTTTACGTGAAAATATTTTATATAACGATAATTTTAAGTTTATAGTACAAACACTGAGTAAACTCAAAGGTTCAATTGCCTTACACGTGCTAGACAAGATGGTTCTTTTGGTAATTTATTAATTATTTGTGTTTATATATTCAAGGCAAAGGCTAATGTGCCAGGGGCCCAGCGCATGCTTTGCACGTTCTTAGACTGTTTGCTTACGTCTAGTGGCTCTGATAAATTCGAAAATATGCAAATAATTCAGGGCATTTAGTACGAAATTTATGCAAAGCGTAACACACAAAGTTAAGCATGTTTGTGACGTTGTTACGTATATGAGAGTTACTTTATTTTTTGTCTAAACATAAATGAAGTATTTTCTTTTGAAGCGGTTATATAAATATATATATATATATGTATATAAATATATATATATATATATATATATATATGTATATATATATATATATATATATATATGTATATATATATATATGTATATATATATATATATATATATGTATATATATATATATGTATATATATATATATATATATTATATATATTATATATATTAATTTTATACTGTTATTTCACGCTGTGAGGAGGTCCTTCCCTGGTGGAGACGACTCGTTCAAGCCGGTCTATAACAAGTTGAGAGCCATGAATAGTGACTTATAGCCCCTGCTTTACCAGACTTGTCACTCTTCAACTGATAACATAATTTTTATTTAAATTTCTTGGTACTGTCTTTACTTTGTTTAGGTTTCAGTGTCAAAGTTTATTGTGAGGCTGTGAAGTATATTTCCAATAAAAAAATGGCCAAAATAGCATCTTTGCATTTCATATGAAATTGCCTATAATGCTTTTTTATTAGATTTAACTACTTATACCACACAAAGTACCTCAGATAACTCGAAGTTTAAAAAATAGTTCATTCACTATTAATTTCGTTAGTAAAATTATTGTTCGATATTGCGATATATCGAGTTATGGTAATTATAAACAGTTGTGGAAATTACTCAGTTATTAAACAGTTTATATTAAAGTTGCTATTAATGAATACACTGATTGTAATAGAAGGTAAATACATATTTTTTGTAAAAGTGGTATATATGTACCTAAATTATTACATCGCAAAAACCAATCGTTAGTGAAGGTGGAAAAATTGGCTAAACAAATTATGATCATTGAAAATTCTAAGTAAAACCGGGCCGAACTGAACTACAAGGATCGAACATAGTGCGGATATTAATACACAAGTGTAGATGTTGTTCAAGCAGCAAATGATCGATCTATCCCAGAAGCCAGTAGTACATTCAAATGCATCGGTGCTGTCTAGAGCATTGACTCGCTCTACGCTGGTTACGGCAAGTATTGGGTGATTAATCATTGTGAAAGCGAAAAGGATACTGAATTACAAAAGTTACATGAAATTTCCAATAAAGTTTGGTACCGCGACTTTATTGTTTCTTCACGTGTAACGCTTATCTATTGAAAAGGTGGATGGTTTTTTCGCTTATCAACCTATTCAGTATTGCAAAATTAATGTCAATTTACATAAGAAACTGCCGCATAAGCAAATGTCATTGTATGTGCCTCTTCACGTAGTAAAGCCACGGTGCAGCTTAAAAGTAGCTATAAAAGCGGCTCAAGCAAGGACGAAACACGCCATCACAGAATATCAGCTTTCGAGTTAGAGGAAACAGAGACCCCAGTAACCGCTACCAAGAATCCTAGTCCTACTTGATTATCATGGTACTCGTAATTTCCACGTTTCATATACATTCTGCTTTCATCACGTAAATTTTTTAACTTTATTCATGTATATTCTTTTCGGCTGGCCTTCCAGTCAAATAATATATATATATATATATACATATATATATATACATATATATATGTATATATATATGAATGTACATATATATACATATATATATATATATATATAATACATATAATAACATAAAATTTATTTGTTATTGTATTTAATTATTAAACTGTTTGAAAGTATACTTTAGAATCCGAGAAGACAAGATATCATCCGATAACAATATGCAAATCTGTAATACCAAATAAATGTAATTCAAGACTTTCTTAAAGAAAACTCTACCATAGTTTTTTAAGTCTTTTGCGTTTTTTTAGCTTCGTTATTAAAGAGATGAGAGATACCGGAACGATCTTAAGGGTCGAAAGATAGAAAGGAAGAAAGATTTACTATTTTAATAACATAAAATATTAAAAAACAATTTGAACAAAAGCTTTCAAGCTCCCGTTTGCTTACACTCAAATTTACAGTTTACCATTACAATATTCCAAGCTTAAATTCGTAAATGTAGAAAACAAAAGCTTTAGAATTCATAACAATGTTCACTGCGTCGTAGAGCTATATTATTTTAGTCTTTATTGACACAACATATCAATGGTCGGACAATATGTACAGTGAATATGTAGTCTGTAAATTATTCGATAAATATATCGTTTAGTTTCTGCACCTGATTATCAGACAATAGGAATGAAATTTGTATAGTGTGCAACTTAAATTCCATTTAATTTGAATACTGTCATAACAGTTTATACGTATAAATTTGCAACGAGTTTTGTACAGGGGCTCTTACGGTTGTGATATTGTATGGATAATAAGCCTCCCTTTAATTAAATATGCGAAATGTTGTCCATGTATTTTTTTTTTTTTTTAAGAAAAATTTGTAAAAAAAATATATTTCTGATGTATGTATATTAAATTGTTTAATTGTTTAGGTATATTGTAATACGCTATATCGACTCAGAAAATAATTATGCCCCGTAATAAACTGTTTTATCATATATAAAATTATATTTGCATTATATTCGCAAATTATTATTTTTATTTAACAAAATATACTGTTGCACAGCAGCCTGACGAATCCGAGCACCGCAAGACATTGCTTTAGAGGATTTTGTATATATTATTGTTGCCGTATGAATATGAGTAAACACAGAGGCACTCACTCTTCACTCTTGAACTATATAATAAACTACTCAAAACAAAATAGGACCCACCATGTTTTATAAATGACAGATTCTGTTCCTTTTTTCAGTTTTTATGATTAGTAATGAATAAATTAAGGTTTTGGAAAGTGTGTGAACATTAACAAGAGTAAGTTTTGCCAATTTTATGGAATTTAGTCAAAATTTACAGTTTTTAGGAAAGTTTACAGAAATTATTGATTTAAGTAAAGTTTGATTTTGATTTTTATTATTGACTAAATCAATGAGTTTGATGGTGCCTAATAGCGAGTAGGTCCTCCTCTGTTCCGTATGCACTCTCTAAATCTATCTGGGACACTTTCAATCAAGTGGGTGATGTTTTCCTCCGGTATTCACTCCCAACACAAATTTAGGGTGTTTATGAGCTCTTGTCGATAAGTCACATTACTGAAGTTCGATTTCAGGCTTCTTTTCAATTGGTCCCATAAATGTTCAATGGGGTTAAGATCGGGACTCATGGCCGGCCACCCTAAAACCGTAATATTGGCTTCAGAGAGAGCTCTCTGGGTTGTTCGCGCTGTATGTGGGCGAGCATTGTCTTGCATAAAGACGAAGTTTTCACCCACTCTTTGTGAAAATAGGATGACATGGGGCCGAATTATTCGATCGACATACCGGGAGGCAGTTATGGAGCCTTCTTCCAGAATTACCAGCGTAGTTTTACCGAGCAAGCTTATTCCAGCCCACACCATAACATTTGGACCCCCAAAACTATAAGTTTCATGTATGCAAGGTTCTGAAAAACGTTCTCCTTCTCTTCTCCACACGCGCACTCGACGATCATCGCTGAAAAACTTCACTTTACTTTCGTCCATAAAGAGTACATTTCTCCATTGTCCATTGTCCTCTCCGCATGCTCGCGAGCAAACCTCAAACGTGCTGCACAATGCGCTCTTGTCAATTTTAGACGAATAACACGAGATCTGGAACCTTGTCCGTCTTCATGGAGCCGATTTCGAATGGTTTTATCACTAATTCGTGTGCCAGTCGATTGCCTCAGTCGATTTTTTAAGACGCGGGCAGGTACGCTCTCGACGTGCAGTCAATCTGATATACCGGTCTTCCTGGATGGTTGTAGCTCGCGCTGTTCCTGATCCAGATCTCCTCGCGACACTACCTGTCTCTAGAAAGCGTTCCCACGCGTTTTGAATAGCTCGTTGCGACACACTAAGACGTCTTGCCACTGATCTCTGAGATTCTCCTCCTGAAGCATAAACACTGCTCTTGTTGCTGTTTCCACATTCATATGACGCCGAAAACCAGGCATAATGATCGCGAGTAACACCGAAATCAAGTCAAAATGAAAAAGTAGACGTGCGACTGTAACATTCAAAATGTGACTGAGGGTACAAGTGACTGAGAATTTGAATAATAAACGTTTTTTGGAGTACTTCACTTTTTTTGTCTACCCACCATTGAATTGCTGACTTGAAACATTGATAACGTTAGATAAACATATCAACAATACTTCGAAATGTTTAACTTCACTATTTACTACCCAACAATTTTTTTAAACGAAATTTTAGATTAATTTAGAGTGGGCCCTATTTTCTTTTGAGTAGTTTACATGTACAGGTGCAATAAGATTGTGAGGAACACCTGCCGTGTTAAGGGCACATTATGGGTACATTATGCACAGCACATACATATGATACGCACGAATATGTAAATAACCAATTCGATTGAACATGTTACAAAATTAGCCCTTTAAATCAGTGCCTTTCCAGATAGTCTTTGAAATTAGAAAACAATTGAGTGCAGCTAAGAAACAGCTGTTACTTCGTATTCATTCGTTCTCTGAGTACTACCCGACAAAGACGGTGCAGAGATCTTGTGTAAGACGAGAAACGTAGTATAATTCGAGCTTTAAAATGGAAAGCACCCTACATATTTCTTTGTTAAAATTATAGTTTTTACTTACATTTCCTGTTATAGAACATAGTCCATTAAATGTGACGACAATACTACGGTGTTGTTTATATCATTATTTGTGTAAGGTATATTGTCATAAGTACTAAATGTTTCATAACGTGTAGAGAAAGCCTACTGTTAGAATAGAACGTACTAATGACTGACCGTTGAGTACTAACACTAGTACTGAATCTTTAAAATCTGCTATTAAATTCAATCTTAAATCTGCTATCAAAGTAAATGTATTCAATTTTATTATGAAAAGAAATAATTTACTCGCAATGTCAAAATTAAATCTGCCTTCATAAAGACTAGAAACATGAAAATCTGAGGGTGCAAGGTCAGGGATATATGGTGGATGCATTAACACTTCCCATCCAAGTTCTCTCAATATTTTCTGAGTGGTTAGACATGTGTGTGGTCTGGTGTTATCGTGATAAAAAACCACCCCCTTTCTATTGATCGTTATCGGCCGTTTTTCTCTATTACTTGCTTGAATCAGCTATTAGCTGTTGAGACCCAAATATTTTGCCAGGCGGTAAAAGCTTATAATGAACGATGCCCTTCCAATCCCACCATACACACAACATCATATTATTGCGAGTTAATCTAGATTTCGCTATATATAGTATGTGGAGCTTGAATGCCTTTTGACCATGAACTTTTTCGCACGTTCTTGTTACGGCTAACTTTTGAAAAAATGTGGACTACTTACGGGTATCCACTTTTCATCACCAGTGATCAATCTTTTCAAAGACGGTTTAGTTTCATTAAGTTTCAATAGAAATTGTAAATGTGTACATGATTCATTAAGTTTCTTGAGCTTGCGTGGGCACCTAAATATTGAGATATTTTATATTTACACTTTCTATTACTTTTTCAAATGGGTCAAAACTGTTTTGTGGTTAATTCTCATCTCTTCCGCTATGTGGTTGCTATTAATATGCAGATCTTGCTCCACTTTTTCAAAAATGGCATCGACATTATCTATAACAGGTCGACTAGAGCGAGCTTCATCTTTGACATTAAAATTCCCGGACTGAAAATGCATGAACCAATTTTGCGCTACTCTTACTGATACTAACTGCATTAAGTCCTTAGTCGTTACAATTCGCAGCTTGTGTCGCAATTTCCCTTTTTTGTACTAAAACTTAAAACTGCATCGAATTTCTACGTTAGATTCACTCATGAGATTCACTCTTTGATGGCCAAAAAAGCAATAGAAAAATGGTTCTCTCTGTTTTTAAAATGTCAACTATTCAATAGCATTAAAAACAGTCAGATACAGACAGTACAACCAAAGAGACTTTACTGCATTTTTTTAACTAATAAAATAGGAAAAAAAAATTCCCCGACCCATTATTATAAAATGTAAAAGGGAATGACTAAATAAACTCGAAAGTTTCAGTACGTAAAACTGACCGAGCCAAAATATTTCTATACGGTCCGGTTTCAATTACGTCTGTCAAGTTAGTTAGAGGAGCTTCGAAAATGAACGAGATGAATCTCGTTTTAACGAACATTTGCAATCTCTACACGTCCATTTATTTATACCATTTGATGTCTTTATTTCTCCATGCAATTATTATACATTAATTATAAACTACGCATAAACAACTCAGATTAAGTTTCTACTTGAGGAATGAATGGGTCGGCACGACACTGGTCAGACAAAGGAACATGCCCTTACAAAATATCATCATAAAATAGTAACATAACGCCTATTTGTGTCGTGCTACACTCATCACCGATCACACAGTTACATTTCAGTTCTTGATAATTAATGCATTTGCATCTTGATTCTTCATTAGGGATGGATATAGGTATGTGTTTATCGGCCGCAGTTGTCACTTAACGTGAACTGTGTGCTGGTTTATTAACTTTACTTAAAATTTAATATACACACTGTGCCTTGCCACAATTGACATTCCTTTCAGTTTCATTCGTTTTGATAAAGGTTATGATTATATTTTATATTATTATTTACATTTTGTTTTATAGTAATCACTTCTTTTATGATTGAATTAGAATAAAAAATGTTCACTAAAGCCCTGAACACTTTTGAACATTTTTCCCATCTTTAGATTTGCAAATAATTCCAAATATTTATAATTAAAATCTTTGTAGCTCACAAAATATTTTATAGTTGGAATGCGTTAACAAGATTGATGGTACACAATATTGTTACAAAATGCTGATAAAAGGGAATTCCTCTCCTATATTTAGAAATAATGTGGGTGAGGCACACGGCTGCAATCCACTTATGCTAGTTATCTCTTCCAACTTTACATAACAGGAAGCCGCAAAGCTTTTGAGCTAACAGAATGTATGCATGTATAAAAAATATATCATAGACGCACTTTCAAGCCGTAACAAAATATTGCAACTATGTATCATAGATGGTTTATCTTATGTACAGTTTGAATATTGAATCTAATATATCTTATCTAATTATTATAAATTGAAAGTCCTCTCTGTCCTTAATTCTTTAATTAGTAGAAATTATAATATTTTTATTTAATGATGTTGTTATACATTTAGGAGAGATAACCTATGCAAGTGTGCGGGAATCGTATCAGGATCGGGATCTCTATGGCAGTTTGTGGATCAGGGGGTGGGGGGTCAGGGGGGGGGGGTTCAGCAGTAGACTAGTGGTAGGCTGAAATAATGATGATGATAAATTTATACGATCCATGGAAAATTGAGGAAATTTTGTTTTATTAGTTTTGTAGATTGAATTTTAAACAAAGGAAATAATTTGATTTTAAAATGGGTCACCGCATATCGTGGTCTCAGCTAACCAAAACACATGTTATTACGTTCCTTACATTCTCTCGATTATACTGGTATTATTATCTAATAAGTGTAATCATAATCATATCATAATCATAATAATGAAAGTGTAATAAATGTAAGTGTATCTACACTATACCCATAGGGGCGATATGTGTACTCCAAACATTATACTATTGGGGAGGTCCCAAGGAGGTTTTTTTCATTAGATTGAGAGTAACAAACGCGCACATTGCAAGTGATTCCTGAGACCCATGGCATCTACATTCATCCTTAAGGAAGCATAATGCAGATGCATTGTCATCCTTGAAGACTATAAGTCCCCGGATGCCTGCATACTCCAGACGAAACACAGCAGCATTATGCTGCTATTTAACGCTGGTATTCTGTGAGGGCGTGGCCGGTCGAGTTGGCCCATTATATATATTGTATTATTTGTATTACATACATTGTATTATATGTTGGGAGTCATTCAACTAGTAATCTGACAAATGTAAAAATATGAATCCATACGAGCATGTAATTGAGGTGGACAATGTATGCTATTGGCGTGTTATTTTTCAATTAAAATTTTATATATTTACATTGTGATTTACATACACAAGAAATAGAGTAAAAGTAAATACTCAACTTTTTTAAGAAACTACAGCCATTTCATCACAGAAGTTCATACTGTGAAGATCAAGAAAATAAATAATAGATAAATAAAAACAAATAAATAAATTTTATCATCTATGAAGAGGTCAACGTTACGGATATAACTTCATTATAATAAATAAAAATAGTGTAGGCGCGCGTCAGACACTCTCGCGGAACAGGGTAACGGTCCAAGCCGAGGCTCCCTCTTGGTAGCCCTTGTGCTGGTTTCCCACTAATAGACGTCTCGACTGAGCGGCATAAGCGCTCCGTCACCTCTCAATCCAGCGAAACTGTAAAAGCCCTCGGACTAACAGCGGCCATAAGCCCGAAAAAAAAAAAAGAAAACAAGTTTAGGCGCGAATCAGAACAGCGTATGTTTAATATTATACATATTTAATAAAGTGGCGTGGCGTCAGACGGTCAGAGTACCAACTACCACTGTCAGCTTACTAATTATTCAAATTTCAAAATTCGTGATTTCGCACTTCAATTTGTATTTAAGTATTACATGACCTTTTCCTAATATTAACATATCATCATAAAATCCCATAAAATGGAAGATTTGGCTAGACAATAACATTTCCTAATTATGAATTGACCTTATTACATGGAGTAATAAGGTCAATTCATAATTAGGAAATGTTATTGTCTAGCCAAATCTTCCATTTTATGGGATTTTATGATGATATGTTAATATTAGGAAAAGGTCATGTAATACTTAAATACAAATTGAAGTGCGAAATCACCAATTTTGAAATTTGAATAATTAGTAAGCTGACAGTGGTAGTTCAGTGGTGGTAGCGATCCTATTCCGTATATGTACTAGATGGCTAGTACATATACGGAATAGGATCGCTTCTTAGCTAAATATTTTTATTTATTTATTAATTTAAACTTTATTGGTCACACCTTACAAAAAGGGATACGAAGGGCGGACTTCATGCCATTGAATAATGCATTCTCATTCTCTACCAGTCAACCCGTGGCGTGGAGAGACATTGTGGTAGGTGTAGTGCCTACATTGTAAATAAGAAAAAAAATATCTTTAAGCATTAAATTTAAAATTTAAGTATATATATGTATATATATATATATATATATATATATATATATATATATATATATATATATATACACATACTATAAGATACACATACAATTTAAATAATTTTATGTAAGCGTAAATAGTTAATTTATTATACGTAATACGAATACGGTGAACTAACTCTTACAATGTTCGTCAATTATTAAATCTTACTTTATTCAGTCGGACAAATTAAAAATCCATCACTCAACGGAGTGCATTTTGGTTGCGGCGGCGGAACGCTATCGCTACGCTATATATTGATGACAATATACGTCAGTTGACGTAAAAAATAGATGCTACCTAATAAAAACGAAACATGATTGATTATTTTTGGAGAAGTCAATTATTATTATGTATGTATGCTACTTTTTGAATTTACATCAATGGAAGTATTACGTACTACGTACTAAAGAAATGATTCGACACAGCATAACAGTGCTATTCCAATTCCCATATTCCAAATCCCTACTAATGAAATTTTATTCTATGGGATGGTTTACGATAGTAGTCGAATGTTGGATGATATGAACATCGTACTCGTATGTTATGTTTGGCTATTGGCGTTTAGTTAGAGCCTACCTGCAAAATGAATGGGTCGGTCCGACCTGGGTAGGACCACACGTCTAGAGAATGCCGGCGTAAAATAGCAGTATAACTCTGGTCTATTTCTGTGTTGGCGATCGTAATCGGAGACCCAATTTCTGGCATCTCAGTTCTCAAGTGTGACAACGCAATATTTCTTGGGAATGGATGAATTCACTCTTTGCTTATGAGGGCAGTCCTAACCATCAGTTAACACAACGTCATAATTAACCACAAGCGTAGGCGTAAATAAAACCAATTACTTCAGCAATAGCTCAGTTACAAGTACTGGAGTTAACGGGAATAACTAGTCTGGCCATAAATACTGTTACATAAAATCTTTTCATTTTTTCAACTTTTTAGTTATTTTGAATTTGGAACACTTATATTATTTTAAAAACTTCTTTCGATTTTGCGCCCTTTCACATATTTTTTCGTGTTCATTATCAAATTAATATATGGAATGGGGTGTTAAAGATAATAGGATTGCAGTGATCGCCTTGCACAAAGTGGGTATGGAGCCGTCGGTCATATTCCAGACACTTCAAAAGCTTGGTATCAGCCGTATGTTCGTATATCGTACTATTAACAGATACAATAACACTTCCTCTGTCGAAGACCAGAAAAGATCGGGGCCGCCGCGTGCTGTTAGAACTACAAAGGCTATTAGTGCTGTTAAAGCCAGAATTCGTCGAAACCACATTAGGAAGCAAAAAATCTTGTCGCAAGAAATAAAGATTCCCGCTAGGACTCTGTCGCGTATTATAAAACAAGACCTGAAGCTCCGTGTTTATCGTTGATATAAAGGACATGTCCTAAATCAATCTTTACAATTAAAGATAGTGGACCGATCAAAACGCCTTCTATAGCGATACGCAGGTGAAAGGCTGCACAGAAACAGATATATCCTCTTTGCCGATGAAAAAATTTTCTTGATTGAAGAACACTACAATAACCAAAATGATAAAGTGTACGCTCACAGTTCTAAAGAAGCTGCTCAAGTGGTGAGAAAGGTACAACGTGGTCATCATCCTGCGTCAGTGATGGTTTGGTGGGGCGTGTCTTATCAAGGAGTCACAAAACTACATTTTTGTAAAAAGGAGTGAAAACTTTACCCAAAGTGTATAAGGATACAGTCTTGGTGGTCTTGGATCACGTTGTGAAACCTCCCAGCAATACACTTTTTAAAAATATACCGTGGATTTGCAGGACTCTGCACCTGGTCACAAGGTGGGTAGTTCGACCCAAGCCTGGCTTGAAACCATCGTTCCGGACTTTATAAGAGCTGAAGACTGGCCCTCATCTAGCCCAGACCTCAACCCTTAGACTTCAAATTATGGTCAGTTGTAGAGGACATGGTCTGCTCTAAACGACACGGTGACATTGAGTTTCTTGAGAAATCTTTAGAGCAAGCAGTGGCGAAATTTCCCTTGGAAACAGTGCGTAAATTCATCGATTCATGGCCAAACAGATTAAATGCGTGTATAGGCCTGCCAAAGGTGGCCATTTCGAATAGAATATTTTTTTATTTTTTGCTAAGACTAATAAATATGTAGGTATAAATTTTAATAATATTACTTTACTTCATTAAAAAAAAATGCATTTTCATTTGTAAAAGAGCTTATGGCAGGACTAGGACTATAGGTATATGTTTTGGTATGCCTTTTTTACAGAAGAAACGTACGTCGCGTCTTGTCGTCTATATTACCATTACCTAGGTTTGGTGTAGTGGTTTAGTTTTGTGGTTCGGTTAGTGTTAGTAATTTGTAGAGGGAACATTGAAAAGTTTTGGGCCTAAGGTTGACTTTTAAATTCAAAAGAAAAAATAATACTGGCACGTAATAGCCATTTCTTTTTTAATTATAATCTGATGTCTTTTGTTTTGCAAAATTTGTGATCGATTTAACAAACGAAGTTCGCGGTTTCCGTAGAAATGAATAAAATTGAGTAGCGTTCCGTCATAAAATATTTAAAAAAAAAGGATTAACGCCAAAACAAATTTATGAAGATATGTACGAGACTTTGGGGGAATCTACTCCATCATATACCACTATCAAAAGATGGGTAGCGGATTTCTAACGTGGCAGAGAAGCAGTGCAAGATGAACCTAGGAGTGGTAGGCCATCGACGGCTACCACAGACGAAAATACCAATAAAATATTAGACCTGATTTTGAATGACAGACAGATTTGATTGACGATTGCAGAGATAGCAGAAGCAATAGGCAATTCCTATGAACGAGCACAGAACATAATTTCCAACGATCTTGGATTTTCTAAGGTCTCTGCCAGATGGGTACCTAGACTGCTTTCAGCCGAAAACAAACGCACCCGCCAAACAGTATCACAGGATTGTTTGGATCTGTTCCAAAGTGATCCTCAAGATTTTCTTAGCCGTTTCGTAACTATGGACGAAACTTGGGTTCACCACAAGCAATGGAAAAGAGCAGGGTCACCGCCCCCTAAAAAAGATCAGGCCATTTTGTCAACCAAGAAGGTTATGGCTTCAGTTTTTTGGGACTGTAGAGGGGTCATTATGGTTGACTACCTTGAAAAAGGTAAAACCATAAATGCAGACTATTATTGCACACTCTTACAACGTTTGCGTGTAGAAATAAAAATTAAAAGGCCTGGTATGTTGTCTAAGAAAGTTTTGTTCCACCAAGAGAACGCTCCTGTCCATACTGCGTCGAAATCAATCGCACAAATACACAATTGTAGCTTTGAGTTGTTGCCGCATCCACCCTATTCGCCGGACTTGGCCCCGTCTGATTACCATCTCTTCCTCAATCTAAAAAAACACATGGCAGGACGAAAATTTACGACGAATATCGGGGTACAAGAAGCTGTGACTGAATATTTTGATGAAATTGAAGATTCTTTTTTTTTAGAAGGAATACTAAAGCTAGAGACAAGATGGCAAAAGTGTATAGATCATTCTGGAGACTATGTAGAGAAATAAAATAATTATTTAGAAAAAAAATAATACTGGCACGTAATAGCCATTTCTTTTTAATTATAATCTGATGTCTTTTGTTTTGCAAAATTTGTGATCGATTTAACAAACGAAGTTCGCGGTTTCCGTAGAAATGAATAAAATTGAGTAGCGTTCCGTCATAAAATATTTAAAAAAAAAGGATTAACGCCAAAACAAATTTATGAAGATATGTACGAGACTTTGGGGGAATCTACTCCATCATATACCACTATCAAAAGATGGGTAGCGGATTTCTAACGTGGCAGAGAAGCAGTGCAAGATGAACCTAGGAGTGGTAGGCCATCGACGGCTACCACAGACGAAAATACCAATAAAATATTAGACCTGATTTTGAATGACAGACAGATTTGATTGACGATTGCAGAGATAGCAGAAGCAATAGGCAATTCCTATGAACGAGCACAGAACATAATTTCCAACGATCTTGGATTTTCTAAGGTCTCTGCCAGATGGGTACCTAGACTGCTTTCAGCCGAAAACAAACGCACCCGCCAAACAGTATCACAGGATTGTTTGGATCTGTTCCAAAGTGATCCTCAAGATTTTCTTAGCCGTTTCGTAACTATGGACGAAACTTGGGTTCACCACAAGCAATGGAAAAGAGCAGGGTCACCGCCCCCTAAAAAAGATCAGGCCATTTTGTCAACCAAGAAGGTTATGGCTTCAGTTTTTTGGGACTGTAGAGGGGTCATTATGGTTGACTACCTTGAAAAAGGTAAAACCATAAATGCAGACTATTATTGCACACTCTTACAACGTTTGCGTGTAGAAATAAAAATTAAAAGGCCTGGTATGTTGTCTAAGAAAGTTTTGTTCCACCAAGAGAACGCTCCTGTCCATACTGCGTCGAAATCAATCGCACAAATACACAATTGTAGCTTTGAGTTGTTGCCGCATCCACCCTATTCGCCGGACTTGGCCCCGTCTGATTACCATCTCTTCCTCAATCTAAAAAAACACATGGCAGGACGAAAATTTACGACGAATATCGGGGTACAAGAAGCTGTGACTGAATATTTTGATGAAATTGAAGATTCTTTTTTTTTAGAAGGAATACTAAAGCTAGAGACAAGATGGCAAAAGTGTATAGATCATTCTGGAGACTATGTAGAGAAATAAAATAATTATTTAGAAAAAAATAGTTTTTTTAAGGCTCAAAACTTTTCAATGTGCCTGTGCATACAAAACGATTTTGGGACAACTGTAATGATGAGTGTTCTACGGGGATCGATTTTAAGACTTAAGATTTTATATACATAATTAATTCGCTATGTTTTGCTAGTGAAAGTTTGTTCATGGCGTAAACAATGATTTTACATATATATATATTACATAAGGCATATTGGTGTAGTTTATGACCAACTATTACTTAGTATCCCAAATAACTAATTGTATAATTTTGAACGCCTAACTCAAGAAACGATTTTGCTGCCTATAGTTTTCTTAGATGCAAAATTCACGTAGAATCGTATAGTAATAGTTGATATGTGTAATATCAACTATGGCAGACAAATTCAATTCTGCTGCATACGCTTAATAGAAAGTTAGACAATTCATGGACGTTGAAGCTTCTCGAATAATTTAATTTAATGATTTTGATAGTGTTATGCCTAACGGCATTTTGCTCTGGGGCAAAACTTGTTATAATAATGTTTGTTTTGTAGAAATAAGCTACTCAGTCGATATATGATACGGGTTCGAAAATAGCAGACAAATGGTGTACAAGAAACACTCATAATAATAACTAACTTTCAGAAGCACCGGGCGCAAGATTGCATTTGCATTCTTTTTTCTGAAAATCGATAAATACCAGTCTAGATAATTTTAGAATAGAGCGGCTAGTAAATAAATTATTTAGACACAATCTGCTGACCTGCGGTTGACATTTTCGCCTACTGACAGCGTTGCATTTGAGCAGGGTTGATTTGTCCCGCTTATTTATTATTAATAGTTTTAAGTTCGAAATAACTTTTCCCCGTTACATTTTTGTATTTATTATAGTTTAAAATGAAAGAAATTAAAATTAAAAATAAAATTTCTTGTATTTTATCTCATTTATATTTTCAGCATGCGATTTGGGCGGGATTTTTATTTTTATTTCTTATGTGGTGCGCAGAGATAATAATAACACGATTATTATAGTTACTCTATGTTCTGGGCATATTGTAAAAGATATTGGAGGAAATAGAGTTTTTTCATATTTTATAGGATAACAAACTTTCAATCAACAAGTGTTAATAGATTATCTTCTTGCTCTCCAACTACGGTTAATGTTACATAAATATACTTAAGTACCTTTGTGATTCATTGACTCTACCTTTCAAGCCAGTTAATAAAGATTTCATTGCTTGTTCTTCCTACTTTTGTAGTAGGAATGTATAATAGTAGTATGTCATATGTATATACTTTTGTTCATAGTGTATCACATTATGTGGCAGCATCCTAATCTGATGAGTTATATAAAAGACAACATTGGTATTGTTGCCTGCGAGATTGATAGATTAGGCTTGACTATAATTTAACTTAATAAATATTCTTTATAATTGTATAAAAGCTTAAAATAATTTATAATATTTTAATACATATTCGAAATATTATTCAATTTATTGAACTCCCTGCCTTCATCGATATTAATTTGGTTTTTTACTCTTCGGTAATAAGTTATATGTATTTCGTATCTTAGTCACTCATTAAAAATCCGTTAGTAATAACTTGTAAGATATAGTTGTTAGAAAAGACACAAATATGAATATCATTTTAAAATGGTTGGTAGTTCTGTAATTAACATTTTTTGTTTGGCGTAAACTCACCTCATACTCAGACAGTTTCTACATTTCTACATATAGATGCAAAGGGGTCAGGGTAATTCTATGAGAATTACGTTTAATTTTCTTTCGAACGTCTGATGTACGGAACTTCGTTTTTTTGTGTTATAATTATTTTGTTATTAGATGTCATATAAATATATAAAAAAAATTGTTGATGGTCATATCATGTCACACGTAAATGCATTTCTTTCTAATGTTATTGACCTTTTCGGATCTATATCATGCACTGTTGTATACCAGTGATGGCAAACCCTTATTGCTCTACGTGCCATTTTTACTAAAAAAAGATTTTTACTGAGGCCATGATGTTCCTTCAAAGAAAAAGTAGTGTTTAAAAATAAAACTAAATACTATCAACTTCAAACGATTTTTTGTCAAAGACTTGCGATTTGTTTCATAACGCCGTTAAACAGACGACACTGTAGAGTATCGTCAGTTTAAGTCATAGTACTAGAACATTAAACTCACACCGTATTATCGCCTCTACTATTCATACTATATTTCTGTTAGGTTTGAAATTCTCAATTACACTGTCATGCACTTTTTTTTTTAAACTAGTCATACTGAATATTATTTAAAAAACGTAAATATAGCTCTGATAAAGTTAAATACATTAAAGTGAACACAGAACTAAACTAAAAAAATACGATGCGTAATTGTTAATTGCGGTTGACGATGTAAATAAAAACAAACTTTTGAAACTATTATTAATTAATGCTTTATTAATGTCGTGCCCGAATCTAATTTTATACAATTAGTAGACAACGAGCAAACAGCTCAGCTTTTAGTCTAGATTCTGTTGATGTTTGTGCTGTTAGCCTATGCGGCTCTTACAGCTTCATCGGACACAGGGCTCACGGAACTGAGGGGTCCGTGAGCTTGTCATGAGGTTATCAGCTTTTAATAAGTAATCACCGCTGCCCTTGAACATCGACAACACTAGAGAATCCGTAGATGCAATCCTGGCATTTAATATAGTTATATACTATATAGATACTGATGATGATTTTCTCATGATTTACGGTGTATAATCTCAGCGATTATAATTAATCCAAACAAGTTTTCATAACACTTCCCATAATAAAATCGGAAAAAATGCATAGAGATGCAACATGCCAGTGAATTAAGCCGATCGGAGAGTACCTGATCATCAATGATATGAGCCAATCTTCGTTTAGCTGGTACTGGAGTGCCCCAGCCCAGAGATGAGAACAGTTTCTATGTTAGGCCGAACTTGCGCTTTGTAAAGTTGCACACAGTGGGCTGACATAAAATACTGCCTTGCTCTATTAAGCATGCCCAGTTTTTTAAGAGTCCCATTTTGCCTTACCCTCTAAGTGACCGCGGAACTGAACGTCGCTCGATATGTTAACGCCAAGGATTCCGATACTAGCTGAAGTAGCATAGGGAGTGTTTTCAAATTTAGGAGATGCGACAAATGGATTCTTTTTAGCGGTATACGCGCAAACTAGTGTCTTTATGTGGTTAAATTGGACTAGACTTTGTCAACCCTAATCAAAGTCTTTATTTAACAAAATCTCGACCTCTGACACAAGTTTGTTCCGGCACACGATGTTTTCCCTATAAATATCGGCGCGGCCAGTGTATAACGCATAACCTGTGCTGTCATCCGCATAACAATTAATGATATTTATTGGCAACATAATATGTAGAAGAAATAAGGTAGGAAATAGCACAGAGCCTTGAGGAACATCAGCATTAACTGGTTTAGGGTCGGAGCACCTACCAAAGACTACCTTGATGCTATGGTTTGTGAGAATACTGGTTGTTTAATTAATATTGTCACTAAAATCAGTAAATTAGAAATGTAAAGTGTCAGAGGAACTTCACTACATTGGATTGGCAGCAAACTAGAAAACCGACAACACTGTGTTGAAATTACTAAACTCATCGGATATACAAATGTCCCAAATCGGTACAATATCTAATAAACACTCTGGCGTTCCAGGCAGTGTGATCGGGTAGAGTATGGCTCTTTTTGATTAACATCAACGACTTACCAAATTGTATAATACCAAAAGTAATCTATCTATAGTGTATCTTGTTCGCGGATAATACAACTCTAGTAGTTAAAGACTAAATATGTACTAGAACTAGCAGCTATTGCAGCTTTGAATGCAGTAATACAATGGATGGAGTTTAATAACCTTTAAGTACACATTATACAACAATAAAATAACCCACAATAGTAATGCTAATAACATAAAGCTGGTTTACAACAACACTGTTAATTCAAGATGTTTCATATGAAAACCTTTGTATTTGGAAGCCCCATATAGAGAATTTATTTAGAGCAATCAATCGTTATATCTTTTTATTATACCGACTGAAATCTTTGGTTCGAAACACGCAGAATTAATAGCATATCATATGATACGTTCCATCCATTCTACGGTATGGGATTATTGTGTGGGGATCGAAGCAAGTATGCATAGCACAATAGTGATGTAGAGAAACCCGCGCGGTTTTGATCCTCTCACGAGGTGTACGCATCAATTACAATAACAGAAATTCTCGATGTGCACCGTGTGTATCTTTGAAATTTGTATCTGTGTAAATTAGCACCTGAATTTGTTTAAACGTAGTGTTATATATTCAAGTAAAAGCAAATACCAAGATAAGTAATAAAAGAATGTAACTGGTATGTCAATAAAAATATATAATAAATTACCTTGTACTCATATAGATAAAAAATATTCTGATAAATTTTTAATTGATAGAAAACTTGAAATTATAAATAAATAAGACATGATTGAATATTAATAATTCCTTTATATAGCGATCCGAGTAGAGGTTTTGTACCTCCTAATAAGGACCCTCGGATCGTATTATCGACCCCCTCTGTTGTAGTCGACGTTCTTCGTCCACAGGGGTCGGAGTGCAGCGGTGGCGCAGCAGCAGTCTTCGCGCCAGCTTCGCATCGTCGTTGTCTCCTTACTCAGCGGTCCTCCCACTCGAGATTCTAATTAGATGAAGCTGTAGAGATCTCTGAACCAAGACAAAAATAAAGAGAAGAAAAACACTATTAATAATTATTTTAACAAACATTATTTAATTGACATTTTAAATACATATTTTCTTAATTTTCATTTAATTTTATTTGTTACTTGTTGGTGAATATTGGCAATCGCTGTGTTTTTGATATTTTAATGACATTCTTTAGTAATGATAATGTTGATTATAAATGAATTAAATGTTTGTATGCCATTACAGTATAATGTACTGGATACTGTGTTAATTGGAACACCTTTGTACAATACATATTCCTGCAAATAAAAATTATGATTATTATGAGGCAGAGTTGTACTTTTTTAAAAATCGATTTTGCATCTCGAGATACCGTTGAATCTGCCCAGGCCCGGTAACAGTACAGCTCATAACGTGACGTTATTTTGCAGGAGCGACCAAACCAAGAATGGGAGCTGCTCCCTATATAAGAGTTCCATCCCTTGGAGTACATCGGAGACAGAATCGGCAGTAGCTCTGGAATCATCCTGTGAGAAGCACATCCACCTCCATGGATAGGATACGAAAAAAGACCACATATCGTTCCAATCAGCTGACCTGTGGTGCCACACACAGTGACAACGTGTAATTCGCAGCGGACCATACTCCGGGGTCAAACAACGGTCCGATAAGCAAAGAAGGTTATCGACAGAGAATATATAATTGTCCGTATGAGAGGTCAGTAGGAGGTATAACAGGGAAGGTGTATGATTTCACCATATTGTTGAGTGTGACTTGGCATCCGGCCTGTTAAATCTTTTACATGTGCGTACCTCCACAGTGGCCTTGCACCTTCATCATGCCCAATCTCCCCATATCTACCACACACCGTGTCCTTCGACCGGCAGTATCTAGCCGGATGTCCATGCTGTTGACTTTCTAGCAACAAGTTACATGAACATGTCATCAACAACAATCTTATGTACAATCTCGAACGTTGGATCAAGCAGTCCTGGAGAGCCTTAGAACACTGCAAGCCAAAACTGTTTTGTACCTCCCCGACTGGATACCGACCTCTTTAGGGTTTATGCATCTTTTAAGTTCTACTTTCGCATCCTCCGCCATACTCACCGCCTCCTTTAGGAGCTTGAGCGCCGACGAGTATAAGCCTGCGGTATATATATGTATATGTATATATGTATAAGTATATATGTATATATGTATATGTATATAAGCGGTTGGGCCTCCCACACGCCAGACTTCCTGCAATACCATCTTCCTTTCCCCCTCCACCTTCCCTTGTTTCGATTTTGCTCCTGCCAACTCAAGCTTTAAAGACCTTACTTACAGAGAAGCCACCATAACAAATAAGTCTTGGCCATAAGTTGCTATTTTATAGATCTCTCCCTTATTGAGCTTAGATCCCGACCCCAAGACCACGTCAATTATTTCACGCATGGTGGCTCTTACATTATCTACAATTTCTCGCCTGGTGGCTGAGTATACCCGGAAACGGTGTTGCTCATCATCATCAACGATTGGTGCTTCCCCCATTACATCGATCATCCTTGTAAGAAAGCCAGCAACGGGAGCAAGGTTGTGACGCTCTGTACGTATAGGAACCACGTTCACCCGTTGCACCAACTGGATCTCCTCCGAGGAAATCAGTTGCCTCTTCTCTGCGGCAGGCACTAGCGACGTCGGTGGTCTTGTGTGCAAGGGCGGCGGATGAGGAACAGAACAGGGACAACTACCACTCTCCGATTACCTCCTAGGCAGGAACCTACTCGGTGTAAATTTTTCTTCGTCCGAAATAATTCGCATAGACACTCGACTGTTTATAAACGCTAAAGAAGTTATCCCAATAAACGCAGCCCCAACCCAAGAGTACGCGTGGCGGCCTAAGAACGCTCGCCCAGGTTGCAAAAGGCTGAGCGTGGACGCTCAATGAGTGGTACTCCAAAACCTATGTTACCCCTGGTACTTCCCCGATCGAGCCGACCTATTTATGCAACAACTAAAGCTGATGCTTGGCTCTATCACTCTCATTATTTTGTTCGCCATCGCTGTCGTATAATATTTTGTATCTCCATTCTATACTTTGAATTGGACTAACCTTTATACATAGCAAACACGTGAACATCACGTTTTATTTTTACTGTACTTTAGAGTGATATTTTAAATTTGTGAGGAGCTTAATTTTGATTCCCGGGGTACAATACACATGGAATTATTACTAGTAATATTAAATAAATACCACGTGCTTGGCAATAAAAAGTGAAAGAAACTATTTAATACTACCATACCCATAACATAACGAAAGTTACGTTTTAATATAAATAATATTGTGCTTGTCTAAAAGTCCATCTGAAGAACCAGGTTATTGATAAAGTTCTATATGAGAAAACGTGTACCTAAACAAGTATAAGATTTCATTTTAAATTGTTTACCGACCCATACTAACTTTGTAACATTTAAGATTCTTGGGGAGACGATGTATATTGTTAACAAAAGTCAGATTAATAAATGTTAATAAATGTTTTGAGATCAACAAGCCTTAGGTGGTAGAGAAACGCTGGAATTATAAACTGACTGTAGCAAGCATAAGTCTACTCGACTGTGGTATGATGACGACGAGTAGTTAGCGCTCTAATGTGTTACATTTGGTGAAAGTAAGAAACCGGAGGATAGATGCGGATCACATTAAAACGTTAAAAAGCGTTTTGTTTTGTTCAATCAATTTAAGGCTGAAATTAATATACAGGTGACTGCCTGACATTTGAAAAAAAATTTTTTTTTATGGTATGTAAACTGTTTAATGTATAAATACATCCTGGACCACCCAGCGTGCCTATATTTCTGCCTACACAATGACTCATAAACATCCACACCTGCAAAAGCGCTGAAAAAATTACAGGATACACAAAATACCTAATGCCGTAAATACCGAAATCAATCTTTAGATCACATTATAGGTTCCCTACTCAAACACTAAAAGAACTGCCAAGTGCTTACTGTTAGACAGTTGTACATTCTACAAATCATAAGTCGACATCACCTTACTACTACGTACAATAAACATTTACAAAAAGGGAAACGTAAACCGAACCAACAAAATGTTTTAACACCAACAACATTTCGTACCTCCTTTGCCAAACTACAGCATAATTATCACGCATCATAATAAGGTGAACAAAATATTAAATTTATATACGCTTTCTTACTACAATTGCAAGGTGAAAATTATAAGTTGGCTTCTAACCTTAGACTACATACAAACGGAGCAGTTATTGCAAACAATTTTTAGATAGATAGAGACATAAAGAAGCATTATAGATATTAAAACATAGGCATACCTCACACATTCACGCGCACGCTAGCACTAACATACATGCTTTCACATACACAAACACACACAATTATACACATATTTTTAAATACTTTTCTTAATTATTTGTTACTTTAAAAAGTTACTGTCACGATTTATTGTAAAAAGTTCAGGAGTTAGAGATTTCATGCATTTGTTATATGATTTATCAATAAAGTATTATTATTATTAAAATATGGAAGTCCACCAACAAATACTATTGTCATCAATCTTGTACCTTAGATTTTAAGCTCAATAAATTGCAGTCTGTAATCAGCCACGATACTAAACTTTATCCTCACATGTAATAATTAATCGGTTCCGTGCACAATACTTTTCGTAAATATCGTGTAGATGCTTACGCTGACGCGGGTATCCACGAATCAAATAAATAAGTCTCCAACGACGTGTGTGAAGTCAGCGGCTGAGGCAGCTCCAGGACATGGTATCGAGCGGACTGTGAGCAAACCTTTTCACGTCCTGTTTTTTATACATCCCTACCTGTATCATGTATTATTTTATTCGAATAAAATTGTCTGTTAGAATATAGAATAATATATTATGTTACGTTTATCAGATTTTGTTTGCACCAGCATTGGCAAACTTAAAATAAATACCGTTGTATTTAAATAATTATTAAATCTTTTGTATTAAATTATAAAATTAGAATGGAGCAAATAAGGGATTATCCCTAAAGACATTTTATGCATTATTCCCAAATATGATGGGGATGAAAAATTACTAGACATAGACTTAGAAACTTAGAGGTTTTCTTATTGAAGGTAATTTAGCCCAAAAATTTATTTATTCCCTTTAATCACTAGCCGACTAGCGGGCAGGGCTGCTTGTTTGTTAAGTGATGACCAAAATATTACAACTTGGGAAGAACTGAAAGGCATACTTTGCCAATATTTCGGCGACCCACGCTCAGAGGAGTGCATAGCAATTGAATTGGAAACATCAATCTCTTAATCAACAGCTAGTTTTCATTCCAAATCCACCAAAAATGTCACAATTTGCCTTTAGACCTACATATGCACCTAACCCGCAACAATTTAAATTGAGTGTGCCATCTACAAATAACGTGGGATTCAGACCAAACTTTCCACTGCAAAATAAATCATTAGGGTCCCCACAGAATGTTAAATACGGTATTAGGTATACCGTATTTAACATTCTGTGGGCCACCAAGGCTTTAGGTTAAATACGCCAACTACACAACATTTCGCATTTAGTGCGCCACACACTAGTGGATTCAAGTACGATATTCCACAACAACAAGGCTTCAGACCTAATAATGCTCAGAACATACAACCAACCCAATTTAAATTCGGTATTCCTCACCAACACCATAGCCATCATACAAACTAGATAGTGATGTATCCATGCAACCTGCCCCTATTCGACAAAATATGATTGATGATGTGTTCTACTGCGAAGGCGAAAACACTAATCAGGATTATTATAGTGATGATAATTTTATTCACGATTATAGTATAGGGGTGCCAACAGATAATGAATACACAGAATATCCAGGCGGACAGGTCGATGGTGAAACCTCGGATGTCGACGAAAATTTTCAGACAGCAGCCTCAGAGAAGGAAAATCCGAGTTAGTACATTTAAATTACTGTGATAGTATTTTTAAGTTACCACATATACACATACCCGAAATAGATGCAAAATTTTTAATTGATACCGGAAGTAGTCGATTCTTTATTAGTCCCCTGATAGCCGATCAATATTTCACCGATTTTAAAGAATACGAACCATTCGCCGTAGTTAGTACACATGCTAAGAGCACACATGACCAGATAATTAAAATTCCTCTTTTAAAAACGTTTTAAAGCTTACTCGACTATAAATTTCATTTATATGACGTAGACGGCAGATACGCTGGGCTTATCGGATCGGACATACTAACCAAATTAGGCGCCGCAATCGACATGAAACATCAAATCTTGCGAACATCTACTACTAGTATACCCATTATATACAACCCTCTTGTGAAATAAAATTAGAACCCAGATCGGAAACGAGGATTAAAATCCCAACTAACTTACAGCATGAGGATGGAATAGTTAACTTTACACAATTTTCTCCAGAAGTACGAATGCCTACTGCAATTGTTAAATGTTCTTTGAAGATACCATACTATAAAATATTTCGGACAAATATATTATTATCACACTCACCAAGCCTTTAATGTAACTGTATATAAAAACGAAGTTTGTGAAATTAACATAACAAGCAACGATTGCGAAACAGATAACATGTTAAAATTAAATTTATCGAAAATGCTTGGATAGATCATATTAAGGAAGAAGAGCGCGAAAGTATAGCGCAACTCCGCAACATATTTACTGCGATAAAATACAATTTTCATTCACTGGTCATGTTAAGCATAAAATCGGAACTACCAATGAAGACCCAATATATATACGACCCTATAGACATCCACCTTGCCTTAATGAGGAAATAAAAAATCAGTTGGGAAAGCTTTTAAGTGATAACGTTATTCAAAACTCGCATTCACCCTAGAGTGCGCCCGTTCATCTAGCCCCCATAAAGACTGATGCATCAGACGAAAAGAAGTACAGGATGGTAATCGACTAGAGGCATCTAAATGTGATTACCATAGATGATAATTAATCGTTGCCCAACATCACGAATCTATTTGATAAACTCGGCAAAGCGACATATTTCAGCACTTTTGATCTTGCTGGTGGCTACCACCAAATTGAGGCCGAGGTAGTCGACAGACCAAAAACAGCGTTTTACCACACAGACAGGCCACTTTGAGTTAAGGTGGCTCTTCAAGACGGTCCCAGCCACTTTTCAAAGAGCCATGGATAGTGTATTAAAGCTCCAAGGTATTCATTGTCTGGTCTACCTTCTTGATATCATAATATACTCCACAAGCCTTCAGGAACATGTTGATAAAATGCGAAAAATATTTGAGCGTCTGAGAGAGATTAACCTCTCTTTAGGACAACGATAGAAAATTAGAAGATTAGAAGCCAAATTAGAGCCGTATTGGAGTTTCCTTTACCCAATACAACTACTGAAATCAAAAATTTTCTTGGTATAGAAGGATTTTAACGGAAATTAATAAAGGATTTTGCTAAAATATCACAACCCTTAACATTTTGCCCTAAATAATAGAAATAAAATCGAAATTAAAAAAAAATACGTAGATGCATTTGAAACATGTTAGGAGCTTTAACGCCCTTCTCTTACAATTTTTTTGTATCTCTTTCTTACAAGATTTTTCCAAACCATTTATACTCACGACCGACGCGTCAAACTATGCATTAGGAGCTGTTCTCTATCAGGGAGCAGTTGGCAATGATAAACCAATAGCTTTCGTGAGCCGGACCTTGAATGTAGCCGAAACCCGATATAGCACCGTTGAGGAAGAGCTCTTAGCCATAGTTTGGGCTACAAACCACTTTAGACCTTACCTTTATGGCAAAAGATTTTTACTGACCATAGACCCCTAGCAGAGCTCAATTCGATCAAAGACCATAACAGCAAACTCACTAGGTGGAAATTGTGTCTAGAAGAATTCGATTACAATATCCTATACAAATACGGGAAACAGAACGTTAACGTAGATGCCCTATTCAGAATTAGAATGAGCACTGTAAGCGACGACGAAAAGGTGTCCCTTAAAGTAAACTTAGATTAAAAAGAACAAAGACTACAACGCCATTTAGGAAATATAACCAACGAAATATAACGCTTAAGCAACCGCGATAACTATTTAGGTGGGCAATCCCCATCACCAATAAGTGTTTCATCAGACTCCGAGAAAACCTTAAGTGTGGCTTCATCAGAACGCCAACGACAACTTTCTCCTTATCCTATAGCCTCAGTAGGAAGCAGAACCAAGTACTTGTCTATACCCGGAACAGAAACGAAATATCCGTAAAAAAATTGTCGAACTCCAATCAGAAAATATTAGAGGTACACCTGCCGTTGGATAGACCGGATCTCATCACCACCTTTCTTAAAAACTATATTAAACCTAACGTAAAAAACTTTTATTACTTAGAAAATGAAATTCACCGCAAACAGTTCTCAGGAGCCACCATAACAATTTTTAAAAAGTGATCCGTTAAATTCTACGAATGCACTAAAAGAGTAGTTTACGTAGACGACGAAAACGAACAACGCGAAATAGTATCAAAATACCATGTAGGTCCCAATTGTCATAGAGGAATTAAAGAGACCTTAATACACTTAAAACGAAAATTCTTTTGGGTCAACATGACACAGAGAGTAACATGAATTATCATTGCTTGCGACACCTGCAAAAGAAACAAATATGATCGTATACCCTTTTAACCAGAATTACAACTTATTCAAACACAAACCAAACCGTTTCAAGAGATATTTATAGATATATTTACGATTGAAAACAAATATTACCTAATCATTATCGATGTATTCAGTAAACTAGGTCAAGTCTTCGAAGTTAGTAATAGATCTACTTCGGAGATAGTAAGGGCACTCATTAAATATTTCTCTCTTTATGGCTCCCCTACTAGGGTGAAATCCTGGTACGGAATTTAATAAAGCTCTCATGAACGAAATGTTAGGCTTTAATAAAATACAATTATATATTTCCACACCACACAACCTTAATTCAATGGGCCTGATTGAGAGATTCCATTCAACTATTTTAGAAATCTATCGGCTTGCTAAATACGAGTGCAAAATAACCGATACTGCATCAGTTATGACAAACGCGATCATGTCATACAAGAACACTATTCACTCGACTACGGGTCGTACCCCATTCGAGATCGTATTCGGTTTTTTTTTCCGGTCTGATGGCCGCTGTTAGCCCAAGGGCTTCTACAGTTTCACCGGGTTGAGAGGTGACCGAGCGCTTATGGGGCTCACTCGAGCCTCGGCTTGGACCGTTACCCTGTGTCGTATTCGAGCATACCGAAATTAATACCGCGGTTGATGTAAATTTTACCAAGCAATTTACTCAACAGTTAGTTAAGGAATACTTTAAACGAACAAGGCACCTTTACGAATATTTGACAAATAAAATAATTAACAGAAAAGAGACTTTATTAGATAAACGCGGCAGAGGAAAAGACTTCGACATAGGGTTAGGCGACGCTATTTTTATAAAGGGCGTTTATTCAAGACGCGGTAAAGGTAAACCCCGATATCGAAAAGCTATAGTCTCGGGAAATATTAAAAGAAACGTAGTCCCAATTACAACGGTCATGATAGTAAAGTTCCCATTAAAGACATAAAGCGCACCCCACATATTGGTCGTATTGGCGATCCAATGACCCGAAACCAGGCCCTACATCTACAGCTAATTTAAAAGAATCCCGGCGCCATGAATAGTGGACATTAGTTAAGATTTCAGACCTAAGTTTAATCGCCGAAGAATTAGATTTAAATGTCCAAAACTATGTTACATTACAGAAACAAGTTCACAGCTGCTTTGAAAAATCACGCGTTCGATTCTGATTTTATAGAAGTAGAAATCAGGTAGAATATATTATGAATATAACTTATAGAAGAAGTACAAACAATTAGTCCCATCAGTAAGGGTCACACGAGGCCTACTCAACCCAATTGGTTCCTTAATAAAGCTACTAACGGGCAATTTAGAATTTAGAATTTAGATATTTTAATTTACTTAACGATTGATCATTTCCAATGTGAAATTTATGTCATATCTGTTTAAGACAAGTGAAAGTGAATTCGTGAACAGTGATACAAAGGACACTATATTACTCGTAAAATATAAGAATATTAGTATAGGAAATGTAATCTTTTGAGTCATAATCATAATCCTAATTGTATTAGTAACGTTTAGACATAGGCTCGGGAAAATATATAAAATAAATAAAACAAAATCCTCCTGCGAAGTTATGCATCCTGGACCACCCAGCGTGCCTATATTTCTGCTTACATAATGACTCATAAACATCCACACCTGCAAAAGCGCTGAAAAAATTACAGGATCAACAAAATATCAAATGCCGCAAATAGCGATATCAATATGGAGGACCACCAACAAATACCATTGTCATCAATCTTGTACCTTTTTTTTTAAGCTCAATAAAGTGGCAGTCTGTCATCAGCCACTATACTAAACTGTATCCTCACATGTAATAATTAAATAGTTTAATTTAATTGTGTTTTAAAAAAGCTCTACAATCTCTCGCGTATAAGATTTAAAATTAAGTAAGTAGAATAGGTTTGAGTTTTAAATTTCGTAGTAATAAAGTTCGTGATTGAATTTTAGTTTTTCAACTAACCCGTCTCTTTTATGATTAGAAGAAAGATTAGTATAATTCATACTCATTTTCTATTTGCATGAATTATTACAGTAAATAGTAGTAATAGAAGTAATACAGTAATAATAGTAGTTGATACACAAGCATATAACAAGAATTTCTAGTGCAACAAACGCTGTTGACGACCTTACACTACGTTTACTTGTACTAGCCCTATATTGGCTAATTGGAGAAATAAAATCCCTCTTTTCTTTGGTAATGAAGGAATTAGAAACTAGAAAGTAAAGTATTGACTATAAAATTATTGTTTATAAAACATCTTCATCTTTATTTATCGTCAAGGATGTATAGATTTATCTATCTATACATCTATCTTTCTTATTGCATCATTACTACCACATTTAAGAACATAAAATAATAAGTTTGCTATCAAAAGCGTGAGACCGTCTCGGATTCTTAGAAAAAAAACTTTTTTGATCCTTGAATATCGTCCTTCATGGTTGTATGTAGCATTTATCTAAGATTTTATACTACTCGATTATTTATTCATAAAAAGCCAATGTATGCGAAAGTATTTATCATAAATTCAATTCTTTGAACATGCCAGCAGCATGCTGAGTGGAATATACGACATCAGATAGGTCATTAGGTTATGAACATATTGCAGTCAAGCACTACTTTGAGCAATATAATTAGAGGGACAAAAACAACATACATCATAAGTAGATAGGGATAAAAAATATATGCCATAATAATCGCATGCAATAATGCTCAATATAATTACCTATTATCTTATCAAGATCAAATTTAAAATTATATATTATTGTCATTATAAATTGTGTGTAATTATAAAAACTTGTAATACTAAAAAACGTAAACGAAAGACTACAATAATCGCAGATGACTTGATGCCCATTGTTCATTCGATTTTCTTTTGTTATCACTGCACTTGTTTGCAGGTATAACTTTATGTCTAGGAACATGGATGATATATTATACAATAAAATATGAAATGTGAAAATATAAATATTTATAGCTGTCTACGAGACGAGTGCCTACATGCGAGTTGCAAATTGATTATATTAGCATGCACTCACGCCTGGGGTTATTAGTTAACATGAAGTTTATAATCTTTTGATGTTAACTTAAATACTACATACATATACAAGACGAATAATTGTAATTAATGCGACATATGGATAACCCTACAATGATTTTGCCAATTTTTATAATGTTTCGTATACTCCATCATTTTCAATAATTATCTGTCAACTATTTATTTTAAACCTGAATAGCTAAGCGAAATGTTGTTTGAATGAAGAAGAATTACAAACTAATAAACGCATTTATTTTAGTAAGATGTACTTGATTGTATGCATGTTATCATCGCCTATAGTTGTAGCGGCACATATCTAGTGCTTTTATCTAATAGTTTTTTATATCGAATTGAGTGTTCGCTATGTTGGTGATTTAGTAAACGAATAAATAAACAAATGTTGAAATTCCGGTGCCTTTAAAGATTAGTTAGTGAATTCTTGGTTCTCGGAATTAAGGGAACATATTGTAGTTTATTTGCAAGACAAAAATGTCTGCCTTTATCCCAAAGTAAATACCTTATAAAATTATGGTGTATGTAGGTGAAATAGACTAATCTTACCGTATCTGTTAAGTGTCTAAGTGCAAAGGCAGCTGAACTTAATTTAACTGCCATAGTTGCTATAGGAGTTTATCATTCAATCTATTATATTTTTGTTTACAGAGATATACAGTTAATTCTAAAAGACTAAGACTCTATCATTACAATAGGTTTTCGTGTATGTTTCCTTACTTAAGGCAAAATAAATTCTTTACATTTCGTTTTCCGGCTACGTTAAAGTTTTATGGTTAACACAGTCAAATACCACTACTACACAGTTTACAACACAGTTTGTGTAAATGAGAAGATTCTAGGCGAAACCTCGTCGAGTTAGATTATATTCTTAGTATAATATATTAAAATAATAAAAATAATAATTCTTAGTATAAGATAGTTCTGTAATAATTTAAAGTTCATGTACCATAAAATGCTCCTTTGTTTTTTAATTGCAAATGATGTAAGGGAATGTATTATAATTAATTATACATTTAAAACTGAAATTAAAGCCAGCTTTTTGATATTCGATATTATGGGACAATACTTTGTACTCGTTAAAATTGCAACCTGATATTGTTGTGGTTATTATACCAAGAATTTCGCTGCTCGTTTATCAGAAATACAATTTTATTTTATTTATATTTAATAAAAGAGCTTTTGACTATCATTTGTAGAACGACGCTGAGGGTAGTTTTTGCAGGCAGAAATAAAAATTAGGATTGCCCGACATATATAGACATAAGACGAGAAGGGAAGACAACGAAAATAAAATAACTGACCGGTATTGACATAAGCAAAACAAAAGACAACAGGAAATCTTTTGACCTCCCACAGACTCCAAGATATTACCACTATGCTAGGGATTGTAATAAGTATTGTATAATAAATATGGCTATAGTATATGTTAATATGAAAAATAATATTTTTCAGATACGAATCAGCCTAACAGATATAATGTAAATGTAAGGTGTAATAAATAATTTAATAATAAATGTACAATCAAATTGAAAGCCTCGATGAGCACATTATAAAAAAGGCACTCGAATGGTTCGTTTCAAACAATCACTTTTATCTTAATGTGCAGATGAATTTTGCATTTAATGGAGAAACGGTCAATGATTGTATTTTGCATTTGGTCACTAAACCAAATCGAAAATGAAACGTAAAACAGCTGTTCCAATAAGTGCACTATGAGAAAAAAAAGGTGAAAAGTTAGGTGCGGTGATATTTTTTCTGATGGCAAAAATGGATTTAGGGATATAGCCCATAGCGCCCCTTGACTATTACCAGACAAGAGCCATGAGTAAGGACAAAAGTTTTCAGCCTATCGAATACCTGATTTTCGTATTCTCTTTAATAAAGTTATATAAACCTCAACAAAATATATCTGTGTGCGGTCGTTTGCGCCTAGGTGGCGCAGGTTCGTGCGGTGATAAGGTCATCGTGGCGAACCGATGTAGTTCAAAATGTACATTTTATGATGCGGATTACTTTATATTGCAAATTAATTTCAAAAATATGTAATATATTTTTCTCTGTATTATATTAACTTTTGACAAAGTGAATGGTTTTCGATATAAACGTCCATTCATAATGAGATTCGACAAAGTGGAAATGAAAAAGGAGATGAACGTAGGTAACAGCATATAGGCTGTAACATTCCATCAATTGATTTTTTTTTAGTATTTATTGTGTACTTAATTACTTACTTTTTGTCACGTTTATAGTAATTTTTATTTTAATAGTTTCTGCAATTGAAGGAAGAAAATTAAAAAATCACAGTATATAATATTCAGGTTTCTATGTAATCCCATCTACTTACTGATGGATTACTACGGAAAAAAATGTAAATATGATCAAAGCGTCGTGCATCCTTTAATTTATTACTGTTTAAGTAATTAGCCTATCCACGGCATATCAACGCGATAACATCTCAAAGAAACTTCTGCATTAACTGTCATCAATCCTCATCAAATCCAAATCATACAACCTATAAACATATAGAGAAAGGCATTGAAAATAATAAAATTCTTCAGGATGGTTCCTTGTAAGAATGTTTGGATGAAGACTTGGAGCCCCACGGGCCTAATTTCAGCAGTGAAGAAACACTAAAACTATGCACTGTGTTGCAATATATCCCATGATCAAAATACTGCATACGAAGCTTCCTTCGACCTTTTTTTTATGTATTCGATTGAGATAAGGGATCATAATGCAGATGCGTGGTCAACCTTGAAGACTGCAATGGAATGTCTCTACTTGTCTCATGCTTTAACAGCTCTGCCCTGGTTACTGGCACTAGAACATATCGCAGTTGTCAACGATTATTAATAAGATAAATATTGGAGAAGAAGATTTTTGTCACTAACTCCATCCCGTTATTAAATTATAAACGAGCGATGTTATCGTATATTGTATATTGAAAAACTATTGGGATTTACGAATTGTAATGTGTAAGAGGTCTCTGGACCAACAGCAATAATCACACACAAAAATATATATATATATATTTATATCCCACTGCTGGGCATAAATTCCCTAGTGAAGATGTTGGAGTATAGACCACCCCGTTGCTTCACACATCATCGCAATATTGTTTTTATATCGATGCACGAGACTGAGCTCTTGATAAATTAGCATTTATAATTGCAATTAACAATTTCATTAGTACCGGCACTGCGGATCGAACTATGTTTGTTGACGTACCGTAAAATTGAGCACTTATTATTCATTTCATAGCAGTAGATCAAGTCTTCAGTAGGGATCAGGGCACCTCTTCAATGGAATCAAATTCACCGCCGCTTCCGGACTTGTTTTCAATTAAAAGAAAAACTAATGTTTTCGGAAATAAAAAGAGTCGCAAGATGCGAGGTATGGGGATATGTAAGGCGGGTGCGTCATCAGTTTCCGATTTAAGGGCTTTCATATTAGCGGTATGTGAAAGACGACATTGCTGTGAGGACGTTTTCGTGAACATTTTCTAACACTCTGAGTGAGCATTTGTTTGACCAATCTGCAGTCACTGTAATGTAATGTCCTGATTTGCCGGAAAAGAAACAATCATTTTCTTGCCAGTGCTCCAACGTTCTTAAGTATTTTTTTTTGGCAGATCTATAAGTTGACGTACGGTATCAACATTGGATTCTGTAACCTCAGTGCCCGGCCGACCTTCAGGTACATTGTAGTGGAGTTGATGACATCCATTTCTAAATTCTCCAAACACGAATACGCAAAGCTACGATATGGGGCTTCATCCCCAAATACCAATTGAAGTCTGGCAACTATCTTGTCGACTTAAGCCACAGCGAGAGTGGTAAAAAGTCATTTAGTGAAAACACGAGTTAAATTCATTGAAATAGCGACACACAATTTTCTAAAGGACGCCACAATGAAAAATCAAATGACAGTATCGCAAATAATAAAAAATATATTCCCAGAGAGTTCTATTTTAGAATTCCATAATTACTTCTTTTTTTATTGTACTTACAATTTCTTTCAATATAGTTATGGCTTAATATGATATTTATTCTTATTGATTAAATTCCTGATACTTTCAGATTGACATACGAACAACAAAAAACAGGATTCATAGTTATATCGACCGGTGATTGATTGAGCTTTAATAGTATTAAGAGCTCTAACAATCGGCTATCTCTTGCATATCCAATTAGTTTTACTTATTTATAATAAAGACAAAGTATTTTACATTTTCAATTTTGGTTATTTGCGTTGAAAAATAACGGTTATCCAATTAACATGGAAACTGCAGTGTTGAATAGTCCTGGAGTTAAAGCTGTCAAAAATTTTAATTTTTTAACTAAAACTTTTTTTAACTACCAGATTTATATATCAAACTTTTACAGATATACTTAAATATACAGATTTATTTCAGTGCAAAGTCAGCTCGAATTCGATACTATACTCGGAGTAAAAGCTGTCAAATATTTAAACTTTTAACCACAGCCCTATTTGGAGCTATGATTTATGTATAGAAAGAAGAATGTCCTAATAAGTTTGCGGGAAGTCAATGCACTGCTGGTTAGTGGTAACGTATGGGGAGCTACTGGTTCTAAGGACGGTGAGAACTTACAAGCGACTATCTAATGCCATGATAGATTTAACAGTCCCATGAAAACTGGACAAATATGAGCTTTTTTTAACAGTGAACGGTCTGTTGTTGAATCAAGCCCGGATTTTAGCAATCCACCTTTATTAGGGTTTTTAGGACTGTACCTAAATTATTACAACGTAAATTCTATACGTGTACGTATATTGTTGATTGATTTTGACTGGAGACGTCTACGCAATATGTGCGACTTAGTTCATGTTTGTGCTGACGCACTACCAAGGTGGAAAGATCACTTTATACTGGCATTTGACTCCGGTTTGAACTTCACAGCGGTCACAACTTAACCTCTCTTCCCGCAGGGAGCGCGTTTATTGAGCTGCGGATAATACATTTAAGTTTGAAAGCGCGGCGTCGGGGAATGCAATAAATGCCTCAGCCTTCTTTAGTGAATATTCATTCTTCCAAAGCAAACCCAAACAAATGCATACTGAATGATAATGTGACTAAGATGATTACGCTAAAACGATAATTTTATTTAACCAAGTAATGTCTTACATAACATTGCCTGTTGCAAGACCAGAAGTAAAGATCAATTTCCATAATACGGGTCGTATGCATATTATATATAAAATTTTACAATTACCGACTTTTATTATTTTATGGGTTACCAACTAAGTCCTTTCCTTTTTAATTTTATAATCGGCATGTAATTTTTTGGCATAACGTTTAAGATAGTTTGAAAAATAAAATATAGATTCCGGTAGAACAAACCGGGATGGTTTGTTCTACCGGAATCTATATTTTATTTTTTTCTTCGAGTCCATTTATCTGGATTTCCACCTTTTTCGATCGCTTTCAAAAGCAAGGGTTGGGGTTTCGTTTAATTCTGATGCAGAAATGAAATCTTGGTTGAATGAATTTTTCGATTCGAAACCGGTATTTCTTGCGAGTTATTAAAATCTCGTTGAACGGAGAGAGAAAATCGCACAAAACGAAGGAGAATACATTATCGATAAAAAGGTGCAATTTTTTATGGAAAAATTTTCTATTAAATTTTAAAAACGGAAAGAATCTCTTAGTTCCCAGCTCAATTGATATCGGGCGGAATAAGGGGAAAAAGGATTTTTAACAAAGAAAGCTAATATACGGCTTTCTTCTATATAACTAGTCTGGCCATAAATACTGTTACACAAAAACTTTTCTTTTTTTCAACTTTTAATTAATTATTTTGAATTTGGAACATGTATATTATTTTAAAAACTTATCTTTCGATTTTCCGCCGATCAGATATATTTTCGTGTTTTTTTTTTTTTCGTGTTTTCATTTTTTTTTGTTAATGTTTTAAGTTGACATTTTAAGTATATTTGACATTTAATAATTTTATAATCTTAGTGGAACAGACCTAATTGTTTATTGTTATTCTTTGTTTGTTTTATTTTCTTTGTTTATTTTATATTTTTCTATGTGTGTTGTGTATTCATTGTAATTTATTTAAATGTATGAATGTTTTAATGGATGACTGTTATCCGATAATAAATGATTTGAATTGAATTATCAAATTACAATATGGAATGGGGTGTTAAAGAAAATAGGATTTCAGTGATCGCCTTGGACAAAGTGGGTATGGAGCCGTCGGTCATATTCCAGACACTTCAAAAGCTTGGTATCAGCCGTATGTTCGTATATCGTACTATCAACAGATACAACAACACTTCCTCTGTCGAAGACCAGAAAATATCAGGGCGACCGCGTGCTGTTCTCGTTTCGTCGAAACCCCATTAGGAAGCAAATAATCTTATCGCGAGAAATGAAGATTCACGCTAGGACTCTGTCGCGTATTATAAAACAAGACCTGAAGCTCGGTGCTTATCATATATATATACAGGACATGCCCTAAGTCAATCTTTACAATTAAAGAGAGTGGATCGATCAAAACGCCTTCTGACGCGATACGCAAGTGAAAGGCACAGAAATATCTTCTTCACCGATGAAAAAAATTTCACGATTAAAGAACACTACGATAAAGTGTACGCTCACAGTTCTAAAGAAGCTGCTCAAGTGGTAGGAAAGGTACAACGTGGTCATCATCCTGCGTCAGTGATGGTTTGGTGGGGCGTGTCTTATCAGGAGTCACAAAACTACATTTTTGTGAAAAAGGAGTGAAATCTTCAGCCAAAGTGTAACAAGATACAGTCTCGGATCATGTTGTGAAACCTCTCAACAATACACTTTTAAAAAATATACCGTGGACTTTCCAGCCGGACTCTGCACCTGGTCACAAGGCACGAACTACCCAAGCCTGGCTTTAAACTAGCCCTCATCAAGGCCAGACCTCAATCCCATTTCGAATAGAATATTTTTTTATTTCTTGCTGACTGACTCATAAATATGCAGGTATAAATTTTAATAATATTACATGCATTTTCATCTGTAACCCGGACTAGGTATATATATATATATGTATATTAAATTAAAAATTGGCCCAAAGCTAAAGAAAAAAAAATCAAATATAACAAATATAATATATATATATATATATATATATATATATATATATATATATACATATATAGCTGTTATATTTGGTTTTTTTTTCTTTGGCTTTGGGCCAATTTTTATTTTAATATATCCAAATATACTCAAAGTATTTAATCTCATGTTTTACGTATGTTTAATTTCTATCTTAGTATATAACTTCTACTCTCGTAATTACAAATTTCGTTCAAGTAATGAAAAATGATAATCGAAATTTGTTGCGCACTCCTTTTTTATGTGATTCTATATAATATTACGATTACTATCGTTTTAACATCTATAACTATACCACAGATTAATTAGGTTGTACATGTTGTTTGTGTATGAGAAATATGCAGATGTATTATAGTATATGGTTATATGAATGTGGATCGAGTTTGTTTGTGAGTTACTATCCTATAGTATATTCAATGATTTTATTATCAATGCAAATATTGATGTCTTTCTTATAGTTGTTGTCTTACTTCTTTCAACCGCTTCAAGTCTTGGTGCAGTAATTATATTTATATTATATTATTATTTGATTATATTGTATAATTATACCGATCAGATCGAAAAGCAGAGCCGTTTTATTTCTCACTGATACAAGATCAACGGTTTATTTTCAATTTAATATCATAATTATAGCGTACGCCCTCGCAAAAATATATATTTTTTTTCAATTGAAAGGAGTTAGTTCTCATTTTAACTCTCCAATATTGGTTCTACGAACCGGATTATCATCGACTAGAAAGGATCGTTTCATCACATTACAATGGAGCTGCACTGCCGAGAAGATTGCGAATCAAAACAATATCGCATATTGAGATGAATAGGGCTTATACTAAGAGGTTAGAGTTTGGGTGGATAACGGACAGGTTTGAAATGTATTAATACTTTGTTTGAATTTTCGCAGTGACGAGTTAGACGATGCATAACACGCAATCAGCCGGTTCATCCATGGTACCTGTAGTACTCTCGTCCGTTTTCTATATAGCTATCACAATGAATTTAGAAGCCAAATGTTCTTGTTATTTTTCTAATAGAGACGATCCCGATACTCACGATTTGATTAAAAAACCTTAGATAATAATGTTGATTAAAATTTATATAATCAACAAATAGTCGTATTACAATTACGTATATTCAATAAAGAACAGATTTTCACTGAGTTCTTTCCAAAATCGAGAGCATTGTCTTCGACACAGAATTAAGTCAACAATTGGAAACCAGGGAGCAAGATGAATCTCATAATTATAAAATAATTTTATTAGCTAAACGTATTTCCAACAAACAATATGAGATGGTCGTATCCACAAAATACACTCAAATTCAAAACACAAATAATATAATAAAGTTACCTAAAATTGCTTTTATACTTCGAAATACATCATTTCGAAACTGGCTAGAGTACCTTGATACATACATATCGCTAATTCACTATAATAAAAAAATATATTCTATTCAGAAATTTCATTACTTACGTTCTTCGTTCAAAAGCAGTGCTTTACAATTTATATAATCGTTAGAATTTACAGCAGCAGTAAACTATCAGATAGCTTGGGATTTATTAACTAGTAAGTTTGACAATCATAAGTTATTAATAAGCAATCGAGTCTTTGTTTTCTTTACAACCTGTCACAAAAGAATCGCCTAAACAACTAAGAAAGTTAATTGGCTCAGTGTTTTGAGATCTTTAACTTGATCCAGTTACAATCAAAGAGTGGGAAAATAGAAAAAGTTTAATCTGTAAATATTCCGTAAAAGTTTAAAATTAGTTGATTTAATGCAGTTTTTAAGTATCGTTCCGACGTGCTCAAATCGTAAAAGGTTAATGAATCAGTAAGCAAGTCAACAGTCAATAATTCTCAATTATCCACACAAATACGTTCGTTTGTATAGAACAAACAACCGTCTCGGACAGGCAATTGTATTATTAATTTAGCGCGCACTGATAAATGTATTATGTGCAAAGCTAATCACTCGCTGTAATGCACAATTCAGTTGCTTAATTAGCCGCTCCAAGATAGATATAAAGTCGATTCCAAAAAAGACCAAATATACAATAATTGTTTACGTTCAGGTCATTCTACAGAGAATGTCGGAACGGTCCATGTAAGCAATTTTCACAAAAAACTTAACCTAATTATATAACATAGCCTTATTCACTTAGATAACAGATACAGTTGTTTCAATTCTATTCGTTCTAATATTGTCACACGCACACGGACTCAGTCACCGTCAGCGTGAGCGATTCATCAGACATTGTTTGTTCAGATTTATTCTCATTAAACACACATTCAAATAACTCGAAGTAAGCCGGGCAATCTATCGCATTAGAACAGGTTGTTGAAGTGTGGTATGATGACACTCCGCTGCTGTTGTCCGCGCGCTTCTCGATAAGGGCAGTCAAAGATTTCTCATTACCGAATCACGTTGTAAACAATTACGTTTAAATTTAATACCGTCCACGCTCACTAATACTGGAGTACTAAATACTGTTATGCTTTCACAATAATCCTGTGAGATACTAATGCGATCAAAGATTAGTAATTTTAGTACTCGTTTAAACTGTTTAGTTTTACGTAAAATCACTCATTATCTTCCAATCTCTTTCATAGATGTTCGCTTGGTACATATACCCTAAAACGTTACACTTGCAGACCCGAGCATAGACCACAGACATAGGCACCGATGTCTTCTGGAGCCTGTTGCGGGAAGGTTGGATGTTGGATGGCTTTACTTACAAAATACTTATTTAGGTTGCATTATTTCGGGCACGTTGGCTCTAAATAGCTCAAGTAGTAGTTATTTGTACACTTACAACTTCATTAGATGACCAATCAATAAACGGATGTTTTTGGAAATTAGAGGAAGTTCATAAAGGTAAATCAACAAATAATATTCTCACTGCCGATGAGGTTTGTGAGGCTTTTCACCTCCACGACCACTCGCGACAGTTCGCGGTACGAATACCGTTATGTGAGTTATCTGACTCGCTACCACAAACGGGCCCTTCGGGTCGCAGACGTTCGGAGTGGGGGCTCCGACCGTCTAGCACTAGCGACCCCGAGGAGGACAGTATCGTCGTGACAGTTCGGGGAGGGTTCTAGGGGTGCGCTCATCACGCAAGCCCCCGGGACGGGCTATGCCAGCGAAGTCCAGGGTTGTGGTTTTGTTACTTATGGAGATCCCGCGACCCCTCGCGAGCGCTGGTGGCGACCACCGTGGGGTTTTAGTCGGTGCGAGTCTTGTAGGGCTCCGTCCTAGTACACGAGGGCTAGTATGAGAAGGCATTTCACCATCGCTTGGGCTTGGGGGTCCTCTAGGGATCCAGCTGCATTTCGGGGACTGTAGATGAAGTGGATGCCCTTGAGGAGGGTCTTTTCGGAAGCGGTTTTTCATTCAAAATGTCCTGAAAAAAATCAGGGTACTTTCTTTTTAGGACGCTGATGAAGTGCCGCATGAACTCAGAGGACGAGTCCTCTATGTTGCACTCTGTTCTTCTTATTTACCCTTTGATCGATCGTGGAAAGTGTAGCCACTGGTGGGGTGAATAGCCTACTTCCTTCCCCGCCGGGTATAGGCAGTGCGTCCAAGCGCTAATCTTATTTGTGCACTTAAGTGTGTGCGTAAAGCTAACTAAAACTACGCGTCGGTCTGTTATAAGTCCAGCGGATTGGTCAATCTTGGCTAAGGCACTACCCAAGGTCAATTTGCGACTCCTTCCGGTGTCTGCGTTTCCCAGAAGGGGGGCCACGGGCGTACGGAGCTAGCCCTAACTAGCTTAGTTAGTATCGCAAGGTTTTCACTAGTGTAACCACTCAGGTGGCTTTGTAATAAGCTATCTTGGAAACTAAATTCCGATTACAAGCACCAGGAATAAAAATTGCTCAGTGCATTGTTCTCGGAACAATGGATGCGCAGGTGGGTCGCTCGGGGGCAAGTAGCTCGGGTTGATCGTGGCGGGGCAGGGATGATCGTTCTCGGCAACTGCTGAGCGATGAGTGAGAGAGAAACTAGGAGTTATCCATTAAATAAGTATCAATTAAACACTTGACGGCTTCAACTCCCATACCTAGCTATCAGATGTGTACGACAATCAGCATTAGACTGTCCCGATGAGCTGATTTCTCCGACTAACATTAAATTCATTTTACGTTTTGATTTAATGTTTTCTCCTAACAATCATCAGGACGTATCGTCGCTTTAGAAAATATAACAGATAAATTCATTCCTTCATATTATCCTGTGATAGCGTCACTGGCATATCTATCAATCGTACGACCTCGTTACGATTGAATTGAGCAAATATAGATATTTTTAGCAGCGCTGATGAAAGAATACATGAGCGAGCTGCAGACTAGTACAAAGTGGAAGACCATCAAGGTTGTCGTCATCACCGTTAACATGCTCGTTCTCGCAAAGGATGATGACGTGTCACTATTAAAATGGCACCAAGGACGAATTAAACGAATCTACAGAAGAAGTGTAGCGTTCTTTCTCGAAGATTTTTCCTTTGCCTATCGAAATGCCGGGTTCAGAGGCAAAGGGTACTAGAACGGAGAGATTTGCATGTAAAGAAAAACTTACGCACGTTCTAAATTCAAAATTCAATATTAACGTCAGCCGTTTAGAACTCTAAAAGCAGAGACGTTTTGTATCTGAGACAAGATTAACGTTTTTGTTTTCAATTTTATATATAATTACAGTGTAAGCTCTCGTAAAAAATATACTATTTTTTTCTATTGGAAGGAGTTCGTTTTTATTTCATTTCCCTAACTCCTCGATTATCCGAGGTTGTTTCGGGAAGCTTGAGAATGTTCCCGGAGACTTCAGCGCTTCTGGCAGGAGCAAAGCTGGCAAAAATAGCCGCCCATTTATCCCCGTGCATAACGAACCAATTAAAAGTTTAAATGCGAAAAAGGGAGGCCTTCATTCTTATTCTTAACCACTCCTGAGCTTCTAGGTGCAATTACTCGTTACCCGTTCCAAATTTGTACACTCACCATATAAAACACTGCAATGTAATGCTTCTGTTTCACGCTAGTATTCTGTGAGGGCGTGTCCGTTCCTGCTTGAGTTCACTATTCTTATAATTCATGTTGCAGCTAGAAACTAGCTGCAGTGTGGCTCTATCAATGAATTATTTTGATATTTGACAGTAATTTCTGATATTTATATTGTACGGTATCCTCATTTCGGTGCTATCTAACTGGTATCGAAATATCCCACATAACATCATGTTATTTTTTACCCTTCCCCATAAAAAAATATTTTACTTATTAAAATAATTATGCTAATAAACCTGATAAATAATTGACTGAATATTTTTGCGTATCAATTGAACATATATCTCGTCCGTTTCGAAGAATAAAGTTCTATCTGCAAGACTATTTGTTTTCAGGAGAGTAAGTTGAAGTTGTAGACTCGTGTTGTACCGTAACTAAGCAACCACGGATTCCACATTTTTTGTATATTTTTACTTGAATTAGTCTTATAATACAACATTAATCAATTTTTTTATAACTTTATTATATTAGAAGTTAGTGGGTCCCATTTTAACATGGAACGTTAAAAGATGAAATTCTTGTAGTCTTTGATGAATATGAGACATTAGACTTTGCGGAAAAATGTATGTTTCATATCAATATCGGACTTTTTCGGCAAACTTTTACCAATGTTTTAGGGTCGTATGTAAATAATCATGATATGATAAAACCTTAGGATGCTGACATTGCAAAATTTTAGTATTATCGTTGATTTAAACGTCACGGAAATAAAAAGAAAAAAGCGGGGTCTTTAAAAATAGCGAAATAAAAGCCAATTTTCTACGAAAATCTATTAATAAAATTCAAAATAATCAACAATTGTGTAGGAAGGGCATTTCGTTTCACAGCTACAGTACAGTACTATGTGCTTCTATTGCTATTATTATAATATTAGGAACAGGATAATCACATAAACATAACAATAATCAGTCTTAAATTTTAATTTATTCTTCCATCGAATAACTAACTATGACAATAATTATGAAAAATAACAGGTAGTTGTGTTAATCTAGCACAAAACTAGCAGTATTTGACATCTGAGGCTAGGAGAAATAATTAGAAATTAATCTAAATATAAAAAAAAACTTATAACATAACGAATGAACATAACGTAAATAACGAACGAAGTTAACTGAAAACAAGAGATACTTTATGTAATTAATATAAATAATATTTTTATAGCTCTTCATCAGTACCATGTAGATACTCGACAACAGGAAGAGTGTGTGGCAGAGATCTAAAATATTCCGAGTACTCTGGAAGGATTATTTTAGATTAAACCATGTCCATTATATCTTTATATTTTTCTTTACTTAGTTTTAGAGGTTCTCACTATGCAACCGTGACTTCACTTGGTGGTGAAGTATTATTTATTGTGTTACTCCATAACACCAAAATGTCATATTCATTTGGTTGTACATCATACTTATAGAATAATTTATTAGAATCAATGCCGTTGGCATGCACCTCTTTTGTTTTGTTCCATTCTATCTTCTCACCTCTTAAATTATAAGGTTCGTCGCTTTTAGCCCAAGCTGGCTAACAAGCGCCGTTTGTCTGGAGTGTAGATGGACTTGTTGTGAGAAGCTCGTTCTATGGCAGAGTGAACGCTGTCACTATTCTGAGTATGATTCTTTTCCAAAAAACGATGTGTTTTAGCAATGGAACCTTTTGGCAGTATATAAATAAATACATGATTCAATTACGATTTTGACTAGGACAATTGTCTGACCAAAATCGGAACTCTTCCACTCCATTTTCCAAGAGTTTTTGTCTGTATAAATATCAACAAACATTTGCTCACTTCGTTAGCTCCACGTTTGGCCACCGCTTCATCCCACATGTAACAAGCAGCTGTTCTTTTGCCCATGTCGAAGATAGTGAAATTCAAACATGATAGTTTTCTCCTGTAGATATTCAGTTTGCCGTGTGGGCATGTTAAAACTTTTTATAAATCTAATACAGCACTTACAACTATCCCGCTGGAATCTATCACAGATTTTTTATCTCCATTTTTCAGGTCTCTAGCTTTCTTTTGATGATCTTCAAAAAATTTCCTTTCTTCTTCAGTGGGATTATTATTTAGTCGAAATACATGTCATTCATTGCATTGGTCCATTTTAGGAATGTGAAAATCTAAATTAAAGTTGGAGTTTACGATGTCACGATGCTGGCGTTCTGTTGTCGCTTTACACTATTATCATATACATCTTGTATATGATATAGTATACATCTTGGCAATACTTAAATCTCCCGGCAAGTACAGTTTTTGACTATTTTTCCATATATATATAATGGGATTCAACGGGTGCAAATGCCCGCACATGATCGCATACGCTTTGTCTCATTGAATCGCTGATTACATACTTATGATTATTATTGCATCCTCGTTTGTCTTCTTCCACAACTGCAGATCCGTCATATTTTGTCCATGCAGTCTTTATAATTCGAGTAGTAACTGCAAGTGTATTAATGAACATTATCTGAGCACTCAAAACTCGAGGGTATCTCAAAGGAAAACGGCGTCAGTTTTAGTTGATTACTAAATGCTTTCTGTAAAGATGGTGGCGAATTAGCAAGTGATTTTCAGAGAACTACGGCTTATTTTATTATAAAACGCCATATATTCTTTAATAAAATCTAGAAAAAACGTCAAATTTTTACGTAACACTACAATATTATAATTGCAACGAATTGTTCCGAGATAAGGATTATGTAATAAAAAATAATACTAAAACAATATTACATCAAGTTAGTAGGATTTTCGTGAACTATTAATTTCTCCATAAAATAACGCCCCATGTAAACATGGATCAGCAATTTCTCATTTTCTGCGATTGCGTAGCAGTAAGGGTTTATAGGATTATTTAAGTTTTTATTGATTTTATAAGGTTTTACTCAAATATATTAAACATACACTTAACAGCATTTCCGTTTTTATCCGTAGACAGTGAAGGGATATCGGAAAAGGATGTTTGTGATTCTAATTCTCCATTAGGTTTAGAGTCATGTTTAAGTAAATTTAATATTTTACGTGATCTGAACATTTTATAGAACATATCAGTCCATAATTTCAGCCGTAATACAGGTTTTTATCAATGTTACATATAATGCTAAAAATATATAAACGATCAATTCTCCACACGACACTGGCCGTACTTTATACTTTATAGTAAAAATCAAATAAGACTATTCGATTTTCTTAATATCTCGGTAACCAGTGAAGATATAAAGAAATAAAAACACAGGTCGATAGATCTTGAAGGCTATTATATAAGGAATAATAAAAATATACGTTTTACTTTAAAATCACATAGGACTCTATTCTTCGGCATGGATTCTATTTTTATGCAGGGTCTAATTCTCTTTACTTTCATTTCATTTCATTATAAAATCTATGATTATGACATCATAATGTGAAGGCAGTAGATCTTTATGGAGTATTAAATCGGGATGATAGTGCTTAAGTTCAATTGCTAAGGATTTTCAACTAATTGTATGTTTTTACATTTGACAGTAAAATTACGAATGTGACATAATACGACAATGGTTTCTGTATTCTGTTAAGCATGTTTCTATAGAAAAATGACGAAAGAGTTAGTCCCCACATAAAATACCTAATAAGCTAAATAAATCTGATGATTGATCATGTACAATATTTCATCCATACTATGCGGCTCCTGAAATAAAATAATAGCAATAGATAGAATAAAATGATTGCCATAGCGAAAGTTCAAATTTATCATTAAGTAAAAATAAATGTTTTTGAACACATTATATATTTTTTTATATAGTATTTTTAAATTGCAATAAAAATAGGTTGTATCAATAATGTAAAGGTAATATCCATATAATTTCAAACTTTTAGAAATTTAATCAAGCAAAAAGGTAGCTGTCAGATGCAAAATTTTCTCGGTGAATGCTAGGTAATTAGTCTAGAAAATCAGTCCGGGTTTGTAAATAGCAAAGTTAATTAATTCAAGGCGGTATACCTGGGACGCTCTCGAGCGAACTATAATTCTGTTTATGCTAGAATGTACAAAGAAACGGAAAACCTAAATACGGTAATTGAATTACTTTCAAAATAAGATATCATAATGAAGTTTTTCATTTACACACATACACACACATATATTTATATATATATATATATATATATATATATATTCCACATTTTATTGGCAAATGTTCCTCTGTTATCTCATTTGAAATCTGTTACAATTATGCTACCCAGTACTGTTGCAGCACCGCTGTCTTATACAATACCCGTTAAGCTTACCGATATGCCAAAGCTCGGCAAAAGTAGCTATACGCAGCCTAGATCCTATTTCTGTACGAGAGGGAAATCGGATTTGTATTTGACTGTAGGTAAATGCTGCGTAAGCCTTACACATGTTTCATCAAACTTCTCAAACAAAATCTACTACGTAATTCATCAAACGCTTAAAAATTTATATATAGGCATAAAGCATTTATTTTGTCTTGATAATTTGTCATTTTTTTTACACTTAAAGACTGTATCTCTCTGATACTCCCACGCATTTTAGATTCCTCTCGTGTATTAATAATCAACACAGTGTATTACACGATGCCTATTTATATAAGTGAAATTTGATAGATAGTGCGCTACCAGGTAGTGCGTTACCAGGTGTATTAAGTCTAGCGCTGCTTACGACTTAATACATTTTATTTGTAGTGGTCAGGGTACCTGGCTATCATGTTCGAAGATTCTATTCTAGCCCCATTCGAGGAACAAACTTTGGACATTACAGATTATTGGATTTTAGGATCTGGGAGCGTTTTATCGTTAAAAAAGGAATAGATATTCTATAAAATATTTAAACTTAAATAGAATGTTACATATAATATAATTATTTCTTTTCAGGTACTTTCTGGTTTTATTTTTTTCTGGTGACTACCAGTTCAAACCGGTGATTCCAGCATTTCAAATTAGTAATTTCCGCAAAGTTCGCTTCTGAGAACTACAGTTATGCTACTCTATTAGTTTCATTCGATTGCAACAAATTACTTTGAGTTACGAATGTCCTTTCTAGGAAGCGACCGCAGCCATGTAATCAAATGAGAGAGAAAATTGCGGCCACGTAGCGTAGTTGTTGCTGGCGCGGGCTGCAGGTCCTGGGTCAATTCCCAACCAGTGAACAATTTTGTGTAATATTTATTGGATTTGTATGGGTGATGGGATGTTTGCAAGAATATTTACTATACTATTTTTTTTTTAATGCTTCGGTGGCAAACTAGCCATCAGTTCACTTGATGGTAAGTGATTACTACTGCCCATGAGTATCCCCAACAACAGAGGTGTGGCAGTTTGGCCTACAGCCCTTAAGAAAAGAGTGGGCTCTCTTCTTGAACGTCGCAGTTCCACATAGTAGTGCGTACCAGTAAATTTCACGTAAAGTGCACAGTGGTGGTTTGCCAACGATTGAGATGATGAGGATCAAATTTTGAATCACGTCATGAATTACGTTGTTTAACCCTAGCGACTTAAATTAATCCGAACTAATTCCTCGGATCACTCATCCATGGTAAATTCGGTAAAATATGCATAGTGATGCTAGTGAATCAAATCGTTCGACCACTATCTGGTCTTCAACGATTACAGCCGTTCTTCATTGAATGCGATCAAATGGAAGGAGGTGGTACTGGGATGCCCCGGCCCAAAGATGAGAACAGTTTGCCATGTGAGGCCGAACTAGCGGATTATAAAGAGCGACATGAAATACTGTCTTGCTCTATTTGCACGCCTAGAATTTTAAAGGGAAATTTAGCCTTGCCTTCCATGTGACCGTGGAACTGAACGTCGCTCGATATGCCAAGGATTTCGACAGTAGCTGAAGTAACAGGACAAGTGAAGAATACGTGGGGTAGCCCGACCATACGCGCCCAGGTTGCCTTAGCGTATGGGCCCAGAGGAGGGATTCTCTAAAACCGGTGGTTCTGGTATCCACTGGGGTAGATTTTTAAAATACCTCTGCTAGATCGTTTGGGAAGGGGAGGGTTTGGTATGGAGCCTCACTTACCGGACGAAACGCAGAAGTGTATGATACTTTACGCCGTTATTCTTAAAGATTCAAGCCGAGGCTTCCTCTCAGGAGCCCTTGTGTGAACTAATAGAGGGTTTATTTATTTATTTATTTATTTACTTTATTAGGAAACTTCACAGCATGCAAGAAACATGAGACATAAATACAATTAACAAGGACATTTAGTCATCAAAGAAGTTACAACTATATACATTTTTTTTTAAATGTATGTGCAACAGGAGTAACATACATTTTAATCTGTAGTGTAGTGTGTGTGTGCGTGTGTGCGTATGCATGTCTGTGTTTTAGCGCATTTATCTTATTAAGGCGAAATCAGGAGTGCTTCAGAAACATTGTTTAGAAACTGATTTCGTTTAAGATGGAATATGTCAATTTTTCCAAACATTTCATTATAGATTTGCATACACCTATATAAGACTGAGCTTATATAATAATATTATATAAACTTACAAAGTGCACGGTTATGTAGTCAGTTTGTATGCTTTAACAATTTGAATATTGGTAGCTTTTTGTCTTATGAACAAAATGCTTGATAACGGTCCCCTTTTGAAATTTACGTTTTAATTTGGTCCTTTTTTCCTTAATTCAGTATAATATAATGAGTAAATTAGTGTGCTACCGTTGCACATTAAATGCCTTGTTAATATTTATTATTATTATAAATGTAATGTTTTGCCATATAAAAAAAAACACTTTCTTTAAGAATATTTTGTCGAATCCCTAGAAACCGTTGACATATGTGATGTTAAGAATAGGAACGATAAAGTTCAAGTTCCCATAGGAAAAAGAAAGCGGACCCCTAATCGTTGCACCCAACGTGAACAGGTAATAATGATTGCTATTATTATGCTACCTTTCGTAATTAATGGCAAACGCACTTGATTGTGGACAAATTAATTTGAACACTTAAAACTACATTCTATATTCGATTTTGCGGTACGCCAGATTATTACAACGTTCATTAATAGCTCAATAGGTTTGCATGGAGAAAATTTATTTACCTGAATACCACACCATACCATGTTTCTTAACTTTATTAGTGCTTTAAGCAAATTGGTGACAATATACCTAAAGTAAAATGAAACCCTATAGACCTTTAGATTTTAATTATTATATTAGTTTTTTTTTTTTAATCTATGATCTAAAAATGTTTGATATATGTTGTACTTATACATATATATTTGCCAGTATTACGCAAAACTTCCAAGGAAATAATATTTTTTATTTGTATGCATGTATAATTTTACGCTACATTTCCGCATTTGACTAGTATAAATAAATAGGCGATTACGCATCAGTGCCAAAGTAGTGTGTCACCATCACGCATATTTCGAACTGAAAAAATGGTCTTCAAAAAGACTCCACTGCAAGAAGAAAATAATCCTTAGTCAGTCCGGAATGTACGGCAATGAAACTATGGCTTAAACTATATTTCAAGAAGAGATCAACCGTCTTTTAACATCGACTTGGCCTTATAAAGGTCCAAAACACGTGCAGAATAATATTCCAACTAACAAACATTCCGAATTATAATTTAAGAAAAAATAGATCCATTTGGCAAGAAATTATTAGAAGGAGTCTCATTAGACAGAACGTAAAAGGCGTGGTACGTTATTAGACAAGCATTTGGAACTGGCTGTTAGTTGGGTATAAGGACGGACCTAAAAAACCTTAAACCATATCTCGGTGTCGAGATACTACCGAAGATGCTTCAGCTCAGAGCCAATGAGCACACACCACTGCATTTTATTGGGGCACCGTCTCAAGTGGGGGCTTATTTTGGACAAGACGATATCACACCCTCGAATAATCACACCCCTACGATGCTATCCACCGCGGTTAGCGCTTGAAGCCGCGTCTTTGGATGTACAGATGGGTACGACATACGACATACATAGACAGACTACGTGAAGAACAACATCGTATTGGCGTGCACTCAGGTCCTATACCGTACGTCGCGCATTGCATTCTAACAGCACTGCAAATAAGTGGTGTTGGCTACTGTTATAATTTAAATTGCATGATGTTCAAAGGTCTACGTGCGACATATTATAGATTATTCAAATTTAATGGTAATATTTCAATTAGTGTCAGGGAGGGTTGAGACAGCTTTGAGAAGGAAATAAATTTTCTAGTTCATTTCTTACTACTTCTTTATACCATTTAAAGTTACCTAATAAATATATGTTTTTTAAAAATGTCTTTACCATCCCACCTCGTTACAGTGGTGTCAGAAGAGTGTACAGAAGTGGGATAACCAAATTAAAAATTATACAAGCATCCCTCGTGTCCTTCCGACTCTATTAAAAGAAATTATAAATATCGAAGAGATATCACTATCAGCTGCCCAATCTCCCTGAACAACCGAGAACTGTATCCGAATTGACCGCCGCTATATAAGCTGTCTCTCAACAATAGCTACGACTGTGACGGACCATAAGCCCGCTGATGGAGACGTCTCCTCTTCTACTGAGCGTAACGCGGTTGCCAGTACCAAGTCTTTGAAAATGTGTCCGGAAACACCACGCAGTAGACTCAACTTCAACTCGGTGAAACGTTAGCAAAAGACGTTGAAACATACCGTCTTAAGAAGATTGAAGCCAACATATGCTGTCCATGTTCTAGGTTGCAGTATCCTTGCGAGTTCTTAAATATAACTTATTATTTCCAGTAGTTAGTTCCTATTTTGATAGGATTTGCCTATATATTTTTGTATACACGGTACAATTTATTTCATTTTATTTATACTGCATTATTTGTTTGCTCTAAGTACTTTTATATATTTACGAGTATTAAGCATTGTATTTTATATACAACAAATAAATGAGACGGTGGCAGAATATGCCTTGAGAATAGAGACATGTCTTACCGATTTGCAATCAGAAATTCATAATTCGGACTCGCTAAAAAAGGAGATTGCAGGAAGAATAACGATGACCGAACATCTTGCTCTGTATACGTTTACACTCGGTCTAAATTAAAAATTAAGTACTATCGCTACCAATAGGTATTCCAACCACTCGGCCAGAAACTGTTATGCCCGATGCCAATGTATATAATGCATCCGGGATCATGGCACTTTTGACTGCTGCCTGGCCTGCCAATGCGACTCTCCCTAATGCTGTTTATACGAAGCAGAGGGGGATCCAGCAAGTAATCGCAGGTGCCTGAAGCTAGAAACACGAGTCTATGTTGGCTTGCACCCGGTGGCTCCGACGATATTTAGTTTGCATAAGTGAATGTCCAGCATCTTATCCACTGATACGTGTATGTACGAAACCGCCGATGTGAACCTGTAACTATAGCCAGCAAGCTAGCTTAGAAATGTTCATTGGAATTCCGCCAATAAGTTTTTAAAAAAAACTTCATTTAGTCATAAGCAATGCTATAGTTTTATTGCTAAATGTTCTATAACAGGTTATGAACATATTACTAAATCTACTATATCGGGTCATGAACCTATTACTAAATCTACTATATCGGGTCAGGAGCCTATTACCAAGTCTACTATTTCGGGTTATAAATCTTTTCTTAAATCTGCTGTATCAACTCAATCTTTAAATACTGGTTTTACTATGTCGGGTACAAAGCAAAGTTCTAGTCAATTTCTATGTCCGATAAAATACCAAGAGTTCAGTCTTCGTAGTACATGGTAGATTCTCGTAGCTCAATCAGTCTCATCAAAGAATCTAGCCTTATTAATATACCAAAACTATAAAAATATATTTAAAAATTTAAGGATATAAGTGACGTCACCTCGTGTTCAGAAACTAAGGGTAAATTTTGCTTGTCCGTGAAGTTAAATAATTATCATTTCCTGCAATTAACCAGTGCCACCGCAGCTAATATTACAGCCACTCGGTCAGACATTATTTCCCCATGCCTTGCGGAAGCAAAAGCCATAACGACCGGAAGAAGAAGGGTAAGGGAGCTGCTCAACCAGCTCCTATATCGAAGTCCAATCAGGAGCCCAAGCGTACTTCTAGGATCGCTCCCGCACCCTCTGCAACTTCCGGTCCAGCACCCACTTTCACTGCATCTTTGCAAGCCGCTAAAGCGCTCCGAAGACAAAAAATCCGCCTTTAATAGTGCGCCACCACGAGACCATCTCTCAGCCCTTCTCCTCACCGGTGCAGGCTGCCAAAACAGCGCAGGGGTTACTGTCTCGCTAACATTCTAGAGAGCCAATGCATTCCGTCACTCACTCCTGCGGATCCCGACCACTTGAAAAAGTACAATGCCGACATGCTATACAAGGCTGGCTTAGAACCAGCGGGCGAACAGCTAGAACCGGTGACTGTAGACGAGGTAACAAACATCATTAAGAACTTCAAAAAGAGGTCGGATCCAGGTCCCTACGTATCGTATACTTAAGGCGCTTGCCGCTACTATTATATATCTCTTAGTGACAATCTATAATACTCTTCTCTCCAGCTGCTCCCTCCGGAACACTTGGAAAGAAGCGGACGTAACAGTTGTACTCAAACCGCTTAAACCACGCAACCTTCCAAATAACTATCGATATACAACAATAAGCCTTCTCAACTCAATGGAAAATGTTTACAAGATGATTGTCATTAGGTGTGTCAAAAACCACGTCCTATTAGGTCGGATTTAGGAACACGCACTCATATGTTCAACAGGCCTACCGCTTGTCAAGACACGTCCTTGTAGGTTTAACCGTACGGAAACCTGTAGGTACTGGAGCACTGTTCTTCGATGTCGTAATGGTATTCTACAAAGTCTTGCATAACGGTTAAATTCTCAAACTGCACGTTCTCAACAGAATCGAGCCTTCTTATCAAATCGCACTTTTCGCTATCTAGTAGACGGCACGCGCTCCTCTAGCCGGCCTCGCCTGCTGGGTTGTTTGTTGCTTAGCGGGCGACTGGTTATTCAATGTTTTCGCGGCTAACTATTATATACGATGGCGGTTTGACTATTCGCCATCTGTAATTCGTTCGATTGCCAGTAGCTCGACCCGACATAAAGCTTATAAAATGTATGCCCCTGTAAGAAATCACTCTTAATCTCTAAAAATAAAATTAATAATATAAAACGAATAAAATAGGGTTTACTTAAGGACTATGTTAATTAAAGGAAAACCGATTGCGGAAAAATAGAAGTTTTTGTAGCTTTCTTAAGTAGTACTGTGTACGTATTCGGAACTGGCATGATGACTCCAAATATGGCCAATTGTGTTGTTATATGCGTTATGGTTAAGGTGATGTAGCCTTGATATGTACAGAATATCAACCATCTTAAAAATACAACAACCATTTTAGAATAATAATTAATTTCCATATTCATTCAAATCACAGTTTTTTGTTCAATATTTTTATGTCTCGGTAAAGTAAAACGTGCGTTAACTTTCGACATCGTCGAATTCCACACGACATTTATTAAAATGCTTACTGACGTAAAAACATTTCCGGAATGGATGTTAAAATTCGTTTTTGACACGAGGGGACATCAATTGGCGAATGGAAAAGTAACAAGCCAATTCCAATGTTACGCTTGGTAAGAGGAAATAAATATAGTTACGTTACGTTTTACTTGGCTCTACCTCTCATTCTTTTGTTATTAAATAATTTGAAATAATAATTATAATAATAATAATTTATTTTCTTAATTAAAACATTGTTTACAAAAAAGCAACATACATATTAAAATACTTAAAACAAACCATTCTTATATATGTACTCGATATTTAAAGACATTTATATTTATCCATACAATTATTTCTTCTTTCTTTAGCAGCCGCGCTAGGACCTAAACCTGTGTTACTGCTGCTTTCTTGGATCAAGCATAATTTATAATATAACGAAGAATTACTGTTACATTCAAATTTAATTACTTATTCTGTTAAAAAAAGAAAAATATCATAATTACGAAGGCAGTAGTAAAATATCTTAGAGTTGAACATCTTCTTGTTATATCATAATTGAGTGGTCAAGAGAAGTTAAGGGCGATTTATATAAATGTAACATAAAATTACAAAAAAAAATATTTTTATGGTATATAAGTAATATAGATATACAGATATATATTTGTTACTTTGTCTTTAAAACACTACGTTAACATCTCGGGTTTAATAACTTTTTTCAATAAACTTTCTGAACCTCCTACTTCAGAGACATTAAATAGCTTGAGGCTTGCTTAGATTTAGAATGAGTTAGCGTTTATATAGATGGCATTACTCATTCATTTAAAAATGTAGAGCCCCAAATAATATACATGTCTAGGAACATAGGAAGAAAAAAAATTCTGGTAACATAATTCGGTCTTTTCTTCTTAAATTTTGAAAAATATTAAAATTTGGGCTACAAACTGAATGAACAGTTAGTATAGAATTTTAAATAAATGTTGGAAATATATAGGGTTTGTAAAGAATAATTTTTAACAATGCTCTCTGAGATCGTTCGATTCGCAAAGGATAAGAAGTAACTTTCTAGACAGACACACAGAAATTCAATAAAGATTGGCATAGAGCATAGTAGATCATTTTCAGTAGTTCAACGGGAACATGCCTTAAACGCTTGAGAACAGATAACAGTTTTTTTATTCTACTTTTGAAATAATATTTTGATGAGATGAAAAAAAATCTTATACTCCACTGCACGACTAAATTGGCTTTCACCCCACAATCTATATGAATACGAAGTGTAAAGAAAGTATATACTCGTATGAGTGGATCAAATGCTCGACATTCAGTTGTGCTGCCTAAATATCGCTGGAGTCACCAGGTGCAAGCTGACATGGACGTGTTGCCATAACTTGCTGGGTCTCCCTCTACTACAAGCAGCAGGTTGGAGACTCAATCGCATTGGCAAGGCAGGCAGCAATAAAAATTGCAATGATTCCTGATGCATTATACGCACCGGAGTCGGGCGTAACAGTTTCTGGCCGAGTGGTTGAATATCTATTGGCAGCGGCAGTATTGGCCTCTTACCTCGCGTCTGTGTGGGACCTCTAACGCTATCGCGGTTTGGCCACAAAACGATTTTATGTTGAAATTTGTCCTGACCTCTGGAGTCAGGTTCAGAGCTCTCGATAGCGTGTTGCTTAGTGCGCTAATTAATTATCTGTCACACTTTGTGAACAGGGCTATTGATGGGCTCATAAATCACCCTCTTCGGCCTCCAATGTTACACCATCAAACCCAAGTAATAACACGTAGTAGTCGAGGGCGTAGGTGTGGGAGCCTATGTTGGCTGTGTGGTTGATGAGAATCCCCTGAAGTGTGCTTTAGGCCTCAGTTTAGTTGATTTAGTTAACGGTGTAACATTTGGATGGATGCGGCGCGGTCTTTTTCACTGGAATTGCTGTGGGAGTAGTACTAACCAGCGTGAGGCCGCCGTGAGGAGCGCTTTTTTTATTTTATAGAATATTTATCAAACGAAAAAGCAACTCACTGTATGATAATTAAGACACTGGAGGAGTCGGAAAAAAGCCTTCCCTACACCTTGCTTAAAGGCGGTAAGCAAGGTGTAGGCTCTTTTTTTGAAGGTCCCTAAGTCGCTTTGCTTCGAAAATGTCGACAGCTGTTTCTACAGAGTAATGAATATGAAATATGATGGTAAGTGATGTCTGCGGCCCATACATTTATAACATTTACATCTATCCTCAAGGAAAATTCAAGACGTGTTGTGTTGTCATCCCTGAGGACAAAGATGAAATGCCGCGCGACCTGTTATTGGGTCTCCAGATCTCAGCACTCACCAAAAGAGACTCAACAGGAGCATGAAGTCGCTCAAACAGACATCGCTCAACGACGTCATGCTGAACGGGCCTGTGGTGCAGTTTGAGCTTATTAAATTATATACTTTTTAGAACATATCTTATACACTCAGAGGCAATATTTTGTCAAAAGCTCTACAAAAAAATATACATTGGAGAGACAAACTTGGCGATGAAAATCAACCCAATAACTGTCTACAGCTGCAAACCGTACGGGCTAAAGTCATAAACTTTCTTGACAGCTCGAAGCCTACTTAAGCTAGCAAATAGATACGATGTTAAATACCCGCAAGCTGCAGCGGCCCTGGTCAAACATATATACGTTGACGATATAATCTGTGATGTGACAATATAGAGGCAATATTTAAAAGCTTTTAGAGTTAAAATATAACATAGTTGAGGATACTTTCGTATTTTTATGCCCTCCCGTCGACAAATACAGCGACACAAAAAGAATAATCTTAAGTTTATAGAAAGGATTTTTGGTCTTCTTGCGCTTATTAGTCTATCGTTAGCACCGCCAAATTGCTGATACAACAATTTTGGTCATGAAAATTTCATGAGGTTCCACATTCATTCCACAACACTTTAGTGTCCTGGAATAAGTTTTTATCTCAACTTAAATATGCTCAACTTAAATTACGTAAAAACTCTGCCCTCCCACAATTAAATAAGAGTTAAATGAAAATAGTTAACTTTTGTTATTTTTGGTTACATACTTAAATTATATAAGACACATTATGTCAAGTAGTTATTTCATCTATGCCCGTATTTCCACTGTTGTCTGTTGCGCCAGATAACATTGTGAAAGCGGCCACAACTTTTTTCTTTTTGTTTATTGGTTGTCACGCCCGAAACGTACAGCAGATTGATAAAGAAACAATTATAACACAGGGGAAAACCTAAGAAGTATATACAAACACAAAATATAGTAGCATAGTTTTTTAGTTAATAACTGATCGAAGCTCGAATAGGACGGATCGAACGGGCGGAAAGCGGTCTTCCAATCAATATGCAGATGCGTCACTGTGGCCTTTGAACGTTTAGACCGAACGCCACTTTATCTATAACTATATTTGTTTCTCAGGACAAGTAGTATTAAATACCTCACACTTACGCAGGTATTCCGACATGCAACTAAGTATACTTCGTCCCCGGCCGAGGAGATAGTTTGCGATATAGTCACATTATTAACGGTGCAGAGAGACTCTCCTCGTGGTATGATAAAAAGAAGTAGAAAAAAAAAACTTTACATACCTACATACATATCCACATCGTAGTTCACATCTAGTTCTCCCCTTTCACATGACTCCTCCACGTAAGCTAAGCGTTTGTCCACAGTCAACGTGATGTTTTTCTTCCCAAATTCCAATACACATTTATGCCAATCACCATCGGCTAGAAAACCCGCGTTTGGAAGAATTCTTGAAACTCTCCGTGGTCGAACCGGAAATGATTTTTCGTTCCGTCGCACAATTTCCGTTAAGTCGCACTGAAGATACCAGACCAACCTGAGGTATCCATTTTCGATACCGATGCCTAAATAGTCATTACCCTGCATATGATAGAAATTGGGTTAAAATATTAACTACAATGATGTAATGTAATATAAAATAATGTAATATTCACTTTGGTCGCCCCAATCATTTTTCCTCATTCACCATATAAGAACATTAGTCATTGTGCACTATGCATTCATATAGTCAGTATGTCCAGCAGCTCTTTTTTCATTCAGGTCGTGTTCCGCTTCGTTCATGTTGTTGCTATAGTTGATTTCAAGACGCAGACTCCATGTCTACTCATTACAATTCTAACATCATTGCTACAATTTTTCGGAATTTATGTACAAGAGTACACTATGTATTTTCGTTACGTTTGTGAAGTTCTATTTACATAAAATATATGGACATGGATAGTATTGTAGGATTGATGGCTCATAATGCAACAGAGTAAAAATATTATTATCCACTGCTGTATGTAGTCCTCCTGTCCTCTGTCTTAGTAACAGCGTAATAAATAAAAAAGATCACCCTCTAGCAATGTTTTCAAGCAGATCTAAGGTATCATCTCAATCTACAGACTTGGTAAGTATAATGTTCTATCGCTAACTATTAATGTTCTAATGCTTCACAGAGAGCCGCTGCTGAAATTAGGGAGCACTCCTTCCATCGTCATAACTACGTTTGCAACATGGGCTTACTTCAGTAAATCATAATTATAAATTACGACGACGATACGATGACCCAACTTGATTTACTGCACCAATCTCCACCAATATTTCGTAAACTTAATATATCATTTGATATAAAAATTTATTATTCATAAAATAAAAGAACTTTTATTTATCATTATGTTTTGATTCATTAGAAATTAATAACTACTGAAACTGTTCACAAGTTTATTAATTCATAAAAATATTTTTAAACCAAAACAAATTTACGTAAAACAATTTTTTTGGGGTTGTTTTATTTACTAATACTATAAGAAGTAATATGAAGCCGATGAGGTGAAGTCATCACGAAGTGAAGTGTTCATTTAAATCACACTATAAACGACTGCGTGATAAGGGATTATGGATAAAAGTATCATTTTAACGAATTTCGTATGGGTATATTGAAAAAAGAACGCTTCGCTTGTGAAAGAAGAAAGGGTGAATATTACGTGAAAGATATATAACTTTCGAAAGTTATTTAAAATATATGTTGGAAATTATAAGAATAACAAAAATAATTTTTAAATAATTAATAATTTTAAATTTTAAAAGGAAACAGCCTTGACCATTGACAAATATATTACAGTTGTGTATGTCTCAAATTATGCGTGAAATGACATTATACAAAGTATTAAAAACACATTAGTTATAGTTTAACGTCGATAGGATTCTGAATTTTAAAAAAAATCCCTTACGATAATATATTTTAAGGGGTTGAATAATTTGCAAATTTAAGCACAATACAAAATGTCAATACCATCGCAATAGAAAAGTTTATTATAATAATATTAGAGACATAAATTATAGCAACATTGTATAGTGTGACTTATTACCTAGGGCTGCTGATGAGGCTAAATGTACCACTGGCTAGAAAAAACTTCAGACATAAGTTGTCCTAGCACCCGTTGACCTGTTCCCATGAAATATTGACGCGGCCAATGTAGGGGAACAAGCACAACCCCTGAGCTGTCATCTGCATATCAATTAATTTGCTAGTTTACAACATTTCATTGATATGCTGTAGAAATGTAGAAAGAAGAGAACACCTTTAGGGAACACCAGTTACCGGTAATGTGACCCTTCCATGTCAGTGTAAGCCATTGGGCCGTAGGCATGTGAGTATTTACTATGATAAATTTAAGGCATTGCTATATTACACAGTCCGTTATAGCGCTTCTTTTATTCTCGTCACCGTATTTAACAATAAACATGAAAACCGATAAAAATTAATAACCTGGTATTGTGTCGTGCTTCGTCGTAGCTTCTAAAGTGGTTTCAATTTCAATACTGTTCAATGAGATATTGAAATTTGAATTTGACTTATCATTTTAACATTACGGTTAGTATTCTAATAGATATTATGAAAATAATCTATGTAAGATAGAACATGACTATATTTCAGTCTTATTTCTGTAAATTCTCATCCTAACATTATTCGATGTTCTGTGACAGTACACGACAAACGACACACTATCCGTCTTAGAGATATAATTACATTCCTACAGCAGTGAGCAAATGATATGATGCCAAAATAGAGTATATAGTCGTATGCAATCACATATGTAGACTTTTTTTTGGTTCGTTTTACTATTGTTGGTTATGATTATGTACACCAGGTCGATTCCTATCACCGCTGTATTCTCTGGTCATTACCGCGGACTATATCAACTGTGCAGATATAAGAGTATTAATGTGTCACTCATGCGAGTACAGAGGCACTTACTTGTCGTCACTTTTCCTGTTCGGATGTACTGCATATGCAGTAAGAGGAAGAAACGGAAGAAGGTTCATTTGCAGTGTCCACCTATGCAGTACACACGAGTCTTGTAGTTGTATGTATGATTTGGAATTTAATTTTATTAATCACTAGATCCCAAGTACGAAGTCATCTCATGCATTAGGGTGTACTTTTATTTTCAATAGCTTCTTAAATAAACCTCGGTGGGAACCGAATTTTCTGTACGAGAATTTGTTATTTGTCAATTTTGATGCAATACAAAAAAATAAAAAGAACGATTAATATAACCAAATTCCAAACCAGATATACCACTGCAAGACTTGTTCTGTAGATTGGATTGTAAGACTCGTACGAACGAGTCTTACTATGTTTTAGACTCAATCTACGAATTGGAGCTAAAACAAATGGGTAATTATAAGGTGGAAGGTAATTCGAATTAGCATAAGGACTTCAAACACCTCAGTCCCCCGTGACCATGACTGCAGTAAGAAATCGAAGCGTCGGGATAGAAAAGTTAAAATAAACGCGATAAAATTTATATAATTAGTTTTATTCAGCTGCATAACTATAAGAAACTTTATCTTTGCTTTGGAATAAGTAATAGTTACTTTTGTCAGTGTGACATCTTGATCTACTTTTTATTAAATTTGATTAAAAAATGAAATTCCTTAAGAAGCTACTACGTCGTCAGATCATGCTCTATCTTTTACACGCCATGTCATCTCATTTATCGAGTCTTTTAAAATCAAGAACCTATTAATACTTTTTAGGAAATAATATCACCCTTTTGAATACATACAACATACATTCTATTTTTAAGAGAAAAGATGTTTTTTTTGTCGCTATATATAATATATATATATATGTATGTATATATGTATATATATATATTATATAAACATATAGTATACATATGTCATGTGTGCATCCAACGCCCTGAAGTTACATTATACATCGTCTACGATAGCTTCCAAAGCTATTAATATATTAATAGCAATCTATTCTGTGCTTGTGATTAATGTCTGTCCACTAACTAAACATCATTATTTCAACTAATCAACACGCGTCTTTGAGGATAATCGTTCAGTATGATTTTGTAATTAATAATAAGTATTTTAATCAAATTATTTCAATATAAAGAAAACTTCTCAAATAAGAAGTATTACATATTTTTGAAATATAAGCCTGAAACATTAATGGAAAGATCGAGTGAAAACTGAAAGCTCTTCGATGTAACTAATAATCTGAAATCTATCCATTATTCAAACTAAAAATGAATGGACATTTTTGAAACTGAAAATGGATTTCCATTGCACCCCTTTTTCGTGTTTCTAGTTTTGTATTTTTTCATATTGATTGATATATTCTATAAAAGTTGATTCTTAATACTTTTTCATATAATAATTTTTAAGGTTGATAAAAAGGGACACAGCTCTACTGATTTTCAACGACGACTGCGGTCTATGGTATCAAAATCCATCTTCAACAAAAATTCAAGATTCACTTTCATTGTAACTCCTGGGGAGTGAGGACTGAGATAAAATAATCTTACCTGTAATTAGGTTTCCGGACCCATACCTTCCACACACCCAATGAAATACAGCAGCTTTATACTTTTTACGCTGGTGTTCTGTAAACTATTCCCGGTCGTGACGACGATGGTATGTTGTAGATGAGCACTAGCTACAGCGTAGCTCTATAACTTTTAAACCTTGAATTCATAAAATATAAAATAATATGTCGTAGCAGCGTCTTGTTCGGGATCATAATAATATCAAATGCGTCATCTCATAGGGAAATAGCCAATTGATGTTGACTTAATCATAACTTGAGCGAAAACATATATTTCATTTGAAATTATTTATAAACAGCTATATTGAATTGATCAAATATATTATTTTAGTATATCACTCACACACTGTTTGTGCGAGGTTCTCTCAAACTTCGTACATTTTTTTAAATTTACTCCGCGAAGGGAAACTACGCCGTAGATGTTCATTTATAATAAAATGGAGAGGCCTTGCGAAGAGTTGCATTTCTATGCCTCTTCAGTCCCATTGGCCACGGGAGTATTGTTACGAATTTTTTGATCATTTAGTGCAATTGAATTTTACCAACGCAACAGAATTTTCAAAATTTTATGCACCGCTTTTTGATCTTGATGATTGCCAATCCACCACTGTCGCCAGCGGTATTTCCAAAACTTTGGAACCCTGAAAAAAAGAACCTATACTTTGCCAAAGGCAGGTAAACGTTTGCCTCCTTTTCTATTAAAAAAAACATCGAACCCGTAACTTATGAAGCAACGTATTAGATTGAAGATTTGAGTCCTAATAGTTTTGACAATCTTTTGCTAACACTTGTATCCGATCTACGGTAATTTAATGTTTATAAATTGTTTACTAATGGATAAAATAAGTTCTAGATTAAGTATGGATAACGCTTGCGATTATTTGCCTATCGCATTTATTATGAAAAGCGCGTTTTATAATAAGATCATGAAACATATTTACACCATTTCTTCGCGAAGTCTTCATATATAATTCATATCTAATCTTAATATATTTGCTTAAATTATCTGTTAACGTTGATAGCGCTAGAGGCTGGTATAGATTAAGCCTCTAACGCTTTGCATTAATATAATTACTGTATGGTACAAGCTTACGAATAATTTAGAAGTTCTCTCCCAAATCAGCTTAAAGCCATTTACTTGGAAACAAAAATTCACACCTTTAAAATTAAAACGTACCAATATATTATATGACGCAGTAGTAACGGAGTTGCTAGCATGAACGTTTGTGCTCCACACTGAAAGATTTTTTCAAATTATTATTTTTTGAATTTTAAAATATTTGTATATATCTAAAAAAAAAGCAGTATAATTGGAACGCTATTTGACGTATTAATCTTGGTTACAGTTTAAAGAATATTTGTTTTCTCCCTAAGCAAAGCATTTAAAATCTTAAAGCTTGTTAACATTGTTTTAAAAAGTTTAGGAAACGTACTTTGTTTCATTGTTAGTTAGTTGCCACCATATGGACAACAATAACTACAAACAAAATAATCGCATTACTATACTCTTCAAGTCGCGAAGGAAGAAAATCAATAAAACATACAAGTATGCTGTTTTGTTTATAGAAATTTAAATCTTATAAATATAAATATGTAAGTAATAAAATTATTATAAAGCTTACTTACTGTATATTTACAAACAATAAATAGGAGGAACCTAATGAACCTAACTCCCATAGTGATGGGAGGCTAGAGTTATTCTGATAGGTAGCTCGTACTCCTGCTTAAGTGGGACGACTTTAAATACTTGAGGAACCTCGAAAAACCTATCAACATAAAAACACTGCACAGTGTCAGCGAGCGAAATCCCTACTAAAATTGTTGTTCTCCAAAAATTTCCGTTACTCAGAAGGGTGAGTTTCTAGATAATGATATTTATGGTACATATCATCTTACTGTATACATTTACAAGGGACAATATTCATTACATCTTGCATTATTTTCCCTTAATTTCCTTTAAAAATCTAAAACCGGGATTTAAAGCTTAATAGTATAAATAGACGCAACAATCCGGACGTTTGAGAACGTTCGGGAGAATTACTACGAGATAATTAGTACGTTTTTTCACCATCGGACGGCAATACTCACGCCTCATTTCTATTTTTACGTTGTGAATATTCTTGGTATTCGGAGGAAGTGTTAAGCACACGTTGTTTTTATTGCGTGCAGCAAAAACAGGAATAATTTCCCTACATTGGTTTTTCCATACGAATACAGGTGTAGGTGTCTTCGAAAGTAGATTACATAGGTATTTACTAAACGAGAGCGTTTTGTCATTTATATCTATATTAATAGCAGGTGAAATTGTAGTAACGCACAGGCTGGTTACTCATACATATCAACAATCTTCAGGATGACACGGATATTGAGAGGGAACGCAGGGCACGCAGGTTCGCGAGTAGTAGTAAGCCCGTAAATATTACGCTTTTTAAAGCGTTCTGTCCGGGCTTCTACACTTGCAGCCTGTGGGTCAGCTACACGCAAACGACATTCAGTTCCCTGCGTGTGCAATATAAAAACGCATTCAGGGTGCTGTTGGGGCTGCCGCGCTTCTGCAGTGCCTCCGGTATGTTTGCTGAAGCGCGGACTGGTGGTTTCCCCGCTGTTATTCGCAAGTGTTGCTCCTCATTACTGCAACGTCTGCGAACCAGCTCCAACAGCATCCCGAATGTGCTATCGGATGGGTGGGGCTCCTTAGGCATTGCTTACAGTTGCACACATAATAAACATGTCTTGAGGGTCTGGGTATTTAGTAATAAGTTTAATTTTAAGTTGATTTATCTTTTTTATTATTTTCTTTTTATGTTACTAACCGTAGTATGTAAGTTAAATTGTTACTAACAAAATGGGCACAAGCCTGAAAATAAATATTATAATTATATTATATATTATTGTTCCCATCCATCATCCATATATCCAATACCAGGGTTTGTTTACACATTTTACTTTATGCATACATTTTTATCAACTACTTTACATTCCGTTTTACTTTATATACATACTTAAACAAGACATCACTCCACATAAGGGAGAATGGTTTTGTACTGCGTTGCCACTTTCATTAGTAGAAATACAATTACGTATATAATCGAATCAAGTCTTAGACGCGGAACGTTGGAAAATAGATAGGGACAGGGAGCGCAACTAAGATAAGACGGTAAAAATAAGAAATAACTCTAAGAGCAAGTGGCCTATCTTCATTACTTAAGAAGATATTAGATACATTAAGAAGAATATAATCTTCTTCATCGACTGCCTCCTCTTATCATTCATATCAGCACGGCTATTTTAATTAATAGTCGTCTCGATAATTGATTATGGATGTTGGGATTTCGCACCAAATTTAGCTACAACTCAAACAGAAGAAGGAAAAGTTTAACACTTGTAATTGGTTTTAGTACTCAATTATTCTATTACAACCTGCTGTTAATATACTTCATAACGAGGTAAAAAGAAAAGAAAATTATATTAATATAGCACCTGCGAGAATTTTTATATAAAGTTAATAAAAGAAGCGTCAATAGCATAAAGGTTAAGGTACAATCTAAGAATTGATTATGAATAGTTGATAGAAAGATGAATAACGACATCGCGTGAACTGGCTCGTACATTTCTTGAAAAAAGTAAAGTAAGAATGTACTTTATGGGTTATTTCAGTGAACATATTGTTTCGACTGAGGAATATTCATGAAGTGTGGCAACTATGGCAAGATAGGATTGCCGTTCAAAATGTGTCTTACGTAGACATGACAATCGAAAAATCAGTGAAAATATGAGCATGCAATCAAACTATAGAAATAAAATTGTTGAACAAGAGATGGAATTAATCGAAAAACTCACACCATACAACACCTTGCATTAAGTCATCAATGGTTGCAAGACTTAAAACTCTTTCATCCTCTTGCGATGATGAATGGTCTTGCTTGACTTTCTTATTGATAGATAGATAACAGGATGATGAATGCCTAGACATCGGTGTTTCCGTGCTCCAATCCAGCAACCCTTAGCTCGTAACAGCATATTTATTATTCAAGTATTACATTTATTAAATTATATTTGTATAGTACTGGTATTTATTTTATTATGCTCTCTGCGTCTTTTAACTGCAATTTAGCTTAATTGAAGATTAATATATAGGCCGCCGTAAACATTTGCTTTAAGTTATGCAGTGTCATACATGAAGACTTATTTTAAAAATACACAGTATTTTAAAACTATTATCTTTTACGTTTATCGTAATATATATGTATACATAACATAAAATTTCTAATCAATATTTTAAAATATTATGCGACAGTGATACGAGTTTGACGAAAATGTATTTAAAATAATAATAATATTGATTATCGTTAACACTACAAAATATTAAATATTTGATTTATTTACTGTTATAGTCTGATTTTTAATTCGATGAAATTTTGACATTTTAAAAACGGAAAGCATTTTAGTACAATAAAAAATTAACCTTTCTTGAATTTAACGTTTCAATTAGAAAAACTAAGACTTTAAAATATTGTGATAATTCTAAAATGGTAATAAGATTTTTTATTGTCATATTATAGAAGTTACTATAATTATTATAGAAATTATTTTTCTATTACAAGAATCCCAGTCCAATAATCCATATGTTTACCTTTTTAGGAAAACTTCTTATTTGTACAATCATCGCTTCTTGTAAGAGCCAAAATAACATGATGCCAAACCTAAAGTTATAAAAAAAAATTACGTCTTTACGTTTTATGTCTGTCATGAACGTCATTCGGCTTCTACCTACTCTGAGAAAAGAGTTTCAGACCAACCATCATACGGACAAGACCTGGCTGTATGGACTAAAGTCCTTTCCCATTAGGGATAAATTAATATCATCATAATCATCATCTACTTACTCTGAATGCACGAATATGCTCACGGTGTTTGTGGCGATTTATTGTTTAATTTTAATGTTAAGTTTGTTAATTTTTGAGTAAAAGAAAGGAAAGGAAGATTATCACAAAGAGATAACTGCAGAAGTATTTGAGGAGTGGTTTGGACAAGTAGTACTACATAAATTGAAACCAAATTCTGTACTCGTTATGGAGAATGCACCATATCACTCCAGGAAAGTGGAAAAAGTACCTACAACTGCGTGAAGAAAATCCGATGTCCAAAGTTGGTTATTATCGAAAAATTTAGATTTTAACGAAACATGATATAGAAAAATAATAAAGGCAAATTTGCTGAAAATAGTAAGAAATGAAAAACATAAATATCAACAATGTATTGTAGATAAGATGGCTGCCGCACAAGGTATTACTGTGCTCCGACTGACCCCACGAACATACCACTGTGAGCTCAACCCCATAAAGTTGATATGGGCTCAAGGAAAGGGGCATGTGGCTAAAGATAATAAAACTTAAGATGGCGGAAGTAAAACAATTAACACTAGAGGGCTTAAATAATATAAAAGCTGAAAAATGGCAAGAATGCATAAATCATATTATTAAAGAAGAGGATAATGTTCATCTTAATGATTTGATGGACAGTGTGTGATTCTTTTATAATCCGAGTCGATGATGAATACGACAATGATGATATAAGTGATGATTAAAAACAAAATATTTTTACACATTCTTTACTTTTTATTATATTACTTATATTTATAGTCCCTAGCTTATCCGTGAAAAAGCAACCGACCGAGTCGTGGTTAGGCCCTCTCGGGCGCCCTTGGATCGGAATGCTTACGCGTAAAATGTAACCGCCCAAGCCGAGGTTACCCCTCACCGAGAGGACCCTTTTGTCGAGTTACTAAGAATAGAGGTTGAGGCTAAGCGACCTAAGAGCTATGCCACCTCTCAATTCGGTGAAACAGTCAAAGTCAGCTTCACTGGGTAATATATGCAGGTTCGCTCTTTTTCCATTTAGACATCAAATTTATACATTCTAGTTAGTGTGCATTGAATACACAGAACAAAGACTATTTACTATATTTTATATTAAAAAAATCAAAGCAGAAACGGTTTATATTATCTGAATTGTTAAAGAATGACAGCTGCCATAATTCCGTCGAATTAAAAATCAGACTATAGGTATATATTTTATTCGATAGAACCGATAGGCTCCATCCACTCAACCATCTCATTATTATCATCACAGCCTATCCATAGGTCACTGCTGAACTTAGGCTTCTCCCAAATATTGTTACAAAGCTCGATCCTGAGCCACCGGCATCTTGCAAAGGTCGTCGCTCCATCTAGTGGAAGATCGTACTACACTGCGATTGCCAGTGTCAAGACAATATCATATTTCTATCTAAAGGTTTATATTTACAATGCATATTTTAATGACAAAAATATAATTATTAAAATATATTTTGGAGCTCACGATGATGTTCCTGAAAAGGCCTAAAATAGTAGTTTGTATAGTTAGTGAAGGAAACCGAGTCGCTATTGCTCACAATTGCTATCGCGCTTACTTTAATTAAATATATTCCAAAACAAAAATAAAGAATTATAACGGTGTCATGAATCTGTGTATATATCATAAAATGTTTTACGATCACAGAAAATGTATGACACTGCCACCTATTCACTACGTAATGCAATTGCAACTGTAAATTTAACAAAACGTTACTGCATTATACTAGTTTTAGAATAGCAATAAAGATGGCGCTAAATAGCCTAATTTGGTTAAAGTTAAATATGATGTATAAAATTTCCTTTGTATTCTTTTTCGGCGAAGTCGTGATAGACTCCGCAATTATGAATATATTACCTAACCAGCTCACGGACCCCTCAATTCCGTGAGCACTGTGTCCGACTTGTGGATGTCCAGGGAGAGAAGTGCTTTGTGCATTACTCTCTGCAGAAAACAGAAAACGGCGGTGAGTTCCCCTTGTGATCGAGATCGATTTTGAGGATGCAAAAAGAGAGGCTAAGTAAATAGCTTTCTACACTGTGTTATGGGCCAGTGCGCCAGCCAAGGGGGACAACCCGTGCAGGGATGGAAGAGATGGCTGACAGTAATTCGCTTTACAACTTTGGCGAAGAATAAAACGCATGAAAGGTCAATTCTGCCAGTGGACCCCAACTTTACCTCTGTAATAGCTATTGTGAAGGATCTGGAGGCAGAAACATACTTTTTTTTTCACTCGGATCATCCAGTAAGTGATTCTTATTCGCTGTATCAACTGATCTGTAGTACCACACACACCGATAGGCCGCAATGGACACGTTAGAGGCATTGTACTCCGGATCGAAAACAGATATCATTTCGAATATGGCTATCTCGATAACCGGACGAAATGCAAAAGTGTAACATACATCTGCTTAACGCCGTATCCTGTGAGGCGATGGTATTTCTTCAGTCGAGTTGATGCATACCTCTACTACTCTTATTTACGAAGCAAGGATGCAATGGAAGCTTGACATTCCACTGGAAACGCAGTCTTAAACAACAGTAGGATATTCTATTGGTCCGTAATATAGAAAGAGATTTGGTTCAAAATTTATTTGAACTTAAACTATTAATTACTTCGGTGGTAATAAATAAATTATACAAAAAAAACTAACGTCGAGTAAGAGTAAGGCTTTTTATTCTGTTTGTATTTTTTATTGCATAATACTACATATATCTAAGTCAATCGAGTTAAATTCGTTTTCCTGTACTACTTCGGCGTTTTGCGATCCTGGTTCAGCACCAAAGCAATTCCCTAAACGAAAAAACCTCTAGAAAGTTGATGGTCACTTTTTTGTGGCCTAGTGCCGGTGTGATTCATCACAGTTTTTTTACCAAACGGCATGAGCATTACTGCAAATGTGTGCTGTGAAGAGCTAAAGATAATGATGGAGAAATTCGCACATCTACATACAGCTTTGGTCAATCGGTCGTCCCCGCTGCTCCTACACGACAACGTGCGACCCCATACTGTACAACAGACAGTCTCCAAGCTGCAAGCAAGAGTTGGGGTTGGAAGCTCTCCCTCATCATCCAAAAAATCAATTCCCGAGAGGCAGTACAAAATGCCTTTGAAGAGTTTGCTGCCTCCCGTCCAGCTGTTTTTTACAACAAGATGCATCGATTACATGGGTGATTACTTTGAATAACAGAAATAAAAAAGTTTTTTAAAAAAAATACTTAACTTATTTCATACAAAACGGCAATTTCATAGGTAAAGTGAAAATAAAGTAATATTGCTATTTATGTATTACACGATCGTTTTAAAAAAAAACAATAAGTTGGTGGTAATCGAAATAATACATAATATTACTACCGAACTAAACATATAAAAATAAATTAAATTATTCATTTGAAAACCTATTCACCCCTCAAAACATGTATTGATGTTAAGAAATTATGAATGAAATAGTCAAAATAACACAAAATATCTAACTTTATTAAAGTCACGCACGAACCTATTCATCATTATTATCATCACAGCCCGTCCATAGTCCACTGCTCTATTTAGGCCTACCCCATAGATTGCCACAAAACACGAACCCAAGCCGCCTGCATCTATGGAACTCCCGCAAACTTGCATAGGCGGTGTTGGCTGCATATCGCTCAATCTAGTGGGGGGTTGTGGGTCGGGGCCATCATTGCCACAATAAAGTGTGTTTTATCTAGATATTGTATAAGCCCGCCTTTTAGTACAAAATCTGTCTCATGTGCAAATAAATAAATATTGATTTTTATAGAAGTCTATTGAGTTCCTTTTTGCGGCACACCTGTGTGTGTGTTTTAATAACAAATAAAATGTCGTGTTCGGTGATTATTCTTAAGAGGCACAGTTTCTCTTTCGATATGCCGTTGGATAAAAAAACATTCTATAGGGCAATTTTTATAGAAACAAGTGGTGTGTATTTAATTTTTTTTAAATCGTGCCAAAGGTGAGAAATATAACTTGAATACTTTTTTTATTTAAACATACATACACTTTCTATATATATATAATTTTCTACTTGTTAGTGTAGTGAATGCCTACTGCCTTTTTGTTCGGATTATTATGAAAAAAAGCTAATTGATATTAATTTTCTGTTGACTTCAGTTGGCCTGTATGTCATCATTTTGTATTTGTATATGTCAATTGCTGTTGGCCACGATGGCTTCTACATAGGGATGAGACGTATATACTGAAATAGGTATAAATACCCAGAATGAACTTGCCAGCACCGGGTATGTACGTCCCGGAGTCCCGGTCCCATACCCGAAAGGTATTGTAGGTATAGCGCGCCTTATAAAGTTGTATGACAGTGCAACCCGTTTTTTTTTTGTGTACGAGTATTGCTGTTGGTCCAGTGACCTCTACAGCTTTATCTGAGGAGACAACAATGATGCTGCGAAGCGAAGCACGAAGACTGCTACAACACCGCTGCACTTCGACCCCTGTGGACGAAGAACGTCGACGACAACAGAGGGGGGCGATAATACGATTCGAGGGCCCCTCGTAAGGAGATACGAAAACCTCGACTCGGATCGTTATCTAAAGGGAGGACAGGATAACTTTAGAAGCGGCCTAAAACACGATTAAATCGCGTGTAAGCCGCTGTACGAGAAAGACAACGTGGCGTTGCCGGCGAGCGCGGTGTGACGTGTCTGAATTTACATGTATGTGTACATGAGTTGATTGTGTGCGCAACTGTGACGTTGGTCGGTCCGCGGTTAAGCCCCTGCCGCTCGGAGCGGATGGGACTGTGATAATGTCAAAATTAATATTTGCCGTCAGGTTATTTTCAGGCGTTATGATGGTGAATTTAGGACGTCTTCTATTTGGAGGGGTATCCCTCACTGGGATGTAGTCACCTACTGCTATCACCAACGGGTTCGGGTGATTTTCGATCGAGTTGAAATATCGTAGTGATATTTCTTTAAAATACTTCCTAATGGAGGGAATCTTGTGGTCTCGGTGTAATTCCGAGTTTCTTACACACCAAGGACCGCCTGTCATCTTACGAAGAATCTTGTTTTGTAACGTTTGAAGGCGCTTAAATCTAGCCTCCGGGATATGTCCGAATGCGATGCTTGCATATGACATTTCAGGTCGTATGCAAGTTTTATAGATTTGCAACTTATACCTTAAGGGCATTTTGTTGCGTTTTTGTAAGATGCTATAAAGACGACCTGCAATAAAGGCCGCTCTTGCTCTTACATTTTTTAGATGTTGCGAAAATGATAAGTTACGGTCTAGAGTAAGTCCTAAATATTTTATGTGGTTTGGCCAGGGATAGCCGTTTTAAACAGCGTGGTCTTAGGAAATTTGCTCTCAATCAATTTCCCATGTACACTAGTCTATTGACAAGTGAGACATCGCTTTACTCTTCTCTGGGTTCACTTCAATTCTCCATTTCCTGAACCAATCGCCTAGTGCGTTGACTGAGGATTGGAGACGCTAATCTCGTCGACCGTTCTCGTACGGGGGATGTCACTGACGTAAAGTGCGAAGAGAGTAGGGGAAAGAACCGAGCCCTGGGGGACTGCAATGGCCCGTAATGGCAATGGCTGTATTTTCGTATGATGGTCACGAGTCTGTCCGACACTCCGATTGTGTAGAGGTTATAAATTAAACCCTCGTGCCAGACTTTGTCAAATGCCTTCGCTACGTCAAAGAGCAGCACCCCCGTCAACCTGGGTCTCTTTCTATTTTTATGTTTCGAGATGTAATCTACTAACCGAAAAACTTGAGAGGTAGCAGAGTGTTTAGCTCTGAACCCAAACTGCTCATCGGACAGAAGATGCATCTCCTCTGTAGAATTACGCAATCTAGGTAGTATCAGCCTCTCATAAATCTTCCCCAGCGAACTGAGGAGACTGATAGGTCTGTAGCTAGATGGTAGGTTGCTAGGTTTACCTGGTTTCCGTATTCCTATGACCTTGGCCTCCTGTCCGGAAAGGAGCAGATGGAGAGGAGGACATTAATAATGGTCACAAGGAGGCAGATCAGGTGACTAGGGAGGGATTTTATAACTTTCTTTGATATCCCGTCGGCGTCTGGCGCTTTACGGGATTTCAGGATGCAACCCGTACTTACCTATACCCGATACGAAACTCATACCCGTTCATACGTCATACCCACTCCTACGTCATACCTGCTCATACCCGGGCGCCATTCTACACCGCATCGCGTACCGCCAGCGCCACCTCGTCCACCGGCGGCGGTCATTCATAACGTTCGCAGACCACCGCCTGCCATTCGGAATACGAAATCGTACGAAGTTACCCGAAGGATTGGAGCGTCTCCCGATCGTGAAACGTATGATTTAGGCATTCTAAGGCACGTAATTAGTTTTAACAAATCTGATATGTATGACAATCGACATAAGGATGTTAATTGTGTAATAATGTATATTTATTTTAAATGACTTTTTTCATGGAATAGGGCTCTTTATCTTTATAGAGATAGAGGTGATTTTAGAGCGGTTAAAATATTTTAAAATTTTATTTTAGGTATTTACAGCTTCGGTTGAAAAAAAAATTTTGTACTTTTTTCGTTTTTATATTAGTTCAATGTTGTCATTGCGGATTGAACTAGTGATAAATTTTCTGACGCGTTTTAGGAGTTTATCTTTTGTTATTGTTTCGATTTTTGAATATGAAAGTAATTTTTAAGTAGTAATTCTGCAATTAAATAGTATTTTTTTTATTAGTGATTGTCGAGTGTAAATATATTTTGTAAAGATTACGTGTAAATATTAGTTGTTAGATATTTTTGTAAAAAAACTTTTAAATTAAGAAAGATGCCTCCAAAGAAATGGTGTGAAAAGAAAACATGGGATCATTTTATTGATAAGGGTGATTACAAAGCTGAATGTTAAATGTGTAAAGCGGTTTTCTCTTACAAATCAGGAGACACAAACCCGACAAAACACTTTCAGCGGAAACATATCGCTGTCAATTTAATTAGAAGGGAACAAGTTGTCGATCTATTGGAAATTCCATCTGAAAAAACATGAATAACAATAAAAATTAATATATGATCTGTAATGTAAAAAATAGCACAAATAAAAATAAATAGCACATAAATGGTAAATACATCAATCTGCTTATAAAGCTCTATGAGAAAACTAAAACAAAGTCATCAAAATGTTGAATAGATAGCTAAAAGTCTTCAAAAGGACGCCAGTATTACCGGCCCCGAGACCTATATAAAAACCTGGTAAAAAAATACCTATGGGTATTTTTATACCGGGTATGTGGCGATAGCCGTATCTTTGAGGACGGGTATTGAATGTAGTAGGTATATCCTATGCCTAATTCTACAGCTTCACCAAAACAGACTGGCGATCAAGGGGCTTTGTTACCGCGAGTAGGGATGTTATCAGTCGTGATCCCATTTTTAGTACAATAGAACCCTCTTGAATTTCACACTCACAAAATTGTTTTTTAAAATTAATAAAAAATGTAATGTGTGGGATTTTTTTCACTAAAACTATTGTGCATAATGCATTATTTCTTATTTCAATATAAGAATTTGGGGTTTATATATATATATATATAAATATATACATACAGTGGTGGTCGTATAATTAGAAAACCTACCAACGGTCCTTGCCATTATGTAAGGTACTTCATCGCAATCGCTTAATTTTGAAATTAAACAATTAATAGGACAACAATATGTTCAACGATTAATCATCTATTAGAAAAACAATATAAATCCATAACACAAGTGTAGTTTCAATATTACATTACGGACAAACATTTAAATCAGTTTCAAGGTATGCACAATAATGGTCAACTAAATAGAAACAACAACAAAAAAGTATAACAAACAATATTTTTTTAAGTATTAGTAATTAGTATTGATATATACGAAATAGCTACTATCCACAGCCTACTAATAGTTATTTATTTACTCCTTATTGCATTAACCTTAACAAAGTTAAAAATTCACATGGGGCGGACTTAATGCCAAAGGTATTCTCTACCAGTCAACCCAAGGTGTGGTGAGATATGTGTATGATAAGTGTAGCAATAAACTAATTAATTATAAAATAACTAATACAAGCAAATAATAATACATACACATATACATATATAAATTATACATATGTATATATATACAAATGTATATATCCATACACATATATACACACATACATATAAATACATACACAATAGTATACTATATATAATATATATATAATACAATAGCGGTACCAACCAATAAATTTTATAAGAAGATGATAAATTTAACTGACTTCAGATAAATTAAGTAAGTGATCACGAACCAAACTTTTAAAACTATTTTTATTACTGACCTGTCTGATTTCATCGGGCAAGGAATTCCAGAGTAGTGTAGCTCGGACAGCAAATGAATTTGCAAGAAAACCGGTAAAGTGAGCTGGAATACAGATCTTGTTATTAAACGAAGATCGAAGAATTCTGTCATGAGATAAAGAGAGATATTGGAATTTATCTTTAAGATAAGAAGGTGATGACGGATCATTTAAAATGGAGAAGAGAACAAGCAAAATTCTGGAATTACGCCTTTGTTGTATGGAAAGCCAATTAAGCTGAGATCGATATTGTGAGATATGGTCATATTTACGCAAACTAAAAATAAAACGAATACAGTTGTTCAACAGGCGCTCCAGCTTGTTAAGAAGTTCAAGGTTAATGAAAGTGCACAAAAAGTACGCTGGTAGCGAAAAATAATACATATACATATACGATGCATAATTCTTATGCTCGTAACTGACATAATGAAACCTCCTGTATCTTTATTGAGGATGGCTATACGTGTCACGGTCTGCAGTCTTCAGATTTTGTTAAATTAAAACAATAATAGCAGTGATATCAACATCAGTAACACTCCGATAAACAACCTCAAACTTATTTTAAAATTCTCGTACCAGATTTTACACGACGAATAGTCGAATGGTAGATTCGAAGTTACTTACTTAAGTTTCGCAGAAAGTACACCAGACCATTGATTTATTTGTTCCATGTATCGAGGTTTTGCTTTAATTATCAACAAATTTCGTTGCAGCACTGTCGACTTCCCATCAGTGAACTGTGTGGTCATTTGTCACCGCTAGTTTTATAAAACAATCTGTACGGACATATTTTAATTAGCTTACTTGGTACAGCGGCAGCTTCAGTGCGTTCAATCAACCGCCTATTGCTTAATATTGCGTGAGAGTTCACAGACTTATCGGCTAATTAATTTCTATAAGCTAAAGTTTTCCAATTAAACTTTAAATAAGTTCAATTATTGTTTGGATTTCGTGGTGCAGACGGGATACCGAAGTCAATTGACAGTTTTATCCAATCGTGTACTGGATATAGGACAATAGATGTGAATTATAAAAAGAAGTAAAACTTGTAACTTAAAAATAAATTACATAAGGTAAAAAAAAGTTGTATATTTTTTACAGTGGAATAGGCTCGCTTCCATTTGTTTCTTGCTGCAGAATGAATGCGTTTGTGTGATCGGGAATAATGGACGCCCGCACAGAATACCAGTGCAAAACATCGTCTGATGATTGTAGGGATCCGAAACCAACTATAGATAATGAAACATTTCGTCTCATTCCTAAGGAGAGACTACGCCTTTGTTCAAGATGAATGTCATCTACATCACGGTGGTCGCGGCCCATAAACACCTTCGTCCATCCTTAACGAAGATTCAAGAGGCAAATGCCTCATAGCTGACATACTAAAAGTAACTAGACCTTCAGTTTTTTTTCAGTCTGGGTAACACACACCTGCATAATCAATTACAGGCAATATTAATGTTTGGACAAGCATGACCTTTGCTTTCATGGGAAGGAAATGCTTTCGAGGATGAAGAGACTGTAATGTGGCAGTGACTTTGCGGCTAATTTCTGTGACTTGTATTTGCCATTTAAAAGTTTTGTCAATATGTAGACCAAGATTTTTCACAGAACAATTAAATGGTATTGAAATATTATTATAATAGACATGCCGTAAATTTGAAATGTTAATCTTAACTAACATCTTGGGGCTACCTACGAGCATAGCTTGACATTTCAAAGGATTGCCGGTGACTCCAAAACGAGATGACCAATCCTGAATAGCATTTAAGTTACAATTAATATTTAGTGGCGTATCGCTTATTTTCAATAACAGCATTGCAACGCGGCGTGGCATTGATTCAATCAATTTCATACATTTTTCTAGGGGGATTGAATTCCATGCTTCAACAAATGCTTCATATAGTTCGTTTTCACTAGTGTTACGTTTGTTTGAGACTTTCTTTTTAACAGTATATCAGAGATTTTCTATCGGGTTTAAATCCGGACTATTTGCTGGCCAGTTTAAAACGGATATACGCTGTTCGCTAAGGAAACAATTGACACTATTGGCCGTGTTTAGGGTCATTGTCATGCTGAAAGATCCAGGTTACAGGCAAATGATCGTCCTAGTAGGGAATCATTGTGTGCTCTAAGATATTTTTGTAGTGCCATTGATCCATTGTACCTTCAATCTTCCGAACGGGTCCAACTCCACACCCAGAAAAACACCCCCAAATTTTAATGTTACCGCCACCGTGCTCTTGACTGTACTCCTTGTGTATTTATAATTAAAAGCATTGTTTACAGGACGTCTTACATAGCGCTTTCCATCGGAATTTACGATATTTATTTTTGTTTCATATGAAAATAACACTTTTCTCCGTACCGTCCAATTAACATATTTTTTAGCGCATAATAATCGCTTCTTTCGGTGTTGCTTGGTAAGAAGCAGTACCTTTCGAGTTTCTTCCAAACAATTAGGCTTTCACTAATCTTCGGCGTATCAGTCTTGACGAGATGTTTCTCGGGTCATCAGGCGAAAAAACATCATTTTAATCTGGTTGGAGTCTTTACTTGGGTCTTTTTTAGCAACACGAACCATTAGGTCTCTCTAGGAGAGGTTTTTCATGGCCGAGCCTTTCTAAGAACATTTTCAACAGTTCCATGTGTTTTATAATGATCAATTGCATTAAAAACTTTCTGAACAGAACAATTTAAATGCTCAGCTATTCTTCTGTATGCCCACTTATGATCTTAACTACTTAAAACAAAATAAGGCACACTAAGTTAATCTCGAATTTCGTCTAAAAAAAATTTTTGGGTAGTAAATAGTGAAGTTAAACATATTGAAGTATTGTTGACATGTTTATCTAACGTTATCAATGTTTCAAGTCAGGAATTCAATGGTGGGTAGACAAAAAATGAAGTACTCCAAAAAACGTTTATTACTCAAATTCTCAGTCACATTCTGAATGTTACAGTCGCACGTCTACTTTTTTCATTTTGACTTGATTTCGGTGTAACTCGCGATCAATATGCCTGGTTCTCGGTGTGGAAACAGCAACAAGAGCAGTGTTTTTGCTTGAGGAGGGAGAATCTCAGAGATCAGTGGCAAGACGTCATAGTGTGTCGCGACGAGCTATTAGAAACGCGTGGGAACGCTTTCTAGAGACAGGTAGTGTCGCGAGGAGATCTGGATCAGGAAGAGTGCGAGCTACAACCGTCCAGGAAGACCAGTATATCAAATTTACTGCACGTCGAGAGCGTACGATTCCCGCCCGCGTCTTACAAAATCGACTTGCACACGAATTAGTGATCAAACCATTCGAAATGGGCTCCATGAAGACGGACAACGTTCCAGATCTCGTGTTATGCGTCTAAAATTGACAAGAGCGCATCGTGCAGCACGTTTGGGTTTTGCTCGCAAGCATGCGGAGTGGATAATGGACAACTGGAGAAATGTACTCTTTACGGACGAAAGTAAAGTGAAGTTTTTCAGCGATGATCGTCGAGTGCGCGTGTGGAGAAGAGAAGGAGAACGTTTTTCAGAACCTTGCATACATGAAACGGATCGTTTTGGAGGTCCCAATGTTATGGTGTAGGCTGGAATAAGTTTGCTCGGTAAAATTGAGCTGGTAAATCTGGAAGAAGGCTCCATTACTGCCTCCCGGTATGTCGATCGAATATTTCAGCCCAATGTCATCCCATTTTCACAAAGAGTGGGTGAAAACTTCATCTTTATGCAAGATAATGCTAATCCACATGCAGTGCGAACAACCCAGAGAGTTCTCTCCGAAGCCAATATTACGGTTTTACCGTAGCTGGCCATGGCCGTGACTCATGAATCTCGATCTTAACCCCATTGAACATTTATGGGACCAATTGAAAAGAAGCCTGAAATAGAACTTCAGTAATGTGACTAATCGACAAGAGCTCGTAAATGCCCCAAAATTGTGTTGGGAGCGAATACCCGAGGAAAACATCACCCACTTGATTGAAAGTGTCCCAGATAGATTCAGAGAGTGCATACGGAACAGTGGAGGACCTACTTGCTATTAAGCACCATCAAACTCATTGATTTAGTCAATAATAAAAATCAAAATCAAACTTTCCTAAAAACTGTAAATTTTACTAAAAATTAAAACTTACTCTTGTTAATGTTCACACACTTTCAAAAACCTTATTTTATTCATTCCTAATCATAAAAACTGAAAAAAGAAAAAGAATCTGTAAAATTCATTTATAAAACATGGTGGGCCCTATTTTGTTTCGAGTACTTTATATGTAAATTAACAATTTTCCTAGTTGACACAACACAACTTTTATTTTTGCCCATTTTGAACAAAATAAAATTAGGATTAAATTTTGAATTGCCGCCAAAATACTAGAAAAAGCCAAGTGAGAAATGTTATTTTCCAATTTAAAAAAAAGAACGAGCTATGGATGCTTTTTAAAATGTTTTTAATTAGGCGTCCAAGCGGCCAGTAACAGAAAGAAAATAAAGTCCTACATGTGTATGACTCATTTTATAATTAAAAATAAGATATGTTTTATATTTTATGCATTTAATGAGTTTTTTATTTGAGTGGCTATATTATTTCATGATTATTAATTATTCAATGTGTATATTTTTTACGAACATTTGTACGTTGGAGTAATACTTTTTTTATTCATAAGAAGTGTTTCTAATTATATGACCACCACTGTATATATATATTTTAATGAGGTTATATACCTTTGATTTTATATTTTCTGTCATTTTGTTAAGTAATTCTGGTAAATTAATTTTTATTATTTCTCAATTGATATTTTTGTGTTGTTAAAAGTGGAATGAGTGTTTATAATGTTACTACTGTACCTAGCTCCAGTGTGGTATTATGGTACATTTGCAAATATATTTTGACTTTCTGTTGTTCCACACACTATTTAACATATATCGAAATAAATACATATTTCTTAATTTCAGGTGGGCTATCATTTTCAATCTGCTTCATGTTTCAAGAACACAAAGTAGAGTTAAAGGAGACCTTTGTGTCCTCTAGTAAAATGTTATGTATAATGAAATATCTAAAGGTAGTTTTTACTATTTCTAACCAAATATATCAACTTCTAAATAATCAATTGGCTCAAGTAATAATGGCAATGTTATATAGCAAAAGAAAATCTTGTGCCCCGTTATATGAAAAGTGTTACAGTGTTACTTAAAAAATATAAAATATATTTGTGTTAGTGTTTAAAAGTCCAGTGTTGTGTATAAAACATTATGTTGTAGAATGTGCATAGGCTTCATTACATATGCACATTCTACAACATAATTTAATTTCCTGTTATTCCACAAATTATTTAACATGTAATGTTTAAATAAATAATTATTTAGCATTATGTTATTTTTGGACCGGCTATAGTTTTTAATTTCTGGTTCAAGACAACCTTTTTGTCCACTAGAGAATGTTTTGTGTATTGAACCATTAAAAGTGAGTGTTTAAACACTGCACTAACTACTCATAGCCGTCAAATCAAATGGTGAATATACAAATAAGGAATTTGCAGACCACTTACCACTTTAACAACATGGTCTCATAAAAAAATTTAAACAACCTGTTGGCTATATATATATACTTTCCTATGGCTATGTATTTTCTGCATCAGCTATCAAGTTTCCTTCCTGGTTAATTACATTAAATTTTATGATGAGAAATTAATAAAGCAGGCTTCAATGTAGTGGCAGCTATATGTGACCAAGGCTCTGGAAACAGAAACGCTATCAAGTGTCTATTGGAAGGGTCTAGTATTGATGATTAAGGAAAGGTCACGAATATATTAACTTTAATTGAGTATCCAGAAATTGTGCCCTTTATTTAGAATACAGCACCAATGACAAGAAAATATTATGAAAGTATGATGAATGTAGGCTACATTCATCATACTTTCATTATATTTTCATCAAGGTATTTCAGGTGTTTTTCAAAATTAACTGAAATATTTGGTCAGACCAAGGCTGCAGACTTCGGTTTTCTTGGAGGTGAATTAGCTCTTAATAATATCTCTTATACATTACTACAGTATCTTAATTATATTACCTGGAACAATTGTTTTTTATTTTACAGATAAATAAATAATTCCCCTGGAATGTATGAAGACTGCAATGAAAATATTGGCATATAATACCTGGGGCTTGTTACTACAATTTCTATACATCCAAATCTTTTGATAAAGCTATATGATATATGAATAAATTTGACAATATTTGGTAATAAAGGAATAGTTTAAGCTGATTTAATAAACAATTGGTTAAGGACACTAGACTGTATGGAAGTTTCATTTAAAATGTTATCTCAAAACACAGGATTACCTCAGTGTGGTTGCGACATTAAAACAAATAGAGGTTGAAGTGGATATAGGAATATTTTTTTTTTTACTGGTATAGAAGATAACTTAAATAATAAAGCTGAATTAGAGTATTACACTGGAAATTTTGCAAAAAAAAAGTTTTTTTTGTAAAATATTTTTGCTTTGTCATTCATTGTTTCATAAATAAAAATGTGTCCATATATTTAGTATGGAGAATTAAAAAGAAGTGATCCCACAAACGAATTAATAAAAAATATATAAAAAAATACATGCATAGTGCGGAATAATTTTAATTATTATAATGATTTTTATTATATAGATTGCATTTGCAAGTGAATTAACTTATATTAACTTTGCTTGTCGATTTATTATACATAATTATTGTAAAGATATGTAGAACATATAAAAGATATAAAATATAACCATGCTCTGCATACCACAGAATTTTTAATGTAAAACATTAAAAAATCTGCTAGTTTGAAATGAATATGAAAATAATAAAAGAGCATATTTTGATTTCATTCATGAAACTTGCCTGTTAGTTTTGGTTTCACTGTATAGGAACTTATAAAGTACTCAAACTACAACCAATTTTAATATTAGTCATTGGGAATAATACAAGGAAAAAGAAAATTTAAGTACAGCTTTTTCATATTAATAATAAGTGCACATATTCATTAGATGAAAAAGATGTTTGAGTTGAATTAAAATTTTCATTTATTGTGTATAATATTAAAAGTTATGTATGTATCTTTCAAAAATTTTATGTATTATAATAAAAGATGTATTTCAGACATAAGTCTATTATTGGTAACATATTTAGTAATAATAAAAAAAATATATTTTAATTATATAAAAAGTTCCATCCAGTGTGTGAAAGTGACAATTCGGTCGGTAGTTTGACATTTTTTATTATAATAGTATGAAAGATTTCTGTGCGAACATGTATTATTATACATGTATCATATTTTTTAAAAAAAAGCAAAACGTCTTTAACGAGTCTCCTATTGGTTTACTGGAAGGCACATGCGCGATGCGATCTGTCAGTTCGTCAGTGGATATCCAATTTGTCACGAGCAAACGTGTCTAAGTGTTTAATCAAGAACTAATTCAGATTTTTAGCTGTAAGTATATTAATATGAGTTTAAGAAAATATTAATCTATTATTTTAGAGGAATCATAAAAGTCCGTTACGATTTCTGGATACATTTCGGAAGCTTCCATTTTTGTTCGATTCTTGTCTAAACCAAAAGATTAAATTATAGTTATATTTATGTATATACATAATTATATCGTGTAACAATTTCGTTATATATATACATATGTATACTTCGGACTATTTCGTAGCTAATCGTCCCTTGGTCTATGAATTGATTTTTACCTCGACGTCAAGTTCATTGCACCCTTGCACTTTACTACTTCATCGGCGCGAAACGACATGAATGATATTTATTCAATACAACATTCAAAGGATATATTAAAAAAAATAGAGAAGATAAAAATTAATCCAATGCACATCTTATGTAAATCTTTTCTTAACTTTTATCATTTAAGACAAAATTAATATATTTTTTATAATTTATACAATTCTTCATAACCAGTGGTGTTAAATACATATAAATATTATTCTATATGTAGTATATATCGTGTATCGTCATATTAGGATATTTTTAGCCATCTTACGATATCTTTAGTGCTATTAATGTCTCTTCATATATGGGCATAAAGCAATGTCCTGAATCCCTGGTGGAATTAACCTCGTAATGAAATTCAGATTACTGAATTTTTGCATACACCTTTTTTAGACACATTAAAGTCTGATTAAATAGGCTCACACAATCTTGTTCCGTGAGTATTTTTATTCAATGTAGGTAGAGACAAGTAGACATTGCAGATTGCTTAGGGTTGAAGCATAAATGTGTCGGCTCTGCTAGAAAAGGATCACGCCATCATGTAATACCAGCGTGAAATAGTGATAATGTTGCTGTGTTTTGTTTGATGTGTGTAGGAATCGGGAGACCCAGTTAATGGAAGCGAGGCCTGCCAATCGGTCCTCAGATGTTATTGACACCGGAACTACATCTTGAATTTTTGTTGAGGATAGATGGTGTTTATTAACATTCCAGATTCTGTTGATGTTGATGCTGTTACCCTATGCGGCTTTTACAGCTTCATCGGACACTGGGCTCACGGAACTGAGGGGTCCGTGTTATAGTGTTCCCTATGTTTGTGATTCTCTTACTTACTCAAAGCGCTCATAAACTGAGCGTGTCGGTCTGCTCTGTACTCGTATCTGTCTGATGGTGCCACCCAAGTTGCCAGTTCCCTAGCTATCGAAAGATTCTCCCGAGTGGAGAATGGATTGTGATGACTATTGACCGTCCGAGGTTCTGGTATGCGGACCTGGGCCTCTGACGGACGCCACCTGTTGTCTGTCAATCGGAAACTGTGGGTGGTGAGAACCGCCATGACACGCGGGTGTAACGAGTGTACGTGGTGTCGCGAAGATTGCGTCGCGCTCGGAGGCGAGGGCGACGCGACGATATGTCTGCTGTGTGTGGGTCCGGGGTCCGTTGAGGGCGGACTGGAGTTCGGCTCCCCCATGAAGTGGGGGTCGTCGAGGACGTGACGAGGTCGACGGTTCCTAGTTTCCGGTTTCGGTTCCGGATCGTAGGTTGCGGCGTTTACCACTAGCTGGTTGGAGTGCGAAAGCGCTTTCGCGAAGAAGCGCTGCGAGATGGATTGGAAATATTCCGGAAGTTTATTAACAGCAGCCATCACTTAGTAATTCGTGGATTGTGTGTTGTGTCGTCAGCCTTAGTTTCATACAAAAAAAAAACAATGAATGCACAAAACTATGTATTCGTCTCCGTAGTTTTCATAACTTACAGATTGCGTACAGAATGTATAACGTATAGATACAAAGATTACATGTTAAGTTAGCTTGCGGAAGCTAGTTGCATAGGGATACTATGCCCGTGACTTCTAAAATATATTCATGAGTTTTTATATATTTTTTATAGTTGTACGTTTAATAAATTAATATTATTTATCTTCTATCACTGTATTATCATTATATATACTTTGAAAACTTTTGGCATGAAAGTAATGGATGAAATTTTTAGTTATAATCTTGTTTCAACTTCAGTCATACAATATGTATGTGTATATGGTTTATAAATATTTCCATACAACTCTTTCCCATGCCTTTCGCAGCCAATGAGATCCACATCTGTGCCTGAAAGTGTATTTCCTTCTCTTAAATCTCCCTTTTCTTGTCACTCACTCCTTTAAACGTTTTGTTCATCTATTAATATTCATCCTACAGATATGTCCTGCCCAGTGCCCTTTTAGAAGTCTGATTCTATTTCGTACATCTATTATTTTTGTTTCAATTCTGATGTCGTTACAAGTTTTATTTGATAGATTTATTTTAAAAATACTTTTGATTGGCAGATAGGAATTCTTTCTTCGTGCTCTGACCACGTCTGTAATATTGTTACTTCCTATAACTTTTTCTATAAGTTAAAATTAACCTTGTCGTTTTTCATTATTACTTTAAAACCCCAATATTTTTTGCCAAGCTAACCCGTTACCCTTCGTTTTATTTCTTTTCCGGTGTTATTTTCAAAAGATACTAGCTGCCCTAGATATACATATTCCTTTATACATTCAATTTTTTTTTGCAACTTTAACTTATAACTTTAGTTTTGGTGTGGCTTCTGTTCTAAGGATGTTATTGAAGAGGTTTCAGAAGTGAACAGACAGCGACATAAGAAATGTTGGCAATGTTTTCTCTTCCTGGTGGCTTTTCATTTTTTTGATTTTATATCACATGTTCAATTTTTGATCTGAGAATGCTATATGTTATATAGTTGCGCTGCGCTCGTTCGGTTTTGTATAACAATATGAGGAATGGCAGGTGCTGCCTTCCATATTTTAGATATTACTTCGATTATTAGTAGACCTTTGTATAAAATTTTGTTGCTGCATTTATGATATCAGGACGCCTACATTGTATAATTCTTTGCTTCACTTTCCCTGTGCACTCAAACTTATCGTTCAGCTTTTTATAAGCTTTGCGTAGAGCCCTTGATATTATATAGCCCCTCAATAGATATTTATGAATTATTCGAAAGTTTTTTGACATATTGTTCTTTTTTCTTGTGTGATATTTCTATTAATTTTTTTGCTAATTCTTGTTTTTTGACACTTTGTTTCTATTGTTCGTCTCTTCTTATATAACTGTTCTAAGAGATCTTTTGTTTCGTCATTGATATAGTTGTTATATGTTATATGTTTCCTTTTAACTACTGTAATTCTAATTTATCATATTGGTTTTGTACTTCTTTAGATGTCCTAAAGGCTTCCATAATATTCTTTTCCAAGTAACCAGCGTCATCTTTTGAGATTGTTGTAGTGCTTAGGTGCAGTCAATAGGTTTTACTTTTCTTCTCCCTGGTTATAAATATAAGGATAGCACGCATCGTATCATCCTGTGATCGGTATTGAAGTTCAGCTTTCTAATTAGATCATTTTTTTATATATGTTCTTTGGTTTTAAGTACTTAGTCAATCTCATCAAGTTGTTGATCATTAGAGGATCACCGTGTCCATTTTGCATGGAAACACTGTGTATAATTTAATAATCATTGTCGAGTGGAAATTCGACAAACTTCTGACCATGTGGGCTATTTTTGCCGTGTGCGTATTTCCATGTTTTTTTTTGCCGTGTGCGTATTTCCATGTTCTTTGCCGTGTGCGCATTTCCATGTTCTTTTGCCGTGTGCGTATTTTCATGTTCTTTTCACTTCACTTTTCAGCTTTCCCTTTTCTTGCGTGGAAATTGCCGAGTAAGGTAGTTTTTTTTTGCATATGATAGATAAGGTCTACGTCTTCATTTATGTATACTGTGGGAGCATATGTTTGAATAAACGACCAGGTATAATTGTCCGCTTTCCGTACTTCTAGTATCGCAACACGGTCCGAGAAGCTTTTTATACTCACGTTATTATATTTCTGTTGTTTTTTTTTAATAAAAATGTTTCTTTAATTCGTTCCAGACGTATGGCATAAGATAAACTTGGGGTATTCTTTTATTATTTCCTTTTCTCTTCTAGTTTCACATAAGCCTGTCATGTCCCATTTCATTGCCTTAATGGCGTATTTTAATTCTTCAATTATACTATCCGATGGTAAAGTTTTCAAAAAGATTTTAGTATTTTAATGTTTTTACAATTATTCTTGTTCAATGATTTTGTTTTTGGTTTAGGAGGTAACGGTCTGACACCTCCACGGTGGCTTGACTTCTTGGAGAAGAGAGAGAGGTGAAGGTGGCGCTCATTAGTTTTTTTGAGTATCTACACTTGGTAGTGTCAGCTTATTAAGGTTCAGATGCGACGGGAGTAACAGCGTAACTGCGAGCGTAAACTGGTATTAAATTGCGATTTGTATTTTTTAAGATGCTTCTTTCGTCCCCTCGCTACTATATTTTGTAGTTTCTTTCTTTACGTTCTTGAGTGAAGTAGACATAACCCATTTTATCGTATTCCTTTCTGGGTGTACGATTTTCCGAACCTCGTGTTTTCAGTGTCACAATTTTGTCACAGCGTAGAGCGACCCTTTTTTCTAGCTCGCGCTCTCGCTTTTGGTCTTCCTGTTAGTCTTTTCTAGTTTGTAACACATGCGGTGGAAAATTTCTTTCAGTTTCATTTGAGATGTTAAGAAATTTTTTCTTTTTCAGTATTTCTATTGTCCTGCTGGTCGTTGTTATTGTGACAACCACTGGTCGAATTTTTCCAGAGTTTTTTTTGTATTCTATTTATATTTTCAATTTCCCATTTATGACATAGTATTTCCATTTTGTTATTTATTATATCCAAGACGAGAAGAAAGTAGCCTTTCATATCCTTTTCCTTTTTCTTCAACCCCCAAAATACGTTTTTTCTTCTCTACTGCTTCTCTAGGATTTAAATGGTTTTTGTTGTTGTTCAATTTTATAACCAGGTTTTTAATTGTGGCTTTGATAAGGTTGAATTTTACGTCTATATAGTTATTAATAGATACTGTAATATTTTGTTCCATCCTTTTCATATCTTATTTTTGTTCTCATAGATCATCTTGTATATTTTGTAAATTATTGTCTTCCATTATGAACTTACTACTAGTGCCCTCTATTGGGTATCGCCACATTATATTGGGTGTTAGCAATGTGCTCTGGAGGTTGATTTATAATTTTGATACGAACCACTAGATGGCATTGTTGTAAAAATTATTAGTGTGATTTGAGGTTATGATTTATAAGATTCTCAAAACCTTTTTTTCATGTGTTTTCTTTATGAATTTAGCACAACTGACCTTATTATTCTCAAACGTGTGTTACTCTTTCCCAAATTATTTGTGTTGAATCGTTAAACGTCGACTTTAGTTTTTTGCAGTTTTTTAGATATTTGTCGGCCAATACATAATTAGTAAGGTATATAACGATTCCAATAAAATCACTGTGAACTTAACACATTTAACGTTGTTTCACGTGGATTTGTTTACTGTTTTATTTTTACACACAAAATAATGGCAGATCTGAAATACAACCGCACAATCGCGAAGTCTTAGCAACTAATACATAGTGTACTCGTAACTTGGTAGGCCCTAGTATAAATTGAAAACGGACTACACAGACAAAGTTACAAGTCAAGTAAATTTTCAATAAGTAAACTGTCAAGTTTATTAATAATATTTTTAAAATGCCAAGACTTAATAAATACAAGAGCATTTTTAACGCGTACCCAGTAAAATAAACACACGGAACCACATTTAAGAAAAATTTATTAATATAAAATGCAATATGCTACATAACTCGCCCTATCATGATGGGGCGCAATTAAACATACATATCCACCAAATACACATCGGAAACTTAAAACAACACATTAATAGCCATATTTTTATATTATTATTGGTAAATATATGATTAGTAATAATTACCCAAATGTATTAGGTATGTACACACATTTGCCACGGTTGTTTACGAAGGTAAAAATTCCGCAGCTTATTTAAGTATAGATATAAGTTTTTAATTATATGAGTTATTAAACTAAGAGGATTTTTTGTTATCATCGCCAATCATATGTATCGGAGTTTGAGAATATTAAACTTTACGCTAATATAGTTGTTATAATTAGCAATAATTTGAATTTATTAGCTAATATGTTGTCAAAATATCGTAGTGTTTTGTATTAATTCCAACGTAATTGTACGAATAGTGTTTCAATTTGCCCCATGTGTAAATTTGCTTTAACATATTTCAACATTCAATTAGACGAATATTCGTCAAACATTCGTAATGATAATATTGGTCACATAAATGGATTTAAGTTTCCACAAGTTTTCATATCATTCGTCTTTTATCAGTACAACGTTTCTATCAATCATTATTGCAAGTGATATTAAATTTGAACAAACATTGATAAATCGAAGCATTTTATGAAATGGTATTATTTCATAGTAATAAAGCATTAAAATTACTAAATAGTTACACGATACCGAATTATGTGTATTTAATAGTAGGTACCTAATCATGTATTTGTGCATCGCCACATTATAATATCATATTCATTTAATCAACTTTATTTAATAAGGATAAAGAGTAATCCAAAATGATTTAAAGACTTATCCCATTACATTACATTCGCTTAATTTATTAATTATTTTTTATATTCATAAAAGTGATCAATAATGCATTTTTGAAATGGGTTTTAGACAATTCTAAGCAATAATCCCGTTTGTTATCAAATATGTTATGATTAATAATCACAGTCATGCGTATAATTTTAATTTTGATGATTTTTTCTAATGTATGTATTTATTCATTAAATATTACAAAGTTTTATATATTTACACCTTATTGTCGTAAACTTAAACACCGTTAATACCAAGTACTCTAACATAAATCACGCTATTGTAAGATTGATCGTGCAATTATGTTGCCTTGGTTGAGTGAACATGCATAAAGTCCGTTTATACATTACATATGAAGACGTTTATAATACAATGATCAAAATAAGATACACTTCAACTGTAGAAATATATTTCTTTAACTAAATTTAGACTACAGTTTAGCCGTTCATCTCACAGCAAAAGACCTTGTTCAAAAGGCATTAACCTACCGAGATAGAAGCACACTGGAATGTACTTATAAAAATAGATTACAATAACTTGAAACAATTTTTCAATTTAACTTTGATAACTTATTACACGAAAATAAACATTAAATACACAATAACACAATGTTGTAAATATAATAAATAATATTTGTTCTGCTAATCGCTAACTAAAGTTATTACATATAAACATTTGAAACGATAACTAAATAATTAAGTTTAGCACGGCGATATAGAAGTGGTGATATGATTCGATTTATGATGATTAATCTCGTCGTCCCGTAATGAATGCGACCGATTGCCAGCAGGAGAGCATGCTCCTTAGTTGATAACTTTTGTATTATTATAGCTATCAGCTTTTGATATAAGATCCAGTTTCTTAGTCGGAGCAATGACTACGTGATCGGATTTTTGAAATGCACAATAATGCATTATATTAGGTCTTTACCTATGAAATTTCCGTTCTTCAGTATTGGCCATTTCAAACCAAAAAAAAGTTTTGATTGGCTGTGAATTCTAAATTCAAATTAATTTTAAAGACTGTCTTTTGTTTATTGATTAGCTTTGTATTTTCATTAAATTTGAACATTTTTCGTCATACTGGATACTTTAAAAATTCGTGTAATTATGGAATAGGAGTTCCGTCGTGGCATCAACGCGGCACAAACGGCACGTTACATCGACAACGGAGAGAACTTTACAAAAGACGCACAACCCGTTATTGGTTTGACCGGTTCCGTTCTGGAAATTTTGATTTGAAAAATGAACCTCGTGGTCGTCCGGGTACTTTGGTCAACAATGATGAATTAATGGTGATTGTGGAAGCTGATGATACTCAATGTACAGCCGAGCTAGCAGCAGCTTTTGATGTTAACATCAAAACAATGTTGGTCCATTTGCGACAAATTGGCAAGGTAAAAAAGCTTGATAGATGGGTGCCCCACGAACTTAACGATCGCCAGCGCAACGTACGCGTGGAGACCTGCCTCGCGCTGTTCAACAGGCATAGAAATGAAAGAATTTTGAACCGAATTGTTACGTGCGACGAAAAGTGGATTCTGTTCGACAATTGAAAGCGCTCAGCAAGTTGGTTAGATCCTGGTTCAGCACCAAAGCAATTCCCTAAACAAAAAAGACCTCTAGAAAGTTGATGGTCACTTTTTTGTGGTCTAGTGCCGGTGTGATTCATCACAATTTTTTTACCAAACGGCATGAGCATTACTGCAAATGTGTCCTGTGAAGAACTGAAGATAATGATTGAGAAGCTCGCACATCTACAACCAGCTTTGGTCAATCGGTCGTCCCCGCTGCTCCTATACGACAACGTGCGACCCCATACTGTACAACAGACAGTCTCTAAGCTGTAAGAGTTGGGGTTAGAAGCTCTCCCTCATCCACCGTACTCACCAGACCTTGCACCCACCGGCTATTACTTTTTCCAAAATTTGGACAACTTTTGAGCGGGAAAAAAATCAATTCCCGAGAGGCAGTACAAAATGCCTTTGAAGAGTTTGCTGCCTCCCGTCCAGGTGTTTTTTACAACAAGATGCATCGATTACATGGGTGATTACTTTGAATAACAGAAATAAAAAAGTTTAAAAAAAAATTCCTTAACTTCTTTCATACAAAACGGCAATTTCATAGGTAAAGGGAAAATAAAGTAATATTGCTATTTATGTACTACACGATCGTTTTAAAGCTAATTTATGTTTAAAAAAAAACAATAAGTTGGTGGTAATCGAAATAATACATAATATTACTACCGAACTAAACATAAAAAATAAATAAAATTATTCATTTTAAAACCTATTCACCCCTCAAAACATGTATTGATATTAAGAAATTATGAATAAAATAGTCAAAATAACACAAAATATCTAACTTTAATAAAGTCACGCACGAACCTATTCATCTTTATTATCATCACAGCCCGTCCATAGTCCACTGCTCTATTTAGGCCTACCCCGTAGATTGCCACAAAACACGTACCCAAGCCGCCTGCATCCATGGAACTCCCGCAAACTTGCATAGGCGGTGGTGGCTGCATATCGCTCAATCTAGTGGGGGGTTGTGAGTCGGGGCCATCATTGCCACTTCAGCTTGTTAAACTTTTGAGCTGCGTCGGTCACCCCCGTTCTACTGCCGATGTATACGTCGCGTGTTCTATTACGCAGAGAAACAACGAGCATAGCCCGCCCGATAGTTCACTCACTAACTCGTTCTCGTATTGCCAGCAGTGCAGTACAATGTACTCTGTACAGTAAATCATCACTGGCAACACGCACTTGTTAAAGACTTGTGTTAAAACATCGATGGATGTGGGGCGATAAGATTTGTCGCAGTTTCTCGGACGCTGCCCATCCGTGTCCTACCGTGACGTACCAACAGCAGTAAAGACTTTCGGACATTAACATTAATGAATTGAATTAATTGCAATTACTATTTATATTTAATGTATAATATATTTTTAGTATCGATACTTTTCTTGAAGAAGAATATTTATTAAAAAAAATATCATCGAATCACGAACCTAATATTTTTTCTGAAGTCATTAAAATAATAAACGATTTTCAATTATCTATCCTAATTGAAGAAAGCTTATTTTATATTGTGGAAAAAAACAAGTAAAACATTATCTTATGTTTTCCTGTATGTACTTTATGTTTAATGAATTAAAATACATCATCATCATCACATTTGCAAACGTACTCAAAGTATATAGATATAAAGTGCCCTTTTTAAAATTTTATACAGAAATAGTTTTAATTGCATTTAAGTTACACAAGCGTAATGATTTAATATGGAAAAGCAATAAATGATTATTAAATAGTTGGTACACTTTAATTACGAGCCAAATGAAGAAATACGTGGATGGCGAAATGTTAATAACTTATCAATAATATTAATAACACGTTTGAAATAAATGTTACTTAATTTAATAAAGGTTGGTAGAGATGGGTGCTTCTATAATTCAGTAGGTTCATATGTAAATCTATATACATGTTGATTCTTTAGTCCACAGCCGCAACTTTTTCTAATATTAAAAGGTATTATTTATATAATTGTACATACTTATAGTTGATAAACGTCAATATTTATATATAATAATTTTAACTACTCGTCTATTAATATGCAAGTTGCCAGCCCGTGTGCATAATCATAAATTTTATACACCTAATCACATCTATACTTTGCCTTTAAGCTTTTATATTAATATATTTAAGCTTTTATATTAATATACGAACATTCCCTTTCTATAACATTTATTATAGCTAAAATATGTATATATTGGATAAACTTATGAATCACATTTTTAAAAATTTCTTAACATTATCGTTATTACGTTCTCCAATACGTCCACAGTACACACACGTACACATACATAATCCAAAATCTATCAAATTTGTAATAAATATAGCACAATAATGCAAGAAATGAGAATCGTAACATATGTTTACTAAATTCGATTCGAAAACATCTAATAAATGACCTCAACATCGATTACAATTAAGAAAAACATTTAATCTATATTCGACTACATTTTATGTTTTTTTTATTTTTATTTTATCTGTACACCAAGTTGTAACACGATTTTGTGGCTCTTGGCCCTACACTTATTACAATACCCAATATACCGCAGTACATACTCCATAGTGATTCAATATTTTGAACTTACTTACACTTAGGAACCTCATGTTACTACATTTTCTCCTGCATACATGTTACACGATTTTGTATGTAATATTTCTATAATATTTACTTATTTATGTTTTCTTATTAATGTCATAAGTGAAATATATATATATGATTATAGCATATTATTAACACTAAGTAAAAAACAACCGATAAAAGTTCCAAAATACAAAATGTAAAATTTGAAAAAATTTATTTATTCAAAATACAAAAAAAATCATTGTGCATTTGGCAAATTTGTGTATATGAAACCGGTTTTCGATGGATATTTTATCTCAATAAATATGAGTATTAAGACATCCAAAGTATTCCCTTATATTTAGCTACTCAAGTCCCGAGAATATTCTAGTTTATAAAGAACATTTATCGGGAAGACAGCACTTTTGGCCCCCCGGAAGTATAATATATTACTTTAAAATCAATATAGAGTCAATAATTGGAATATCTCCTTGTATTAAAGTTTCTAGTTTATTTTTATATATGTGAGTAAAAAATTTTAACAGTCGTACTTATGTATTATAAATTACATAAAACGCATCAAAAATGATTTCGGTGGATTGTTATTAGATTATGATAGAATTTGGTATAGATAACATTGAGCGAATGTCGAAAACGCTATATTAATGACCACACACCATCTCATACACATTGCCGTTTAGTAACAAAGCTATTTCACCTGAAAGTCCTCTTGGACTATTTGGTAATATTTTATTGATGAACATTTGACAATCGCCAAGATGTTTCCGTACGTATATTTAAAGTATTACGTTATATTTTAGTTTCGATGTCTCGTGTCGAAGTTATATTTCAATTTATATATTACAATAGTTGTATATATCAAACATGGCTATACGCACGCGGTTGTAAAATGTTGACGCCACGTATCAAATGTAAGAAAGCTGCAACTTAACCACTTTTCGCACATCTAGGCGTTGGTTAGTAGATTTTGACTAAAAAATAGCGACTGTGTTCAGAATCAACTTGTCACTAAACTACGATTTAATGACGCCTCTACACACTTAGCGTATGTGTTCTGAAAATATATGGCGTCTACCTATTCAGTTTATACATATTTACATATACACAGAATAGGAATATAGGTAAAATATATTTAATTCCCTAATAATACCATGTGTGTAAAGGCGTAGCTATAATCTAAGTTAAACCTCGTGGGGCACATAATAAGCAGACATTTCCTTACAGAAAATAATAAATCCGTAAGGTGTCCACCGCGGGGCTTAAACTATCGGAATGAAAGAGTATAAGAGACAGCTTAAAGTAAATATTTCGCTTAGATTAAATATCTTAAAAATAAAAATAGTACATAATAAACATACAAATTTTGTTGGTCCTTCAGAACAGTCGATGGACAACAGAAGTGGCACCTAGGATTTTCGTGGTAACAAGTTAAGGTTGTTGAAGATGAATTTCTCATGAGACTGGCCTATTTGTTGACGACTGTTCTGAAACATCGACATAACATCAGGTAACGCGACGCACATCCTATTAAGCTTAAAACTAGGGTCGTGCTGGGCGTCGGTGGGAATATCTGCCGAACATTCCGCGTTTCAATAAATAATATGTCACGTTATTAAATGCAGGTTATCGGAAAATGTGCGCGCACGCAGAGTGTGTATGCACATGCTGCGCACCCGCCCGCCAGCCGCTAGCGATGGCACAAATTTCGAACGCTCGGCCGCTTTGCGACCGGGCGACATAAAAAAACCTCTCTGTACATAAAGCTTACAAAAACTTTTACATAATAAACAACGGCAAATATAAAACGTTCTTATATTGCAACAAAGTACCGCAACGAGGCCGAAACATCAAAGAGATTAAAATTTTCGATATAATAACTAATAAACATAAAGAAAGTAAATTATAACTTTAAAGCATTAGGTGCAATGAGTGTTGACTTGGCTACGGTCCGTAGCGATATTCTTTGGCTTGCAACGCTATGCGAGCACCTCCACTCCCAAAGGCGCGCGCACACAAAATAGCACTAAGCAAAACGAACGCTAAATCGCGCAATCACAACGTTCTATTCAATAAAAGATCACACATCACAACAACCTACAAACGTAATCACACAAAGAAACATAAAGGCGCGCGCCTGCATGCAGTGTGAAACGCACCTAATTACATTCAGTTGGATCGCTTACGGCTTTACTTCTGATTTCGGTTCTGGGGAGTGAAGGCTTGTTTCTCAGGTTACGCGTGGCGCTTTGCGTGGAGCGCCAGGTGATCGGAGCGAGAGAAGCAGCGCTCGCAGTGGCGGCAGCGGAAAGGTTTCGCGCCCGTGTGTTTACGGTAGTGTCTGGTCAGCTCGTCCGAACGGGCAAATCGCCATTCGCAACCTTCCCACGAACACTTGTACGGCTTCTCACCTGCAACACACATATAGAGAGCCTATGTTATATATATATATATATATATATATATATATATATATATATATATATATATATATATATATATATATATATGTGAATATATGTACAATTATAAACGAACAAAGAAACGCTTTTGATTAAAAAAATTATTCCCATTCTGCGTAATAAAAAACACTCTAAATACCCAAGAAAATAAAATTTTATTATATTGCTTATTAAGTATTCCGTCTATTCATTACAGGGATTACGTTTGAATTGACTGTTGAGTTTGTTTTTTCTGCGTATTTGATTAACTGCTGGTGATATCCATGGCTGGATACTTTTCTTCGGTGTGGAGTTTTTACAACTTTGTTGTGTTTGTTTGCTGTTTTTAAATTAATGAGATTTAGTTATTATTGTAAATATTTAAAATCCCTTAGAAGTCTAGAGATATGAGCATTGTCCAGGTATAATATTATTGCTGAGTGGTCTGTATTTTATGAGAGTTGAAGACAAACGTACTCCTCGAGCAAACTGACTTCGATACCGGCATCAATGAAAATTGTTTATCGCAATCGCAATGTCCGCCAAACTGTAGTGGAGCGTTGTGGTAGATTGTACTTTAACATCCTCTAGAGAGAATGCCTATCGATGGGATTTATACACATAGGCTGTTACTTTACTTTTTACATTACTGCATCTAACCATTTTTATTATTACATTGAAAGTAACAAAGAAACACGCAGTTCACCTGATGATAAGTGATTCCTGCGACCCATGGCACCTTTATTTATCCATGACAAGGGATCATAATGCAGATGCGTTGTCATCCTTGAGGAATGAAATGGAATGCCTCCTCAACAGTAATAAAGGTCTCCGGATCTCTACACTCACCATACGAAACACAGCAGTATTATGTTGCTATTTTAAGCTGGTTTGTGGTTTCTGTGGCGGTGTGGTCCTGACCCGGTCGAGCTGACCCATTCATTCTGCAGCAGAAACAGTGTTGAAATGGCTTATTATTGCATTATTGCAACATTGGTATGACTTGTCGCAGATTAGACTTAGTTTATTTCATAAATATAATAATTATCTACTGCAGTACGTTTTACACATAAGAAAAATAACAGCTATCGAATTAAATTTATACAATTTATAACGTGTCAGTGAAAAGGTTGAATAATTGATAATATAAATATTTCGTCGGAACAGAATATTCTTTTACAAAACCACCGTTTTACACGTGTTATCGTCGTATACGAAAGCTCGACGTCGGTTAATATCGTCGAGCTATCATATTTTTATTTCGTGGTATTTTTAACTCGGCCGCTTCGCATCGTTTTATTCCCTAAACGAAAAGAGAGCACAGTATCTAACTAGTTAATCGCAATGTTGCCAAACACTTTAAAGTTTGACAATTGACACGTCAACTTCTTCACAAATCAATTTTGTAGATACAATTTAATTTTGTTTGTGTTCGTTTTATAAATGTTAGAAAATTTGGGTCTATGATTTTCTTCTTTATATATATTCTGTCCTGATATATATTGCCTTATGCGTTTTAAAGATTTATGCATAAATTTGTCTATTGTATTTAAGATTTTCTGTGTTACTTGATGATTTTTCGTTTAAATACGTAATGTAAATGTTACGTAATGATTTTGTAGAATTTAAACAGGAATAACACGAGGGAGCTACGTATATATACGTCCTCACACTCTTTGTAAAGAAAATTGAAAGGAACGTCGACAATTCAGGCGTTAATTATAGCAACTTTGTTGGACAGGAAATGCTAATGCAACGCAACGCTTTATGTTTTTCGATTTATTTTATGTTGGAGTAAAAAATCATGTAGCGACAAAAATACTTGTGGATAAATTTAAACCAACATTGTTTGATTGCCCCCAAACAGTTTCCTCCGAAAGCACGTTTATTTGTAAAAATGACGTGAACGAGCACTAGTCAGTATTAATTCAAAAATAACTCTGATTATGTGCAATTCAATTGAAATTTAAACATGTATTCACGCCGTTAGATTAATATTTAGCAAATTAGAAGTAGTTTAACCCTGTGTTAGAATGTAACAACGCGTTGTATTTCCGATTATTATGATTGGTAGACACACATAATATCGTAAGACTTACTCATTATATTAACATCTATATATAAAATAGCGTATTATAAAACGTATATATATATATGCATCATTATATATATTAATTATCTTTTTTCTTTTAAAAAAATCGTGTTCAATTAAGTACTATTACCAGGTAAGGTATGGTGGTAGTCAAGCATCAGCTTTTGTTGTTGCACGAATGGGCCTACTCGACCGGGGAAGTACCACCGCCTCACAGAATACCGGTTGAGTGTAGGGGATCCGAAGACCTTATTACTGATGACGAGGCATTCCATCTCAGTCCTCAAGGGTGACAACGCATTATGATTCCTTGTCAAGGATGAATGTAGATGGTCATGAGCCGAAGGAATCACTTTTCATCAGGTGAACTGTGTGCTCGTTTGTTACTCTCAATGTAATATTAAAAAATACCGGATGAAACGCAAAGCCTATGACACTTCTGCGTTTCGTCCAGTTACCTCACTGGTAGCCCGAGGCCCAGGCCATGTTGTTTAGGGAGGGGGACCTTCCTAAACAACATGGAAGCGGTATTTTCAAAAATCTACCCAAGTAGGGTAATAGGCGTCCACGTTCAGGTTACCCTATGCAACCTGTTTTTGCTGCAAACCAATTTCAGGAGACTACATGCCAACCTTAACGCAGAAAATCCGTATAGGCTATCATCAAATATACCATAAATCCCAGTGCTGGGACTAAAGCCACTCTAAAGAGGATTTGGAGCATAGTCCACCACATGGCTCCAATGCATTTTAATGTACTTCACATGTCTTGAATTTTTTTACTTCTGAGACATGCAGTTTTCCTCACGATGTTTTACATCACCGTCGAGCACAAGTGAACACGTGGTTCATGTTAAAGCGGGTCTAAATTAGGTCATCAGATTAAGTCTTAACAAGACGAGAAACTAACATAGCAACGAATATACTAAATAAAAAGTTTTTAAACGGACCTATCTATCATTAATACACAACGGTTCTGTAATATTTGAACTATTTTGTAAATTTGTGAATCATAAGAGAATACCCGATACCATTTTTTTATGTCTAAAGTACTTTATACGTAAGATCGATCGGGTTTTCTTATCGACGTTAACTGTGTGCCCGTCTGAAACCCCTTTTATTTAATGTTTTCAAGTAAATTATTATTACTCCTTTGTAATACCCTTATTTCGTAGTTGAAGCTCTGTTATAAAATTAATAAAAAGTAGACTAAACTGTCGACACTGACCTGTATGCGTTCTCTTGTGCGCTTTGAGGTGCGAACTCTTAGTGTAGACTTTATCGCAGGTGGGGAACTCGCAACGATGGATGCGACGGCGCGGATCCACTGCGTGCGCGTGCGGATGGTGTCGCGGTACTTGCGGCTGGCGCACCAGGGCTGGGTTCGGCGGCTCGTCTAAACAACATGGCAATGGTATGACTGCTTTGTTTTATGATTGCTTGTGTGATAGCTAAATTGAATGTCGTCAAAAATGTTGTGGATATAAAATTTGGCACATCTTATAATAAAAATCATCATTAATCTCCTTTTAAATCCACCGCAGAATATAAGCCAGCCAACCAAGAGAGCACAAACTACTACTCCATGGAAGTGTTGACCGTAAACAACGCGGACTAAAGTTTATTGGATGGAAATAAATTTTGGGAAATTCCTCAATAAATTGAATAAAAAATGATGTAATGCTTTTTTTTGCATATGTTGCATGCAAAACAAAAATCTTCATCAATCAGCCAATAGTCCACTGATAGTGCGTAACCGTGTTAACTTGGTAATCACTAACGTTAACAGTGTTAACTGCTTCCGTGTTTTTTACCTTTACTTTTTATAATAAACGTATGGTAGAAATAATAATGACTTGACCAATTTTACCACAATCTATATATTTACCATGCATGTTTTATACATTACATTTATACTTAAATAAATTCATTTCTTCTCTTTATCTCTTTAAGTCGTTGACATGAAACTCCGAAACTTGGATCAAGTAACGATAAAACTTAAATTTTAAACTTTGAATTAACGACCGTATTACCACCTACTGAGTGAGTTGTTATCCTTCCTGCTCGCGGACTAGATTCGTTTAAGTGTCGAGTACATCAATACACAATGTGTATTTGCTATGTGTGTGTAATTTATATAGAATAGGTGGCAAACGAGAAATCAGCCTGATGGTAGATGATAACATCGCAATGGTAGTAATTGGCACGGAGTTTAGTAATTTTTAATTACAATTTAATTACAAACTAGTAAAACAAAACTTACTAAAAATGTCCCGATAGCCTTGTAACACATACGCATACTAAAGTTCCATATGAGTGGCAGTATAAAAACTTTTTAGCATACATAAAACTTGAATATGTGGTTTCTGGATTAGAAAATGAGAAAGAAATTTCATAATATAAACACTGTAATCTTCGTTGATAAATTATTCATCAATACCTCAGCCCATGATTATTAAACAACTGCCAAACACGTGCAATCTGCAATCAATTTCCCGCGTGGGACATATGCGGTGTGATTGCGAACCAATTAGTACACTCAGGTGAAACGTAGTTATCTCACGTTATAGTTCACGGTGGTAGAGCTACACTGTAGTTTGATTCTAGCTGCATAATGAATGGTACAGTTCAACCGGGGTAGAACCACGCCTTCATAGAATACCAGTGTAAAATAGCAGCATGATGCTGCTATGTTTAATCTGGTAATATTTATATCTGGTGAGTGTAGGGGTCCGGAGACCTTTATTACGAGGCTGGAATGCCTCGTCGCTCTCAGTCCTCAAGGGTGACGACAACGCATCTGCATTATGATTCCTTGTCTAAGATGAATGTAGATGTGATAGGCCGCAGGAATCACCATCCATTACCATAACCATTAGGTGAACTGTGTGCTCGTTTGTTACCCTACATGTAATAAAAAAAACATTGCCAACGCTGAAGGAAAATTCCGCTCTTTCGTATAGGTATTAATTGCCCATCTATTATAGCATGGGATAAGTGATTTAGAATTTGCCATACCCTTTTCTATTGAGAAAGTCTGTTAGTAGCACGCCCTTCTGAGGGCGGGCAGAGACAACACTCGCTTCTTCCAAAGCTGCAAAGAAGAAGAAAAAGAAGGGGGACCAAGAAGGTCGCCCTGTCAGTCACTGTGATGGCTACCTCCACTCCGGTTTCTGCCAAGTCACACCTTATCCCGAAAACCTATTAGATCAATTATACATAACGTAAACAGACTTAGGGAACCTAATGTAAATACAGTGACGCCCTCTTTTGGGGCAGAATTCTCCTAAACATTCGAAACCGCGATAGCCTTGTTACAGCAGGAGATCCTCGGGGACTCCTCATAGCCATCGTAGTGGGCAACAACCCGTTCTCCGAAATCACAAATCAAGCCTTATCTACGTATCGCTCGTCTCGCTCGTCGCGCTCTTAGGGTCATATATTGGAATCCGGGTGGCTGGTGAACGAACTTGAGACTGTTCGACAGGAGTACAACGTTGCCGTTGTCTTGTTGAACGAGAGGAAGTTTAGGCCCACCCACCAGCTAAAGATACCGAATTATGTTTTGTATCGGTGCGACGAGATGTCTCATGAAGGTGCGGCCTTCAGGCACTTTTGCCGTACTAGTCAAAAGATAGCTACTATACGACACGTTAGAATTGCATTGCTAAGAAGTATAAGAAGCCGAGAGGGATTTGCGTTTGCACGCTGCATACCGTCCTCCTCGGCTCCCTTCTATACCATGTGGACATCTGCCGCAGCACTTCAGCCATTATTGCCGAAGAATTGTATGCCAAAAACGCGGCATGGAGTTCTAACACCTGTAAGCCCCGCTGGGTGGTGTCCGACGACGCTGATGGGTGCGTATATAATGTGTTGAGGCCACATGCGCCCACACATGTTCTCACCTACTCCAAATTTTGAAATAGAGCTGTGTCATAGGGTGCGGTGGGACCTGCGCAAACACGAGGCGTCGGAAACTTAAACCTCACTTCACCATCTCAACCGACAGCTTACTCGAATGACACCAGCGGTGTGTACAGTCCAATCATAAGAAACTATGGGGCACCTGAGAGGGCTGAACTATTGGCAACTAGAAAAGTTATTACCCTCACCTATTAATACCCTCAGTTGTAGCTGATGAATTTCATCAGAGTCGTATCGTCTTCTTCATCTTCGAGGGAGCCGAATTGGCGGTGCGACCGATTGAAATCGGCGTCGTCTATGTATATTATTTTCGCCACACCTGTACGCAATGTAAACCAACGATTTTCCGACTCTGGTAGATTGCAGAGAAAATGTATTGGTAATGACGTAGTACTGGCGTTATACGCTGGTGACAGTACATACTTTACATCTTCGCGTCGGGAAGAAATCGCTGTACATAGAACGCAGCAATTACTAGATTTGCTACCCGAATGCTTCGATAAGTGGAGGATAAAGGTGAACATCGGCAAGATGCGCGCCCTTATTACCAAATGTAGAGTAATGCTATCCCCACTCCAGCTGCAAGGTCAGGACATCGAGTGGAAATCAACCATCACCCATCTTAGGTGTCAGATAGCCCTCTGGTTAACATAGATTGAGGGAGATGATTAATCTTCTTTTAAGTTTGTATGGTTAATATTACGATATCTCACGTACTATATTACATAATACTTGCCCTAGTATATTCTCCGACGATGGCATTGTATACAACGTTAACAACGGAGAATACTCTTATTTTTCCTTTTTTATGGAAAATGTTTACTTCTGACTGGAATGGGGAGTTAGGAGATATGCTCGATGTATGCTCTCTATGCCATCTAGCCAAGTGTCGTCACACCTTGGGTGTGCTTTCATACGCACAGACCCTTACTCTAGCCACCCTCGTGGTAGATAAAAAACCGGGGGGTTGTTACCATCAGACTGAATACCCGGGTAAGGTATTCAGTCTGATATATATTGAGCGATAGCCCCGATGCCCGTTAATTGTGGCCCATAAGGCTAGCAGATGCTCGCCTCTCAACTTCCCGCAAACTTCCGCGCGTTGACCTATAGAGTCGTGATATAACTTTGATCCGGAGTACGCTGTTACTCACGCCCATCACCGTTTTGCCGTAACCTCTATATTTTCGAAAAAAATTAACTGGCTAAACAAAAGACTCCATGTCTTTTGTTTGGCCAATTAATGAAAGGCCAAAAGAAGCACTAGCTGATTAGACACCACCAAATAGGTTCCGTCGAGGTTGCTCAGCTCAGTAGGTGGTGTAGTCTACTTGACTCATCGATAGGCATCCGAAATCCAGGGTCTCCCACTTGGTTTCTAGCGCTCTTGGGTCGACATATCGAGGGACATTCAGGTATGCTGCCGCTTGGAAGGGAAGATTTTATTGGCCTCTAAAAATCTTGGTGCGATCAGTAGAGATGGGCAGTACTTCATGTCAGGCCACCGATTACAACTTAGCAAAGTTCAACTTCGGCCTTACATGGAAAATATTTCTGGGCTGGGGCACCCCCGCATTAGTATATAAGTGCAATCAACGACGATGACGTACTCAACAAAGTCAGCGACCAAGTTCTTTCCGATCGGTACGATCCATTGGCTTTGAAAGGAGATGTTTATTCTCTTTGTTTTAGAATTTAACTATCGTATAATACGCGTTGTATTTCATCTTCACGATCTTGTTGGTTTGCAACATATCAAGGAACGCTAACTCTGAAGCTTCCTGTCATGCACAACTACTTTGTGGAATCCGCTTTTGCCGGCGGTATTTCTTGAGACCGGTCACTTACCTGTAACTCTTCGCATGTTACGGGTGTTCATGGGTGGCGTTGATCTTTTAGATTTAGGTGAGTCACTTGCTTGTTTGGTATAAAATAAAAAAAACTATCTCATTGTTTCTTTGAGCTATGTTTGTCACCTTAGTTCTACTGTAGGTGTGCTTCATTACAATTTATGTTAGGCAGAGAAACACCAGACATAGTATCGGTGCGTGGCTCTAAGCTCTTCAAACAGTGATGAATAAAGTAAATAAAAAATGTAAATATTTTATCATATTCTGCCAAGCACAGTTGAAATCCCACTGGGCCAATACAGATGTCATACAAAGAACAGTAAAAGTCTATCACCTGTCTGATCGGTGACAAGTTGTATGACATTTATTGGCCTAACAAGAAACTTTACTGTGTAAAATTCCCGGTAGTCAGTAGCGCCAAATTTATATCTATGATGCCGTATTGAATCGAACTTCTTTGTAAAACTTTGTTTGTTCTCTCGGATAAATTCGATTACTCCGGTTTTTGGGTCAAACGAAACTTAAGGTCTATTAAGTTATTTCCAAAAGTCAGTAATTTAAATATATATCATATCTTAATGAATAATGTAATTTTTTGATAGTTAAAAGTCTATATTATTAGGAAATCCTTTAATAGGTTTATATTACGAAATGAATTTAGACACGAGTAGATTAAACATTTACTTCTTCTAAGTACATACATCTCAAACATTAGGTATAAATCAGGTTTGAATACAACATTATAATTTTGTCAGGTTCCGCATAAGAAATTTTATTGTTCGGATTTCCTGCCCGATCATCGTCCGCTTTTGGAGGAAAACAAGGAAATTGTACCACATATTTACAGACGTTCAGTGAATTCTGCATGTACACAGTAAGTGTGGCATATTTTTTATTTTAATTTCTCTATAGAAATTAATTCGAATTATATCGGACTGATCTAAAACCAATTCCTGACTTTTCTAATAAATTATTATGATTTTAAATAAAACAAATATGTTTTAATTTGATTAACAATTTACAGATATAAACGGCTACTGAGTAACGAACTCCTTTAAAAATTCGACGATCAGTCCAATGCAATATCGATTGTATCAACTTCATTGATATGTCTATCCATTATTTTACTCAGCTAAAGGCATGAATATTATGTTTCAACGAATTCAAGTCTTTTTATATAAAATCTCTGTAAAAAATTTGATTCATGGTCATGTGTTTACGTAATTACTACCTCCGCTTGGTGTATTGGCATCAAAATGCTTCGTTCGTTAACAAAAAGAGGAAGTCGCGGTATACTTGATAGATGTTTCATAACATTGTAAGAGTTATGTCAAATCGCGACATTGTATATACAGAACTAAGCAATGATATCACGGAAATCACTAAATAAACACATTGGAACAATATTCCTTACTCGCAAGGCCCGAAACTATTTGTAGTAAATCATTCTTAGCTGGTACATACATAAATATGATTTCTTTTGGCAAGAATTCATCGAATCCAACACTAAGTATCTTGACTTAATTATAATCTTTACATAAATACGCGAAGAATAAACTTTACCCCATTGCGAGCACGGAGGATTTTGAGATATGGCATAGTTAAAGTTCATATGGAGAAAGCGCGGAAAGACAAAATTTATACATTACATTAAAAACAATTCGTAGTTTACGTTCATACTGAAGGTCAAACACATAAAAAGTCTAGTCAGACTGAACAGAGATTATCGTTAAAGAGTTTATATTCAAAATATATTACAAATAGATTAAACTAATATTCATAATAATAAAATATATTTTTATACATTAAATTAAACTAACTCTTTCGCTGCTGATATAGCTCCATAGCATACAGAAGGTATGCTATATTATTTGAGAAAAGAATCTCAATAATATTCAACCATAGAAATTTAAATAAGCTTAAATCCGTTTATGAGTGGATTTTATATATAATCCGTCCAATTAATTTCTAGTTTTAAAGGATTAGAGTTTTCTCTTACCCCTAGGTTCATCGGAGTCGCTGGGAGGTTCACACTTCACTGCTGTGACGGTGAATAGCCTGGGCGACGGTAACGGTAGCGCCGGAGGGGGGGAGGTCGCCGACACGGCCCATTCCTCCTCCTGGGGAGGATCGCGACGCTTCCCTCGGGGCTCCTCTCTGAGATACCGCTCCATTTCATAGCATGTCTGGAAAAAGAGGAATGAAAGTTTTATATGTTCCACTTGATTTAATTCGAACACCGTCTCTGAACAGTTCGCGTAAGAAGTCAAGCGTAAAAATAAAATTTAGGAATTTATTAGAACAGCACAAGGTACAAAATATGTTAACTTATAATGATATAAGAAGTAATTTCGTGTTTAACTACACGGAAGACAACCACATTCCGATAACTACTACATCTTTTTTTTTTATAAAATCTGTACGAAATAAATATAAACATATAGCAGAAGCATACTATTATGAACGTATATAAAATAATTATAATTGTAATGATGAATATATTAATAGTGTCCAACTGTTAGTTTATTAATTAATTACAGCAGCCTTCTAAGAGTCCAGTGATCTGTATGGCATTTTCTTAGCAATTGTATAAGTAATTGGCAATTTCAAAACTAAAATGTTTTCACTACTACTGGGTATTTATGGTTATGATTGGTATGACGATTTATGCAACTTTTAGAAAGTGGATGCACTCTGTGTCGCAGTCTCAATCATCATTTCCAAATCATTAGTTCACTGCTGAACATCTGATGATTGATGATGAGATAATGATGATAGTGATAGAAGTCATATATCATATATAGATATTCATAGAATGATGTAGAGTGACTCGCAACATCATCACTAAGGCAATATCTAAAGGTGCGGTTGCATTTTATCTCGATATATGTTCCCTTACTTTACCCTTTTTGCGATACTCACAGGCCGTCTTGAGTAAGTAGAGAAGCAATTTACAATTCATTGTTTTATATGAATGATTCTTTTACCGAAACATTTCAAAAACCTTTTATCCGAACTTTCCAACAATTAGACGAGTATTGATTCGATTTAATGGCCAGCTACAAGTGAATAGCATTAAATGTACATTTCGCAAGGTGCTTTATTAGGATTTTTATATTGACGCCAGGTTTAGGTATATTTTTTTTCTCTTATTTCTATTTTACTAAATGATAACAAAAAAGAATTAGTCTTAACGATTTCTTTAAAAACGAAATGTTAATTAGTCGCTATTTTACTGAAACAATTTTTACCCACAGGGACTGAATTTTGATACGTAGGCATCTGTCGTAGACTGCATTGTAAACCGTTCAATTCAGCTGGTGGTCAGTTTATGACGGGGAATCGGAACACCTCACATTTATAGTTCTTTGTCTTACTACATTGAACCTCACCGTCCGTTGTTTCAATTTGTGTGGTGCTGTCAGTCCAGGTTTATAGTGTTAAGATAAATCAGACCAACCATCATACGAACAAGACCTGGCTGTATGGACTAAAGTCCTTTGCCTTTCCCATTAGGGATAAATTTATATCATCATCATTATAGTGTTCAGAGTAGTATGTTTTAAGGACTAAGATATAATGGCTCGATACCAGTAATACCTTCGGACTCTTGCACACAACAAATAAAACATAGCATGTTCTTTCATGTTGGAACTCTTTAAGTAATATTTTGATTACCAATAATGAAATTGAATACCAATGATTAAAGTAAGGGAATTCGTGCACCGCTAAATGCTAAATCTTATCTATATATATTATGAAATATGAATGAGTTTTAATTACTGAGATAGCGATATATTCGTCGTGACTGTTCAAGTAACACAGGATAAGTGACGACGGAAAAAAGTAAACAAGGCCGTCAGCCGCCATCTTGTTGAAGTATAAAAAATATTTTCTTCAAGCACTGCGTATACCAATAGTATCTTAAGGTTGGGCGTCATCTTTTCTACAATATGTATTACTTTCCGAATTTGTGTAAAGTGTCAGTATGTTTCATAAACCGTCACTAAGTAATCATATTATTATAGGAGTTTCAGACCAACCATCATACGAACAAGACCTGGCTGTATGGTCTAAAGTCCTTTGCCTTTCCCATTAGGGATAAATTAATATCATCATCATCATAATATTATAATTATGTATTTACAATTGAGTTGAATATAAAAATTCATTTTAAGTTTTATTTTGTTTTAATATTTTTATTACTATTATATATAGTATTACTATTTATAAACGGAAAATACAAACGATTCATACTGATAACTTTAAAATAGATCTAGAAAACCTGCCTCTAGTAGAAGGTAATATGATTTTGACATTGATGATAAAATATTCATAACTGTTTTATTAACGTCCTTTTTGATAGTCATACACCCTGCTAAATATACGTGTTAATAATAAGTTTCATTCTTGGATCACCCAAAATATAGAATTAATGATGTCTCTTCGTGATGCTGCTGGATCTGCGAAAACTGCATCTCAGTATACGTACTATATAACTTTGAGAAACTATATTAGTGGAGCTATTGATATAGAAAAATCGACATATTTTAAATTCTTTGTTAAAAAAAATAAGCACAGACCTAACCGAATGTGGAATTAAATTAAAATGTACTCTCCTTGATTACGGAATTACTTCTCATTTAAGGGATCCAAATAAAGATAGCAATTGCTGCAATCACCAGGTTGACATCCTACAAATTAAAATTTCGCTTTATGACATGAATTTATATAATAGATAAGTTGCTTTTTCGCGTCGTCGGTATTTTTAATTAGAAATATAGTTAAGCATTGGTAGACCGTTAACAAGTTTTATATTTTAAGTGTAATAATTAGACAGAAAAAACAATTCACGTTTCTATGATGACGAATTTATTTCTCTATAAACAAGTACCCATAGATGGTTTTCTAATATTTAATAGTATGCAATGGCCCCCGTATGTCTGTATGGTTCACGTTTCCGTAAAGGTTCAATGCCCTGATTCAAGGTTATAAGTTATACAAAGGTACAGGGCCCGCCTCTCTAAACCTCACTTAACGGTACATTCAGTATTTAATTTACAAAGTTAAAGTTTGCGTTTATTAAGCAAACATACATTATTACGTTTGGCAGACGACTTGTATTCGATTGGCATGGTATGTAGAGCATGATAGAGTTATAGTATTTATTGTTCGTAGTATATGAAGCACCAAAGATGAAATGAAAGTTTAAAAATTGTATATATTTTTGGTTATATAAATAATATTCCTTGCATTTATATAATATATACAGTGGTAGACACTGTAGTTTGTTTCTAGCTGTCGAATGAACTGATCAGCTCGGTCAAGGTAGGAACGCTCTCACAGAATGCTGGTATTCTGTGAGTGCGTGAAGTAGCAACATAATGCTGCTGTGTTTCGTCTGGTGATTGTACAGATCCAGAGATCTTTATTACTGGTGTATCACTTGACATCATGTGAATTGTGTGCTCGTTTGTTACTCTTAATTCTCTAAATTATTATCTTGGATTATTTCTGCGACATAACAATCAATAGCATACCATTAAACCCATTATGAAAATAACTATACATTATATATATATATATATATATATATATATATAGTTATATAATAATAGTTTTATATATATGAGTACACGTACACATGCAGGTACAATACAACAAATCAACCTTGCAAGGTAAATGTGAATAAGCCTTCATGCTAACCAACCACGACCTCCTCCACTTTATATCAAGCTTAGTTGTGGTCGCTTGTTGCCCTATTTTAATTAATAAGTCATATAATAATAAATAGAGGTTAATGAGACATTTTACCAATGTCTTCTAGGGTCTCATTAAAAATAAATTATAATTATGCGAATAGTTCTATCCCTTTTTTATATACGTAAGCCTGGCGGCTACTTGAAACTTCGCTCTATTCTGTAAATATCAACTTTCACCGTGTCTTGGGTTTACGCATTACGTACTTTATACTGCAATGAAAGTTTAGTGGTAACAAACGATGGTAAGTGATTGCTGCAGCCCAGGATATTCACATTGAACCTTCATATAACGTCATAGTGTAGATGCATAGTCGTCCCTTAGCACAACGATGTAGTTAGTACCTTGTCGTAAGAAGAAGTCGATAAGAGAAGAGAAGAACCGTTTTTTTCATTCACCCGACGTAACTCAGCAGTGTTTAACGCGACCAATGCTATTTGAAGCTGGTATTCTGGTTCTTTGATTACAGACCACTATATTTTGTCGTTGACTATGATGATAAAATTATTTTCGTCTGGATAAATAACATAAAATAAGTTTAGTTAATAAGTTTGTATACATTGGAATCGTAATGTTTAATATGTCAATATATAATTTGTAAGAAATCTGGAACCTTAGATAAGTCGAAACCTTGTATTCTTATGGGAAATCTGGGAAAAAATATTATAAATAGAATTGTAAACTTTCTAAATAACATCGTACCGGCAAATACAATTAGCGACCTGCTCGAGTTCGTGTGATGTGGTTGGATCAGGTAAAACGTATTGGGACGTAAAGTAATAGCATTCCTTACATTCGTCTACATTGCTTGGTAGGTAAGAATTTAAATTACCTAAAGATATTCAGATATTTCCGATCTAAATTATTCTTACCAGTCCTACCAACGTTTCTCGGAGTTCATCTTAACTGCTGTCACACATAGTCACCCTACATAGGCGACGTTTCCTCCACGCGGCTCACTTTCACAACCACCTTTCAAAGTTTTCTCGTATTTTCCACGCTCAAAAGAAAAATCATTGTATGTGTACTTGTATAGAATTATTCATACTTTGACAGATCCATGCACATTTCACATAAATCACTGTTGTTCGAATCTAAATATAAGTGACACTTTTCGTTAGTAAACATTGTCATATTTCCATAATACGGCTTCTAATTTACATTTATAAATTGATAATCATCGAACATATTGCTAAATAGGTTTTATGTAAAAGAGTCTAGTAAACATAGGTGTATTACTACTAGAACTAAACTAGGTATATTATTCTTTCCAGCCAGAATCATAGTAGTGTTTGGGATCTTAATAAAAATAATATTATTATATAAATAATTTAATCATGTTTATCTATGTGATGGGCCCATTCTCCTATAGCTAACTAATCTTTTCAATCAAGTCAATCTAGTGCGTTCTACTATCCTCGTAAAGGTTATCGGGGACTTACTCGTATCGTAAACCGCAACGGTCGACCATCGACGCAAGATAAAGTGACGTGCTATGCAAGTTTGTGAGAACTCAATGTATGCAGGTCACTTCAGGCACCTCTATCCATGCCAGTCTATGTCCATATGCATTGGATTAATAATGGGCTGAGATGATGTTGCTATCTCAGCCAATCACCAGCCTACTGAGTGCTTCGACGATCTAGAGCAATCTATTTTATTATAAAAATATAATCTAGGCGTTTCTATAATAATACAAATCGGTGAAAGTGAATGGTAACGATAATATTAAGAGTATATATATATCTCTTTTAATTAATCGTGGATAAAAATTATGTCCTAGTCCTATTATCAATTAGACAATTTGTATAATATCGATTATTATACGTATATATGTATGTATGAAATTATATACACAGACATGAGTGAAAATATGCATGGATACCTAATGGAAAGTAGAAAACGACGTAGGAAGTCAGAAACGTTTTTCATGGAATAGGGTGTGATAAATGAACAACTAAGATAATTAATGAAAAATCTACTAAACTGGAATATTTTATACCCGCATCCATCTCCTCTAAATCCATATTAAAAAAAATTATATGGATTCTCATACCCGTTTATAACGTCTACAATTTCGCTCTACGAACTGGACGTTAAACTTGCTAATGGAGAGTATTGCTTGAGTACCTGTGCGCGGGCCCGATCGCCTCTAATTTCATTTCCTGACACTGGCACCGAACAAATTCTCATTTGCAATTTAAAGTGCTAGTTTCCCCCAAACTGAGAGGCGATGGCAAACATTGCGACTGACTTGTCCATGTGAGAAATAATAATAAAAATCACATAGAACGATTATTATTTTTTTTACTAAACGATAATAAGTTGGAATAACTGAGCAGCGGATTAAGTTGTAATACCTTTTCTAGAGATAATTTTTCGTATCTTTATGCAAAATAATCCTCCATCTCGACTTAAGTCTGTAACGCAACTTATTCCTTATTAAAATTTTAGATGAAACTTAGTAGAGTAGAGAAATTATATTGTGAATTAAAAAAAATAATTTATTTGAGTTTAAAATGGGTTCACATTAAATGCAATTTTAGTGCTCGGCTGTTAACCGTTTTAAGATTGACAGAATGCTGAATTAGTTATCATTGCCAATCGTAGTATTTATCAACTCGCACCATACACAATGCATCACTGTTTTGTTAATTTTGGGTCAAAGATAGTTTCCTACAAAATATATCCCGATAAGTATTTTGTAGCATCGTTACATTGTTTGTATGTGAGTATGTACCTAAGAGACCCAACTCTACATCAATGATTGTTTCACAATTGTCATGTCATACTGTTCGGGTGACATAAGTTTGCACTGTTAGTCTCTTATGGTTATTAGAAAGGTAAAGAAAGATTTTTCTTTTACGTTTTAAAACTTGCCCTATACGTGGATCCTATAATACCATTTATATAAATATAAATTTTCAACTTTGCATGAAAATCACAAGTTTTAAACTATTTATTCAAGTAAAGAAATACGATATTAAAAGAACAACCGATATTATTCATTTTTTACATACTTATAACTCCTAAACTTAAAATATAGTACTTTACATCGGGCACCTCGTATTGGAATTGAATAAACAAGCAGTATAATACTGCTGAAATTTGTCCTCTGACAAAATGAATTACTGATTGAAAATAAAGTCTCTATTTTAAAATAAATTGAAACTTCACTTTTGAAGAATAAACTCATATGGGAACGGATATTAATTTTATAAGTATTGTTGAAAGATGACATTAAAGATTTTGACTATGTACAATTGGAATGAATTGGTGATATTTAACGATTTAAAATTTAAGATAAGATTTAAAGCTTAGGTAAATTTTAATTAAAAAACGACTTTCTTTAGCTGTTTACCCTTATTCAACAAAACAAATCTAATAATTAAATAATTAATGAAAACGTAACTGTTTTCGTACGTACTGAACGTGAGAGCACTGAACGAAACAGTTTTTATGTTACCAAAAGCGACAAACGAGCACATACATACAGCATACTATGGTAATTAATATTGAATGCAACCCATAAATGCCTTTATCCCTGCTCATGAAAAATGTCTGTCTAAGGAATAACATAAAAAACCTCGTTTCCTGTAATCGAATTGTCGGTCACCATACGAAATACAGCAACTTAAAATCTAACAAGCGTGACCGGCTCTATTACACTATACGAGAGTCCATATCTTCTTTATTTATTATATTATATTTTATATTATATATCTACACTTATATATTACACTTTTCTATTCGTCTAGATCATTTGGAAAATACCACTGACCACTCATCTTAAAACACCAGAGAAAACTCAAATTTATACGCAGCCTTCTTTGCTTCAATTCTTCTTTAATTATTGGGAAGAGGCGAGTGAGATAGGGTAGATACGTTTATTGATTTAAAATGGTTTGTGGACTTCGGCGTTGGCGTCAAGGAGCGGCGTTGTGATGTATGACGTGATGTCAGATGAGATGCAGCATTCCCAACTTCGGCCGCTTGTAGCAACAAGCTGACTATGCTTTTCTTGCACAAATTGTCACGTACCATTCGAAGTTAACTGTCATTTGATCGTCTAACTACCTCATCAGCAAATGAAAAAGCACACCACGAATTTATTTCCATTACAGTGTTAATATTTGCTTAAATATGAATTACAATTTCCACCAATATTATGCTAATTAGTAGAAGTAATTGTGGATTTTGTTTCTACCTTTTTAATTAACTAAGTAGTACTAAAGACCATTTTATTTTCTAATTTCTTAATATTTTTAAGTAAGTAAGAGCACAAAATGTAGACATGATAGCTTTTAATTGCGAACAACTGAACATCTTATAGGATTACACTGAAAAATTCTATCCAATAAATTACAGGGCCAACTTTATACTATACTATTACTGATTGGCTCCGTAGAAAGTCTTTTACTACTGTTGCTGTGTGTTTTAGATCATTGTCTTGTTGGAAAGTTCAAACCACCGGCAAACTTTCCTTTGCATAGGGTAACATAGTTGCCTCTAAAATATTCTTCTACTAGAATTTACAATGTTCGGAAAAACCGTAACAAACTAAGATATTCTCACCATGGTTGACTGTTTTCTTCGTATACTTTGGATCCATTTCTTACTGGACGTATTGGTATATATGATCCGTCGTAAATTAGTATCTTAGCAGTACGCGAAAAATATCTCGAAGCTCGATGCGAATTCCGCCAAACCTTAGTGAACCCGCCTGGCGTCCAACATTGGGATTTATATATATAGACTGTTGTGTTATGTTACTTTACTTTATTATATTACTAGTATTTTTAAACTAGATAAAAAGATAAATTTTAAGCTATCAGAAATAAATATTGTACTTAAAAATATAGGCTTAGGTGGCAAAGAATTGGAAGTAGAATTATTTCTCATAACATTTAACATTCTATTTAATATTCATTTTATTAGGTCACCTATAGTTTTTCTGTGAACATTATAATTTGTACGTCATTTTACCACCACATCTATGCTAGTTAGACATTCGTCAGACGTCGGAACTTTTAATAATTTTAATTTCCATATTATTCATTATAATTTTTTATTAATAATTATAAATAAGTAGGCCGGGGAGTTGTGAGTTCGGCATCTAGCGATAGATGGTTTGAACATATCGGCATCACTTTTTCTATTTTTATATATAATAGTTCAATACTAATAATTAGTCTCAGTGTAGGACAGATTATCCTACACTGAGACTACATGGAGCAATGATGTATTTAATAGTGGGCTATTGATATACTGTGATGATAATGATAAACACAAGTGATTATTATAATTTTTATTTATAAATCAAGAGAAATTTGTGTATAACAAAATAAAAATAAAGGTGTAACGGCAACAAATTTTGCTTCAAATCAGAAAAAGTAATTAACATTTCATTTTTAGTTTGGTAAATAAATCTTAATTCATACTTTTTCATCTTTATCGTCACTGTTAAGAAAATATTTAATATTTTATGGTGTGGTTCTATGTTGAATCCAACATATACGTATTATTATACACTTACGTATGAAAGTAGCGTATTATATGGATTTTTTTTATGAAATTATATATTTAATCAATCAAAGTATGTACCATTATTATCTATACGACTGCTTCATCGAAATAGAATTGGTTTCCTTCCAGGAATTCGTCCGAATTCCGAATAAAATCGTAATCTCTTGGAGCTAGGTCCAGCGAGCATGGTGGGTGTCGGAGACATTCCAATCACAGCTCCTCTAATATAGTGACCGTCTGTAGTAAAGTATAGAGTTTAGCGTTGTCATGAAGCAGCAGTGGGCTAGAGCAACTGAGCAGTTTCGGTTGTTTAACGGTTAGTTTCTCCATCATGGTTTGCAATTGTTAACAGTACAGATCTGCCTTCATCGTCTGGCCAGATCTTATGAAGCTGTAGTGTAGGACACCAGCACTGGTTCATCAAACACTCACCAGTACCTTTTTCTGAGTCAACTTTCTCTTCGGACAGGATATTGCCGGTTCTCCTGGGTTCAACAACTGTGATGAGCGTTTCCGATTGTCGTACAATATCCATTTTTCATAACGAGTAACGATACAATTCAATATTCCCTCGTTATTGTGGTGGTTGAGTAATGGAACGCAGTACTCAATGCGAGTTTGTTGGTGTGCTTCACTCAATTCATGCGGTACCCATTTTCCGCAATGGTCATTTTTCGGGTCACAGGCCGTCCGCGAGGTGTGTTTTGGAGATCAAAATCTCTAGAACGAAAACGTTTGAACCAAAACTGTACGTTGTTTCTTTTACAATAGTTTCCCCATACACATCATTAATTCGTCGAGCTGTTTCTGCAGCGCTAATGACACGGTGCAACTCATATTCGTAAATAACGCGATATTTCAAGCTTTCTATTTTGTTAACAGAAGTATGTCAAAGATAAAATAAATGTCGTGAAAATAAATGAATCACTAAATTCGAAACACAAATATACAAGTCTAAATTTGCAATACATTTGTATTTGGAATTGTTAACCAAGGGCCAGAATATTTGATGAAAACAAGTTGCACCTCTCCCTAGCAGCTAAACTTACGGTGCCACCGCCCCAATTTACTATATATATCCAAATTATTAATTTTGTTAATAATAATAAGTTTTATATATAATAGTTCAATACTAATAATTAGTCTCAGTGTAGGACAGATTATCCTACACTGAGACTACATGGAGCAATGATGTATTTAACAGTGGGCTATTGATATACTGTGATGATAATGATAAACACAAGTGATTATTATAATTTTTATTTATAAATCAAGAGAAATTTGTGTATAACAAAATAAAAATAAAGGTGTAACGGCAACAAATTTTGCTTCAAATCAGAAAAAGTAATTAAAATTTCATTTTTAGTTTGGTAAATAAATCTTAATTCATACTTTTTCATCTTTATCGTCACTGTTAAGAAAATATTTAATATTTTATGGTGTGGTTCTATGTTGAATCCAACATATACGTATTATTATACACTTACGTATGAAAGTAGCGTATTATATGGATTTTTTTTTTTTTTATGAAATTATATATTTAATCAATCAAAGTATGTACCATTATTATCTATACGACTGCTTCATCGAAATTGAATTGGTTTCCTTCCAGGAATTCGTCCGAATTCCGAATAAAATCGTAATCTCTTGGAGCTAGGTCCAGCGAGCATGGTGGGTGTCGGAGACATTCCAATCACAGCTCCTCTAATATAGTGACCGTCTGTAGTAAAGTATAGAGTTTAGCGTTGTCATGAAGCAGCAGTGGGCTAGAGCAACTGAGCAGTTTCGGTTGTTTAACGGTTAGTTTCTCCATCATGGTTTGCAATTGTTAACAGTACAGATCTGCCTTCATCGTCTGGCCAGATCTTATGAAGCTGTAGTGTAGGACACCAGCACTGGTTCATCAAACACTCACCAGTACCTTTTTCTGAGTCAACTTTCTCTTCGGACAGGATATTGCCGGTTCTCCTGGGTTCAACAACTGTGATGAGCGTTTCCGATTGTCGTACAATATCCATTTTTCATAACGAGTAACGATACAATTCAATATTCCCTCGTTATTGTGGTGGTTGAGTAATGGAACGCAGTACTCAATGCGAGTTTGTTGGTGTGCTTCACTCAATTCATGCGGTACCCATTTTCCGCAATGGTCATTTTTCGGGTCACAGGCCGTCCGCGAGGTGTGTTTTGGAGATCAAAATCTCTAGAACGAAAACGTTTGAACCAAAACTGTACGTTGTTTCTTTTACAATAGCTTCCCCATACACATCATTAATTCGTCGAGCTGTTTCTGCAGCGCTAATGACACGGTGCAACTCATATTCGTAAATAACGCGATATTTCAAGCTTTCTATTTTGTTAACAGAAGTATGTCAAAGATAAAATAAATGTCGTGAAAATAAATGAATCACTAAATTCGAAACACAAATATACAAGTCTAAATTTGCAATACATTTGTATTTGGAATTGTTAACCAAGGGCCAGAATATTTGATGAAAACAAGTTGCACCTCTCCCTAGCAGCTAAACTTACGGTGCCACCGCCCCCAATTTACTATATGTATCCAAATTATTAATTTTGTTAATAATAATAAGTTTTATATATAATATTATTATTATTTAATTATATATTAATTATTAACAATAAATAAATTGGAAATGAAAATGATTGCCCCAATACTAAACGAACATTATACCAACAAAATATGAAAAACAATAGCTTGTGCATAAATGAGCTTTATGCACAAGCTATTATTATCATATAAATAACTATGATTAATGTACACTAAAGATTATCACAAAATGATTGTAACTGTATGGTCAAGCACTAATTCGTATGTCCCAATTAAACTATAGCAAGAGAGCGATTATGTCAGAATTTCCGTAGTCAACTGCATGAAACAGTGAGTGAAATTACAATTATATACGATGGTCCCATGATTTAAAATGGCGTTAGGATTTTTTTAATTATACTAAGGGTGGCACACACGTCGCATAAACTACTTCCATTCTTTTTTTTTGCGATTCTAGTGCTAAGCTGCAGTTTATTTCTAGCTGCAGAATGAATGGATCATCTCCACTGGCGTAGGACCACGATCTCATAGAATACTAGCATACATAATGCTGCAGTATTTCGTCTGGCGAGAAGAGATCCGGAGACCTTTATTACTGGTGACGAGGTATACCATCTCAGTCCTCAAGGGTGACAACGCATCTGCATTATGATTCCTTGTCAAGGATGAATGTAGATATCATGGGCCGCAGGAATCACTTACCACCAGGTGAACTGTGTGCATTTGCCATTGTCAATGTAATAAAAGATAAATAATACATCCATTAAGATGCGTATGCATTGGTAGCCCCGAGAACTGAAATGGAATAACTCGTTACAAGTAATTAGGTTCCCAATGCCCTACACCCACCATTTGAAAAACAGCAGCGTTGTGCTGCTATTTCACGGTGATATTTTGTACGGGTATGGCTCTTCTATAGCCGAGACCCAGTCAAGCTGAAGCGTGGAACTAATACTTTTACAGCCTGGGTTACTGTTTGTAATTGTCCCGTATCGTTAATATTCATCAGCATATATCTACTTACATTTACCTTATATCGTTAGGGAAGACAACGAGGTGTTCTTGACTTGCCATAATATTTGCGTTGTGAGATGACATTATTTGGAACAGGATGATGTTGCTGTGGTCGACGAGAATGTCAGGGAGTTCATGATGATCATCATCTATTATATTAACTAATGGAAGGTACTTTACGTGATAGCAACTGCTACATCTATACCAAGTCCAAATTAGACCATGCATTTATTGAGAGCAATACTCTATTACTCCCAATAAATACCAAATCACTTGGTCTTTGCAGCTTTCGAGCAAAGTAGGGATAAAATTCTCATTCAGGAAAAGCACACAAAGCTTTGCACATGATTGCACTTGACGGCAAATTCCCATTCAGTTTGCTGAAGGAAATGGAAAAAGGCGGAAAAGTATGGAACTATGTGTCTTTTTTCATCCTCTCCCTTCCTTTGTCGGTCAACCAGGCTATCGGAATGATTTCTTATGTTGTTGACATTCCGCGTATTTGTAGGAAGCCGATGGCATCTTCATTTATAATTAGAAGTAAGAATTGAAACTCTCCGGCGTCTGTTTTACCCAACCAATATGATGTAGCGATCTTAAAGGTCCTGGTGAATAGTCATCCTTCTAGGCTAAGGTGTTTACTATCTTCAGCTACGTCACCGCTTAACATCAAACAAGACTGTGTCCAAGCGTTGGCCTATCATGTATGAAAAAACAATGTCTGTACGTACGTGGATGATTATATATAAATAAAACAAATCGATTTTTCCAAAGACCGTCTGCGATCAGGAATTACTGTTTTCCTGTATGTCACGGGTAGCCTTTATAATGAAATAAATTGAGTATTTTTAACTTCTAAATCATTTTATTACTCGTGTATCCTAATTAGATTTTCAAATAGTTGGGTCACTGTTAGCAGGAGCCAAGGATTTAAAACTGTGTTATATATATTTATACTATTAAAATATAATACAGAACAATAAGGAGAAAGAAAAGCGTAGGTACGAACGAAACGCGCGCAATCTTTGCACTCCCTTGTTAGCTATAAAGTCAGACATAAGAGTAGACAGTGTTGTAGCATATCAACACATGTATTAACACTGATACAGAAGTCTTATAGGAAGAATACACCGTAATGCGACTGACATTGTGTACTTAAACGCGCTTAAATTGAGCGCGGTTTAAGTACACAATGTCAGTGATCTCATCAGCTGTCAACGTCGACATTTTTAGTACTAAATCGATCTTTAAAGCGTAAAGAGGCCGCGCCATTGCAACCGTTTGTATTACAAATTGTTAGCAACACTGAGCGCTAAGTGATCAATACTTTTACTGTTTCTTTTGCAAACAAAACTTATCTTGACAGCCGCAGCAGAGGAATATGACGCGCTTACTTTACTGCCGAGCATGAACTTCGAATGTTATTTTATTCGTAGTTTGTACTAGACTGCAGTGAGTTCAAGAACATTTGAATTATGAATTTGAATTCACTTGTAATATGAAGTTTGTCTAAGCTAAGGAAATTGTAAACTTTGAAGAAACTTATCCTGACTGCGAAGATGGGATACATCATTATCACATGAGAAATCTAAGACATCTAGTGGTTTCTATAGTGTTTTCGTATTCTTTTAGAAATGTTATAGTATAGTCCAATTCATTGTTCAATGTTCAAACATTATATAGTATTTTTGTGCATATTAACATTAACCTTACTGCGTCCCATAAACATCTACACCCTACTACATCCTGCATACTACATCCTAAACAAAGATCCACGATACACATTGCCGTCCATGAGGACTGGAGTGATGGAATACATCACTACCAGTAACTGAGGCTCGAACACACTCACCAAATGAAACAGTAGCGTGATGCTGCTATTTTACGCTGATATTTTGTTAAAGCGTGGTCCTTCCCCGACTGAGCCCATTTATAACTGGGTGACTCACAAAGACTTTTTTTTATGTGTCTACACACTCCTTTTTACTTGTTCTTCACTTAATAGGCCTGAAGTTTATAGGCAAGGATGAGGCAATATTTAAGATAAATAAAGTGTTGACTTTTTGTAGTATTTATCGCTTTTTTATTTCCCTGTGAAATGGGAACAACTTCTTTGCGAATTGTATTTTTTTGACAAAAAGAAAATAATGCTGCGAAATTTGCGACCCTATTGTTTTCCGAGGTACCACAGTCCCTCGTTAGCTTATTCCGGCCGTTTACCCTGTTTATCGTTAAATCCGGCACTGTCTGCGGTCAACTCACTTAAAGCGACTGAAAACGGTAGGGTACGCGAATGACTTGGCAATATTAGTGAGTCATATGGCGTAACAATGAATTTAAAAGCAATTTATTATGACGAGAAGGATATTTTATTTTCATTTTACGATTTTACTGAACTATGGTAACCCAGAAATGTAATTACTGTGACACCAAATACGTTTTCTCAGATGTTGAGTAGAAGTCCATGTTTTTAGGACCTACAGAATAGTGCCTTAAGTGTTTAAGGCACTATTCTGTAGGTCCTATGTCATTGAGATAATCAAATGGGAATCAAATGTGAATCCCTGAACCACTTCGTCAAATCTTAGAAACGTTGTACTGTTTCTAACACCTTGTCATGTATGGATACTGAAACAGATTCTATGGAGTTGTTTTGGGTATCATATTAGAATTTGTTTTCAGGTTTTCACGTACGTAATGTTTAGTACAGCGTATCTGCTCGGTAAATATTCCATCAGGTTTTGATATAATAAGGTTTATACGGAGCAATTCTTTATACTTTGTACTACCGTGAATAGTTTTGATAACTTATACCTAAATGAGTGTCTTTGTTATGAGACAAAGAAGAGGCTTGTAGGGCAGTCTATAACTTTGGTGTCGGTAGTCGACTAGAAAGTCATAATAACTTACCAACAATGCGTTTGACATCTGCCACCGTTAATTTCCAATTGAAGTATCGATAACGCTACCGTTAATGAAGACTTCGTATTTGCACTTTTTAATCGAGCATTTCCATAGTTTTAATAATAATTAATTTTCTACTGAAACATGCATAAGTCGTAGCCTGTGTCTATAAGATAATTCATCTTGCTTTTCCTAACAGAGATAAAAAGGTGACCTTGACAAGTCTGGTTGTCCTTTCTCTCTCTATTGGTTTCCTTGATCTTTTCCTGACTTAAATTCACAGAGTATTAGGCGTCAAGACACTTTTTCTCCCAATTTCCTGTGGAACCAGCATATGCCGTTAAAGGAATTGGAACGCGAACGTGATTTATCCCGTAGTGAAGATCGATATGGTTCGTCCGAGTTGTTAAAGCAGACATATATTTCAAAAATTTCATGTCAACTCAGCGATTTGATTAGCTATGGCTTCCATAACAGCTTAACTTGGTGGATTTTCGTGTTGTACTTTGGAAGATATTGATTGTGCAATTTCATTAATGTATCCCCGAGGTAAAATAACTTTTATTTTATCACCTAACTCTCGTAATTTATCTTACAATTAGTACAAAATTACATACGTTACAGTGTTTACTGATTACGTACAGTTTAAATGAAAAACATTTTGAACAATCCAAGGGCAAAAGAAGATTAAGGTCATAGTTGTATTTACTTGATTTTGAAAGTTGCCTCGTGCTACCTGTTTATCTGTGCCAATTGCTAATAACCTACTTAAGATTTCTTTGTTTTTAATCCACTGAGTTTATGGATTCATGTAATAAAAATCAATATGGAATATTATCAATAAGTATAATAGTTTTCTGCAATAAATATTTTTTATAATTCTGCACTGACATATGATATATGATGATTATGGTTTCTTCTATATATTTACTTTTTATTTAAAATATTATTGTTAATAAAACGCATAATTCACCTAATCTTAAGTCTCTCTCTGCTGACCACAGACATTTATTAAAGGATTCAAGATGGAATTCCTCATAACAACTAATTGAAGTATTACTCGTTATAAAACATTCCATCGAAAATCGAAACTCGGCATTTCAAAACAGTAACTTCTTGCCGTTAGGTATAAAGGTGAAGCCCTTTTACCTTTAAATTTAATAATGTATTTCCTGTATATACAAAATAAAAAAGGCGTGCTTTTATTCCGTTGCAGGTAATGACGAGCATCACTGACTTGCAGACTATAACTTTTTTATAATTAAGCTTGACAAACGAGCGCGTAGTTCACACGATTGGATGTGTTGATGCAGTTCATAAACAACTACATCCATCCTCAACTTTTTGGAGTACAAGTTTTGAGAACTGTAGCATGTTTTTCATAGTTTTACAATATTGAATAGAATCACCTAATGGCAGTTAACGTGACTAAGGTTAACTAGATATCGATGGGTTACCTTTGAGGATTAAGATAGATGGCTGATAATAATGTCTCCAGTCCCTTTTTCTAATCTTAGAAAGAAAAAATGTTATGCCTGAAATACATCATGATTATAATAAATAAAATAAAATAATACAAGATAATAAACTCAACTTTGCTATAGTATGCATGTTGTCTTTGGATACGTGGTTCATTAATAAATAACTAGTCCATAAATACTGCTACATAAAAACTTTTCTTTTTTTCAACTTTTTAATTATTTTGAATTTGGAACGCGTATATTATTTTAAAACTTCTTCCGATTTTGCGCCATTTCACATATTTTTTCGTGTTCATTATCAAATTACAATATGGAATGGGGTGTTGGGGTGAGAAAATAGGATTGCAGTGATCGCCTTGCACAAAGTGGGTATGGAGCCGTCGGTCATATTCCCGACACTTCAAAAGCTTGGTATAAGCCGTATGTTCGTATATCGTACTATTAACAGATACAACAACACTTCCTCTGTCGAAGACCAGGAAAGATCGGGTCGGCCATGTACTGTTAGAACTACAAAGGCTGTTAATGCTGTTAAAGCCAGAATTCGTCGAAACCCCATTAGGAAGCAAAAAATCTTATCGCGAGAAATGAAGATTCTCTGTCACGTATTATAAAACAAGACCTGAAGCTCGGTGCTTATCGTCGATATACAGGACATGCCCTAAATCAATCTTTACAATTAAAGAGAGCGGATCGATCAAAACGCCTCCGTCGCGATACGCAGGTGAAAGGCATAGAAATATCCTCTTTACGATGAAAAAAATTCTCGATTGAAGAACACTACAATTACCAAAATGATGAAGTGTACGCTCACAGTTCTAAAGAAGCTGCTCAAGTGGTTGGAAAATTTCAACGTGGTCATCATCCTCCGTCAGTGATGGGGTGGGGCGTGTCTTATCAAGGAGTCACAAAACTACATTTTTGTGAAAAAGGAGTGAAAACTTCAGCCAAAGTGAATCAAGATTCAGTCTTGGATCATGTTGTGAAACCTCTAAGCAATACACTTTTTAAAAATATACCGTGGACTTTCCAGCAGGACTCTGCACCTGGTCACAAGGCACGAACTACCCAAGCCTGGCTTGAAATCAACGTTCCGGACTTTATAAGAGCTGAAGACTAGCCTTCAACTTATGATTTCAAATTATGTTCAGTATTAGAGGACATGGTCTGCTCGAAACGACACGGCGACATTGAGTCTCTTAAAAATTCTTTGGAGCAAGCAGTGGTGAAATTTCCCTTGGAAACGGTGCGTAAATCCATAGATTCGTGGCCTGTATAAAATTCAAAGGTGGCCGGCCATTTCGAATAGAATATTTCTTTTTATTTTTTGCTGAGACTAATAAATATGTAGGTATAAATTTTAATAATATTACATCACTTCATTAAATAAAATGCATTTTCATTTGTAACAGAACTTATGGCCAGACTAAACTAACAAAAACATTTTATAATATCGATCGTTTAAAGGTAAAAATTATTAATAAACTTTAATAATAGAATATATATAAACGTAATATTATAAAAGAGCTTAGTATTAAATATAATTATCGGAAAAACATTTATACAGAATGTTCCAAAAATTATTATATAATTGGAATTGCTCATTCACTTGTGTATTCAAAAGGAATCTTTATATTTCATTCAAAAACTTTATTAAGAAATCGGTGCTTTTCCATACAATCGAGACTATTATATAAGTAAAATTATTGGCCTTGTAAAAAGGTCGATATACTTGTGGACTGTAGAAGTGCGTCAACCATAGAGGTATAGCGTATACTGTTTTAAGAAGTATATACTTTTGAGTAAAAACAGTCACAATTTGAAACGTATATCTTCTAGAGTTGTATGTATTCTGAAGCACACAGGCCTCTTTCACCTGAGCATCAAGGGCCTGTAAATCATCTTGACGCAGCAAATATCAATGTTTTAAAAAACCAAGATTTGAAAAAACTGACTATTAATAATATTGCAGCTGGCAGCTTCCAATATAACATAACCTTCGTAATAATAAAAATGCGTCACTACAGGCCCCCCGACTAAGATACAATGCCGCGTTACCGGTTATAATGTTTCGGGTTTCATTCATCTAGCGGACGAAGTATAGCAGTGCTAAGAAGCTACACTTTTGATTCTGTGACCGCTTGCTGCCTCACCGATCGAGTCAGGTTGAGCCGACTTATTCGTGCTACAGTCTCTAGTTTATAGCTGCGGCGAGCGTCTGGCAAACTGGAAGATATTAGCTGGTGGGTAAAAATACAAAGCAGCAGCTAGATCGTATCATATGAAGTTTTGTCGATACATAGTAAATGGGACGCTTCGTACGAGAGCTCCGCGAAAAACCGTGTCGTTAAACCAATAATATAATAATAAGATAAAAAAGATATTAAATAAAATACGTTGCGTCATATGGACGAGCCAACTTTGTATTATTATGGTATTTTTGTCGGTGAGTCATCAATGAAGCTTGCTCATATGCACGAATAGGGTTGACACAAGCGAGTAAAACTTTAAGAGAAATCTGTTTTCTACTGAATTTACTAAAACAATTAAACGATGTGTGTCAATAACTGTGCTCTTTGAATTTTCACTGGTCATAAAAATCTTATTGTAACTATAAAAAAAATTATTATGTAACGACTGAAAAATTACATAAATTTTTTTTTGTTAATTTACCTAAATGTTAAGCGAAAAAAATTTGATATCTTTTTCACAATATCATTTCATACATAGTAATTTCATAATATCCTAATTAGTAACAGTGAGTGACCGCTTTTAGTACTCGGCTTCACGCATACAGATCCCTCTAATCTCGTAAGCGTAAACTGCAATTAATAAAATATGAATGTGTATATGCTTGTAATGGCAACCCTGGCAGTCAAACGGCCGTCGGCGGGTCTCAGGCTCTCAGTCGCAACGGCAACATGATTATACGCGCCATTCACATGTTATAGCCCGCAAACACTGCCCGCCATGAGTTGCGCGATAACGCTGCTAACGGACAGCGCAACGGTCCGTAGCGATACAAGTTAAACTTTAATAAAGAACCATTTCCCTTTACTTTTATACTGTACTTTATAATATTTCATGTTTAATAGTAGACGTAACGTTTTTTAAATATTTATAATTATATGTTTAACATTGATAATTTGCAGATTTAGATAATTGACATGATCTTCGCAATACATTTCATATATAATTAAAAATATTAGATTAGACAAAGTAGATTGGAGGTAAACGATATAAATGAAAATGAACTCAATCTGAAAATTACTTTCAAATATTATTAGCAAAATTAACAATTAGTAAAAATATTTAAAATATAATTACTACAATTGTATATTCAACAGCTGACAATCAGAAATAAAAGTTTTAGTTTATGCTCAAGCGTGTTTATATTACACGAGAACGGTGTAAGCCCGAAAGAGTGACGATCACGCAGTGTTGTATGTCAACGCCTTAACAGTACCGGCTCATCGACACCCACTTACGGGCACAGGCTTACAAGGCCAGCGCTGCATTTCGAGTGATAAAAACACAGAAGCGTAAACTTAACATACTATTACATGAAAAAAAAATGTTTTTTAATTATCATCGCACCCCCTTTTGCCATTAGTACATTACTAGACCCCGAATAAGTGCGGAGTCTAAATTAAAATTGTTTTTAATACCGTGGTGTCAATGAGAACGAAATGGCAAGACAATTATGGCAATGAAAACATAAAAGCCATTTAATATTCGATTCTTTAAATAAGTGGAATGAACCATATCATGTAAATAAAATTGAAACTTTTATATTTTTCTTTATTTTTATAGCTCAGACTAATGTTTCTGTGATAATTATGACATGTTTATTTTGTATCTAGATAGAAATACCTAGTGGTCCATTTGACTTCGGAAATATTATGATTTGTAATATTGCGCGGGAATTTTTTTAAACGGCGATTTGAGTGAACTCCATTTGGTTGTATTGCATAAAATCGCCGCAATTGTCAGAAAGATTGACGATAGCAGTGCTCATAACCATTTCGTTACGGACTTTTCACTACGACGACATCATAACTAAATATTTATCCCAATATGGTAAAAATAAAACTTACATAATGCAACTAACATCATCGGGGGCCACGGTAGTGGACCTGCCAAGTCGAGCAAACGGCACTCACTCACTCTATCACTCGCCGATCATCAAAATTCTAAGGTACTTCTAGCAGACCTGCAACCTTCAAATTTGATTGTACAATTACTGTTTAGGAAGAATATAAACAAAAAAGTCGTGAACACATGAACTTTTTCAGTCATTAAATTACAACCTTTTATATCAATAATTCTAATAACAAACATGTTTAGTGCGGTAAAAAAATTATGATAGGATACTTGTGTACAAAAACTTTGTACATAATCAAATTCCCAAATTACTAGTATCTTATAAATATAGCTCATTAATTTTCGATTAATGGAATAAGTATCCGTACGTTACTTTAAGAACACTGACTTTGTTACCTACGAAAATAAGCTGTCCATTAATTAAATGTAGTTGAAAATCTAAAAAAAAATTCCACAAACAAAATATTTATTTTAAAAAATTTAATTATATTTAAAAAAAATATTTGCCAACATACAGAAATGAAAATTCCATTAAAAACATTTCTATGAATGTCAAGTCGCGCTTCGCATTCGCCATAAAAATTTGAAAATTCCGAAAAGAGGCAAGCCACACATCTTTGACTACGAAATTATCAAATTACTCGGTAAGTTGTTTCAAAACTACAGATAATAATTTATGAGTAATATTTATGCCTATTTGTGATAAAAGATCAAATTTCATTACTTTATGAAGAGATCTAGAAACAATTCTAAGCGAAGAAAGCAAGGCGGATGATAATTATAATTAGTGTTATATATACAAATCTTGTTACAAAATATTTAATCAATCAGACTTAAGGAACTGAAACCGGGACCTCGCCAATGAGCTCCAGTCATCGGATAGCTGGGCAGTTTACTAATTATTTCATCCGCTAATATAAATGTAATTAGTCAAAAATATTTTCATTAAACGCTCAGTAAAAAAATATTTTTTCTTAAAATATCAAGATGAACACACAGTTGTAAACATTGGAAATTAATAATGATCTCGATTTCAACCAATTGTAGAGTAGTATACTACAGCATATACTTGTACAATCGTACAGAAAATCATCGGTAATCAATTAAAAGGATTTCAATCCGCTTAATTTATGGACCTAAAGGTTTATTATTATTGCTTGCCAATCCCTTTTTCATATTATTAATACTTTTACGTTATAATTTTTAACAGTTTACTGTACCGGAATATAGATACCATTATCCGATATTACCAGGGGATCTGGGATTAGAATGATATATTTTTTTAAATACACTGGCTAGCAGCTGCAATGTTATCGATTTAGTATTACGGGCTTTCCAGTTTTAGCTAGACCCTATAGCATAAAGTGACCAACGTATTTTAGAATTCTGTATCTAACTATTATAGAATTCTAACCTCTACCTCAGTAGGTATTATAGCCACTTGAGGTATTGCGTTGTCATGCATTCATTGGAATATTTCTCCACCATACTCAGCTTGACATGAAGCGCCAGAGTCCTGTTATGATGTCGCCTAGCAAATCCAACCTTACTCGCCCATGAGCTCCAGTGAGTCGGTCCGTAAATTGGTCTATGTAGCTTCAGACATTGCTCTCAATGACTTCTTTTATCGAGTTGTCAATAATACACCACGCCACACATTTAACCTGAGTGCACCCTGAAGGCCAACTGCAGGAATATGTATATTTTGCAAAAAAAACTCAAGACTATGAAACGACCATCTGTTGGTTATTGATTGTCACATGTCCTATTTCAGATCCAGGCCTTCGATGGTACAGTATTGTCTCTAAATAAAGATTGTGTGCCGTCCATACCGTTGATCTACTCAGATTTAATCTTCTTGCGACATTGGTTGTTCGCGAATGAGCATCGCAAGTTGAGCAACTTTCCCTTTAGTAGTATGCATACTTTTGGATTTAATATAAAAAAAATATGTTATCTATATCTTATCATTGATCTATACGTGTAATGTACATGTCACAGCGTACTATCATATTACAATGACAACCTACTCGTTATGAAAGTTTAAAACGAACAAAAAAGGGAACTTAATGCTGAAAGTGGATTTGTTAGGCATATGTTAGAACGTCGCAAAGTGAACTATATTTTCTAGACTGGTTTTAAGCATCATGACTCCACCATCTAGGAGTCTTGTGTGAAGACACCGTCCACAAATTCAATGAAATCGTTTTTTTTTTTCTAATTTTTAAAGTTTAATTGAAGCATCGTGAGGACCATACGATGTATGAATTAAAAAACCTCTGAATTATGATTCAAAGGAAGTAAATTATTCAATTTTTCGTAATTAATAAACAAATGGATTTCGAAAGCATATGCAATATTAGAGAATTTTCTTTCATGATATCTATTATGTGCGATATTAGTCTCAAATATATTATAGTGCAGTTATTTTCTGATTTATGATGTAACGCCAATGCGTTACAAATATTAAACAACACGGAACATCTTTGTTTTTGCAAAACTGTGTAATGAATATCGACATAAGAAGATTTATTTTTTGACCAACGAACCCATGTCTTTGTTTTAGAAATATTGCCTGTTAGTATATTTCTTGATTATCTATTGACTTGAAAATTACTAGACGAATTTTGATTCTGTTATGATCTAAACAAAGTCTTAGAAGATTATAAGACGTTAAAAGATATAAAGTTATATGTTTTAGGTAGTTGTCACGCTGCGGTTAGAATCTAGCTATAGCAGCAATAGAGTTTAATAGAGAGACTTAGAGGGTAGGATCACGCACTCTCTGGAGTTTCTTGCACCACTTATTTTCCAGCGCCGACGCATTCCGAAGTGGTGGTACAGATATCTAATAATAATAGCGATATTAAGTTATATAATCCTTAGTCAGAAGCAACTGACCGAGGCGAGGTTCGGCCCCCTCGAGTCAGACGCTCTCGCGAAACAGGGTAACGGTCGAACCACTCCGGCTAACTACTACTACCATGGGCTATTTAAGCGGCTCCCTTTCAGAAGCCCTAATGCTGGTTACTCACTAATAGAAATCTCGACTGAACGCCATAAGCGCTCGGTCACCTCTTAACCCGGTAAAGCGGTAAAAACCCTCAGGCTAACAGTGGCTATGGGCCCAAAAAAAAATAGCCACATTTATTTTTTTACATCGAGAGTTACAAACGAGTACACAGTTCACCTGATGGCAAGTGATTCCCGATGCCCATGAAATCTACATTCATTATTGACAAGGAATCATAATGCAGATGCGTTGTCAGCCTTGAGGACTGAGATGCCTCGTCACCAGTCAGTAAGAAAGGTCTCCGGTTCCCAACACTCACCAGACGAAATATTCAGCATCGTTATGTTGCTATTTCACGCTGGTATTCTGTGAGGGCGTGATCCTACCCTGGTCGAGCTGACCCATTCATTCTGCATCTAGAAATAAACTGCAATGTAGCTGTACCACTGTCTTATATAATTATGCACAATATCTACTAGCCTTGTGGTTGTTACCACTAAAATATGTATGTGTTATGTTGAGTAATACTAATTTTAAATGTATTTAACTGATTAATGTTTATATGAAAATGAAGATACCTTTAATGTTCATTATGTATTACTTAACGTAACTCGAAATAACTTTATGATAATTTATAGGTTACCACGGTAAAACTTATAATGTAAATCATATTAATGGATTCGGAAGATATATATACGTGTTTCTATTATTATGTTTTTCTATTTTGGTGTTTACAACAAACCGTTTATATGGGAATAATCAATATGTACAAGATACTCCGCTAAACATCTCTTTACAAACGAACTGAAATTGTTACTATATCTAATTGACATCAAAGAGTTACAACACCTGAAAATAAATAGAACAATTTAAAATTTACATTTTTATATACATCGGAATTATGTTTCACACAAAATAATTCTTAACAGACAGCAATTGACCAAAATATAACACAATAATAAATAAGGAATACATTAGCATTGCAACCTATAGACAATCATTACACAGCGACTAAACACGTTTAAATATTAAAAACGACTTTTGCAAAACCGTTCGCTAATGGACAGACGTAGCACTTCTTGTATTGAAAATCGGTCTCCCGAGAATGCGGAGTGAGTCAAGACGGCAGCGAATGCCTCATCCGTTGCGGAGAGATCACCGACGCCTACACGTCGCGGCACCGATGAATTTTCCGCCAATTGCGCCGACGCTAAAAATAATGCAATAGAGTCCCACCGACTGGCATTAAGATTATTGTACATTTACAAATCAACGGCCGCTTGGCATAGTGGTTAGAAGACCTGGTTGCTGTGTCGCCTCGTTGACTCGCTTCCCAGACGATTATATGCCAAATGGCATTCAGTCCGCCTATTATATTCTTAAAGGGCTAACTAAATATTAAATAAATAAATAATTGTTTCGTCATCACAAATTGGCTTGATTTAGAAATTATAGAATATTATATAATTAAACGTATTTTTATTATAGTTCGATCGTGATATTAAGTTGAAACATCTTTATGTATTAATGTTTCTAAGAGGACCGTCGGCGGACCGTGTTCTTGAATCTATTATGAAATAATAAATGATTCATAAATTATTTATGGAACGGAATAGAAGATTGCGTATCAGATTTTAAATGAAAAAGGAAATTTAACTGAAAGGATTGCCGGTTGTTTATCTGTAGACGTTGCGAACAATTATGCAATCAGGGCGCACTTTCTGTCCCGAGAATTTCATTTGACGCGAATGCTTCTTTGTGCAGCGGTACCGGTTAATCCCATTCGGATTGCTTAACAGTTTTAATTAGAAAACGAGTTAAATTTAACGTGTTAAACTTATTATTACTACTACTATTTACTATGACTATTATAAATATATGATAGCAATCAAATAACCTCGGCATAGTTTCTAAATAATGTTACCTAAAGTCAAGTAAAAAGCTGCGGCTACGGTTTGGTGAGCTTCACTACCGCTGTAACACACATCTGTCACGTACTGTCCACGCGCTTATTTATAATTTTAATAACTATGTAGATTTTTATGATAAGGACTAAGTGTGTGGCTTCGCGTAAAACTAAAAAGGTAAACGTAGTATTTAGTAGGGTCATGAAGATATAGAAAACAATTTAACCCACCTAACCTAATTTTAATAGGTAATTCAATATAAGCTCAAGTAAAAATAAGTTTTTCTAAAAAAACTGCTTTAACAACTATACAAAATCCAATATGGCAGAAGCATATGACACTTACTTCATAGTACTCATCGATTGGTACCATAAGCGAAGCGATGACGTCATTGGTTCGTGAGATCTTCAATATGTGATCCCACTCACACACATATGCTTTCTTTATGATGCATTGTCACAATTTCAGCTCACGGACCCCTCAGTTCCGTGAGCCCTGTATCCGGTGAAGCTGTATGAGCCGCATAGGCTAACAGCATCAACATCAATAGAATCTAGATTGTCACAATGTCTAGTATATAGGCATATATGAAATGTACAAATATATTAGTAGTTTTTTATTCGTTTTATTTTTTAATTTCGTTATGACAGTCGCATAGTAGTTAGTAATTGAACCGCTGATTCTGGTTTCGAACCCCAGCTGAATTAAATGCAATATTTTTTTTTGTCTTTATATTTGACCTTTGCCACTCCAAAAGAACCTGTCTCCGAATCATCTCGGGGCAAGGAAGACAAGGCAACGGTGGTTTTTAGTGTAATCATTTACTCAAAACATAATATAGTTTGCGTAGTGGACATCATCTGATAACAACAAGTCATCGACATAATCTTTACGTTTTCTCGGCTTGTTTTAAATTATCAAAGTAGATTTAATACAATTTGCGTACCATTATGAAACTAAACTAATAATTTAACCTTAATGGTCTTGGCTCCCGTTAATCAATTTAAGGCCTGCTCAGGTAGACATAGTCCAATCCGATTACATCTAGTTGTGTATTCAAAATGATTAGATTTCGAGTAGCCGACTTTATAGTGCAGACAACCCCTTTGCAACCCGGCATCCTGTGTTTGGACGCAGATGGGGTATCTAAGTAATCTGATTACTATCTTACTCCACGGCACAAATTACAATACATACTGATCTTAGAATGAACTTTTAAATAAATATTTTTAATCAGTCATATCATACTATATTATATTAACTAAATTGAATGACAACCGTATTCAAAACATAATTGGTATTACTTTATTGTACTGTATATAACATCTTTTGGATTCAGACCATTAGGTCTCAATCCAAAAGATGTTATATTTTTTGTTAATTATTCAGTATGACGTTCATCTCATCTGAGGGTAAGTAATACGGTTCCGTAGACGCATACTCATATAACTCATTTAAAGTTATGCAAACAAATACACAGCGCTGTTTTCATTTCTCTCAAATGAAATTATCATTCCAACTTACTTCCTATTATTATTCTACCGTTTAATAGTTGAATTATCCACCGCTCACTTTATGTTTTCCAACTTTTACCCTCTCTATTCCCCATGGCGTCAAAGTATGAATTAGAGAGTTTGTATACAAATAAATTAAATTAATAATGTGTAAATATGTTATATTCAGTTACTTTACAGATTCAATAGGACCAATTGCGACCACTAATACTATTATTGAAAATGTTGTGTTAAATATCATATGCTTAGACGTGTGATGAATAATATTTATAAAGATCTTATACTATATACTTACCAACAATTATAAACGTATTTTTTATCACCGGCTATACCGGAGGCCGCAGTTATACGTGAAATATCATTGCAATCATTGATTAATTTAATCATCCATTTCCAGGCATTAACTACTTGAATTAGTGTAGAACATTCAACATATTACATTTGTCCAAAGTGCGAAATCGTGACACGACGGCAATTCCTTTCATTTGAAAACGAGAAGTTATTAAATTAATGAATCAGATTTCTTCTTCCGCTATTCCTGATTACCTTTTAAAGAATCGAACGAAATGGAAATAAGAATAATAAATTTAAAAAAAAAACCGGCCAAGTCTAAAATAACAATTTTCTGTCTTGTTGTTTTCAAAATTGCAAATTAAATCATAGATTTCTAATTGTCGTTTATTACGTCCTGATTATTTTTGTTATAATATAATCATTATATAAATAAATATTAAAGTAAATAAAGTCGACAAATAAATAGGTATCTTACTACTCATTGGGGTATATAACTAGATTTTGTAAGAAATTTCCAACGATCTAATTGAAAAGCAGTTCTCAATAACCTCACAGAAGCTTCGCCTTTCTTGTCTTCATCAATGGACCACCAAACAATGGATATTCTATGTATCGTATTTACTTTTTTCATTTGGTGTACGATGAGTCACGCGGCATAGCAAGTTACTCATTGACTTCTCTCATATACGAGGATAATATATCCTACACACAATAGCACTCTTGTATTGTATTGTGGTTGTATGATAATTGGTCCGGCTATTTCAATGTAATAGGTCTATGAAAGAAATACCGTGTGGTTCTTTATAGGTCTATTATATGTATATTTTAACACAGTAAGAACCAGCAGCTTCATAGATTTTATTATTTGTCTTATTATTGTCAATTGTCATTGTTGTTTTGGTTTTAAAGTTATAAGTACAATTCACATAACCATTACACTACTTGTTAATATTGCGAAACATTTCGAGGGGTCATTATTATCATCTAGATTGATCACTGATTGTAGGCCACCCCTATATATGGCGTTCGAGTGAACAATTCTAGACATTCCATTCCATCTATTCCAAACAAATATTCTTATTTAAAGTTTTATATATTTTTCTTATTTTATAAAATTATTGGTTCATAATTGTTAGTGCCTGGATGCAGTTTCTTTCTTAGGTTAAAACTACACTAGCTATCTAAATTTGATTGTCGATCTTGTGTGGTCACCAATAAAACTCTTAATCGGAAAATTTTCTACGTGCTCTGCACTGACAGGTGACATCGTGCAGAATTCTACAGTTCTGAACAATGAATTGAAAAATATGTTGTGGTGGATCCTAACGCATAGTGGAAGTGGATCATGAACGAAGACCTTCTCTAAGGATGGGTCTGCTTCCACCATTGGGACATTGGGATTCAACTTATTTTATTTCAAATGTTATTACTAGCTAACAACGGAAGGAGATCAAAACATTTAGTCATGATATCACACTATATGTAGCGATTCTGTGAAGGGGTTTATAAGAAATAAAAAATCTCTAAAATAAACAAACCCTTGATTCGCGCGCTTCCATAATAATTAGGAAATTAAATATAGAGACGCAGTTTTTGGAATTGTGTTGATTTAGCTTATAAATATTAAACTGTCATTTTAGTTCTATATCATATGAACTAGTTTCGAATACGAATATGTTAAGATCCGTTTCAATAATCAGATATCTTCGGCGGACAAGTTTTGAAAACGCTGAAACTTACGATTACATTTTATTACAAATGTATAGTTCTTAGCCGTGTCAGAGAAAAGTAAAAAGGAATAAGTATACACACGTTTAGTGCCAACCGATGGAGAAGGAAAGAAAATAATCCTTCCTTAAAGGCAAAGCATTTACGACTCCTCTAGTGTTACGGATGTTCTCTTACCTGCATGCTCGTTTGCCACCTATTCTTTAAAAAAAACAATTAACAATCAATGTAAAAACAGAGGCAGAAAGCCACGATGTAAGTTTTGATTAATTACACGAACTTCTAAGGGTGATCGTATATAGTTTTAGATTCCTAACAGTAAGAAAAGACGACAACATTTTACAGCAGATATTACTACAGACTAATATGAAAACTATAATGTGATATATAAGAAAAGCACAAAAGAAAGATTATGAGAGGTAATTAATGGTTTAATGTAAAATTCCATCGTGTGGGCTGCTCGCTAGTTTGCCACATATTCTATATAAAAAAAGGAAGAGTCAAGAAAAGAAGCAGTTTCAAGACTTTGAATCCTTACGTAGACCTGATCAAATTCCTGACCGAAAGCATCCTAGACAAGAAGGCGTACCGCGTGTGTATAGAGTAACAAATGGCATGAAACGTTCGGCGACCAAATGTGTGTTGTCTGTTTATAAATATACTACCAAAATTAATATATATTAATAGTTCATTAATTAGAAATATTTTACGTATACATATGTGATACATACAGATTTACTAGGTTAGGTTAATCTAATGATTTTATTTAATTTATCTCATATTATGTTCAATGTCATTGCTTTAAAGCTACTACGAGTTTAATTTTGGTTAAACTTATTTGAATTTTATAAACATCTTTTTAATATTTTTATAAAGGACAGGTTTAAACTGTGCTTTGGTCGGCGGTATATTAAGGTTATGAACGCATTTATAACTAATAAAAGAATCGGTATAAGATATATGTTATGATTTTCGAGTATTTTCAATTGAACTATAACGAAGAAAGGACTTCTATTTGTTTAAGCGTACAGTTCATTATCAACCCTATCATCAAATACAGCTATCGTATCCTTTTTACACAAAAAAAAAACTAAAAAACTTTATTTTTTTGCATCAAATTGATCAAATTGAAAATACTGCTGTATGGTGGGTATTATATACTTAAAGTTTTAATTTTCTTATTAAAAATTCCATGATTTATTTCAAAATATTTTTTCTACAGATGCCTGTACGGAATACGCACGGAAAAACCGGTTATAGTAAATAATTCTTTTTTTATTATTATTAATAATCGCTAATCATCGGGAAAAATATAAATGATAAATAATATTAAAGTCAAGAAAGTGAAAATTACAAAGAGTAGAGGCCTTGAGTTACCTTCTTAAATATGCATGTGTAGAAAACAATACCTGTTTAAAAACAAACTACCGTCCAAGTAGCTTTTACATGAATGTGCTATGGTTTATCGACTATGGCACTAACTGACATACATTCTCGGAATAACCTGTTATTAACAAGGCATTGTGTATCACTTGACCGTAGTTACCTGCGAAAGGGAGATCGGTGACACAGAGGTCGGCGACAAATACTCCACATCCTAAATTACTCGCCGCACAATGACCTGGTAAGTGATGCGTGAATATTATTTTGACGCCGCAAATTAAAAAATATTTCTCTGCAAATATAAGTAGCATTTAATAGCTGGCCTGTATAAAAAAAATATAATCGTTGTCTACTGAACCTCTTAAATATATATATATATATATATATATATATATATATATATATATATATATATATATATATATATCTTTTATGGAAAATCATTATCTTGCCCATCATCAAAATTAGCAGAGGTAATAGATATATGATTTTTAGTGTGTCACACCTTTTAATTCAAGTAAACGAAAATATTGTTTGTGCCAACTGTTTCTCTTCATATTGTCGATAAGCAATGCATTGTTAACATTCAGGATTCATATGAAATAACGGAAAGACGCTACAGAGAAGCATTGAGCTGCAAATTTTCATTAGTATTCTATGAATAAGTGTCATCGATGGTGTTTATCTATCCCTGCTAAATCTAGATTACAGGCGCCAAAGATTTGGGGCCTATTAATCGATCAATAATCCTCACAACCTGCCAGCTATATCCTATATCCACTATAGATAAATGGAAAGCTTCTAAATCAGGAAAGCATTAAACGGGAGCGTGGTACATGACGACTGTCGTCGGCGGCTAGCATCCGCGCCAGTCCCTAGGAAACGGTTGACTTACAAATTATTATTGTTTAGCGATGGCTTATCAATTAACGTACCGTGAATATATTTCTATGTTATATGCGGAAAGGCAAATACACTGTCTCAAGCATAAAAGCCAGAGAGACTCGATATACACTCAAAATATATATGATGATATTTTGGCATACTTTGAAAGGGAACTGAGGTGAGGCACAAATCGTCATTCTGGTGTCAGCCAGTACTGCGCCTGGAAAACATTCGAGTACTGCAGAAATGCTATAAAAGAAAATTGTACACGGATGATTGTTTGTTCACGGGTATCGGATTTTAGAGCCAAAGTTCTATATCCAAACTAGCAGTGGACAGCACGGTCTGCAAGTCCAATCGTAATGTAATATCTATAGACCAGCAGTCCATTAGGTCTTTATCTATCTCTTATGACTCACAATCACTACCATCGTTTATCTACGCAGGCGGTACGATTGTACCTAACTCAGCTAAATGGGTGAGGCTTGTCTCCAGCTGGGGACTTTGTAGCGATTTCCCTTCTAATTTTCTTTGTAGTTCAATAGAAAACTCACACATAGGTTGTGTTGTCACTAGGCATAATCTTGAGCCATCTGCATCCGTTGAATTTACGTAAGCTTACATTCCTGATCGGAAGTTCAATCTACACTGTGTTTCTTAATATGAGTTTGCACCCGAGAACCTATCATCCCCATCAGTTATTGACTCTACCAAGTAGTCCATAAAGTGATAAAGACAGTCAAGTTTAACAAATATAATTTAATACACAAATTGAATCTCTAGGAGTAATAGGTGTAAAATGTGGGCGTACATGTGTTAATAACGAGACTTACATGTATCAAAATTAGAATAAGACAAATTTACAGTTGTTATCGCGATAAAAGTGTATTATACCATTACCCTACAGTGCGCTCAGTCAATAATGTTTTTAATTTTTTTTTTTTTTTGGGCTGATGGCCGCTGTTAGCCCGAGGGCTTTTCAGTTTCCACGGGTTGAGAGGTGACCGAGCGCTTATGGCGCTCAGTCTAGACCTTTATTAGTGGGTAACCAGCGCAAGGGCTCCCGAGAGGGAGCCTCGGCTTGGACCGTTACGCTGTTTCGCGAGAGCGTCTGACTCGAGGGTGCCCGAGAGGGCCGAACCTCGGCGTTGCTTCTGAAAGAGGATTATCTTAATAAATATCACTATTATTATTAACTACCTGTACCACCACTTCAGAATGCGTGGGAGCTGGAGAAGAAGTGGCGCAAGAAACTCCAGCAACGCTTCTATCTGTATGGACTGGTTTATTTCAAGTGTAGCAAATCACTCGGATAGATTTGTGTATATACATATAGTGTCTCACGTTCCCTATAAAGTTAAAAAATTAAAAAATAAAATTCAAAATGTGAATAACACTTGCTGTCTCTGTCTAAAATCTAATGAACACGTGAGATTTTTTTTGTTTTTTTTTAATCTTTCTAAGAAAGTGCTTGACCACGATCCCGCCTGATGTTAAGCGGAAATGCAGTCCTGTACGGTAAGGCGCACTAGCTCAGTGAATGTCTATTCACTCTACTCTTGAAAACACCCAGTTTGTGAAAGACAGACGTGGGCAAACTATTCCAGTCCTTTGCTGTACGAATAATGAAAGACGAAGCAAAGCGCTACGTTCGGGTTCGAGGGATGTTCACAACAAAAGGATGAAATCCAGCAGTGCGTCGTGAAGTCCGATGGTGTTTCTTATGTTTATTTCAAAATATTTATAATTACAACAAGTATCACTGTATATTAAATAAACGTAGAATGTCAATCCAAAGCATAAAACATCAGCCACTCGTTACTACAATCAATTATTATTAACAATACTCAAAGTGATATCTCTTCGTATACATAAATCCAATTATGTCGGTATTGAGCCTGCTGTGTATACTGTGGCAATAGAATGGCTTGCATTTAATTACAGCAGCTGGTTTCAATTACGCTGTGCACTTCACACGGCGTACCCCTTAAATTTATACCTAATGGTGATGTTTTCTTCTACTTCTACAAAGTAAATAAACAAAACAGATACATATATAAAAAGCAAATAAACAGAACAGATATATGTATAAATACAAATACGAAATAATTTATAATTCTTTAGCATCTTTAGTTTGCTACCACCGTCTGAACCTTCGTCATTAAAAATACATAAATTCTTATGTGACGTTACAAAATAAATAAATTCAGCATCTTGAAAATAATATCGTTGCTATAAAGGAGCGAAATCTATTTATATAAAATAATTCCTTAGATTTACTTTACCGTCTCGTCTATAAGTTATCATTAAAATGTTCAAGAGCCAGTCTTCACCGAAGTAAGACTTTCTTCATTCCTTTTTGTCGGAACAATTATTACAAAAACTCGCTAATAATAATAAACGTCAATATATATATATATATATGTATATATACTGATAAATATTTTATAGTCTTTATATTTGATCATAGCATTGATACGTACGTAATACGTTTAGAACTATTTATAATATAGGTAATAAAATTGTGTCCGTGGTTTTGCGTTGTTTTAAGTCCTTTCAATTATATTGCACTAACTCAACGTCCTTGGCTAGTTTAATATGTTGTAACCTTTTTCTATATATAATGCCTGTCTGTTTCCCAGATTAATAAAATTAAATATCACTCCATAAAAAATTGTTTGCTACTCATTATCTCAATTATATTGATGTCCCATAACATGCTACCAAATGATTCTAAAGTACATTCCCCGCATTGAAGCGGTCCTGAATGCTACATATACAGTACTTAGTTTTTCTCTTTCTCGTGACGTACGACTGCAGCGGAAATGGATGCAGCGTGGTTTGTCCTCATTAATCCCTTGGTGTACCTCTATATTGAAAAGCGTAATTGTGTGACAATGAAGCTAATTATGTTAGTGAGACCTTGTATAACGCAATGAAAGTACAAAATAAATACATTTTTTGTACTCTCTCTGCAGCCGACTTCCACCACAGCGGCCTCTATTAGGAGTTGTTATCAACTTCGCAGGATATATTATCATCATCATATGTACTCAATAATCCGCCTCTTCCGTCCAAAGTGCATGCATTACATTTTAGATACGTGTGATGTACTATATGTGAATGGGGGCCAAAATCTCTCTAAAAGTTTAAGGCAGTCCTTTGAAAATATTTCCTGTAGCTGCAACGTTTAAGAATACTACCCTACTGACTGTACACTTTTAGTGTCTAACATTCATTGTGTACAATGAAGCCGTAACTAGTACAAACACGACATCAAAAATCGAATTCACACTTCGTTTATTCATAGTGAACTAAAATTGCAACCTAATATTGTAGATCAGCTGGAATCGAATCCAGGCCCCATTGCACACCGGGCAGGTTTAACCATTATGCTACGTGGCTGTCCAAAGCGTGCTATGCATCCTATACGGTCTATAGGAAGTACGTTATACTAATAATAATAATAATAAATCATTTATTTCAGATTAAATTACAAAAGATACAATTTAATTATAATAAAATCCATATGCAAATTAGTCATCTCTAAAGTAGATTAAAGTTAAAAATAAAGAAAACACAATATAAAAAAGTCAACAAATTAAAATTAATTAAAATAAAATATGCTTAAAATTGATTCGAAAAAAGGACACATTTGTTGTTTATTTTTAGTGTAAAAGTTATAAATATCACTATTTTAGTGTATATTTTGTCTAATATTCATTATGTTCGCAAAAGTACATTGAGGTATGTTGTATCTATGTAAGAATATCTTTGGAAAATCAGAAAACTGGTTTGTAAAAAGCTCGAACAGCTTGTTTTTGTATGAACGTACTTTATATATTTGCACCGTTGCCCACAACATAGTACAAAAATACATTACGCTGAGTAAATAAGTAAAAAAGACTAACCGACCTGCTTAGTCGGTAAAGTTTCTTATATTACTAACAGTGTAAATATCAAAGCTTAGCTGACTACAAGAAAAAATATGTAGACGCTACGTTATGTTACTTTATTATAACTCTATATATAATTTATATTCCTAATGAGTATATATATATACATTATTATTCTTAGAAATATAATAGATCTTACCGTGGAGCAGGCAAATACTTTTAGCACTGTGCTATGTGGTCTTTATTTTTACGACACTCACCAGAACAAATTTTTTGGTTATTTAATTTTATAACTTTGTTACTTAGTAATGCTCAATGTGGTAAGATACGTTATTTAATTTATTTACTCATTAAATGTATTACCAACGCAAGATTCAGCATTTATATTTTATACTACACAAGAATAAGGTATTCTATGTAACTGTTCCTACAATTATAGATAACCACACCATGCTTAATAATGTGTTAATGAATATAAACTTAAAAACAGGAATTTAAAAAATAATTAACAAGATTTAAAAAAAAAATATGAAATTGTTAACATTAATAAAAATTACGTTTAAAAAATAGTTAACTTGCTATGGAATAAACAATATTAGATACGAAATAAAATAAAACTATTATCGATTATCAAACAAAATAAACACATATATTCAATAACGTTTCATTGGTATAATTTAAATAATAATAAAAAAAAGTTTTTTTAAAAGTTGAATACAATTACTAGGAGAATTTAGGTTCATGTCCTTTCTTTTTATAAATTTACAAAATAATGTAATTTAAAGGAGTATCGGGATTAGCATGTCACACGTACATGTATATGTATTTATAAGCGGTGACCCAGTATTTCAAACAGTTAAACAACTAAAACAAAACTATATAACATTTACTTTATAATGCTTATTTTAATCACCAACATATATTCTTCAAACGTCACCAACCTAACTTATAGCCGGACAATACAATACATGAGAATGCCATTCATGATATCCTTTAAAGTTATGCATACTGAATACCTTCTATATTAAGACACTATGCATATGAAAGATTCCCTGGCATTGTTTAAATAACATACTGAGTGCTCGCTTTGGTAAAACTCAAATATGTATGTACGTTGTTATATTGTTTGTAAACCATAAACTATATATACATATATAATATATTTAATATTATCTAACTAGTTTTTACCTGCGGCTTTGCCTGTGTGGAGAAATATGGTATATACAACTCACAAGACAAGTTCGTTGTTTTTTTTTAATAACGTATCTCAGGAAATCAAATTGCTTTATGGTTAAAGTTAGATATATTTTTATTTGATGTATGTGTTGCTTTTGACCCTAAAAGCCTCTGCAGCTGCGCCGGTACAGAATCGCGAGCAGGAGGCCCGCGAATAAGGAGTACGACGTCGCTGCTGGCACGCCTGCACCTCCGCTTCACTCCGACCCATGTGGTCGAGGAATGAAAATAACGACAGAGAGGGGCGAGTAACGATCCGAGAGTCCCTATTAAGGAACTCAGATCGTTATCGGAATGGAGGAAGTTAACCATAGTTGATATTGTAGTAACACCTGGCCATAGTAACTTGCATGTTGCAATAGTAAGACAAAAAATGAATATATATATATATATTTATATACATATAATATGAAGATAAACAATTGAATATATATTAAGCTGGAGCTGGAGAGAAAAACTATATGATTTGTCCGTGTGGGAGACACTGTTAATATCGATTTATATATATATATTTATTAGTGCAAATCATGTATAGAAATGTTCGTCAGCTTTTAACCAAAACATTTACTTCCATAGTTAGTCTATTTGCAAATCCGGAGATACACCTGCGTAAATTTAATATGTCAATGCAATCCGACCAAAGTCACTTCAGGTACGAGAGAGCACAATCCAATTATTCTATGCGAATAGATAGACATATCTGTAATTTGTTCGGATAGATTGACATCTTGTTAATTGGCTTAATAGGAGACATCCAAATATCAGCTTCACGTTAGATCCTGGACGACCTGTCCGGCGCAGTAATTGATTCCTGAATATTTTGTTCGAAATGGAATCGAAATGGATGTATTTAAGGGCATGAAAACTTGTATAACGTTCCATATTTTGTTATATGCCGAAAGGTGAAAATAGTGTCGAAAAAGCCTCATTACTAATAAGTTAGTACCATGAGTACAGAGTAAACTCTAATTATACTTTTAATTTTTTATAATTTTAATTTATGCCTTTTATTTGACTATGGCTGACACTATTATTTGACTTTTAGTTATTATTATAAAAGATTATGATGTGTGTTATTTTCCTAAAGTTTACCTTACTTATCTTTATGTAAGGAGCTCTGAAGAATATTGTAAATTTTTTTGCAATATACTTCAAAATAATACATAGGTTTTTTTTTATTCATTTCTGGGCGTTTTCCTTTCCGCTTTCAAAAAGCTGGTATTAGAGCATAGTCCATAACGCGACTTCTATGTGGAATTTACATATTCAGTTTTTTTTTACTTTTATATCTATATATTAATAAGGGTAGTTTTTACTGAATGGTAGTTTTATTTCAGTACACTACAAAATATTTTTTCCAAAACGAGCAGGTTTCCTAAAGTTTCACAGTTCAAGTTAAATGGATAGCGCGCTAAATTTCAGTTTATTGCGATGTAAAATTAGTGAATTCATTTAGCCTAGTTTTCATGGAATGCTACATCAGAGTTTTTATCAACAACTATGAAGGCAAATATAATAAATAACAAAAATATTGAATTATTTTATTTTTCGGAAACTTGGGGTTAATTAGTACGTTTTCTATGAAACTACAAGGTTTTGGCTTGGACTCCTCACATGTTAGCAAGTGATCCCTATACACTCTCTCAAGATAGAGAGTGTATCGTTGACCAGAGAATTGTGGACGATAAACCCGTAACCTTCCTATAGGATAGATGGTTCCGGTTGTAGTAGGATTACCATGTCCTTCCCCTGTCTGCGGACTTCGGACAATCCTATAATATCCCTGCGTACCTTGATCACCTCTTCTTCCAACTCCGTGATCTTCTCAATGGTCCTCAAAGTCCCTGCATTGTAGGTTACCAAGTCCAGTTGCCGTGGCAGCCACGTCTCAGCCGAAGATTCTTAGTACCCCCTGCATTGGTGTTACCGTGACTGCTACCAAATTCAAGACTAACAGGACCATCGGGAACTGAGCGCCGTATATTAATCCCTGTAGTTATAAGGGGGTTTATTTGGCATATTTACCACGCTTGGGGAGCGAGTTGGCAACACCTCCGACGCTGCCGCCCATTATCGGTCTGATGCAAATAGCACCTTGAAAATTGAGATGGATATTGCAGCCTATCGGTTTTGTGGTGGTGTTTGTGACAAATTATGTAATCGCCTCTTACGACACCCACAGGAAGAGGGGTGTGGCTTATTCTTCCGCCGATACTACATGGCTCACACATACGTGCAATACGGCACACATCGTGAACGTAAAACGTTGCAAAATTTTTAAAATTTCTAGAAGTCATTTACTAAATCTAATAAAGGAACTTCTTAAAATTTATCCGGTATGCATGAGTTAAGTCTTATAATGAGAGAAGTTACGGGAAAAATATATGTAAGGTATACGTAGGTATTACCAAATATAAAAAGCACAGACGTTAGTGCTAGGACACATAGTTCATTAAAATATAGAGAGTTTTTTACCTAATTGCGACAATCTCTGCTGTATTTGGTTACTTCGTCGTTCCCTCACGCTAACATCCCTTTTATGAAGTGGTTTCAAACATACGGTTAAATGAGTATACATACCAAAAATACATTTATTTTAATATTCGCGTCTGTTTGTCGGCTTTTGCATGCAAACTTGTTGAACGGCATTCCGGCAGAGTATTATTACGTCATGTATAACGGCTATGGAGTTTAAGTTGATAATGGCTTGGCATAAATCAAACGTTCAGAATAATCCCAACAGTTAAATGCTTCAATCGGAAATTGAATGCAGGCAGACTTCCTCGCAATGGAAAGAGGTGATTGTATTTGTTGCAAAATTGATATTTGATTTAGACAAACAAAACTATTTTTGTAGATAGAAAGTTATGTTTGTTTAACGGATTTGAAGCGGAATCGTGTTTTTCTTTCAAATTTTAATCAATTATTCTGAAACAAACAATAAAAAAAACTTTTTTTATAGTCTAGGTGGCAAACGAGCATGCAGCTCACCCGATGGTAAGTGATTACTGCCGCTAATGAGCGTCCGCAATGCGCTGCCGGACTTTAAGCAAGGTTTAGGCTCTTTTCTTGATGGTCCCAAAGTCGTATCGGTTCGAAAATACCGCTGGCGACAGCTTATTTCACATAGTCAACTACGTGGCAGTAAATTTCGCGTAAAGTGCACAATGGTGGTCTGCCAAACATCGAGTTCGGTTCATTCGACTTAGTTCACGGGATGACATGATTCCTGTTGCTCATGATAAAGCCCACATTCCTCGTCAAGGAATCACATTATAATCTTATATGAGTTGTCACTTCCGACTAGTAAAACGTATTGCTTAGACACCAGTTATTAGTTATCTCGTTTCTTTCTCTTTTCAAAAGCCTTGGACATGGAGGTCGAAGCAACAAGGCCTGACTAGGGCATCACCCTCGTCTCCGTCCCGCTCCTCAACAGGTCACCGTTCTTAACACGGCGACCTTTTCAAGGCCATGATCGGTTTTTTCTACAGCCACTCATTGTCTATAGGGACCGAGCGCAAAATCAAACCTTCTCCGCCGATCATTTTGCAGGACAGACCTATCAAAATGGCTGACCAATAATAAAATCAATTGCCCCAAAGCGTCACAGGGCATCGGAATCAAACGCATGAAAGCTGACGATTTCCGCGCCGTAACCAATCACATGAATGAGAACTTAGGGTAATATGCGGACTACCATCAGAGACCGACTGCATGAGATCCACGAGGCCATTAAGGCCCATAATCTCCCCATTCAAGAAGTGCGACGGGTGATCAAACCGTGCACCAAGCAACCGAATAACTTAATTCTGGCCACCCCGGACCTGTCACCAGAGAGCTAGCCACTCACATCTTCAAAACCGTCTGCGGCCTCACCGGCATAGCGGTTGAGGTCACATACAGGCGCGGAATAATAGACCAATGTCACCGCAGCCAGAAACTATTTCGCCAGGCACAGGTTCGTAAAATGTATCAAGGACCACGGCACCTCAGAATGCTCCCAGCCTATGTGACCGAGTCGCGAAATGATCCTTGCGCAAGGGAAACCCTGTGTGCTATCACGGGCGTCCTAATACAACACAGGTATCGAGTGCACAAGGGCCAAAACACCCGTATAAAAGCGCAAAGGGGCTGCTCATCCAGCCCCAGTATCAGTGATAAGGCCGCGCTCACTCCTAGGCCATCCCTTATTCCCGCTGCAGCTCCAGCGCCAACATCCACAATCGCTGCTCCTTCGCAAGCCCCTAAGGCCCCTACGAAGTCAGCTTAAGCAACGCCACCTTCAATGGTGCGCGAAACAGTGGTGCCTCGCGCCCCTTCCCGTGTCTTCTGACAAACCAGTGTAGGTGGCACCAATACAATCTCAGGGTATGCAAAATCCTATAACATACACGCTGAACTTTATAAGTTCGCTCAACTTCTATGCTATGGTGAACATCACGAATATGGGGAGCAAGTAAAGTCGCACTTTTGAAATGCTTCAGGGTACATGAGCACCATCCGCGTGGGCCCTTCAAAACAGCCCGAGGTCCCAAATGGCTAACACACCCGCACTGTCTCGTATTTTAACGCGGACGGACTCAGGTCTCAAAAGGACGAAGTAGCGATCCAATTAAGTAAATACTAAATCTATAATCTACTTTATGCTAGTGCAAGAAACCTTCTTGGAGCCTAGTCACCTCGATCCAAAGATTGACAAATACAATACTAAGCGACAGATCGACTGCCTAAAAAGGTGGCACCTTTCTACTACAAAAGGTGCCTGTACTGCGTATCGCTCGAGGTTTCTCAATGAATGAACATCGAAGCTACTGCATCTAGGGTGGCTATGACCGGTCACAGCCCTAAAGTTCTCGTCTCAGCTTGCCTATAATTGGACGTCATGTCCCTACTCAACCTCGTTCCCTCGGTTCCCATGTTTGCCTTTAAGCTGCTCTGGCATTCGATCTGGGGAAATAAAAACGGCATGTCGCTGCACCAGCTCATGGGTTCATATAACTTCGATGTTATCGGTCCCGTTTCCGCGACAAGATATCCGCTGCACGCACATCATAATGTAGAAAACTTAGACATAACACTATTCAAAAATAAAACACTAGCTCGGTGTGGTCGAAATCAGACCACAGACCGGTGTTACTCAAGCTGGACCAGTTGGCAGGCGAGGTCCTTCAAACCAAAACCATCGTGGACTGGCGTAATCTAGAGGTCAAAGTTGGAGCTACAAACACCCAGCACCTACATAAAATTCCTAACGAGATCGACTCACCTGACAAGGCGTTTCAGGCGATCGACTCTCTGACAGCTCACTTTACTTCAGCCGTCGAAGACTCGAAAAGGATGGTTTCCACCCCGACTGATCGTTTCGGGGTCCTTCTCGCTAGTTCCCATCGACTGATAAGGATTAAGAACCGCGTAATTGGACGCTAATTAAAGAAAGATGCGGAAGTGAAAGGAATTTACTACCAGAACTACAAAAACCACGAAACCACCCCATAAGCTATCGTCCAATCAGTCTCCTTAACTGCACGGAAAATACGAGAGGATTATCGTCGTAAGCGTCTCAAAGACCACATCCTAGCCAGTATGATCTATTGGAAGTAATCTTCCGACGAACAATTCGGATTTAAGAATACGCATTCTTGCGTTCAACAGGCATTCTGCTTAGCGGATGTTCTTGCATTTCTCACCCTACGTAAACCTATAGGTACTGGTGCACTATTCTTCGATGTCGGTATTCAACGAAATTTGCAAAAACGGTATAATACTTGCTCATCTCTGCAAATACCAAACAGCCCTAAGACATAAATTCCACGACTTGCATGAGGCCATTAATGGCCTATTCCAGTAGTCTCTTCGCAGCTTCTGACAGAATTGAATCCCTTTGGAGCATCTAGAAGGGATTTATCCGAATAGCTATTTATAGCGTTTAGGAGTGGTAGCAGGGTGATATCGAACTACACAGTAACTGACATCTACTGACTATTCCGGAATACTTGCAAAGCCTCTCACAGCGCTTCTTAGAGACAGTGCTCTCACATTCTAACCGCTAGTAGTAAACGCAGCCAACTGTGAACCTATCCAATCCGTCGAATAGGAGACCGCGACACGTCCTTCCCCACCCCAACTTTACGGGGGAGTCAAGCACCAGTCCGATCACAAAGGACACTTGATCGACACAAAACATAGACACATGACGTTGACAACACCGCGTACGAGTGTATCTTACCTACATTTCAGGGCGATTCCCACCGCCCCTACTTTCCAATAACAGGTGACTACCGTCAGAGGTTAGTTGCCCGACCCAAACAGGCGTCACCATCCATTCTCTACTCTGAAGAAGAATACTCGGAAAGTTAAATCTTCGGTGACAATGACAGTTGCGCGAACAGAACACACTCTAACAGCGGGTACTAGTAACTAAGTAACCCATAATACCCTGCTTGCGGATCCCGAATCCACGTGCCCTGAAACCAATGAAACTATATGCTATATATAGCTATGCGGCTCAGCACTAGCATCATACGAAACTTGACTCGTTCTATATCGTATGAAATAAAAGTAAAGCTTTTATTTCATACGATATAGAAACAAAAAAATAGAGAGGTATAAACAATTATGAAAAAATATATTTTTGAATTATTTTATAGAAATGCTTAACTTAACTTCGTCACAAATTGGGGTTAGGAGAATGAAAAATCTACGAGCAGGTTGTAATGGGTTGGGCTAATTTCTGACTTATCTTTTAAATACGTCAAGTTTAAAATATCTATAGTTAGTAATAAGTATTACATCATGCTTTTATATTTGTATTACCTATTATGTATTAGTGCTTTATGTTATTTTAAACTTAATAATTCGTAATAGTATTATTGCAAAAATTAAATAACAGGTGAAATCTAGATTAAAATGATAATTTCTATAAAATACGTGAGGTAGGGCTTACATTTCTATATAAGAAGGATGAATCTTAAATAATAAAACATTAACTTCGCAATCGAAGACAGAAATGCGATGCAACATAATTAATTAAATTGAACACGTCGAAGACCTTTAATATATTAATAAGAATTAAGACAGTTAAAGTAAAAAACTATGATATGCCCGTGGCATTAAATTTAAACATTTGTGATATAATATTTCTTGGCTTCACGTATTAACTTTCTTAGATAATAATTTTAGACCAAACATAGTCAATTTTAGCTTGGACGGCCAAGGGCCATATCCTAATATTTATTAGCATATTTTCTATAGCTATTGTGAGAATGGTCTTTAAATCTAAATTACCTCTCTTTATCCATTGTAAAAAAAATGTATTAATATCTTTTAAAATTAAAACATTTTCTCTGTTAAGATCGTAATTTCTATCGACCAGTTGAAATAGCTGCACTAATAAAATCGCCGATCTTTTTAGGTGGATCGGTACAATGTCAAATGTGTCATTTTGTTTCATTATTATTTCATCTATAAAGTCCAAAAAATCCCTTTTGTTAGTAGAATCCGCGCGCACAAAATTTCTAGCCTTGCGTCGAAAATTTATATTACTTTTGAGTTTTGGAATATTCGAATCAAGATATTCTGAAACGGTTCTAAAAAATTCTTTCAAGCTGTAAGCCTTCGAACTCATTAATTGTTTTAACCAATCTGTTAGGTAATCTGTATAGTATATTTTATCATAGCACAGTGACAATATGTCACAAATGTTTTTTTCGATTGTGTATAAAGCAATTTTAGATTGTTGTCTTAATATTTTATCTTTCAGGGACTGCTGTTGCCATTCCGTTAATTGTAAGAGTTTCCCCCCTACGTTTTCTAGAATAATACCAATGACATTATGTAGGACAAAATTTGAAAGCTCCAATATGCTCAGCATGAATTGTGCGGTTTCCTCATTATTTGTCGTATTTATCACACTTTTCAATTTGTATAGGACAATAAACTGATATTCTATATGGCTGAAACGAAATTCTTTATTTATTAAGACTACTTCTGGTCTTCCCAATTTATAATCTTTTACAATATTACGTTTCGTATTATTTAACTGTTTTAAGTTCAATTGAAATAAAATACCTAAATATGCTTCCAAAGAAATATCTTTTACCATATTATTAAGCGGATAGGCATTTCTCTTTTTAGAGCGGACTGAGTGCGTAATCTCGTTTTTAGTTTCTCCACTTCTGACATCATAACAAATGGCTACTGAAATTTCACAAAAAATATATTAAATGTATTGACATATACGTGAAAATGTACGTAAGTTAATTAACCGATTACCGAATAGTCGACGTTATCACGTTGACTATTCTATTCCTCAGGAGTGAAAATGAATCTGCATTTTGATTTCTTTTTCCGGGATCGGTGTCTTAATTTCTCACTCAATTTACATAAAAATACGTGGTTATCAATTTATATAATTTGAGAAGTAATACTTACAAAATAAAACAACGCACCGTACCCGCATTGTAGTCCCATTCTATAGTCGACGAAATAGTTATATATATATAAATAATAGTTATAGTGAACGAAATTGTTTATTATAGGCGAGTCGTAAAATTTCGCAACCGTCTACAGTAACATAGAAATAATGGAGGTTATATTTTATAGTCATTAATTATTTATCGTTTTTCATTTCTCTTTTTCGATGCAATACAATTATGGCCGATGTATATATGTATACTAAAATATAAATGTGCGCAATTTTTTTTTATCAAAAGAACATGAACGTGAAGACCACGGTCCGGAGATTCGTCCTTCCATAGTTATTAGTTGTCACTACCTCTTGTTACTAAATTCCATAAAGACTAAATGTTTAATAAATGGGAATATATAAATTGTATTTGATCTGAATGAACTATCGGCTTTGCAACATTATATCAGCTATAAAGTGAAGAAACGTCGCAGCAGCAGGTTATTCTGCATTTTCCACCGTAAGATCCGTTATCTTGGTTTACTTCTGATATTTTTCAGTGATTAGCAATTTTTTCCTCACGAGTCTTTATAAAAATGAGTAATGTATATAACTTAGTACAGGCAGTTTTGGTTAGGCAGGCATATAATTACTATAATTTACGAGAAGCCGTGCATAGGTGAGACGCATGTCTAATAAAAACAAATCTTCTCAAAGGACAATGAAGACTTGATTGTAGAGTATAACGTGGCATTTTCTTTGGAATTATACGTAGCTTTAATAACTTTCTTGGAGTCATTAGGAGTAATGGTAGTTATACTTAAAGCTTCATATATTCGTCAAAATTAGCGTGTTGAAAAGACGATTCCGCAGTATTATTACTGATTCGATTTCAGTCATATAAGACAAGACAAGTCAATATCATGATGCATGCGAATTGAATTCTCACTACAAAAGATTGGTCTATAATTTTTTAGTATAAATCTTACTTATTTCGCGCCTAATAAATGCAGAAGCACAGGGATATATAGTATTTTTACCACCTACCTATGTACAGCATAGTAAGTTGCGTGGCGACTTGATAAATAATACGAATTTGTTTAAGTTGAAATGATTAAAAATAAATACATAAAAAATATGACGTGGTGATGGTGGTTGGATTAGGTGTAGCTGATTTACAATATAACAGTGATGGATGTGCATATTAACTGGTCTGAACCTATAAAGTTCCGTATTTCCGATTTTTACAATCACGCTAACATTTGTGCCCCATAGCAGTGTTACTCCGTTAGTGTAGATAACACAAGATTAATCTGCATAAATAAAATTTTAATGATGTTCATTTGTAAGCACATCTCTTGAGTACAGTTGGTTTGGTTACTTTTTTAAATGTTCGTAATAGGCCGAACTAGGTGTGTATGGAATGAAAAATTGAAGAAGTCCTCCGGACAATTGGCAAATTGAGATTTTTTTTTTTCTATGGATTATTTTATGACCATAGTAGACCACTATACGTACAATGGTTAGTTTGGACAAACTAACAAAACGATCACAAATAAATGTATTGAAATTTGGACTGGACAACGTCTGTAGGATCAGCTAACTATAAATAATTTATTGTTATAAATTATTGTAAATTAAGAATATATAATTTATGATTTTCGCCCAGGAAAGATAGGAAAAACGGTCCCGTTAACAACAGTATATCCATTAGTGAATGTGCAATTAAATTAATGGTGACTTTAGAAGTATCTACATGAAATCAATATTTTCAGCCGTTTCTTGAAACAAATTCATACAATATGTGACAAACGTGCATTTTAAATTGAATCTATTATATATATATTTTTTCTATCAATTTTACCATACCTAACTAGTAACTTTCCGAACTTATAGACTGGAGAAGAGTCAAGGTATTGTTTAATTCGAAAGGAAGGATCACAAGTTTATACCATTAATATGTAGGTATAACAAAGGTGATTCGCTAAAAAGGGATGAATGTGAAATAACACGCCACGTCTAGAGTTACGACCTATTCGTATAGATAAAGCATAATCCGTTACGCAGCTCCACTGCAGAATGGTGGACTTCAGATGATTTTGAAATATTTTTTTGTTTCTTTCTCATACATTCAGGTTTTCCTTCACTACTGAGTACGCTTCGACTATTCGTCATCTTCAACATTTTAAAGAAACAGCTGAAAATATTGATTTTATGCAAGTACTTGTAAAGTCGTCCTTAATTTAATTTCACTTTCACTAATGGATCTGGAGTCGAATAAATTAAAAACTAGAAGTTCATTATTGTTAAAAAGGACCGTTTTTCCTATTCTGCCTAAGGAAACATCATATATTTGTGCGTTGTAGGTATTCTGTAGGTAATAGACTGACTGACAACCTTTAACTATAAATCAATCAATTCATCTCGTGACGTTCTAAATAGTAGATGTATTTATATATAGATCTTTAATTCTTCAACACACCGTAAGTGAATATCGGTATCTACAAGGTAAGATACATCACTAACTACGGGTTATTATTGCTAATTCCTAAAAAAAAAAGGAATAAACAGTGAAGTGAAGTTTTTACTTGTTTGTTACCTAAAGTCATAAACAACTCTATGATTTTGATAAAATTTTTGGACGAACTGTTTTCTTAAATAAATTTAGCTATGAGCAAGTTGGGTACTATTTTATAGTCTAGCTAGAAAGACAGACATGAGATATCGACCCAGAAAGGACCAACCCCTCGCGTAAAACCAGTATAAAATATCACTTTTTTTTTCGCCGGCGTGTGGAAACTCAATTATTGGTAGCTACGTATTACATCTCAGTCATCAGGGTGAATACACATGTGTGTGTTAAATCTTTTCTGAGAATAGGTGTAGGTTTTTTTTATAGAATATATATCTATGCGCTCGTTCGTCAACCCGTTTCAAAAAATATATATAATTACATTGCAAATACAGTTACACTAAAAATACATTGCATACACATTTGCGGTATTTCACGAAGTCCACCTAATATTATGCGGTCAACGGTACCACTGTAATCGATATTAAAAATTAAAAATGTATATTTCATTCCATGCCAGTCTAATAACAAAATTAGGTTGAGATCTGCTAGCAATCAAGAATATGCTTGTGTAAGAAAATGTCGCTCTTCCAAAACAGTTAAGTTAGTGAAATAAAAACAAATTATACAAAAATAACAAAAAAAATAAGTTAATTAGGTTAGTAGACTTGATGACAAGAGATCTTTTATATAATTAAAGAAAGAAAATAGAATGTATATATTTATTAAAATTAGATGTATATGTTGTTAATCTTCTATGTTAGTTAGGTCTAGGATGTATGATGTTTGCATAAATGCAAACACTATGATTAGTGGGAGAAATGCGTATCGGATAATCGAGTTTTTTTTTTCTCTCCGACTAGGAGCGCAGCGGTCGTAAGTGTAGTACTGTGTCAGCAATACAATTTCAATGTGCGCTTCTTCGTTGACTCCCTATACAAATTGATGTTATTGTTTATAATCATTAACTAGGATTAGAGTTTTATTGTAGGTCTGTTTGTGTATACTGTTCGAATGTGATAATAGGTTATTTATATTAAACCTAGCTGACCTTTAACAGTGCTTCGGTGTTATCATACTCGAGTGTTTTTAACCATTCTGAAAACGTTCTTTTGGATGTGTAGTAGTTAATAGGGTAAATATTAATTATTTTATTTATTTTATTATATATATTTTATTATATTATAAAGTGGAGCAACATTGTCTCGGCGTCGTCTTTTTAAGATGCTTGAATCGTATCGAAGGTTTTTATGGGCTCTTAAAATTATATGTAATATATACCGTTTTCTTACATTTAATACTTAACTAATGGAATATAATAAGTTTGTTGGGATTGTAAATGTTTATAATGTATAACGTAATAAAAAACATTGAGATCATTCTACTTCGATAAATCGTGTTTTATAAGCTCCTCCCAAAGCAGAAATACAATACATTATAATAGGCTGAGCTAATGCAATATATATTTTTACAACATGGTCGGTCGGGGCGACATTTCGAAAGGTTTTAAAAATATAAGTAAGTTTTTTATTTCAGTTAGCTACATAGTCAATATGAGATATGAGATGACATACAGATCAGATTTGGAAATAATTATGGATAAAATCATTTTTCATTAATTAGTAATTTTTCATACATCAAATTTTTCACATGTATAGATTGGAAGCTTAAACGTATATATAACCATGCAATTTACGTATAACTTACACATATGTAATATCACGTTTCGCTTCCTCTATGTGGCGAAAGCTTTCTACAAGGTCTGGCGCAACGAGCTCATATACAAACTATATGAGCTCGGTGTGCCAGATTGATTCATACTAATCATACAACTTTCTCCGAAATTGAACCTTTCAATACCGCGTCGAGGGAATACGTTCCGAGGTTCACCCCATCCCAAATACCACAAGGTTCCGTCCTAGGTCCCATTCTCTACACACTACACCAACAGCATATCACGCACTCGAGGTATGTTGTTGGTGTATCCCTTTTGATGATACCGGCTAACTACGTGTCTGGATTCAAACCAGCGCCATATGTAAATGATTTCGGATATGGAGGATCGAGGTTAACCCCACCAAAAGTGCAGCCATATATTTCTCTCGGCTTACCAAAAAGCCACATATCTCAGCCATAGAGCTATTTGATCGTCCAATCCATCAACAATCGGAAAAAATAGTCAAATACTTAGGCGTCATACTTGACAAAAGATTCACCTTCGTTCCGCATATCAACCGCGTTCTGAATCGAGCAGCGTTTACCCTAGGTCGTTTACCCACCCGTTGCTTAATAAAAATAGCAAAAAGTCCCTACGTAATAAAATTACACTATATACCATAATGACATACGCAATCGCCCCGTCTTTGAGCATGCAAAATCGCTTCAAGCGAAAGGCCACCGGTGCACCGTGGTTCTTGCGTAATGAAAATCTTCATATAGATCTTGAGCTCCCGACCATAGCTTAGTACCTGAAGCAGGCTTACCGCCGATATTTTGACTCTGCCGTCACTTACAATCTCATCTCGAATATCCCCCGCGTCTGTAGGAGACCGAGGCACACTTCATACCGCAAACAACAGAATTCCACTTCTTCTCCAGCGCCTACGCAATCCGAAGAGCTGATACAGTTAGTCAATAATAATAGACATAATATAAATAATCCATAGTCGGGAGCAACTGATCGAGCCGAGGTTCGGCCCTCGTTGTGGTTACCCACTAATAGAGGTCACGACTGAATGCCATAAGCGCTCGGTCACCTTTCAACCCGTTGGATCTGTAAAAGACCTCGGGCTAGCAGCGGCCTTCATGCCGAAAAAAAAATCTATATGAGTATAGTGTTTCCAAGTGCACCTTCCAGTGTTTGGGCTTCTTTTATGATAATAGCTAAATGGTAGTAAAAAAAGTTTGAACTTGAGCAGTCTTTAAAATTAGTACGGAAGGTGTGTGGAGTAGTTTAGGGATCCAATCGATGATAAGATATTCTTTTTCTGCTATTGTCAAAATAATGGCATTTATTTAGTTCCCAATAGTAATCAGTGGTATGAAAATGCACAGTTGATAAATGAAGCCGCAAACAAAAACCGATTCTAACCATATACCTATGTAGGTCGATTCCTCAAAAAATGTTGCTTGTTCCTTTTTGTTTTTTCTGTTAGACATCAATATAGAGAATGTATCTGTAGCCGGCCGTACTAAACGCACGCACCATAGTAAACTATAACAATAATAAAGTTAGGTGGCCTTTTTATATTGTCACAGGGACAAATGAAATTGCACTTAAAATGAACTCCAATAAAACCACAAGCTAAAAGCTTTTAAAGTTATGGCATAAAATACGGTCTTACTAAACCATAAAGCACCATGTTGGATATTTTATTAATTTTCACTAAAATTTCAATTAAAACTTATGAACCACAAAGTGCACACAAAGGCCGCTTATTAGTTGAACTATTATTATTTTCTTCCAAAATGTTAATTTTGGTAGTGTAAGTAAAATGAGTAATTCAAACATATTAGTTTTTAGAATTTTGTGATAATTATATTAAATTATTAATTTATACCTGATAATTAATCATTAAAATAATTGAATATAAGATTTCAGGATCTTTTGTCTACGATTAATTTCATATGTCTAGTCTGTTGTGATAGATGAGATTTTAGTTAAAATATACCTATTTAAAAACAGTCTCTACCTTCTTATAAAAAAACACCTTTTATTTTTAGAAGTCCAAGCTATAAGTTATAAATTTTGGAATCAAATAACACCATTAGTGTGACATAATTTCAATTTAACATTGAAAACATAATTTAATATTGAAAAATAAAAAAATATAAATAACTTAGTAAAAAAATAACATAAACATGTAAAGAGAATCAAAATTAATCATAGCATAAGCGAACAAAGCACATGAAACATTTTAATAATGAAATCTTCAAGCTCAACAATTTTCATATAGACGAAGCGGGAACGGAGCCGAGATATAACCGCAATTGTCTGTGTTTCCAATCGATTCGCACTTCCCACATCTTTAGCGGAAACCACTCCGTCAACCAAGATAGAGAGAGACTGCGAAGGTTAATTTTCTATTACCCTTCTTCTTAGTCACCTACGAAATATTATCATTTGCGATCAACCAGTGCGAGCTAGTAAGCATTTCTGATCTGGTTTTAATCTTCTACGAGGTAGATTTTTTTGTTTGCTTTAGTGATATTCCGGATGCTGTCGTGAGTTTATTGGCTAGTCGGTCGGTCACTCCCTCTCTTAAGCATGCAGTACACGATGATATTTTGTAGATCGTTGTAAATACGATGCCTAAAACGAAGAGGACTTTATGATGTCTTGTTCAAGTCTGTAAGACGGGTACGAATATAGCCTGTCGTAGAATATATTAATTTGTGCGACTCGTACTTCATGAAATATTATCAATCAGGCTCGCCATTATGGTGTTTAAACTTCAGCTAGATGTAGGTTCGCAATAGTTTTTATTATGTTATCCCTTTCACTTATTTACCTTGCTGTATGCATCTGGGTCGATTTATTTTAAAGCGTGTGGCATGGTAAAGATTTTGGCTTCATGCTGGAATGTACATTTTACACTATTAATCAATCAATTCTTGAAAAAGGAATACGTGGGTGTTGAAGATGCAAAAAAAACCTTTATCTATCTAACCTCCATATTTATACGCTTTCTGAGAGAACATTTTTAACGAATTAAAGAGTGAGCGGTTCTGGTTTTAACTTTACTTTTTACATTTGCGGTTTTAAAGCACCCTTTTGTCACGACGCGGTTTTTCCGATCGGTTTGATTCACTGGCACTGCGAAGAGATGTTTTATCCCTATTAATATTTTACCGAATTTACTGTCTACATAGTGTTCTGAAGAGTTGTTCGGATTACTTCCATCCGCTGAGTTTAAACATCGTACATGAACACAGAATTCACAACTGTTTTATGAAATTAGCTATTGCGAGCGGTATTTTCTAACTGATACACCTTGGGGACCTTCAAGAAAAAAACCTACACCTCTCTTAAAGGCCAGCAACGCATCCGCGACTCCTTTGATGTAGTGGATGTTCAAGGCAGCGGTGAATACTCATCAGATGAGCTGCTTGTTCGTTTGAAACCTATACAGTAAAACATGCAGCCCGTCGATTTCTCACCAGATGAGCTGCTTGTTTGTTTGACATCTATACAATAAAACATGCAGCCCGTCGATTACTCATCAGATGTGCTGCTTGTTCGTTTGACATCTATACAATAAAACATGCAGCCCGTCGATTTCTCACCAGATGAGCTACTTGTTCGTTTGACACCTATACAATAAAACATGCAGCCCGTCGATTTCTCACCAGATGAGCTACTTGTTCGTTTGACACCTATACAATAGGACATGCAGCCCGTCGATATCTCAAAATATTTTTTGTATAATATTATATCAAACGAGGACATAGTTCACCTGCCCATCACTTCTACATTTATTTTCAACAATGATTCAAGATGATGACGCCTGAAGGCTGACATGGGGTATTCGATCTCAGTCATCAGGAGTGACTACGTATTATCTTATCTGTAATATGGACTCCCTATACTCACTAAATGATTATACAGCTTCGTTATGATACTGATGATGTTGCAACTATAACTTCACACATTTTTTTCATCTAGGTAATACATTACTGTAGGCTATAACATTTTACATTTAAAACAATTTTTCTAAAATCATATAATATATATCTATAACCAGAGCATCAGTTGGTGTTTTACTCGTACATAGATTCTGAGGGCGTACACGCTAGACATGTACATTAAATGAGGTTACATATTTTAAGATACAATCAAATTAACTTAAAGTCATAATGCGTAAAGGCACTACTACTATCATCATCATAAGCTTGTACATAACACTTAAAAATTAATCTTGTTAGTAGGAGTCTTTATTAAATTCAAGATAATACCTTCCCATCGCTTAGTACGGTATTATTTTCCAATTAATATCTGGAAGCACAGTTAATAATAATAGCGATATAGTTAGATTCAATTAATATTCTACCCTATTTTTATTTATCTATAATAAAGATAGGTCGATTAATATTTAACTAAATAGAAACGAATAGAACCCGTTTTAGTAAAATAATATTTAGGGTACTGTTTAAGTTTTGAATAACCACACGAATGTTAATACTGCAATATCTTTATACTAGCCAGAAGATACCAAATTGCAATAACTACTCCTAATTAGCAGTGTAGATAGATCAGCGTCACGCTAGATAACGATCAAGAAATCGATGAACGCAGATTTCGTGATCGTGCCATATAATGGTATGCTAAGATAACAATGAGAAAACAAAATTATATACTCAGAATATAAATATATCACTCATTCGTGTTCAATGTAAAGGATGGGCCCAGAAGGCTTTTGAGTATCGAGAAATATTTTATCCATTCTGTACTGACCTAGTAGTAAACTTTTTTAGAGCGTAACAATAATGAGGTCCAAATATTTTATTTGCATATAAATAATTTCATATTAAGTTAAGTAGTTCAAATTACAATAAAGGCGTGCCATACTTACGGGGAATTATTTTAACAGTGTCAAGACACGCTGCAGCATCAGTTCCACGCGAAAGGACCTTATAGAAAAGTGTTTCGTATGGTGAGTCAAGGGATCCAATGATCCAGTTATTGTTAATGACGCATTCTATCTCAGTTCTGAGGGGTGCCAACGCCTGTGCATTTTAAAACTTTGCCTAGGTTAAATGTAGGTGTTTATGGGCTGTAGTTATCATTTACTAAAAGATGAACTGTTCGTATTCACCCTTACCTATAAAACATTAATACGTAGTGTTACTCTTAATACATACATACTTGTTTGTTAACTATTTATTTTATCATCTCTACCTAATCTTTTCACTTGCATATACATTCTTGTCTATTTAACATATCTTTATATGATTTAGTACGACAATAAGGCACATAAGGATGAGCGATTACTTGCCTCAGCCTTAGTCTTGGGTTTTCTCAGTCACTATGCGGTCAATATTATTTTGAGGGAGTCATCCGTTATATAATCGAGGCGACCCGTTTGCAAAGCCACGCAGTTAGTAGCTTGATCTTGTCTCGGCCACGTATGAACAAAACGTTCATTTTTTTAGTTAAAACAATTTGAAAAGGGGACACGATAAAAAGTATATAGTCTATTAAGATCATAAACTTTTTATCGTGAATTAAAATCTTGAACAATTATTCTTTTCTAGTCTTACAATCGACAAAAGAATGGAAATTGCCTACTTAGAAATAACTCTTTATTGTGCTGAAGGCGCACTTTTGTAGAGAACGGAGAACGGTAACAATTCTGTGCCCGCATAGAAAATTTACGCAGTGGTTAAGCAAAGTTTACTGAATTGAGTGAAGCTCTAACAAAATGTAATGTTCCTACGAGAAACTAAGGATTTAAATTGCTACCACACGGATATTAAAATGATTACAACATTTTTTCTAAGTTATTTTATGAATATGAAAAATATTTCAAAGTAATATTATTCTGGCCGCGTAAAGTTGATTGTAAGGACAGCGCACAATGAAAGAGTAATGTGCGTGAATCATTGTCTGACGCTGAAAGTAGGCAAGAACCGTCTGCAGGCACGTACCTCCGGCGATTGTATTTGTGCTAAGCAATATTAACTGGTCTTCTATATAGATGAAAAATGATAGTATAAACTACTCGTATATTCCCATAAAATATTTTAAAACCATATAATTCAATAATATGATATGTCTTATGTGAAAATATGTCTTAGTAGTAATAGACACTTTAGAATTTGAAATCTGTGTAGTTTCTGCTACGATAACTGCTTAAATACATTACAACATTTACATAAGACTGAAGCAATAATTCAAAAATACAAATTTTAATCATTCTATACATGGTTATTTTGAAACGAAACGTCCAGTCTATGTTTACTGTAATATAAGTATATAAATGTTTAGTTAACTACTACTCCATACTGGTATATTGTATGCGAGAGGTTTAGCTCGATTGTGACTCACCATATGATGACAACTCTTCGCAAGCGAGTCGAACAGCTGGCAGGGTCAGTATATATAACTTCGAGTTTGCTTTAATGAGATCGGCTGGCGAGTTTTTAAACACGATTGTAATTATATTGGTCACAAGATGTGAGTCACAATCTGTAGACACCGCATGCGTAATCTGGTCATTGTAGAGCTGAAAAGTGAGATGTGTCAAATAAAAGTAAAATAAATTATAACAACATATTATGGCCCTAATGTCAATTGTGATGAAAGCAGATTGTGACAGCCGCCTATTGATGTATTTTTAATTATCTTTGTGTAAACTTGATACGCATTTTTAAACATACTTTATTTATTATATTATTTATTATATATGTAATATATATGGATATTAAATATATATAGGACGAGTATTAAAATCATAAAAAATATTTTATAAAACTAAACTACTTTGTTGTGTTACATTATTGTTAATAAATAATGTTACTTCGATATAGCACATTACGTATACAAGAATTGTAGTTTTGGAACAATTAAAATAAAATAATAAGATCTCGTACAAGTGATAATTTTTTAAGTCGAAATAAAAAGTACAAATATACAAGAAACGTACTAATAAAATACATAATGCAGTAAGAATGTCCAAATAAAAAAGTGAAATGTGTTCATAAAACAGTATTAATACATACACACACAGCAAGTGATATAAAAGCCCTTTTAGAGACTGCGTATTCAGAGCACGTTCGTTTATTTTTTATATGCCACGAGCTATGACGTTGATAGAGTAGTCGTGCCTATTTTTGCAACGAATTGCGGTATCTAAAAACCAGTCGCAATCTAAAATGCAACCTCAGTTGGTCTTACTGTCCACAAAAATTTACGATCGAGCTGATTCACTCACCCGAATTCGATTAGCCATTTTGTCATCCCCAAAGTATCTTTCATGACGGCATAGGCATCGAGCAAAGAGGTTAAACAGATAAGGGATCGGATATTTCCATCTGCTTATTTGTGACATGACGACAATCGCGTGACAACAACACATTATGAGTATGAGAAGAAAAATCTCATTTTACGATATGTGAGCCCAATTTTCGTATCTATAACTGTATATGTTAAAAAGCGACTAGTATCTAAAGTCCTTCATATTAAAAAATACTTAAAAAAATTAGTAAGTAGGTGCATTTAAGTAATTAATTTGTCAGGTTAACATGAAGGTTTTTTTTATTATATCAGGGGTGGCAAACAAGCATACAGTTCACTGAATGTTGTTGATATTAAAAAAATCTCATGAATGTTATCTCATCCTACAGCAAATATAACTGCCACTCTCAACTGAAGCTTATTCTTTATTTATATATGTGATTGACAGAGTGCGCGTTCTATCACAACACACTTGGCACATATGCTATTGTGTAATAGTTTGAAGTAACCACGTGAATGGTCGTAGACCTAGTCCTTGCCACCGCCATTTCATATATATATATATATATGATAAATTCAAACATACAAAATGTTTGAATTTATCACAAACCTAAAACATGGTGTAATCTTACTATGACAGCATCTGTATTCCAACATATGAAGTAGTACAATTAACATAAAAAATTCAATTCTCCTGCTGTTTAGACGAATCTATATAAAATTTGCGAATACCCTTGTAAGAATAAATATCCCTTCCTCAGTTCCACTTTATTACATCTGGGGTAATAATAAGTTTATAAAACATATTTTTTTTACTTAGTTCCAAACGTAAGGTAAACCTATGTACGCAGTAGCAACGTCTAACGCATGCCAGTAATTCACGTAATGCTAATTACGTTTCTTCATGCACGTTCCTTCGGACAGTTGTTCACCTATTGTTAAGTGATACTTGTTTCCCATAGACTCCCTAATCATTCCTCGATCGAGGGGTAGTTATGTCGTCACTAATAAAAAGTAATAAGGCTCGTTACTATAATTGAGTGTCCGATCCTGTACTCACCTTACGCAGCACTGCACCTCAACGCTACTATGTTATTCCAAGATAAACTTGTTGTTCACTCATTCATTCGGATACTAAGTGTTGGGTGAAGCGTTATATAAGAGTTTTACATAGTTTCAAATATTAATTTCGAAGCATCAGAATGAGATATAATTTTATTAATCTCAGCTAGGCGAAGCCTGTTTGCTTTGGTAAAATATAGTTTTAATAATGCCACCTAACTCTAAGAAACTTTTGCATTTCAAAGAACCGTGGTGACACAAGTGTCTGGGCGCTCATTTTCTATTCACGGTATGCAAGAAAAGCGTGTTAGAGTGAAATTGTCACCAAACCAATGAAATTTTCACTTGTAATTTAAAATACTGATTAACCACGAGCTAAACAGTGAATGAAAGATATGGGTAAACCTAACCAGGTCTGCCTAAGAAATAAATAAAAAGAAATAGAATAATGTAAATCTGCCACTCTAGTGTTTTTTTAATAGAAAATGTGGCAAACGCAACGCGAATGTAGGAATTCGGAGACCCTTATTACTGGTGATGAGGCGGCCCATCTTAGTACTCAAAGGTGATAATACAACTACATTATGATTCCTCAATGGAGATAGATGTGGGAGTCATAGGCCGCAGGAAGTACTCACCATCAGATGATCTGTGTGCACATTTTCCACCCTAAATATAATAACATACATAGAATATACTATTTAAAACGCGCATTTTAGCCCTCTAATAACCTAAAAAACTTATGTCCTCTCGTTTTTCTCCAACTGTGAATCGTATGTTATGTCCATTAGATTTCGCACTCGCTCGTTGTTCGCACCACAGCGAAAATAAACTCACCCCTGTTACTCGGGTGTGGTTTGCCGTGTCAGGAAAGGGGTCAAGGATCGATTTTCCGGGTTTATGATGACTTTACTACATGTACCCAGACCACCATAACGCTTAATTTAATCAAAAATACATTTTTAAAAGTGATAATGACAGTAAATGATGGAATGAGACTATTAGTTCGTTAGTTTCACTATAAGATGATCTTAGCCAATGTGATTTAATTCGGGCTAGGGGACCTAGGGGATTGTTGTAACGGGGGTAATTACTACTTACTTGACTTTTTCCTCTAAAGCTGAAACTTTATTGTGTTTTTTTTCTACTTAATCTTACTTTTTCTAGGATTCTTGTTAATATTGACGCTATTTGTCTATGCGGCTCTCACAGATTCATCGTATTCGGAGGTGGCTCATCCGGAAACCGTGATCTAGTTTTATTTAGGATATCTACGAAGCGCTACACTCTAAAAAGTTTCTGTCTGTGACTTTACTTGCCACCGAAGATTTCATCCATCTGTGATATCATTCTCCAGAGAAGTGATACCTATGTGCCCTCCAAGGGCAGGTAAACGGACCTACCTTCGGACGGTCGTCCCCTGTTGTTGGAAGCCGACTTGTTCGACGGATATGGTTCCGTTTCGTAGGTTGCTTCTTTTAGTACTAGCGGGGTTGAATAAGCAAAAGTAAGTTGAAGCGCTCTCTCGAGCTCTGCGATAGACTTCGAAAGTACTTCGGTATAGTGAGAATTTATTGGCCACTATGCAGATCGATATCACGTTGCCACTCTGCTCCGATTGCTATTGTAATTAATGTGTCCTGAACTGTCTATAGAGATTTAATCCTTATAGCTTTGCTTGAGCTAATACAATACCGGCGTAGGCCATTGTCGGTCTTATCTAGGACGTATAGAGGCGGAGTTTATTCCTTTGGGACATCTTACTATTTGCGTAGATGAGTGGGGTGAAGGTTGCTTGAAACGAAGGTAACGTTGTTTGTCGCATTCTTAATGTGCGAGTCGAAAGAGAGTTTGTGATCAAACACCCTCGGTATTTGACCAATTTAATCCATGGAATGGGACGGTCTAAGATCAGTTCTAGCTGCCAGTGAGTATGGTGTATATCGAGATAAGGTGATCCTCTCCAAAAGAAGTTTAAAGTATTTCGTCCAAGTGCTGGGTCGTAGTGGCTCTGAGTTAGACTTCTAGAGTACGCTAGCCCATAATAGTTTTGGTCTGAAGGATCTGACCTGCCGACTGGCCCAGTTTGAGTAACACCGGTTTGTGGTCCGATAAGAGTACGTGGTGCGCGTTTTGTCATTTTCAATTATCACTGTGTTGAGAACATCAGCTCTATGAAGCCCTGTGCAGCGGAAATCGCATCGGGGAATTGGGGGCGATAACGTCGAAGTTATGTGGCCCCATCAAGTCGTAGAGAGGCCTGCCGTTTTTGTTTTACCTGTTTGGGTGCTAGTTTGGTGTCACGGTGTCCGATTCCCGGAATGGTTTTCGTCGTTGATAGTTATACCGAAACAAGTACTATCGGGCTAGCAGCTGTTGTAGTAGATTGGGGTGCCTGCGGGTCGATCTTCACATCGGCGTAAGTGTGGTTTGCTATTCAGATGACACTCTAGTACTGGCCAACAGCTTCGAGAGCACCATCTGACTTGTAGAGCATGGGGTGACATGCGTCGTGCACTAAATGCACAAGCTGGGTCTCTGGATAGCGCTTCATAAACCAATGCGGTTACACAAGCACCCCAGAGGGAGGGAACATCCCAGCTTGTTGATTCAAGCGGGTGACGTGCAGGTCCGGGCGGGACCGGGTGTGCGATGCACCATGTACGATGGCCCTCTAGAGGGCGCCCATATGGTCACATCAGCTTACGGGTGTCCGTCGTTGCAGAGCTTAGCTCAATAGCCTAAAGCGTAAGATGGCCATCAGGATCGCACGCGGAAATTGTACGATATTCTTCAAGGCGGCGACTATCCTAACTAGATATCCACCGCTGGACATCCTGGCGGAGATGGATGTGAGGGTTCTTGTCTGCCTACGCCGTCCCCAGTATAAAGCCGAGCTCCTGGTTGTGGGAAAGGTGCGAAGGATGAAGCGCATACGGGCACTGGGGATGTGGCGTGAGAGGCTCCAAACGCTATATTTATCGTCACGCGCCAACGTACATTTAGCGCGTTTCCGCCAATCTTCGAAGCCTGACTGCGTGCGAGGGAAGAAGCACATCTCCATTATCGACTGTCGCAGGCACTTTCCGGGAAAGGGTGTTTCGGTGAGTACCGGACGGACGCCAATCGATACCGAAATGACACCACTGTCGCGAGGACCGGGATTCCGCAGAGCACATGCTCGGCGTCTACCCGGCGTGTGAGTCCGAGTGATGGGCCCTGATCTAGAGGATCGGGTAAGATCTATATCCGTCAGTGGCTGAGCTGGTGGATAAAACTTCGTGGAGGGCGCTGCCTGACGCACAAGGCGATTAATAGGGGGGAGTAAAGGGAAGAGAGGACGGCAGCTCGAAGTGATCTGGGGTTCCCGTAACACAGCCAGGCTGTTATAGCCCCTCTAAGTGCACTATGGTTGGCCACCGGGGGTAGGGGGTGGAAGAGCCTTAGTCATAATTCACAAGTCCCACATAATTAAAGGGCTAGGGCGAGAGCGAACCCAGGAGATTTAAGGCGTTAAGTTATGTAATACGGGTGTGAGAGATCAGAGGTCTATTTAGATAATATTTTATATAATATTTAAAAAGAAAACCATCTGAAATATTCAAAGTCCCTTAGGTGCATATTGGTAGCGATTGAAATTATTTTATTAAACACCATCGCTTCAGGACTTAAAAACAATGCAGCTTCGTTCTAAAAATACTCAATTTGCGTTTGTAGGTTTTAGCCGCAGTTCTATTGAAGTCCTTTTTTTTAAAAAAAATAAGCTTTGTTGGTACATCCTATTGGTGGGCTAGCCGAGAACGTTAACAGTAAATTTACTTAACAAACCCAGCCAGGGGAATTTATATATAGGTTTATATATATATCAGTTACACTTTATGATTCCAAGCTCTATAGCATATATATATATATATATATATATATATATATATATATATATATGCTATTAATTTAATTTATACTTTGATTTTGTTTTGAGCTTGGGATCATAAAGGGTATCAGGTACATTCGCCACCTTTTCCCCTCTGCAAGTTCCAAGCTCAAAAACATGTGAACAGCTGTTATTCCGGTTTTTACAAATGGATACACTGATTTCCTTGAAAAGTTTTCATTGCTGGTTACGTATATACGAGTATATCGATGTTAAAGTTTTGAATGAAAAAAAATAACAGAGAAAACAATCAGGCTTTATATGTATACATATATATATATATGCAATACAATACAAGCACCCACGCTTATAGGCGGTCGTTAGGATACAGCAGACAAAAATTCACGAGCTTATAAATCCATATCACGCCACTGTAGCCGATGGTTAAAGGGTCAATAGATAAACTATAATATTTGCCAAATTGTCAGCATATCGTTTTGTTTCAAATTTGGGTACATACATTCCTTCATTATCACATTTGATCTTTATCTTTTCCCATTCGAGTATGGGACATTTAAAAATCTTAAGGTGGCCTTATTAAAAATAAATATATTGTAATTATAATGTCTCGTAAAATTAAAGAATGAAAAATAAACAAATACAGCTTATGTGTACAGTCTCGTTATGTGAATAATCGGAACTTTGGGAAACACGCTGCGGAATAAATGGATAAAAAATTTGTCCCTTGTGTATTTCGCATTTTCTTCTGAAGAAAAAAACATAGCCCCCAATTGTACTCGCAAAATGTGAACTACTTCTTACTCCTTTAATATATTTAACAAAGTCGAGGTACTGTGTTATTATTATAATATTTGTTTCAGAAAGACTTAATTTTAGAGATATAGCGAAATATATTCAAAATTAGTTGATTCTTCAAGAATATTATTAAATACATATAATATGTAAAGTCATCGCTGTAAGAAACTATTACATTGTTTTACCTTCTTTTTTTTTCGTGGGGAATAACCTACTCATACCCACCTCGTGGGGACGAGAGCGGGTTATGTCGGACTCGCACCGACTAAAATCCCACGGTGGTCGCCACAAGCGGGGTTGCGACAGTTTCAGTGTCAGTTTGTGGCGCTTTTCTGGAATAGCCCGTCCCGGGGGCGTATGTGATGTTCGCTCCCCCTGCTTTGCTTTACCTACCTTAAAGGATTATGCGAATAGAAATCTAGCGCGAAACAGTAGTAGCTTTTTCAAATAGCTTTCTGTATCTACCATGGTCAAAATCTATCACGTGAACTGAGTTTGTTAAGCTTATTTTCATTAAATATTTTTAATTTAAAATAGTACTTTTACTTATAAAAAATAAAGTGTCACGTAGCCCGTGGGTTTTCAATTGACACACTAGGCAGGTCATGCGTTGGATGAACGCTTGATGGCCTGCTTGTTGATGTAAAATTCACCATTTTTATTTTTAATGGAAACAATACGCAGTCATTTGTGCCACTATTTCAGTCAGTCAGAGGTGAAATCGCCGGCTGATTCGTATCTTCCTTTTTCAATTTGAGAGTCAATGCCTAATGGTTTAGGGTACGGTCTGCGAAACTTAAGGTCGTAGGTTCGAATCCACCATTCGCCTATTGTCGTGAACCATCCATTCCCAGCACAAGCATTCTCCGCTTAGTTGGAGTGGTTAACCAGAATATTAGTAATGTTAATAGCTTTGCTAATATTCTATTAAAAAAAATATGTAAAAAATGCTTGTGATGTTCCATTACGAACTTCCAGTGCAGTTGTGCAAAATATTTTACATTAATACAAAAAATATCCATAGTAGACCTCGTAATTAAAAAGTAATATAAATATATTGATATACGTAGTTTAATTTGCATCGATATTGTAAAATTCCGTTAAAATTTTTTTGCCTATATAATGCATCGATTTACGAAAACGTTGGCGTCCAAACAAGTGCGATGATGTCACTCCAAGGGTGTGCTTCAATAACGGCAGTTGTCACGATCGCGCCTGCAATTTGAGTTTGAGTTCGTTTTATGTGACGCCGCCCACTATCACATCAAGTATTTAAAAGAAGCTAATTGAAAATTATACTATACTAATAACTACAAGACGGGTATTGGATAAATTATATTTAAATGACGAATCTTCAATGAGAAACGTGGATATTATACATAAGGTGGTATGGAACAATATAATATAAATCTACTCAAGATAAGTGTAAGTGAGCTTTATCGATAAATAACAACCTATTACTCCATCTATAGGTGGGTCGTCCTCCATTGCGCTGGCCAATACGAAGTTGCGACTCGAGAACACTTCCTCCCCATCGATTATCAATTCTTCGAGTTATACGTCAGCTTACTGATCCTTTCAGATGTGTCTGTGGCTTTGTTTTGCAGTATTGTCTTCGTATCCATTTACCCTTACTGTTATGTACCCTAGTCGGTATATATTTAAGTAAAGTACTACCATTTCAAAGTCGCATGATTTATTCAGTTTTTTAGTAAAGTCCTAAGCTATCAGAAAGCTGTATCAATATTTATACTATAGCCTTCTGGTCTAATGGTGTCATTTCATGTCTGTAATGTATTTCTTGCCGATGCAAGGCGATGTTTTTCCTTCTAGTTACAAGCAAATGACATCAACTGTCTAGGATATCTCTTATACTGTCGTAAGCACGTGTGTGGAAGTAAACAGGAGTACACATTCGTCGTCCCCTTCCCTAGTGCATATGAGTAAGGTTTAGTTGCACCATAAGGAGCTGGACCCGGAAGCCAACGACTGGGACTCGAACCCAAATCATACAGACGAGCAGTGTCGTATTAACAATCACATAAAAACTTATATATTATGTAGCATCTATACATAAACCGTCATGAATCAGTAATTTATTTAAATGGACCACATTATTAAATCGAGTATGTACTTATTAATAACTGTCCATTGTTTATAAAAGATGAGTAAATAGAATAAAATAATTTATTTCGAGTAACAACACACCAAATATATTAATAAATTTCAATAACATAATAACTTCATTAAAAATTACTAGTTGTGAAACGTTGAACAAAATAAAATAATAATAACATCACTAACAATGTTGATGGTATTAATTATTCGCAATTTTATTTATATTTTGCAATTGTCTGCTTAGTTTTCCTCTTGTACAATGCAAAATGTAAATCCTGTCGAATTATATAGCCGTAGCATTAAATTATGAAATATTTTGAATGGAGTAATAACGTAAGTAAGAATGCCTACGGAATGTGGTGTTGGCGAAGGTTACTCGGTGTACCTTGGACCGTCATGAGGACCAATGATCCATACTAAAAGAACTTAAAATCACCGCACTGCTCTCCACAATCTGTCGACAAAGATCTCAACTTCTTCCGACACATCGTGTGGTCTTTCAACGGACTGTCTTGAGAAGCAGATTATTTTAGGCAAAATGGACGGCAGACGTACTCATGGAAGGGCGCCTAAAAGATGGTCTGACACAATGAAGAAGCCGTTAGGCGGCAACATACCGTACTCAATGGAGACTGATTGTTCGTGGACACGATCCTCAGCAACTATATCACTTACACTTCAGCGACGACCTGGACGGAGAGGCGTTTATTGAGATTGGTTATTTGCAGGCGTTTATTAGTTGTATGCGATTGGTGTTTGCTATAAAGTATAACGATTTTGATAAGTAAATTACTAGTAACACGCAAGACTCGGAAGAAGTTATGTAGCGTGTGAACCATAAAGCGATGACTAAAATGCTTAAGGTCACATCTGTTCTCGATCATACTCATGACGGTGTAGGCGCCGTCCATTCGTATTATATTAGTATATAGCGCAAGAGAACAAACAAACAGTTTTTTGAATTTATGACTTTTATCGTGCATGAGAAAGTTATCTTAATATTCAACTCAGTTATGTCTAGTAAGTTATTGAAAATGTAACACTAAAATAAATGTATCAAATTAATTTAATGTTGTTTGCTTGCACCGCGTTTACCGAATAATATGACGTGTATTAAGCATTAAGGAGAGAAAAAAGGTTATGCACATTTTAAACTACTTTCTGAGGAGACTGTTATATTAAACAGAAACCTTAATTACGTAACTCGACGCAGTAACACTCATTAATATTATATTATATTTGCAAATGTATCCTTCTCTATAGTGCCAATTATACACGAACCCCGCGTTTTGATTATTTTCATATAATATTTTTCTTGGGATTTATCGCTAGGTTTCGCGCAGTAATTCCCTCTATTTTTGAAATAGCTTATTTTTTTTTATGCTACATACATCACGAAGAAATCTACATGTCTGAGAAATATTAAAATAATATATATTTCAATGGCATACCAACCACGCCAATCCTCGGTGTTCTAGAGAGAACACTTGTAGCCGCCTCAACTATACAACAAAAATAACAACGTTATATATATATATGTGTAAACTCTGGGCGACTTGACAAAGGTTTCGGTAGAGGTAGAAGGCAAGATGAGTTGAGTATGATAAGACAAAAAAATAGTACTCGATGTTTATTGTATTATTTGATATCTTTTACTAAATGATTGTGAGCATAAATACAAAATAATATCAAATCGATGCACTCAACTTATTACACATTATAATAAGCAATATTGGGTTGTAGAATATTATCGAACGTCATAGTCAGCTCGGTGTGAAATTAATTAAACGCCAATCAACCTTGTCGATCTTGTTTATTATTTGGAAGCCGAATAAATGGGCAGCTATATTTATGCTGTTGAAAATTGATGTATTTTAACGTTGGATATGGTATGGTGAATATTTTACGAAGATGAAAATTATTTGGCACAAAGTTTTCTCTATTTGTAAAAGAATTATAACAAAATCAATTCTCAATGTTCAAATGTACCATTTATGAATTGTAATATCTTATGAAGTGAAACAAATTATCTCCGAGAAAAACGCTGCAGTCTCGTGCAATTCTGGAACTAGAAAATCACGTAGCATTTTTGTAATGGAGATAATTGTAAGTTAAATGCAATATTCAAGCTGTGTTGACAAATAGTGTTGGTGTATCTCACTACGACATGTTTACTTCAATCTCTCAATTTATTTCTTGAGATAGGATTAGCAAAATTCATTCGAACTTAAAATAAAAGGTTTTTATTACTTAAAATAATATTGGGTAAAAATATTATTATGTATATAAGATTATTATAGATAGTTTAAACACTCGGTAATATGAAATTTAATAGTTGACGTATATCGTCGATTTCGATATAATGCTGCACATCAAGTTAATATAACGTGTATTTGGCTTTAAGTCGCTGCGAATAATTCGAACGTTCAAGCCCACTCCAGATTAAAAAAATTCAGCACTAATCTTTGATGTATTTCCAAGTTGACATTTTATAACGTTAAAACTTGTTTCTTTTTAAATAACCAATATATGAACTATGTTAATTTGAATCTAAATAGCAACGAAATTTTTCGTGAGATTTTCTGAATCTCATTCTTTAGAATTACTTAGCATAAGAGTGTGCCATTAATTATCAGTTATAAAAATTAAAAAAAATACAACGTCTGTACGAACCCGACCAACCTGTAATTAGTAAATTAAAAAGATTTACGGAAATTAACAGGGGATTCTCCCTGCACGGTACTGAGTGCATATACATACATATTGTCACGTGTAACTAGATTGCTAGGGTGAGAGCAGATCAGATGTATCAGATCAGTGGTAGAGCTACACTGTAGTTTGTTTCTAGCTGTAGAATGAATGGGTCAGCTCGACCGGGGCAAGACCACGCCCTCACAGTATACTAGCGTAAAATAGCATCATAATACTGCTGTGCTTCGTCTGGTGAGTGTGTAGGGATCCGGAGACCTTTATTACTGGTGACGAGGCATTCCATTTCAGTCCTCAAGGGTGACAACGCATCTGCATTATGATTACTTGTCAAGGATTAATATCATGGGGCGCAGAAATCAATTGCCATGAGGTGAACTGTGTGCTCGTTTGTTACTCTCAATGTAATAAAAAAAAGAAAAAAAGTGATGTATCTCTGATGTTTGAGATATATTACCTTTTTTTGAGTTGAGCTAGCTGAAGCTAAAAAATAGATTCTCTTGACTTAGTTATAAATCTGTTGGAGATTCTTATATTTTTCAATACACTTTACTAATATTTTCATTGGTAAAATGGATCCAAAAATTTATTAATTATAATTCGAAGACGAAATATCTGACAATCCATATAGGAGCGTGGTGAATTTCATTCAAACGCCCTTTATGAATTTCGTGCCGTGATGATGGACCTCTATTATTTTTAAGTATCATAAGGGGATTGCTGATGAAAAGAGTTCCCACAATGTGTGAATAGGCATTTGCTAATCTAGTGTGCCCTTATCATCAACATCTACATCACCACTTAGAATAGTAAACAAGCATTGAAATGTTTTATGAAAAAGGTACAGTCCTAAGCTAAGTAAGTTGGTGGCACATCTGTATTATCAAATCAGGTTAGTAAAATTTCAACATGGAATGTATTGAATAGAGACAACAATATACATACTTATTCTAAAGGCAAACCTGACGTAATTCAACCGACGACTAGAGTATTTTATGAGCTATAATTTTAGCCACTTATATCCTTAACATTTACCTTGAAATATTTAATGTAACGTTAGAATGTTGAACGTTATTTTTAAAAACTTTCAAATATAAATCACAGCATGGATTTTTAAATGATACTAAGCTAAATACACGCTACAATACAGGTTCGTTAACACATAGCATACTGATATGATATTTTGCACACATCCAATCCCAGATTTTCACTTTACCCGTGTAATTTTTCGGGAGCCCCTATTTTCATATTTAAAATGATAAATAAAATTCCGCTGAAGGTAGTAACGTCGACGTGGCGGGTACACGTAGCATAGGTTTACAAAAGCTGTAGCGTATATGTCACATTTCATACCTTTGACTAAACTTTCGGTAGTAGTATTTACAACCGCATTATTTGTTTTTTTAATTTACACAGAAAATTATTTCTTACAAAACATTTAATTGAGGCGAGGCCTTATAATAGAGAAAAATGAACTTTATTTAAATTTTCCTAATGGAAAAATATATTTTAAAAATAACATAGCGAAGAAGCGATAATGATGTCGAGTCCAAGGGGCCCTTGGCGGTTACTCGACGTAGCAAAGGCCATCGATCGAGTTTGACACAAAGCGCTTCTTTCGAAGCTTCCTTCGTATGGGCTTCCCGGGAAATTATGGAAGTGGGTTACCAGTTTTCTTTCGAACCGTAGCATCAAGGTCGTAGTCGACTTTTTTTTTTAAAACATTCTAAGTAAGTGCTTGACCACGATCCCACCTGATGTTAAATCGAAATGCAGTCCTGGATGGTATTTAGCGGCGCCTACCCAAATGTGACAACAGTATTCTACACACGTCCGGACTTGACCTTTAAAGAGCGTTAAAAGCTGCCCCGCAGAGAAATACCGCTACACTTTGACCAGGATCCATCCAGGCTGCATTTTTTTTAGCAGCTACCTTCGTCTTGGACTCGATGAATCGTCCATAGTTATGGAGCGATGAAACATCGATTCCCAATAACTGAAGGCGATCAGCGAGTTCCACAGATAGATCTTGGAAGGTAGGAGCCAAGGTGCACTGGCTCCTTTTGGCTGAAAAAAGACGCCTGTGTTTTGGTGGCATTGCATCTCACAAGATTGGCGTCGCCCCAACTGGAAACCTCCTGTAATGTGAGACTCATTCGCTCTAGCATGGCTCTTCTTTGGCACTATACTTGATCCTTGGTGGCATTAGCACCTAACTGGTAACTCTCTACAACTGTGCTGCCGTCTGCATACCCAAAGATACCGGGTTTCAACAGATCATTAATACGCAGCACAAAAAGGATTGGCAGAGAGAACAGACCCCTGAAGAACTCCAGCGTTTATTGCCTCTGTCTCAGACGAGCAGCCATCTATGACTACTCGCAGAGACCGCTGCTTCAGGAAGTCAGCTGCCCAGGTGATCAAGCCAGGATAGATGCCATACGCTGGAAGCTTATTGATAAGTCTACCGTGCCAGACCCTATCAAAGGCCTTCGAAACATCAAGTCAGACAGCTAGTGCTTCACCGTTGTTCTCGAGAGCCACACCATTATCTTACAAATAATGGAGGTAATCGAAATTGGTTGATAATTGACAGGATCGGCGCGGCTACTTTTCTTGGGCACGGGTTGCACATTCGCAAGCTTCCGGCACGGGTTGCACATTCGCAAGCTTCCGGGACTCTGGCACAATTCCGGTCTTTAAGGAGAGACGGTATAGGCGTGTTAAAACAGGAGACAACTCGGGCCCTCTCGAAGGGTTCTCGCTTTGTCGTAGCGGGGGGGCTTAGTAACCGTGGTTTGGAGTTAGCCACGGTGAAGCTAAGAGGAACCCAATCGGCCGGCCTAAGGCGCTCTAAGGCCGGCCCGAGGAGGCCGCTCCGTGCGAGTTAGAGCTGAGCTCGCCCGGATGCGTGTCGGTGGGCTGCGGGATGCGGATGAACGGAGCGAGGCCGTCCTACGCACCATCCGCAGCCGAGGCGGAGTCGGGGCAATGGGGTGGCGGTGCGGGGACTGTCAAGACCGGTACCGCGCATCGTCGCCCCCATCCTCCGCATCCGAGACGGAGTCGCGGAGGGAGGGTAGTGTATCTCCCTATCCTCCGCGACTCACGCGGGGGATAGGAAGATACACTACCCTCGCACCGCTGATGCGGCCGTGGTGGGGCCGCGGGTTCAGTGGAGTGTTGGTTGTTCCCGCCACTCTCCCTGTCCTCCGCGGCCGAACATTGGTCGGCGGCGGAGCCTATCACCAGATCCGCCGCAGGGGGCTGGGTTTGCTTACTGCTTTCCTGGCTCCCATGGCCTCTGGGGGGCGGACTCGGGGGAGTCCGCTTCCCACCTACAGAGGAGGCCGAGATGGAAGGCGCGTCCGTGTTCCGGCGCGCCTTACCTGAGAGGGGTGGAGAGGGAGATGTCCTCCCCGGAGAAGGGGCCGCCTGGTCGGCCGGTGCAGGCGGGGTCGCGGATGTGTGCGAAAGCGTTCCCGTGACCCCGCCATACGCGACGAAGGTGGAACACCATGGGGTTTGAGTCGGTGCGAGTCCGACATAACCCACCCTTGCCCCCGCAGGTGTGGGTATGCGTAGGCATTTCCCCATGTAAAAAAAAAAAAAAAAAAGGAGACAACTCGGGAGCACAAGACTTGAGCACTATCGCTGCAATACCGTCAGGCTTTGCTCACGTCTAGACAGCACATTCTCTTGAGTACCTCTTTATTAGTTATGTGTACCTCTGGCATAGAAGTATTACTGTGAGGTAAGGTAGGTGGAATACCATCGTCGGGGTCCAGACGAGAGCTTTGGGCAAAGAGATTTACAAAGAGGAGGCTTCGTCTTTTGGCGTGTGGGCCAGAGAGCCGTCAGGCTTAACCAGCGAGGGCAGTGAGGACCGATAGAAGTTTGCCTTAATGGCTTTGCATGCTCTGACTCCAAACCAGTGAATGTCAGTGTTCCACTAGTCTGTGTGCTGTCTCCTACCTTGTTTCTTCTGCATATCAATGACATGTTGCAAATTAAAAACATTCATTGCTATGCGGATGACAGCACAGGGGATGCCTTATACACTGGCCGCGCCAATGAGAAGACGTCAATGAGTGCCGGAACAAACTTACATCTCAGGTCAAACTTTGTTAAAAAAAAGTTTCAGATTGGGGCCGTTAAATCTAGTCAAATTTAAACCCACGAAGACACAAGTTTGCACGTTTACAAAGAAGTTTAAAAAGATTCCCTTTATCGCATCTTCTTATTTTGTAAATACACCCCTTGCCACCTCAGCTACTTTAGAAATCCTTGGCGTTGACATATCGAGCGACGTTCAATTCCGCGGTCACTTGCAGGGTAAGGCCTAATTGGTCTCTAAAAATCTGCGTGTGCTTAATAGAGCGAGACAGTATTTCATGTCGGCCCACTGTTCGCAACTTTAAAAAGCCCATGTTCGGCCTCACATGGAATACTGTTCTCATCTCTGGGGTGGGTCACCCCAGTACCAGCTTCTTCCGTTTGACCGCCGCTGTGCACATGTGCACTGTGATACGACTTAGGGACCTTCAAAAAAAGAGCCTGACCCTCCTTTGGTGTTGCTGATGTTCATGGATGACGGTGATCACTTACACAATCACACTCACACCATCGGGTATAGAATAGGTGGCATCGTTTGCCACCTATTTTATATAAAAAATATGTAATCACTTTGAACTAGCCACAAGACTAAAACTAAGTAGAAGTTGATGCCGCATACGTTGACAAAAAGAGTACCTTAGTACGGGGTTATTCGAAGTGGCACTTCTTCGGGCTTGGTAGGCAAAAAAATTTGGGCACGTGGTACCATTGCTATGTATACATGTGTACAATATATGTATTTCATGATTGGTTGAAAAATTCATCTTTAATAATTTAAAAATACTTTATTAAAAAAAAATACTGTGTAGTGAATTATAAAACAAAATCTTCGTTAAAGAATCTATATTTTATATATTTAAAAAAACCTATATACGATTGTTATTAAGTGAGTAATTATTTCAAGAATAAAACATTTTGATAATAGTGGTATACACGTGGTCGAAAATTCATCAAAAGTTTCACTTCTTGCGCGTTAATACACTGGTACTTAGCTCATACTGAAAGTTTCTGGATTTTTAAATATAAGACCAGATATTATATTTATGATACATTTATTATTTTCTGATGTGTATGCCCTTTGTGTGAAGCAGTGGATCAAGTCTTCAGTAGGGACCTCTTCAATGGATTCGTACAACGCATTCACCGCCGCTTTCGAGTTTGTAAATCGTAAACATCTTTATACTTCTTTTTTCTTTCTGTTATCTTTAATTTTCGGAATGAATTCGGAAAAAGTCACAAGGTGCGAGGTCCGAGCTACATGGCGGATAAGCATCAGTTCCACATTTGAGACCTTCATATACATACGTATTCGTTACATTATAGAACGGATGCCTTATTAAGCACGCTTTTCGCGAACTTTATCAAACACTTGGCAAGCAATTGTTTATGTACTAATCTGATGTCTCTGTCCTTTGGTTTTTAAGCGAAACCCAGGTTGGTGACTCAATCACACGATATTATAGACAGCCAATGATTGTCCTCCATTAATTTTTTTTTATCATTTTACGACACTAGTAGTTTGTGGTCTTCCGTTAAATTATGCAGTATACACCAAATGCAAAGCTTTCGAACCTTCATATGCAGATGCCTAATATTTGGCACTTGTCTTATTCTAATGCCTAATACAGTACTTTGCTAACAATATTTTTTTTGGTCAGTGGCAATCAGTTATCGCACATGACATGCAGTCATGTTTCCAGAGAGTTCCATTTTCAAAGTTCGTACTTGCTTTGTTATTTTTTTTGCTAGTGGCCAGTTACAGAACCTTTCATCATTTTTTATTTATGATAAGAAAGTTCTTATGTCTATTATTCTTTGTGTTCCGGCTTGTTTATCTGGATATACCTATTTTATAATATCTTACTATTTATCTATACATGACACATTACACACGTATATAACGCACAAAAATCCTGGGACTAACCTTAAATAATTGGAGATTTTGTACAAACATTAAACGACCCTTCAAATTTCAATTTCTGTTATACAAATATTAGTATCGACTTTACAATTTATATTTTTGACTAGTATTCTGTGGCACTCGTTAGTCAATCCTAAGCATGGACTGAGAATCAGATGAACATAAATAAAATGCTATATGGAGTGATCATTACACAACGCTATCCGCAGTGCACTTCTGACGTCACCACATATAAATAATTATTACGTATATCAGGGGTAGTCAACTTTTCCGTATATAAGATCTACTTTTTATCTTAAAAATGTGTTGAGATCGACTTGTTGTCATAGGCGTAGTTTAAGGAGTAAGAAGGGGTGTGAAATACATACTACGTTTATAGACTGTGTTTCACTATAAGCTGCATTCCAGTGACGTATGGGATAGATAGACTAGTAGATCGACTTGTTGGCCACCCCTGACGTGTATGATATAGAAGTCTGCAGTATACCTATATTTCTTGTTTAAATTATTAATATTTTGCGTTATTTTTAAAGAGTAAAAAAACGTTCTCTTATCGGTTGGAAGTATAATATTTGGTTGACGTGAGTCATCTGAATAATTTCAACTTTTAGCGCGCGTAGGATGTGCCTCACACACCCTTACTATGCCTATCTGCTTTACAACAGAGCCAGAGAAAGGGACAACAACATTGTCAGCCGGTTTGAATCACAGCGGCCTGCTCATTCTTATTTTTAGTGATACGACTAGTCTATAGTAATCTGTTTATTCCTCGCTGTGGTTATAAGGTACAATTTGAAAGCGTATTATTAAATATATTATCGGTTGTTTATGAAACTTTGTTCCGTACTATGTAAAGCTTGAATCCTAACAGGAAGGCCTCATTATATTCTGACAATGGCCTGCTATCTGTATTCGACCACCGTGACAACTATTTATTACCTGTAGATACATACCACTATAATACATAATGCCCGTATTATAATTGGCATAAATATAGGAGCAAATACAGAGGCACTAAGTCATTCTTTTTTTTATAGCTAGTCCAATGTAAATAGATCAGGGATGCCGCCTTAATGATACAGAGCGTTACACGAATATACCCAGACAAGGAAACGCATAAAATAACAACACAATTACTTCCCCGACTGGGAATCGAACCTAGAACCGCGACTCAGCCCTGTCTCTGACTTATTGGTCAGGTTACCGAATATTAATGTAATAATAAATTAATTGTTATATTATTAATGGATATAATACTTACAAGTATCATTCCAACTAATACTAAATAATATACAACCTATGTTATTTTTGGTATAACATGGAATATGTAATAAGACCGTTTGCAATGCAAAGCTTAGTACGTAATAAGCTTTCCGTTTCCTCGTATCGCTATATATACACTTCAACTATTTCCAATCCCTCAGCAATCAGAGGTACTTTCTTCGTGATTTTGTGCGTTTTGTGTGAGATATATTGTGGGTGCAAGAAAGAATTACATAAATGTAATAAATAATATATTGATAGAAATGATATACATAATAATTAAAGTTATCTTTACTTTACATACATATAGACTACATATTTTACATCCATACTAATGGTCTAATGTCTGATAACTTAATGTCAAAACTATGCAAGGAAAACATATAAAAAAATTTATTAAAATTAAAATTAATTTAATATAAACACAAAATTTTTATCTGTTCGGACATTTTGTTTTATTTGTTGTATTTTGTTGTATTAGAAATTATAAAACTATTATAATACTAATTTTAAATGAATATCAGATACTTTTAAATTAAAGGCCTTTAAATCAGTTCTTTATATGTTTCTTTATATGCCGTTTACCGCTTAACAGTTTAAATAATTTATTTGTATTGGTACTAAAATGCGTAAAATGGTATGCGATGTTTTAAAAGTGCAGTTTAAATAACATCTTTTAACCCATGGACATCGGCCACACCATATGAGTCGCTGATGCGCTGGCGGTCTTTAAGAAAGATGTAGGCTCTTTTATCGAATTTTAGTTATAGTTAACTTGTTTGATTGTAAAACTTTTCGGGCTAATTTTACAATTTTTATTATTTAGATAAAAAAATATTTGACATATAAATGTCCATGTTTTTAATCTCTATAAAAGACAGTGACAGCGCCAAATTACAAGTATATAAATCCATTACGTTTGACAACTTTAATACAGGTCTTAACTTTAACAGCCGTAGAGCCACGCTACAGCTAAGAACAAATAGTTAAACAACAAAAAAGTACTAGCTGCAGCACGACCATACGCAAACTTATTCACACGCATTCCATCTTCGTCGTTGGGATTTATCACCCGTGTGCATCTTGAGTCTCTATTGCGGATAGATCTTAATGTTAATAGGCTAAATGCGGCACGGGTTCGTGTCACATTTAGTTAAAACGTTGACAAATAAATTAAAATTGGTACGAATGCTTATATATCTGGAATAAAAAATAAGTAAAAATATGAATGTTTGTGTATTCATGTCCTGTGCGTGCATTATCCATCTATCTAGGATATTATATAAGCATCGTATTCCGTATGACATCCAATCAGTGCATTGCCTAACCCAGGTTTCATTATGGGTGACGGAGTCAGGACATCCTGCGACAAAATCGGTTTTGTTCCAAATTATATTAATTTATTGTGTGATTCTCCGATATAGTTGATCTATACCTTTGATTTTAAGTTCCTTAATTAAATAAGCTTCAGTTTTCAATTTCTTGTTGAAAAGCGGCTAGACACTTTTCAGCTTAATTTTTTTAATACAATGTCTGTTTTACATTGAGCGATGACAAGTAAGATAAACGTTCTTGAATTGCCTGTAAACTACTTTTTTGTTAAACAATGTTAGATTGGCGAACAATGATAACAGTGTAGTTTCTAGCTGCACCAAGACTAGGTCATCTCAACCGAGGAAGGGCCACGCCCTCACAGAATACCAGCGTAAAAGCATAATGCTGCTGTGTTTCGTCTGGTGAGTATATGGATCCGGAGACCTGTATTATTGGTGACGAGGCATCTCAGTACTCAAGTGTTACAACACATCTGCATTATGATTCCTTGTCAAGGATGAATGTAAATGTCATGGGCCGCAAGAAACACTTGCCATCGGGTGAACTGAGTGCGCGTTTGTTACACTAGATAAAATAAAAATAAAATTGTACCTGGGACCTTGGTCGATGTACATACATTTCATGCGCCGCTGGCATCACTTACCTGTCACCTGGTGAATCGTGTGTCACCTCTAATATTATAAAATATATTCAAATGCATAAACACTACAATCTTCTAACTACAAACTAATGGCATGATATTAGCTAGCGCAGCAGCTCACTGTTAAATCATTCAAGTCAAATGCACTACATTTGACTCATAAAGAAATGCGTATGGTAAATGGTTTAGACTGAGATATAATTAAACAATTAATTTGGACTCAATGATTTTGGATCGGGTTTTTGAAAGGATTGCTTGTGGTGGCCGTGTCCACTAATATCCCCGATGTCAAGATGCACTCGGTGTGGCATGTTTCTGTTCTCTGACTGTTAAACTCTCAACTCTAACAAACTTCGGAATTTTATTATTATAGTGTATTTATTATAAATGTTTAATCGTGGTATTTCATGACATCCTAATTTTTATTATTATTAAAATATTATTATTATTATTTTAATTGCGTAATCAATAATATAAGTTAGAAACTACGATGAATTTATTGTAAACTCATAATTGAGTTAATAACACTAAACTTGTTAAAGACTTTTATATGTAAACATCTCCCGTGAGACACATATCAGTGTTATGATCGATAGAAAAATTTATATACTTCGAAGTATAATTAAGTTTAATATTCGTCAGAACAATTAATCCCACATGACTATAAGCAATTTATGAAGTGCTCTGCAGCAACCAATTGTATTCGACCTCCATATTGTATTTACTTACCGAACTGAGAAATATACGTACGAATATTAAATATGAAATTAATTTTATATGTACGTATAAATAAATGAGTACTTTAAAAAAGTTTTTACAAAATATAAATTAATGCTTTAAACAAAGAAAAATAAGACGTAGTTAACGTGTCTACGATTGCATTTAAGCTTTAATCGACTCTAATAACCAATAAAATGTTCAAAGGAGTCCTGACTCTCTCCAAGCTAATGATGCAAATTGTAGTCTTATGATACTTTACGTGCATTAGCTTCTTCCGGCACTGAACTCAATATGAATAATTAATTGAATTTAAGCATCGTTTCTTGTTTTAGTGCCGCACACACTGACATGTTTGTTAGTTTTAAATCAATTATTGGCCGTGAACCATAAAGGCTTATACGAGTATGATCCCAAAAAAAAAATAATGACAGTTCAAGTCAAAATTACATAGTGATCATTTCGAACTTATAAAATTAAAAAGATATACATTTGAAATATTTTATTTTCCCCTAATTTTTATCGGACGCAAATATTTCTATCAGGGAGAGTGTAAAAGAAAAAGCAATAATACAACGACCAAACTTGTGTTAGAGTTAAGGATTGACAGATGCCACGATAAAAGTTATAAGACAATGACAATCAACTGACAAATTAAAAAATATTGATACATGAAGCGAAATGGCATCTCGGATCGTATCGATTTACGGCGACGGTAATTGTCTTTTTAGATCGATTTCCTATTGTTTACACAGAACACAAGAAAGGCACAGGGAAATAAGATTAAGCGTCGTTAATCGAATAGTTTATGAATGGAATCGATATAAAGATTTCATAATTGGCGACACATCGTACAGAGCAAATATAAGGGGTCCATCAGATTACCAAAATTTAATGTTAAGAGACGGTGAATACGCGGGTCACGTGGAACTACACTGCGTTAGTGAGATACATAAAGATTACACTTTCACGATTCACGTTAACAGGAGCAATAGGACTATTGATTATGGTAGGGGAAGAATAGTAAAGCACCTTTTATTTTCTGGATGTTTAGATGCCGGGCATTATAGCGTGTTAGAATATGAATGATTAATAAATGATACATTTAATAATAAGTTATTATTTCTTGTCATATGTAACCCTCATTACCCCATATGTAATATGTTATTTTTTTTTTCTATCTCCACCTGGTTGGTCAATCAATACAATAAATAAATGAAATACTATAAACATATAATGAAACAAATATATACAAAACAATATAATATATATATAAAGACCAACCAGACGGGAACCCCTCGACAATATCTTTCTACATACGGAAAGGTTCATTGGTTAAATTAAAACCCTTTAACATCAATAGTCGCTCCAAGCACATACGTGGTCAGATCCATTCGATTCACGACATATTTTAATTTTGTTACGGAAATATGTCGGGATCATGCTTTAAAAAAAAAGACGAAGTAGGTTTACCCGGTATCTACTCTTGCACTTTCGGGCGTGAAGCCCCACCTCGAAGGGACATGCTCCTATTCTCGGTACAATAGAACAGCAAAGCTAGACGTCTGCCCGTAAGCATTTGGTTAGCTTTAGCTTTGAGTTTATATTGTTGTTTGCGTTAGGTCTCAGCATTCTTCTTCACTCAGCATTTTCTGTGGTAATGTACATAAATACGAATATCAAACGATACCCAACAAGATTTAAAGCTACTTTCATTGTCTCCATATCTGATGTAAATCTACTGTGTAAGTATAGCAACTATGGTCATTGGGTTTAAGTGCCATAGTTTTCAACAAATAAATACTGTTTTGTTTTTCTGTTTGATTCATTTTGTTTCGAAAGTTTGTTTACAAAGTGTACACCTACACCCTTACCACTCGGAAGTATTCTGTTTTATGAAGTATTACTCATACATCAGATAAGCTAACGTGTATTCAAACAATTAAAACAAAATTATCAACGTAACGAAGTGAGGCCGGCAAATATAATGTTAAAACTTAATTGGAGTAGGAATGCTAACTTTATAAGTTAATACATCGGGGCGAGTAACTCGATTACGTATCAATCGAAGAACGATGGAGTATTTTATATTTACCGTAATTGGTGAATTATATTAAATGAAATTATATTTTTGAGTTGAACAGAGCTGTATGTATATATGAATGTACGGACGTTCTCTTTGTTCTACGTGAACGACCTGCGTTTCAATACCCGATGCCCGCGTACTCGGCGGTAAAGAAGATATCATAAACAAATCTTTATATCTTAAAAATTAAATCCTTTACTCTTGTGTCTACTTGTGTACTCGGTCTCTGCGGGGCAGCTTCAAACGCTCTATAAAGCTCAAGCCCGGTCGTGTGTAGAATACTGTAGTCACATTTGGGGAGGCGCCGCTAGATGCCATCTCGCAGCTTTGGACTCGGTGGAAAGGCGGGCTAAGAGGCTTTTGAAGACGCAGCCGAAACCAATCAGTCAATCAGTCTTGAACACAGACGTAAGGTGGCTAGCCTTTCAGTGTTTTACAGATTGCATTTTGAAGAGTGTGCTCAGGAATTACATAATCTAATTCCCCCAACCCCGTTCCACCATCGGACCCCACGACGCACGGACTGCTGGATTTCATCCTTTTGTTGTGAATATCCCTCAAACCCGAACGAAGCGCTTTGCTTCGTCTTTCATTATTCGAACAGCAAAGGACAGGAATAGTTTTGTCTGTCTTTCCCTCCGATTACAATGTGGGTGTTTTCAAGAGTAGAGTGAATAGGCATTTACTGAGCTAGTGCGCCTTACCATCGACACTATCAAGATTTGACTTTGTTATTTCCACAATTTCTCGAAGCATAAGACCAAGGTAATATCGCCATCGTAAGAGTTAAGAATAACGGTAAGAAAGGCATATATGTATGAGTATGGGGTACGAGGAATTATATTTGTACTCCAATCATCTTTGGGTCTGGGTCCCCGTCTACCATATCCCCGAAACTGCATCTATACTTACCTCCGATGTTATCGTACATGCATTACAGTGAAACAACAGCGCTAAATATAATATAATGTATAATATAAACCATATTTAAGGTTATTTTTATACACCAAGCGGGATGATTCCCGTGCGGGCCGACCTAGGTATTTGTGCATACGCTAGTTTATTACTGCGACGAGATTCTACCTTGTTGCAATGCACTTATAGAAAGAACATGGATCCAACACAGATTCGGTTCTCTATATATCCGTTACATTGCAAAGAATCGACTACTATTTCTTATATAATTTGTTTGGTTTCGTTAATCGAAATTTTGAGCATTTAATTTTATCCTTATACCATTGAATATGTTAGAACAGGAGAAATTATTATCGAACATATAATTTGCAAACTTTTTGGCTTTAATTTAAAAATTTATAATGGATAGTGACAATAAAATAAAGACTAACGATTAAACGTAAATATTGTCAAAAATATCTAAAAATCAATTTGTCCCTTTCAAGGTGCATCAGCCGTTACTATATAGGTAAAACCTAACACATAGAAAAAAAAATATCAGAGGCTTTGTGAGCTCTAATATTATCTTTACCTGTCAATTATCAATAATTATTATACGATTATTTGAGGTCGTGTCTCTTCACTTTTTCGCACCACGTTAATCTATCTTGAGTTGTCGGGTGTTACAACTGGGCTTGCTTTACAATTAAAATAATTTAGCATTACTTCCAAGGCGGACGGGACGGCCTTTTTTTATCAGACGGCGTTTATTAAAACTTGGACCGTATGATCTTTGCTACATGTTATCACATGTCTATACTATCTGGGTTGGCATTCTTTTTTTCTGTTAAGCCGGGGTACACTCCTTGCCCATCTCAGCATTTTGGTTTTATTGGTTTGATTATCTTGTTCATGAATCTTCTTAACTGTCAGCATTTAGCAGAGTGTACTATATATATATATATATATATGTAAATATGTCCGTGTGTGTGTGTGTGTGTGTGTCACATAGAAATATGTTTGAATAAGAATGTAATGAAACGTGCATAATTTAAATGATGTATTCACAAATATTCAAACTTCAAAACTGTTAAAAATAGCCTCTAAAGCCCATTCATATTCCATAGTGTGTGCACAACCTCAGTAAAATCAAATAAAGGTAGGCAATCCAATAAATAGACTGCAGATTCTCTAGAGAGAAGTACTGTATCCAATAAAACAACATGTAAACTGTATCCCGTTACAGCATAATTGTAATACTTTGAACCCGTTTGCTAAAATAACCGATATTAGCTGTTTTTCCTCAATCGTTCTGATTTGTAACTGAGCCAGTAATAAATAACACATTCATTATTTAACTCGGCATCAATAATTTATAATGAGTCATTGCAGTATTGATATAGTGTTACGAGCAATGAGTCACTTCTTAAGTTTACTTAATCATTAAGTAAACAAGAAATCACATATGAGTATATTATATATAATATTGTGTTTGCTTACGTTATGTCTTGAAATTTGAAAACATTCGATAATCAGATAAAAGTTTAGTTTCATTGCTGAAATACAAGTTGACCTATGACGAACACATTGTGATATTTTTACGAATAATAGTTTCTGCTACTCCACTAACATTTCTGTTTACCGCTCAAACAAAGCTTAATCGCTTGTGGCAGGAGAGCATTTACAGGAACAGTCACTGGCGAATTCGAGCATACCACTTGGTTTAGCCGATTGTACGGAGGCTTTTTCGTCCATTGTTTACTATTTTCATTGCGACAACTAAGTTATAACAATATTATATATAAGTATTATTATTACATATATTTTTAAGCGTCAATAGCCTAATGGTTTAAGGTATGGTCTGCGAAACTTAGGGTCGGAGGTTCGAATCCGCCATTCGGCTATTATCGTGAAACATCTCCTGGCGCAAGCATTTTCAGCTTAGTTGGAGTGGTTAACCGGAATATTAGTAATTTTAATAGCGTTGCGTACGTCTAGATATACTTTATTTTTAAAGAATGCTTCTTTAAAAACAAGTATCTAGGCGTAATTGAGCACGATAAATATGGTGATATTTCAAAAATATCCAAAAACTTTTTTCTGATAAATAATAGTTGAGATGTTGTTATTAATATTTTTCTAATACAATTTTAATATATTTTATAACTAATAAGACAAGACGCATTATGAATGGTTTAGTTAGCTACTAAAGCTACTGAGCTTTGTGTAATCGTGGTTCACCAGAGCTCCAACTACTGCCCAAACGATAGCATAGAATAGGTAGTATGAATTAAACTTAGAATCCAAACTCAAGGTTAAGTTTAAAACTCATAATCTAAATTCCCGTTCTAAAATCACCTTAAACAAATTTCATCACAATGTCCAACATTAATATTTTTTTAACATTCGCGTCACAATTTCTAAAATGTATAAATCCTTTTTATAGAGAAGCTACTTGTCGTACCAAGTATGGTATTAACGTCAGTCAAGAGACAATGGGTTTTGAAATAGTGTTGGACAGGTTAATAGTACTAACTACTAATCAAACTATCAAATTACTTATGCTGTTAAAAGAGTTTATAAATAAATTGTTTTGTTATTATTACTAATACACTCGCCATCGTATTCACAGAAATTGAATTTAGAATTTGAGCCTCGATAGTCGTGACTAATATGAAGAATGGTATTCTCATGGCAGTTAATTCAAGTAGCTAGAACATCAGAATTATGGCTAAGGTCATGGGTTCCAGCCTTGTGGATTCTTACTTGAAAACTTTTTGTTTTGGTACTTTAAGGGCTTCATGTAAACGTGTGTGTGGGTGGTTTTACACCTCTTTCCAGCATTCCTTCATTCCAAAAGACACACATTTTTTTCTTTTGTATTTACCGAACCTACCCTAGTTCTTATTCAGTCGAGAAGAAATCATTATTGAACTGTATACACAAAAATAATTGAAACCTATTTTCTCTATATGATGAAATATGAGACTGAGTTATTGGACGACTCAACGTTGACTCAGATACACGTACGGCTTTAGGTATTTGTTGTTAATATAGATATCCTCCGATGATACTCTCACGGAAATACATGCAAAGAATTAAACTGGTGAACGGGCCCTCATTTAATATTTGCTTGTATGGGCCACCAGCTTCCCACTTTAACGGTTTACAATTGGAGACAATTGATGGTACTCAATTGTACCCGATGTAGTTAAAATATTCGAAATTTCAAGGTTGTGTTATGTTAAAACCATTAAGTGTATGATAAAAGCAAAAGTATTTAATTTTATCTTTGCTTGGATTTCTTACACAAAATTATCATGACCAAGAAGGTCACAAATTCACATAAACACACATATGTATATATTAGCTGCATTCATATGTTATACACGCAGCTAATATATACCCAAATCCATCCTCGATAAGGAACTAACGAGCAGTTGCATAGTTACTCCTGAGGCCTAAGTTTAACACAGCAGCATTATTTATTGAAATAGTTGGACTGGCATTACGTGTTGCTTCCGCAGTTGACACATGACATATGTGGTTTTTTGGCATTTTTTAACAGTAGCATGGTTACCGCGTGTAGTATACTAGTTGAAGTTGAGAGTGTGAATGTATTTAAAAATATAAATAAAAAGATTTAGCGATTTTCTTATCTCTCAGTAGTCGATATCTTTTAGTTGTAGAAGACGAGGATTGCGCGGGGATACTTTACGCAAACAAAGAGACGTCGCTCTTCCTTACTGGATTGGAAACAATTTAACATATTTAAAAACTATATAAATAGTAAGTTATTTTTTTAATAATTGTAGCTGATACTCAACAAACTTTTAAAATCAATAACAATGCCGCGTGCTGAGTTCAATCTCTAGTGTCGGTGCATATGAAATTGTCAATTGCTATTTTATGTGCTGAAATATCACGTGTGGTCGGCTATGAATGAAGACATAGTGTAGAAAACTGCATGGCTAAGAAATAAAAAGAAAATCATAATCGGAAAAATGACTCGGAAAATGTAATCTCATTTATTTAATTGATAATTTTGGGGAAATCCTATTTCTATGTAACATTTTTGAGATTAAGACAACTCATTATCTGCAGAGGATGTATTCTAATGGTAGAAGTGTTTGCAAACACAAAGGCGCTTGCCCTTGCTATACCGTAATCGATAGATAGCCTTCCCTTCCGGAGATACGCAAGTTTAGATCGAATCGAAGAAACGATAACATAACCGCGTCCTGAAATCAAAGTATTGTGTGGTAAATTCGCTGGCTTTCGAACACAGCATTCTAGCGCTAAGCCATGACTTATTAGCAATGTCAGGATATTGATCCTTGGTGATAAATATGATCTAAAATAACGTTACAGAATATGGCAAACAATATAGCTCGTAGAACCGATAACCGATGGGGAAGAATGGTTCCCTTCACATAATGGAGTGACGATCTGTCTGCGGTAACTCTATGGATGCAAGTGGCTCAGTATCATGCTACATGGCATTCTGTCGGGGAGTTCTAGCCATGAGCTAAAATGATGATGATGAATGATGGAATAGAAATGTACAAAAATGTTACCGGAAAATATTTTTAGCTAAGAATTTCAAAACCGAAAACAATATGTATATATATATATATATATATATAATTCTTCTGCTGGGAATAGGCCATTTCCTTACTACCACAGCTATGTATAAAAAAGTATAGCTTAACTTATGATTTTATTAGTTTTTTACTTTTTTAAGTGGTAACAATTTCAATTGAATTGAGGTCACATGTCTTTAAGTACGTAAATGGATACAATCATTTTACATGAAGTCATACAACACTGATATATTATCTGAACAGTGCATTTTCAAAGTAAATACGTTTATCAACACGGCGTTACCCCGAAAACAATGAATGTATGTTCTTATCATAATGTTGTAAAGATAACGATCGACGCATCGTAAAGATGAATGCCTAACTAAAAGCTGGTACACAAACAAATGTCACAACTTACGAAATTACATAATTACACTTACTTACTTTTATTATTTATATATTAAAACTCTCCATTATTATTATAGTGTTTGTTATAAGATATCAGACGGACCATTTTAAAAAACTCCTATCATTACTAAAAAGATTTAATGTTCTTCGAATATCTGATTAATTTCGTGAACTGAAAATAAAATAGTATAAGTTGTGTGCCTGCCACGACATACACTATGCTTAATAACGGGAGCCCAGTAGAAATCATATGAAGAACTTGAAACACATTTAAATATTTAGTTACTAGAACTACTCCATGTAACTCTGTTAAAATTTGGGAAGAATGTAAAAGAAATATACCAACCACATTTAAGAGTATGACACCTGTTGCACTTACAAAACGTGAAGTGCACGTGAAATGGAGTCTGCTACAATATTGTGTAACTGATGACCTGAACACTCGGTTATTTCGGTTTCGCTTTTATTCCATGTTCACTTTTTTATTATGAAACAATTACTTCGTTCTCCGCAAAAGAAAATTAAATTAGCAATGTACCGTTAGTCTTGTAATGTCAAAGTTGTTAACCTTTTTTTTTCACAGTTTATTTGTCAACTCGGGTGAGTAATACTTTGTTTCGTTTTACCTTCTACTTGCATGCACATTCCTTTTAAATGATTCGCACAAACATTTGTTGTTTATATTTTACTGAATAACTGATATCTTTTTCACGCAAAATGATAAATATCTTATAATTTCACAAATGTTCAGCTTATTCAGATTTCATGGTTTGGTTGACTGGTTACTTCAATTATCCTCTAATAATAATATCTCCTTACTCCGTACTGGGTTCCTTGCTAACTAGTTTACTGTTTTGGCGACACTACTCTAGATCTTGCCTGATAATCTATGAAAACATCGACCAAGTGACTTTTCAAGATGCAACATTGCTAGATGCTTCGTGAGCGTTTAACGAATGACATACTAGTTGTATAATTTAATGGACTACCTTTTCAATATTGGTTACCGTTATAGATAAACATTTATTTATTTAACTTTTATGTATAGCCATCAACGAAATTGCCCAAGGGGAGTGTCGTTTGAACAACACAAAACTACAAGGTGTAATTTCGGTTAAAATATTAATATAACTTCATTACGTTATATTTGAAATTAGAGCTGTCATGTCATTTCGTACAAAAAAATTATAAATTTATACAATTCATCGATCTTCCTTCCAATAACTCTAGGTCTATAATTATCAGCAGTTTTCTGATTAATGATAATAGAATATTGAATTTGTAATACGTATTTCCACCATTCCCTTCATGACCGCTAGCAAACAGCTTCATTATATCTTATATACCGTTTATTAGGTTATTATTATATCTTATATATCTATAACGCCGACGAATAGTCTCAGCACTGAAGTCAAGTTTTTCTGCAAAATGGGCCGTAGGTATAAAACCGTTTTCTTCATAGACATCTAATTAGTTTAGGGAAGGGAAATTTGCATGCTTGTTATTTAGGACGTCAACCACCTATGCCAGTGATATTAGTTTGCCTTGTTCGCCTTCTCGTGTAATCCAAATTCTTACGGTGAAACGTGATATATTTAATTCTCGTTGTCTCCCGATTTATGTAATGAAATTATTTCTGCCCTTTCGGGCAAATTTTAATTACGTGACATTGTTGAAAGTAAATTCAATTCAGTATTAATTAATAAATATTACAAATTTAATTATATTGTAAGAATGGAAGTTTTTCATGTCACACACACTGGCAAGTTGATGAACACTAACACGAGATATGTCCGTTTGTTTTGAATTGAACGGCTTGCACTACTACAATATTTCATAAGTTTCTGCTTGTGCCGTGTTGTCCCATTGTATACCAAAGCCACGAGTATGTACTCATGTACATTATAAAGACAAAAAGATAAACAATATTGTTTATAGTACGCGATATTTTACCTATTTATAATGCAGATGTAACTTTCGCGGGTACCTCATATTTTATAATTTAGATTTTTTTAAATGCTAACGATTCTTATATTACCAACATTCCCGAAAACTACTTCAAGGACAGTCACGTGGAAAAAGTTAAATGGCGGAGATTTCGAATTTACGTTATGTTAAGTTATTAGTTTTTTGTATCACTAGACTGTTGCGATTTGTAATACTTAATAAATATGACTGAAATATATAAGTATTTACAAGTATATAAATATGGAATTTATACCTAAGATTGCTACAATGCTATTGTACATATTACATTCTCACCGTTTCTTTTTTAAAAGTAGTCCCTTAATTTTTCACTAATTTAATAATATTATCTCACACACTATTTAAAATTACTGCTGCTTCACAGGTAATCAAATTCTCTGCACCGTTGTTATACATTAGCTTAATTTTGGGGTAATTGTTGCAAAGTTACTATTCGCTACATAATTTTAAAATGATAATTAGTCGTCTTGTATTCTGGTGTACTGAGAAAGACTCACTATCTGTCACGTTTAAAAACTAAAATGTTAAGATAATAAGCGTATAAAGTCATTTTAGTATGTCCCCACTAAGACGTGAAAGGGTATAAGCGATCCTCTCCATTGTTCCTCTTTGATACTTCTGGGAACCTCGTATTTATTATTAGATAAAAGGCAGACGCAGTAAAAGTGAGCCAATGCAGAGGCAGTGAGTACATCGTTAAGATACGCGTGGGTGGACAAGTCACCCAAAAACGACGACCTCAAGTCGTGTGATGGCCACAGCGTACCTAATTGTCACGAATTAACTTTAATCGTTGTTCAGAGCCCGGTTTATCTTGCAGGAATGCTTGCTACACGTTGATTCACTCTGATTGACTCCTAGCCTGACTAATGAATACCTACTAAAATACACTCAGATAAAGGTAACTGCATCTTAAGTATTCTACACATACCAAGAGTCCTTCATACAAAATTATATCACGTACGTGCAGTAGGAAATAGGTTGAAATAAACTACAGTAAAATGAAATATAACTGAAAACGTCACGTTTTTTGCGCCATCAAAGAATAAATTTATACAAACCAAATTTTTAAACGAATAATTTTGTTCAAAAAACATAGAAGCGTAAATAACGTTTAAAATATAAAATTGAGAACGGATTCATTAAAACACTCGTATTTATAACGTATATTTGCGGGAACATTCAATGGTTTCAATATTAAAATGGTAATAATTAATACGCATGCTATCGACAAAGAGCGAGCATCGTAACTCAATAATTGCATTCGATTATTTATTAAGATATCGCAATAACTGATTCATTGAAATTACCATTGTTGATCATCAACACGTTATTATCAATGCAATTGTATAAGGGGTACTATAATTTTCACTTACGTATAAGTTAGGTATTTTCGGAGAAGTAACCAACGTTCTACAGTGTAGACTTAGTATAAACAAACTTTATTGATTAGAGGTGAGCGCACATTCGATTATCACAGATACTTACGTCAACCTTATCAATGCCGATAATCGGTATCTTTCAAAACTTGGATCGAATATTTTGTGTATTTATAGCAAAAATATCTTTTCTTCTTGCTGTATATTCGCGCGTTGTATGCTAGCTGTCTTCTAATTAAACAAGTCTAATATTCAGAGAACCAGATTCAACAGTTAAAGCGTTGTGTTTTGTTCACTTGGGATGTGTTTTTTTTTAAATAAAAGTAATATAATAATAGTAATCATTCTATATGTAAATCCTTTGTGGTGATAAGATTTCAGGGATTTGATGTTTTTTGTGAGTGTATTAAATGGAATTATTTTGAAAAATTAATACGTTTAACAAAACATTGATTTTTCTTCCCTGGCGTGAAATCCTACGCAATACTGTCGCTAAATGGAGTACCAAATATTCCAAACTCTTGAATTTGTTGGTACAATTATATATTAATATTGCTAAAGCCCTATCAAGGGCGAAGGTTCATTATTAGTGCCGAATTTTAGGTCAAGGGCATCATTAGTAGTAGTTCAGTTTTTAATCGGCCATAACTTTTTCAATTCAATTGACTTTTATGCCACAATAGAATGCAGATGCTTATTTTTAGCAGATACTAGATGCCGGGGTACTTGATGAAAGTGGGCTACTCACATCAGCAGCAAACAGCGTCCGTCCGTGGGAAACTGTCCAGCTAACAAGAACGTCGCTCAAAGCCGCTGTTAAAAAAAAGAGCATGATTTTTTTACGCAATTCTTTTCGTATTTTTTAAATCAGGCGTCTCGTGCTCAATATGTGCTTCTCTGCTACTTCTCGCAATAAATAAATTATTTATTATATTGAATTAAAGTTTTAAAAATTTATAAAACTCCATGTGTATTTATTTAAATAGTTTATGTTCTCGACTGAGCGCCAACCCGGCGAAATTGTAAAAGCCCTCGGGCAAACAGCGGCTATAAGCCCGAAAAAAAGAGTTTATGTTATGCATGTATATATTATTTTACTATTTACTCAACGGGTACTTAATACAGTTAAACATTAAAATGAGGACTAGCTTATTGTTTGTTGTTAAAAAATTGGTATTATCGATATTTATATTAATTTTTAAACACACCATCACACATTACAATAAACGTAATATTGTCCCCTTCTCCTCAAAACTTAAATTTAGGATCTCAATTGTTGAGACCTTTCAGTATTAAACATTGCTTCCTTTCTTCTGGGACGTTGATCGTAACATTCCTGTAAACATCCATTTATCAGTATTGAGCTCTACACGATTTACTGAAAGACTTTAATCTCATAAAAAATATTTTTATATTTCTCACGATATTCAGTTCTCTTTGCTGGTAACAGAAGATATTAATTATAATATAATATATCCCTCTCCGTGATTCACAACTAACGTCTTCTTGACGCACCGCAGCTTAAATTCCGCGGAAACATGAGTTGTTATAAAAGCGGTTGTACGATTGTGCTTTTGACCATTTAAAAACTATTATAATAATTTTTATCACGTTTGTCAGCGCCACGATACTTTATATCATAATTTTAATAGGTCTTCAAGTCTTGTTTCTCACCAGCAACAACTAGCCTCGTTTCAACTTACATTGGCTTCATCCCCTTAAAGCTTATGCGCAATTAGGCTGAAATTTGTAAAGCGCGCTTAGACTTTGCTTCGACTTAGCTTACGAGTTAAGTAGGCAATGAAATTTATAGTCATATCCTCAGCTTATGCTTAGCAAATTCTTAGCATGGCCAAAGTCACCAAAATCCTTGACTTACCGAATACTTACATGCTCCTAGTAAACTCATTGAAAACAAAGTTTTAAAGATTTTAAATGCAAAGCCAGAGCAAAGTTCATGTACGCTTTATAAATCTGAGCCTTAGTTTCCAGCAAATATGAAGATGTTTTGTCAACTATAATATCATCGGTGTGGTGCCGGCCAGTATCGGTAAGTACACCCGCTAACTTCTCATAGAATCTCATAAAATATTGTCGATTAAATTAAACGTTAGATGAGCGAACCCTTATCATGTATGAGCGCACATATTGATGGGACCCGCAAACAAGCAGAACATGTAGAGATGCTTACGTAAAGTGCGTGTTAATGAGATTATAAAACATATTTTAAAAAGGTTTTTCTATTATAGCAATATATCAAGACATATTTGTAACCTTGATCACGGGTAGAGCGGAAGAGCCGTTTTACAAATTGTAGTTTTATAATTTAAATTATTTTTAAATAAATTTATTAAATTTTTAAAAAACCTTATTAAATTGCTCTTTTCTTATATATTATAGGAGGAATATCAAATAACTTTGGAAAATTATCGAAATAAATATATTTGTGATGATAGAATAGGCCTTAAGATATTGGTGTATCCTATATGCCGAGGTCTTTAAACATAAAGCATGAATAAACCAATTAAATTTAAGATCTGACATAACTACGTGTCGTCATCTTAAGTTAAATGCAACCAGTTTATGAAATAAAGCACCTTGCCTCTACCGAAAATACAAAGAGGAAAATCAGAGTTATAGATTAACACTGTAAGTGGCCACCATTATAGGATTAAACAAAAATTTTAAAGTTAAAATTTTTGTATGAATATTATGAGAACAAAGTTATACAATATAATATATATATATATATATATTTATATATATATATATATATATATATATATATATATATATATATAATATATATATAATAAGAGTCTATTCTTTTCATCTATTATTTTTCAGTTGATAGTTTTTGCCCAGTTACGTCGTTTAGACGTTGATGTCTTTTCACTAAAATAGAAAATACTCAAAAGTTCCTTAGACGTTGATGTCTCTTTACTAAAAGAAGAAATACTAAAAAGTCCCTTAGACGTTGATGTCTCTTTACTAAAATAGGAAACACTAAAAGTTCCTTGAACGTTCATGTCTCTACTACAATAGGAAATACTAAAAGTTCCTTGAACGTTCTTGCCTGTACTAAAATAGGAAATACTAAAAAGTTTCTTAAACGTTGATGTCTCTTCAATAACAGTTTATAAATAATTTTTTATAGAAATAACCGTTTAATCTTAATTTAACCATTGTATAGCCTTCCATTCTTTTAAATTTCGTTTATTATTAATAATTAGTCAAGGTTTTATATGTGTTTGAAGCTTAGAAAACACTCGTTATGCGCAAACTTTGTAATATAAAGTTTGTTTTCAATGTTTAAAAGACTCAGGTAGCCCGGTCTTCCTCCGGCAAATTGTTTTAAAACATTTCACAACTATTTATTAGACAACAAAGTCCAAAGCTGAAAACTTCTGTGTATAGAAACTAGGTTTACATGATAAACTGTAATTCGGAACCTCTTAAAACACAGCTAAGATATTTTTAGTTCTGGCGTAAGCACGTTCTGAAGTAGTAAAACGCGCGATGATGTAGGTACATACACGCACAGCTAACTTTGACGCTTTCCGATTTGAATTTTAAGAAAATTTCTTCACCGTTCCGGAGCTCATATCATTGGCTACAATAAAATTGGTTTAGGTTGAAGATTCGTGGAGAATCGACCGCCAAACTTTACGCAAGCGCGACGCCACCACCCTACTTTGAAGTCTCAAAATTGTTAAACAGTAATGAGCCAGCTCGTTCGCTTGCACAGCATGCCATAGTGGTAAAGTCATCGCGCAGCATGACTTACCTGTTGCCAGTAATCCTCCAAAGATAGCTTCCATTCGAAATAACCGGTGTCCGTAACGTCTTGCAACTCGCGGAATAGGTTACCGCTCGGAAGAACATCCATCGTGCTTACATGTGACGCCGTTCGAATTTTTTCGCACAAAACACGTAAACCCTTGGCGGTAGAACGCGCACAACTGGTTTGGCCCGCGTCTAGCGCTGGTTCCCCCCCATTGATACCCCGCGAGTATCCTGACGTAGACTAGAAACAAACAGAGAGAATGCATGTAGCTGTCTCTTTCCTTGTCCTTTTGGAGGTGCATGAATATCCGACAGGGGGCAGGATTTGAAAGATTAAGGTACCTAGATTATTTATATATTTTCTAAATTCAATATAATTTTATAAAAGGTAATATACTAACGCAGAAGTAATCTTACGCATATATTTCAATTCGTTAATTTTCCCTTCTATTTTATTATTTATTTCATCAGCAGTCAATGATTTTATCCAAAAAAAAACATCTTAAGAAAGTGACTTACATGGCCTTAGACATCAACTCATCAATTTTAGAATAATTTACTATACGGGAACTAAATAACATGTATGTATATGATGGTTAATCCAAAATATTCGATTATATGAAAAACATCAAATTATATATATATATATATATATATATATATATATATATATATAATACATTCTAATATATAAAATATTAGTCCAACACATGACGGCATGTAATGGCAGCACCCATACACACCCGATATTCATCCTCAGCAAAGGCTGAAAACGCACATGCGCTTTTACCGCACGGACTGTACGAAACACAATATTAGGTATTATGATGCTATTTCATCGCGATTTTCTGCATGGACCGTCCCCGGTCGATCTCATGCTATAGCTAGGAAAAGGTTGCAGGTGCTGTACAAACTGTTAAATTAAATTACATATTTCTTATTAAAGATGTTGTGTTACTAACAAAAAATTAATATTTTTTCATGTTTTCTAGAAGGTTAAACTTGCACGGCTATAAAGTGCTTAAAAGCTGTTAACAATAAAAAAAACTGACATTTATGCAGGTATTATACTATTTTTATAATTATTATTTCATAATTTGATTGCGTTGTTTTAAATGGTTTTAAAATTTTAAAAGTTCATTAATTCAAAATTCAGTAAAATCAGATTATAATGCATAAATAAAGTGAAAAAATAAATCGATGTAGTGATGACGGTATTTAATAGTCAATCTGTAACTCTGTTACCGTGAGAAATTCAAAATAAAATGATAATCCTGCCTTCTTTTTAAAATTAAGAAGTATTTAAATAATTGAAGCGATTGTTTATAAATAATAATAATAAAAAAGTGATATTTATTATAATTTTCGGTTACATCTCATAGGCTTTATGATTTAGTTTTTGCATTCTCTGTACTGTAAGTAACCTGAGCAAACTACAACTCCCGCGCATCGCAGGCATGTGGACGGTTCAACCGTTACGCGCGTGCGCAACAACCCGTGACAGCTTCATTCATACTCACGTATCATCACGCTATAAACACTGCACACAGGCACTGTATAGATATCGGCTAACATAGAAACGATTCATTTAACAAGAGATGCTCGGATATCAGACAGGGATGGCAAACGAGCTCACATTAACGTGATGATGACACCTGTGTCATGTAGCCCATAACATCGGATTCGTCCTCGATTAGGAAAAATCATAATACGGATGCGTTGGCACCCCTGAGAACTAACATAGAATGCGTCATCACCATGTCTCCGGTTTCTTCGTTTCGTTTTTTTTACTCATGAGGCGAAAGCAAGCAACAATATGCTGTTATTCTTTTTCGGATTGGAATTTGGATTTTTATTTACGCTGGAATTCTTTGAAATCATGGGAAGACCAGATAATAAAATAAAAATATAATATATTTTACTTGTAAGCATGTCTTTGAATGCTTTTCAAAGACATTGCAACGAACAAGAACGCCTTGGAACCGTGCAGCAGCCAATATCTTCCATAGAGAGAGTAATCATGTGTCTAGTCCTGGATGCGTCTAAAATGTAGTTTCTTAAATAAAGAAATTCGTTTATGAATAACGCGTTGTTGTAAATGTACACACAGACGCTTATTTTCAATTTATATCTCCTTAGCTTCTTTTTGGCACAAAAGGCTGTAATGTCTTGTAAATGTGTAGTATCATTAAATTATTAGAAATTGCCTGTAGAAAGAATTAGTTGGCGTGGATGAATTTTATCTAGTATTTTTATTCCACAGCTCAGAAGAAAACGCAAGACCCAATTAACTCTAATGATCTGAATCAATAAGTTTCCATTTTCCGGATTCTACGGTACCCTTTAAGGCTGAAAGTAAATTATGTACGTGTTTGTATGTAACAAAAATCACTCGCAGTCTTAAGTCGTACTACAATGTTAGGCCAGCGCTGGTACACCTAGTCTATTTTAATTGAAAATGTATAAACTTCAGGAGGGTCTGGCATTTACTAGAGGTAAAGAAAAAAGTAGTCAAAGGATTTATGGTTCAAGTGTAATGCTTTGTCATTATAAGTAATCAAAGTTATTTCTACAGCTTCAAGACACCGGCGTCTTTTTACACAGAACCTATGTTAAGTCTTTTTTATTTATTTTTGAAAAAGATATAATTTTGAAATTGCGATGAATATTCGGCAGCTGCAGATTCTCAGTAAGTTTTTTGTTTATTTTATTTATTTATTATTAAGAAAACCAACAACGACTTTTACAAACTTAAAACAAATAATATGAACAAAAAGTAAATCTATTAACAGGTTTTCTTTAATTATGTAATAAGTGTAATGGTAGTTGTCGAAATAATGTCGGCTCCCTCTCGAGAGCAGTGGGCTCTTCTCACTTTACCCAAGTGACATTTATACATATCCGCAATCTCGCACTTTTCGCCGAAGAGACCGCGCTTTACTATACTGAAAAACATAAAGGCCGTATAATCCGACTCCTCCAATCCGCAGTCAATCGCCTCGCCGCATAGTTTTGGAAATAGTGAATCGAAATTAACCCACATAAGAGTATCGCCATCTACTTTTGGAGAGGCGTCTCGATCCACACCAGTACTTACTCGAAGGTAGCTAAGACCAAAGCCATCCTCGACCGTTCCTAACAATCTCCTTGGGTTAAAACGGTCAACTACCACCTTCACCTTTGACCACAAACTCTTTTTCGTCTCGCACATCAAGAGTGCGGGAAACAAAGATGTAAGGAATGCTCGTTACGAACAAACTTCATCCGTTCGTCTGCGCAAATAGCAAAATGTCCTTAAGGAATAAACTTCGCCTCTACACGTCCTACATAAAACCAATAAGGGCCTAAGCCAGCATCGTATTTGCCCATGTCGCCCCCGTTAGAATTAAATCTGTAGAGACAATTCAGAATAAATTAATTAGAATATCAAAGTGGTATCAGCATGATATCGATCTGCATTTAACTACTTTCTACGTCTAACAGCGCCTCTTCGAGAGAACGTTCTCACACTCAAACCCGCTAGTGGTAAACGCAGTAACCTACGAACCGGAACCAAATCCGCTGAATAGGAGTCGTAGACGAAGTCCTCGGTGATCCAAACTTTTCAGGAGCACCGACCACCAGTCCGATCGCAATGGGCACCGCATTACACACCGTAACACATCACGCTAACCTCGCCTGCGAACGCGGCGTAACCGCAAACATGTAATGCACCCACGTTCCAAGGCGGTTCTCATCGCCTCCAGATTCGGAAAACTGGCGACGACCGTCCATCGTTTAAATTTAAAAAAAAGCATCTATAAGTATAGAGAAGTATAGATATTAAGTTTTCTTATTAGAAAACCCTTTACAATGTTTGCAATGCAGAACCAAACTTGAAGAGAATATTAAACATATTTCTATTTCATTTATACAATCGACGTCAAATAAAAAGCCAAATTCTTTCCTACGAATATTTTAGTTTTCAACAACTCCTGGGAGATCCTTGAACAAACATTTTTAAGTCAGATTACCTAGTTTACTTTAATATATAAGTCACAGTTTAATTCGTACTAACCTGATTCCAAAAATACACTAATATATCAATAATTTATACGGGATGTAATATTCTTTCTCTAGAAATAGTAACTGTACTCACCGGCCCTACTCTTTAAAGAGTGCGGGCGTGCCAAAACATGTAAGACGTAAAAAAAAAAAAATTGTCAAAATTCAAAGTGTAAAGTTATAAATGCCTGCCACCTTAGTCTATCTTAAATTTCCTGTAAAAACTACATTAATCATATGTATTCGCTGTCATTAGAAGCAGATGAGAAAATGAATGCGGAAAAACTGTTAAATCTGTTCACAATAAACGGTTAAATCTATTCCGCAACTGCAATTTAAAACTGGGCTTAGTCAATGATAAATAAACTACGTACGCGTGAAGAATATTTGAAAAAAAAGGCCCGGATTGTATAGAGAGGATTAATTTTAATTTGGTTTTGTTAAAAGCATACGTTAGTGTACGGGAAAGCTTTGTTGCAAAAAATAAGCGAGTCCGTGTAAATACATTTTTTTTTACATCACGTTTTAATTGAAAGAGAGTATGACGTAGATATGGGTGTATTTCTGTTAAAAATTTTAGTTTATCGATGGAGTTTTATTATTACATAAATTATATTATATATTTGGTAAGATTTTACGTTGGTTTTCTCGTAGACATCGGTATTTCTGTACAATAAAATTGCCAAATATTATTTTATAGCTGAATCTATAATAATGTTTTTGGATATACTGTGTAAAGTAGGCTTTTTATTTCCAGAATGAAAATAGATAGGGCCTTGAATGCGAAGTCTAAGCCTGTCAATGGTGGGTTATATGTGGGTTTTAGGCGTCAAAACTATTTTACATAAAACCTATGTGTGCTTGAGCCCTAACTTTTAGACAGATTTCAAAAATTATTTAAAGTTTTCATATAACATAGCATTGCTGAAAAGTGATTATACCGGTTCCCGATTCACCGCTTATACAATGATCGATAATTTCGTGATGTACTAGAGTCACGCTGCAGTTAGTTTTTAGTCGCATCTCCAACCCTCCTTTCCTTACACCATCCATCCGCTCACCGCAGCCCGCCGACACGCATCCGAGGCGAGCTCCTTACCAGCTCACCCGGAGCAACCTCCTCCTACCGACCTTACAGCGCCTTAGACCGGCCATTTGGGTTCCTCTTAATTTCACAGTGGCTAACCTTAAACCACGGCTACTAAGCCCCCCGCCTGCACATGGCGAGAACATATTATACTATTAAGTATTATATTATATATATATTAAGTGTGCCCGTCATAGTAAAGCAGGTTATTATACCCGATTCAGTTATAATAATCTACCCTTGAAATTATTATTTGAATAGAAAATGTATGTATGAGTGTCTCAGGGCTAAATAGGTACATACAATGACATGAATTATACACTACTATTAGGATTCATATGCTTGTGTCATTTTACCAATACACTCATAGTTCTAGTTTTTGAACTTGTGTTAACTCAAGCGGTATACAACGCAAAGCTTCCGAATGTTTATACATAACATAAAGGTTACGAAGAGCCAAGTGCAAATATTTTGCATGTATGTAGATCTAGAATATAGAATGCGTGTTTGTTGGTGTGGTTCACTCAATTCATGCGGTACCCATTTCTCGAACTTTTAGCTTTACCAATTTGTTCTAAGTGGATTGAAATTGTTTTGTCACTCACACGCCAAGCCTATCGCTAACACTGACATGGTTTACGATAAATCCGCTTCCACGATCATCTTTAATTCTTCATAGTCAACTTGGGTCTGCGGCCATTCGCGGGGTTTGTTTTTGAAGGTCAGAATCACCAGAACGAAAGCTCCGAGCTATCTTATACAAAAGCTTCCCCATATACATAATTTTTCCTTCGAGCTGTTTCTGCAGCGCTGGTGCCACGGTGGAACTCATATTCGTTAATCACGTGATATTTAAAGTTTTTGCCAACAGAAGGATGTCAAAGAAAAAACGAATGGCGCGAAAACAAATGAATCACTTAAACCGAAACACAAATACACAAGGCTAAATTTGAAATACATTTGAATTTGGAATTCCTAACCATACGTCAGATTATTTGAGATAAAAGTGGCCAGTTCGTCAAAACGTCAATTTCATATGTAAGGAAAGATAAATGTAGGTATAGTATTCCTAAAACTTAATTTTATGTCACTATAAAAATGACAAATATCTACATTAATAAAGAAACTGTATTAACAGGGGGTTCTTATAGGTCGACTCTTATAAGTTGAAGGCTACTAGTCTGTGAGGAATAAATCTATTGCCTCCCTTACTTAAAAATACGAGTGAAGTTCTTACCGTCAGCTCGTAATGCTCATTTTGTTTATTATCATTTGTTATAATGGTACAGAAGCATATCACATAAAGTAGTTTTACGAACATACAGAATGCTTGTGCCAAAGCTTAGCTGACAGTGAGTGATGACTGCGCCCCATAACATATATGTACATATAAATATATGTATATATACATATATATATATATATATATATATATATATATATATCATCCTCACTCAACAATGCACGTGCATTATCTTTCATAGACTCTTACACTACAACTTACAGACCTTTATTTGTTCTCATCATAGGATACCACTAGTATTTTTCAATTATTATTCTTAAAGTAAATAAAACTTCTATGTATTGAACATAGTTAAGCATTATAATCACAATATAACACCAAAACCACAAACACACAAAACATATTGTCACAAAAATAAATTGACATGCGACGCGTAAATTGGTGATGTTTCGGTTTCAGACTTTTCAGTATTGGAAAATCAGTACGCAGAAATTAGGTTACGGTGAAATACAAAATGTTTCATTGCTTTTTTTCTGTAGAAAAATTTTATTTGAATATACTACGAATAAAGTAGAGCTATGGGTTAAAGACCCATAAATGCACTTTATAAATAGCTATATTGAACCCTCATAGTAGAACTGATATTTTTGTAACTTTATTACGATAACTTTAATTAGGTAATGTTACAATAAAATAACAGTATCATATACTTAACTTAAAACGGAAAATTTGTACCCATAATTTTTTCAATGAAAAGCAAGTCCACGCATATTATAAAAGAATATGTCGGGAAATATTGACTTAAAACCATTTACTATTAAGCGAGCCGTATATCTGTTTACCATATATATATGCCGGCATTGAAAGAAGTCCTGATGAACCGTATTTTATTAAAAACAACCGTATACCGACAATTCTGTTAGCTAGGGGATTACCTACGCCCATAAAAAAATAACTAGTTAAAGCAACAACAAAATGTTTAATATTATTAAAAAATAATTATTACAAAATTAACTTTATTAATAATTCTACAACGATACTCTGTTTCACCATACACTCTTTTTCTAAAACAATTAAACTACGTAGAAGTTAAAGCTGATAAAATATTATTACATAAACTGCCCTAGCCCCTATTTATTCAATAATTTTAACTTAAAATTTTATCGATTCAAAATATTTTCTCTAACACATTTTTATTTTACACGGAAATGGGTACATGGTAAATTTTCACAATAAGTAAATCTGTAGAAGTAAAAACAAATCGAATAATTAATTCACATAATACAAACTTCACTTTAGTCGAACAATCAGGCGCGTTAGAAAACCTAACCTAAAACTTTCTTGAAACTCCAAGAAAGTTTTAACATAAAAGCTTGCATAAGGAAAGATATTAAAAGACGTAAAAATTTAATTTGTTTGATCACAACAATAATTTTACCTGGATACGAATTATATTCATTATCAGCATCATCACCATCATCACAGCCTGTCCTTAGTCCACTGCTGAACATAGACCACCCACATAGATTGCCACGAAGCACGATCCTAAACCACCTGCAACCACCGACTTCCAGCAAACTTGCATAAGTCGCCGCACCATCTAATGGGGAGTCGTTGTACTGCCAGTATATTACACCTAAGTATTTATACAGAGGCAGTCAATCGATATCGAATTCTGTAATCTAATTTTAAAGGTCCTAACAGAAATTGAAGTAAAGTATTTATGTAGGCACTCTGACCACGGGGCTGTTAAATGGAGCTAGCAAGCATTATCGTATGCTGTTCCTCATAAAGTATTATCGGTAAAATGTAATAATTATAAATCGTTTGATAAGTTACTCAGCGCTGACCCCCTTTCCGCCAATAAAATTTATTAATTTGCATGGCGTTAATATAGGTACGTATGCAATGTATATTGTTCACGGGAATTACATTTTTACATTGCTTTTAGGCACATGTGATATTCAAATAATTGCTTTGGATTGTTACAGTCCGTTCTCAGTACTTATATTCTGCAACAACTTTAGTACAATCTTACTCACACTTATGAAAGTACCTGGGAAATGCTGACTTTGCCAGAGTGCGTAATTATTGGATAAAAAATTGGGGAATACTTTTGGAATCGAACGTTTTGTTTTTGAAACAAGAACACACCCAGTTTCAGAATATGTTAATAATGTTAAAGAATCACGCCGTCCAAAATTGTTTGCCAAAACCAATATAGTGTTTATGCAGTGCAGTAATGTCAAACAGCAAACTAAACGGAAGGTCTCACTATTTACGAAAATTCACCCTGCATTTTAGAGATAGGAAATATTTTCCACATTTCATGAGCTTGTTAAGGCTCAATGTTGGTATATGGATATGGATATGGATCCTATTGCCTTTATATCAGACAAAAAAGATTGCGAACGATACTTTTGTACATAAGAATGAAAAGTACAAGGTCATTGGTGCAGTCCCGCTGCGTTTCAAATCTACGACTGCAAGACCATACTGATTTTCATAACCACAAGGCTATTTGCATAATATTAAAAGAAAACCATATTTAATTCAGCGTTTTTATTTATTTATTTATTATATTTTCGCTCATTAATAAGCAATTATATATAATAAACAATATGCTATGGAGAAAAATCTTAGTCTAGGTCTTACATCTATTATAGACGGGCACAGCGTATATTATATAGTATAAAATATATGTAAAAAAATAAGCATAGTATAAATTAACATACAATATATTAAAACATACGTAAACCTACCTACCGTGCAGTCATAATAAGAAATATAATCTTAATAAATTATAAGACAAATCGAAATACTAAATAATTTGAACAATTTTTCAAAGATTTTAAGAACCAATATATACAAATGGAAACATGTTACACGAAAACTAATAATTACCACGGTTATAAAATACTGAAATAAAAAACACCGCATATATTACGTAGTAGCAGCCCACGGCTGCAAGTCTGTAGTCGTTTTATGTGAATGCGCTAACCCCAAAGAAATAAAGGCTTTGGGTGTATAGTATCGCACGGTATTGTATTTCAAACGCGAGATTAATTTTTGTTTGTTGGATTTATTTCCACAGAATTCTTCAGAGAAGTTTCAATAAATTTACATTATTTCAAATGAAGTCTTCTTTAGTGTACATATTTTTCTTTGAGCGAAAGAACAGTTGTAACGAGAAAGCTTTTGATAAATACATATTGATGTATTAGGTATAGGCCCAATATCAAAACTAAAACACATTTCTAAAAAAATATATAAAATACCTATTTTAGTGAAGAGTTATTTCACATTATTTGTCTTTTGGTATTTAATAGTTTACATTTAAATCATTATTAGTAACAAGCATGATATTTGTATGTAAAACAAATATCATACTTGTTACTTAGACTCCAAGCATGATATTTGTATGTAATAATTAAAATCTTTATTTTTAAGAAATTAAAAGTGAAAGCCATATTAACTAATAAATGCATCATCTTGAAAAAATATCATTTATACCATATACAATTGGGGAAGAAATTGCTTTATAGGTGGTAAAGGGGGAAAAACCCAGCTAAGGCTAAGGAGCATGATGAAGGGTTTCTAACTGAATCTGTTTTAGTGTTATGTAGTAATAATTTATAAAATCACCAAACAAACAAAAAAGTACAACTCTACCTCCAGGAATTTCAAGTCGAGTGGGCCTGATGGTATCCCTTCAATCGTGCTGAGGACGTGTGCTCTCGATCCCTAAAAAAGGGGATCACTCAGATTTCCAAGTCCAATTGCAATAGGTCTGTTATTGCTATTACACCCTTGTTCTTGAAAATACTAGAATCCATTGTAAACTGCCAACTCATGAGTTACCAGGAAGAACATGAGTTTATTAGCGACCGGGATCTCTCAGCTGGTAACTTCTAGTCTACTTGACTCATCAATGGGCGCAGGCAGTCGTGTCCAAAGGAGAGGCCTTAGCGGTTAGCCTGGACGTAGCGAAGGCCTTCCCGAGAATCACCAGTTTTCTCTCGAACCGTAGCATCAAGGTCGTAGTCGAAGGTGTATGCTCCGACTCCAAACCAGTGAATGCTAGTGGTCCACAAGGCTGTATGATATCTTATTCCTTGGCGTTGACATATCGAGCGACGTTCAGTTTGTCACTTGAAGGGTTGAGCCAAATTGGCCTCAAAAAAACTGGGCGTGCAAAAAATAGACTGAGACTCCTGGTGTTACTGATATTCATGGGTGCCGGTGATCACTTACCATCGTATGGGCTGTTTGTTCGTTTGCCACCTATTCTATAAAAAAAAAACATGGCATCATAATGTAGATGCGTTGTTATTCCTGAGGAATAAGATGGAATGCTCCGTAATAGTAATAATCACGAGATGTAACAAAGCAGTTCTAAGGTAATGTAATTTTACGCTGGCATAGAAAAGCAATGACCTTTCTCGGTCAAGCCAAACTTTTCTGGTGAGAGTTTACTGAAAGCTGGAGCGTAAATCTAACAAGTTTCTTAATTTTTTATTTAAGTAACCGCTGCATTAATTTAACTCGAACTCCTCGAAAGTAGTTTCGCATGTAAACGAATTTGTACGGAAATATAGGTGCGTATCAAATTATAAAATGGAATAACGAGAAATATTTTCCCCTGAAAATAGGGATAATATAACGCATTGTAATTGGATTTTCGGCTATCCGTCATCTATCATTAACATATTTCATAACAACACACTATTGCAGATAGTTTTTACCGTTCGATTTTACCAACACGACCTCTAGGAATGTTTCGTATATATAATATCCCGTTATAAAAAAATATTTTGTATAATGCTGGATTTTTCGAGACAGATATTTCGTCACTGTCGGTTCATCGCCGTCCCTTTGCATTTCCAGTATTATTATTCATTTGTCATGTAATATTTTTAAGCAATATCGGTGGACTTTTGCAAATGTATTTTCCTGTAATAGAAAAAACATTTAAGCGCCATTAAGTATGAAACATCAATAACAGTTGGTCTTTCATACTTAAACAAAAGTAATAATTTTTTTTTGTACCACTACCAATATTTCCTTGCTTATGAACTACTCATTGATAATTAATTTGACGTAGAAATTATTAGAACAGGATTATTTGGCGGGAAGATTATCAATAAGTTTTACTTTCAAGTATTCCTGTCTTCTGTGTATATATATATATATATTATATATATATATATATATATATATATATATATATATATATATATATATATTATATATATATATATTATATATATATATATATATATATATATATATAAAATGCGAACGACACGACAGTATGTACTCGTGTGCTTAAAATTAAATACGTAATCATTCCTTAGAAGAAAAAAATGCGCTATCAGTGGTCAGCAATTTTCATTACGTCTCTATAAATATCCTAATAAGAACATTATATTAATATATTATAACAATATATAAATGCCGTATTCGATTTCTATAGTATCTATTATATTAGTAATCTGAGACAACAAATGTATACATAGCAAGAAAGAAAATAATTAATTCCGTACCATTCATTGATAATAGTTTGATAAAATAATAATTAAGAACTGCAGGGGTGACCAGCTCAGCTTAAATGCTGTGGCGGCATAAACCTCTGTCCAGTAGTGACGAACGAAACGGTGTGAATAGACAATACAAAATTTCATATCATATAAATTTCATAATTCTTCAGATTGAAACGAAAAAGCTCAATAAAATTAACAATATGCAACAGATGTGAAGAGTATACGTACATCCCTATATATTATTTTAATTGATTATACTACTTTACTATTAACATTAATATAATCCAATTGAAAACTCAAGACGTATTTTTTTAATTGAACCTTGAAGCTCTGTAATAAATTATTACCCCATATTAATGGGGTTAACGTTAATAATATTCCATGGTAATAGTATAGGATGGTAATAGTATAGGAAGCAGTGTAGAACTAGGAGCAAAGCGACGAATATTCAGGCTCCAAGTTTTAACGTGTCCTAAGAAAAGAGACGTAAAATTTGCGGCAAGTTGCAAGCTTTTGTACACATTGTTTTAATTTTTTAGTCTTAGCGTGTAAAAGTGTGCAGGAATTTCGTTAAAAAACATTAATCTTAAGTGCTTTCCCTAACATCATATGGTGATTTACGAGTACGTTATTATTAATATGATGTTGGAAGTACGCTTTCTTTTCATTGTACTAATTTCCTAGTATTTTTAACATAAAAACTCAACCCCGTCGTGTAAGGTGCACACTTACAAAACGAGGGGAACTACGTAGCGTATGTGTAGGTGTAGAAGGGGCTTTGCGTTCATTGTATAGACGTAGCAAGTTTCGTTAGCAGCTACGTTAGGTAGATAGGTCCAGGTTACAAAGGTGAATGTTTACAATTAATCCATCACTGTTAAGTCCCAAGAGAACATGGATTGTATAGACCAGCGTGAAGGATTTTACTGCTCTATATTGACGGACGGAGTTAAAGGGGAAATTATTATTATTATTCAATAATAGTTATGAAGTAGTTGATATTTATAAATACAGTACAAAAAATAATTAAAATGTTTAATATGGGTATAGAGAACAAAGATAATTTAACTTTAAAATTTTGATTTATTTAAAAATTAAGTTGAGTCGATTTGGTTGCTCCCGAGTATTGTACCATCATATATCGTAAAATTTTAAATAGTGTATTTAAAATATACTTCATTTTAATAATACTATTAATTGTTAAATAGCTATCTTCTTGTTTTACGTTTAAAGTTTGTGCATCATACCACAGATATACAAGCAAGAAAAGGAATTAGTTAACATATTAGTTTACAAAACAAGAAGTACGCGGCATTTCGAACAGCGCGAGGGCTTAACCAAGGGGACAGTTAGGGGGATAGTGGGGAGAAGGAAAGCTCCTTTACGCCCACGATGTTCTCTGTCTGAAAAAATCGTTTATGTTATATACATCTAAAAAATAACGTATTTTGTATCTTAGCTGAAATTAAAAATATGTATATATGTTATTATCTGTCACCTTTCTTATTATCCAAAAGTAAATTCTGAGTATTCCAAATTATACGCTTATTAACACTAACAAAGCTTTTTTGTGTGGAGTTCAGTATATCTGTGTTTGTAAACCCTTTTTTTTTTCGTTCAATTTGTAAGATAATGTACATCTATTATATTCATTGTATTAAAAAGCTAAATTATCACTAAGAATCTCTGAAACAAATCGTTGTTTATAATGAAACGCAGGGAGTGATGATCCAATATGCTACCTATTTCCCGAAGTTTGAATTTCATTTGTTAGCCTAAAATCGGTGAACTGTTAACAGTTTATATTTTATAAGGAAACCTTTGCCCGTGTGTGTTTCTCAAATATTAATAATATAAAGTAATGTATCATATCGTTAAAATATAATAATACATTAAGTTGGAAATAATTTCATTGATTCGCAAGATCGGTTTAAAAATGCTTTGCTTACATTTTTGCAGATTTTAGATTCAGATTTTACATTGACATGATTTTTGAAGGATATATATTATTTTGTTTATAAATTGTAATTATTGAAAATGTCCTAGAGAAATGAGTTTAATATTTACGTTTCATATACTTTTATTTATTTTAAATGCAAATCATATAATTAAGTGATGCAAAACGATATAAATGTTATACTTTGATACATCTATAATTGTATTTGGTATCGGTTTTCACGCAGTGCACAGAGTAGTGTTGGTTCAATTACTTCGGCCGATAAAATCCCCTCCAACAAACAATACTCGGCTTAAAATCTCACCCAACGAATATTTTCATTCACAAGAGATTACTTTTCCATACGCATGATCGGCGGTTGTTTCCATCGATCGAGCGTTGTGATCCCATTTTACATTGGTATTCTGATATACATTATATATGTAAAACATGTAAACAATTGCGCAATAGAAATATATTGTTTGCATCGATTTCCTTATTGCTACATTTCACCGAAATGAATAAATTATATATTAATAGACGACGTACAAAAAGGCCTTAGCGGAGAGCAGAAATTAATGCCTTATGCCTCATAAAAGATTAATACATTCGTATTTCATTATTGAAATAGTTTGAAAGTGGTGGAAAATGGAATTAAAAAAAGTGAACGTATTAAAAGGTTAAAAAGAAACTTTACATTTAAAACATTTTATTGAACATGATTTCCTTTACCTTTTATTTAACAACTAAAGTATGTATACTTGTCTGTATAAAGTATGTTGCATTGACGTAAGAACATGACTGCGACAATTCAAATTTGTAGTCAAATTTAATTAGTTAAAGAACTGATACAAATGTTTTGAAAATCATTTAATACATCTTGTAATGGAGTATGTTCTTACCAATATTTGTCTCTAGGTGGAATTCGCTTTGGCAACTCTCTCTATCTAGAACTAACGGTGGGCTTTTTAAGACTTTTTAACAGCGGACTTACACCTCATGTCAAATGTCATAAAGTGTCATAATAAAATATAACACATGCAAATTATATTTAAAACGACATGGCATATCTTCCTTAAACCTTGTGAAGTTCCTATTTGGAATGTTAATTTCTCAAAGTAAATCAGTTTAACGTGAAATGTGCAGCCGTAAAGAACTTAAAACAGTTAATATTTATCAGAAAATATTTACACTTTTCCACGAAATGTTAACACGTTTTTACATACATATATTCAGCACACAATCACGATTGCCAACGAAGTGAAGAGTTCTTCTAATTTCCCGGGCATCTCGCCACTGTAAGCGTCTGTCCGTTAGCAGGCGTCTTTCTTTTTTTTTAAATACTGGTAAATAATCAAGCGTTCCCGTTATACTAGTTTTTGTAAATAGGTCTCACTGATAGGCAAAGGCTTAGAGAGAGTGTTGGATGTAAGTGCTGTATTGCAGAGTAGCAGATTTCACATGAGTTCACAATTTTTTTTAATTATTTACTTCACGGGTTGCAGGTTTCTTTACAATGATTTCCTTTACATGCTTTCCTTGTGTTCCCTTCCATTTGCGGACAGGACATGTTTAAGTATATATATAACATGTATTTTTCATTTATTTCTTAGAAATGCAGGTTACCATATGAATTTCAGCTTCACCGTAAATGGTAAATCATATCTTAAAATTGCAATGGAAGTACCAGCAATCGGGGATAGAATTAATTTCGCAATGTACACCTTAAATGGACAGCGAGTTCCCGGAATAATGTCTAAGCTACCACAGTTTTTATAATACAGACGCGTCGGGATAATAAGGAATTAAGTATTTTTCGTTTTAAGTTTTTGTAGGATACTCACGTTTTGGGACCTTTCGCAAAAAAAATATCACGCGTTATGTTCGAGATAGTGAATCCGCCGTCTGTCAATGACAACTTAATTAATAGGCCTATACTCGGAACACGGGACAGAGTGGGCCCATTGAAGTTCACTGGAAGATATAGACATTTATGTGATAGCAAAACAGTTAGATTTTTTGGAACAGTTATACTCGCTACGTTGAGCAGACATTGTGGCGAGCGCCGTAGTACTATTGATTTATTTAATTAACCTTTTTGCCCAACCTTTCCGAGGACGGTCATAAAAGGCGTATAATTTTTTTCATCAAGCACGTGGTAGATAAGCAAATAAACATTCAACGCTTGAGATGGAGAAATATTGGTTGTAGGTGCCAACATCAAAAGAATCCAAATATTAACAAATGATATGTAACATACTTAATATACATAATAATTAATTAAATACATTAAACAATAAATACATAATAAATATATATCACATAGACCTTAAATGTATAATAAGATTAGATAATATAAATAAATAGATATAAATATTTAAATAGCAAATTCAGATGATTCCCTCACTAATCAGTCTTTTAAAATTATTTTCGTTAGGAGTTCGCTTAATGACATTGGTCATGGCGTTCCAGAGCTGTAAAGTAAAAAAAGAATTAAAGAAACCAGTGTTGTGCCGTGACATACGAATCTTGAGACGATGAAAAGGACTACTCCGATATGAGTAATATTAAGATGAAAACGACTACTCCGATATGATTAGTATTAAGATGAAAAGGACTACTCCGATATGAGTAGTATTAAGATGAAAAGAATTCCTAAGATAAGATGGTGAATTAGAATTGTTCAAAATTGAGTATAGGAATTGTAGAATTCTGGAGCTAGGACTTTGAACCGATAGGTCAAAAGTCCTAAAAAATTTAAAGGCCGGCAACGCATTTACGACTCCTCTGGTGTTGCTTATGTTCATGAGCGGCGTGATGACTTACTATCGGGTGGGTTGCCACCCACAGGTTGCCACGAATTATAAAAAAAAATATATTAAGCTTAGAGACATAAAAGGAGATATTATGAGTCCACAATTCGACTATTTTCGTGAACCAACTCCTAGCACAAACATTTTCAGCATTTCATTCTTTTAAAAACAAACAGTTTTTGCTTACGTTCGTTACGTTCCAATTTATTAAGAAGTGTATTGAATTTAATGTAATTGAAAGAAGTATATTGGAATTGGTTTTGAGACATATCTGGGTAACACATAATAATAATCCATAATGGGTAGAATTAAGAAATGAATGAGCATAAGTTTAGTTTTGCAGGGTGGCATTAACTTTTCGGCTAGTTTCAGCAATACCAATTTCCCATGACACGGAACTATCCAATTGCAAGTGTCCAGATTTTTAATAGATTTATTAAAGAAACTAAATTTAATATATTATTGTAAAATATAGGAGAAACGTTACAAAAATCTACATTAGTACAGTACACTCCCAATTAATAAGTTCATTAGTGCCGACACAGGATATCCAAGTCGATTTGCTGGTGTACCGTGAAATTAAAAGCGAGCCTCTGGATATTGAGCTAGGTACAATGCGCTAACAATGATGTTGCCTATTATAAGCAGGACATTGATAAAATTCGGCAAAATGCCGAAATAAATCTGTTATGTTAGATATATATAAGTAATATATACAAATAGAATACATTTGTATTAATATTTCATATAATATTATATACATTTATGTTATATTATATATGTTTTAGATAACAATAAAAAGACTTAAATTGTAACTTCCGACAATCTCTTCCGGAACATCCCTTTACATTCGTACTCATAATTTTTCTGCTCTTATAAATATGATAGCGTGGTACCGTGGTAGGTTTATTTAAGTTACTCCTAATTTTTAAATAGTGAAGCGACTTATTGTACTTTGGACAATTATTTGATGATATGTACATGAAAAATATGGTACTTTATGCCTTGAATGATATGAAGGCTAAATGATCCTATGAAGAATAATAATTATGAAAAGTTATGTCGTATTTAAAAATTTGTAAATTTCTCAAAAAAAAAACCGACATTTAATAACCAGTCTGTCCAAATTACAAATTACACGAACAGATTTTCGTGATAAAGCCCCACATTCATTATCCAACAATCATAATTTTGTTCTGACGGAATCAATGGCTTAAGGCGAATTAAAATTAAATGTATCTTAAAATACTTAAACACAAAACGTTCATAGTTAATTGGATTCGTAGTAATATGACAAATTTATTTTAATTTCTAGAAAAACTAAAAATAAAATTTACATCTACTGTTTTAAAATATTTATTTAAGGACTTCACGCTCTAACAAATTTATGAATAGTAGTAGATTTTTATTGTTTGATAACAATGTAGATCACAATATTCAATTAGATTTTATAACTGGTCACTATAAGGCATTCCATGTAAGGGTCCTCATAGCTGATAAGCATTCGCACTATAATTGTTTATCGAGGCTCAATGTAGCTTGAATCGTTTGTCGTCAGGTGAACTGCGTACGTCTTTTCTAATTGGTTAAAAAAATATGAATTTACTATACAAGGCTTTCTTAATCATACTATATTTGTGATAGAAGTCGTTAATCCTATATAATTCTATTCATATTTATATAACGAATAATATTACACTGCATGTTCATTGATATAGAATAATTAGATTAAGATATATGTACGTCAATATAACTATTAAACGAAAGACGTAACATTCGATGTTGGTTTGATTGAGTAAAACTCTCAAATAAAATAAACTGAACAAGTTAGTTATATTAAATAAAATAAAAAAACACGAGAACCAGTCATTTCTGTTGCTCATAGACATACAGACATTAATATAATTTCTGTTGCACATAGACATACAGATATCAATATAATTTCTGTTGCTCATAGACATACATACATTAATATAATTTCTGTTGCTCATAGACATACAGACATCAATATAATTTATGTTGCTCATAGACATACAGACATCAATATAATTTATGTTGCTCATAGACATACAGACATCAATATAATTCACTCCATGTCATCAGTCTGGATACTGTGAGGTACGTAAAGCCGTAACCAGTGTAGTGTTAGGATCCAGGAGAATGTATTATACCAGGAGTTCCAATAATTATCTTCCGTGTCTTATCGTTTAAACTTAACACTGTATTTTAATTGTATAAATGTTTTTTTTTAAATTACATTTAGAGCAACAAACGACCACACATTTCACCTGATGGCAAAAGATTCGTGCGGCCCATGACATCTACATTCATCCTTGACAAGGAATAATAATGCAGATGCGTTATTACCCTTAAAGACTGATATGGAATGTCTCATCACCTTTAATAAAGGTGTTCGGATCCCTACACTCACCAGACGAAACACAGCAGCTTTACGATGTTATTTTACGCTGGTATTCTGTGAGGGCGTGGTCGTTATGACCAATTCATTCTGCAGCTAGAAACAAACTGCAGTGTAGCTCTACCACTGTCTAAAATTGTTCGGACCTTATGTCACATATGATAGTGATTAAGATATCTTTAGTTTTAGTTAGGCAGATCAAAATTACGGTGATATCTAGTAAAGCTTGTTTTATGATTTAAAATAATAAGGGTACTAACTCACTGCCACGTACTCGTGTTCAACGTTACGCTTGGGGAACAGGATCGGAGAATATTTAACATGACGATAAAATAAACACGATACTACGGCATTCTTTAGCTAGCACAAACATATTTAACGAGAACACGTTGTTATAGTTTACTCACCCTTGAAATCTTGGGTTATATAAAGTTTAAAAGATAACAATGCAAATTAATTACAATATTTACTATCTAAAATTATATATATATATATATATATATATATATATATATATTTATATATATATATGTATATAAATATATATATGTAAATAAATATATATATGAAAGTAGAGGTCTTTGTAAGAAAATTAATAAGCGCCTGCACACTTTCAATTCACAACATACTGTATATTTGTAAAATATTTTATTTATTTATAAGTAAGAATTTGGTTCGGGATCGTACTCTATAACAGTCTGTGATAGAGCCCTATGTTCCACAGTGGAGTAGTAATGGTGATGATAATGATAAAACACTTGCGAAGACACTCGCTTCACATCCCCTATAATAAAAAATAGTCCGATGCAATGCAAATGTGCAAAACAGTTCAGACGCTGTACCAAATACACGGGACGTACATACCTACATCACACCCAGTGCCCACACCCGAGAATCAATAATTTGTGATATTATGCCACGGCTGGATATCGGACCCAGGATCTAGCGATACGGTAGTCAGGTACTCTATCGGCCGTCATTTTATGCAATAATATTTTTTTTATTTCTGTTTGACTTGCATGACTGGTAGAGCCACATCGCGCTTATAAATTAGCTGTAGCTCGAACAGGTAGATTATCGTCGATAATGGTTCATAAGCAACGGGTTATATATAGGCTTAAGATAATACAAATAGTTTAAATAAACACTATTGGGTTTTTTGAAACAATACCGCTGCTGTTGCCATATATAATGCTGTAGGTATACATAATCTATATTTGCTTGAACAAACTAGGGTTATTAAACAATCTAAAAGGAATATTGTCCTACAAAATGTTTACTCGTGTCGCTATGTATAAGTAAAATAAGTAAAATGTTAGATTCATTTATATTATGCGCCGTCAGGATAAGGTGCATTGCTTGTTATATGTAATCTTATCGAGAACTCCGTGAAAAGTCGATACGATCGTGCCTTGCACAATGGATTTAATCTGCCACTAGTCGAGATTCCTTTAATGGTATTCTAGGCACGCAGCTTTTCTGCAATATTTTGTAACTTTATGGCAAAGTAATTGGGTGGGTGTTTTAAATCTTTTGTGATATTATTACCAATAGCTATTACCAATTTATAATATTATTTATGAATTTCTCTGACGGAGGCAATATTTGTGTGACTTGAATAATCGACGATTTAAGAAAGAATCGTCAATAGCCTTATGGTTTAGGGTAAGGTCTACAAAACATAAGGTCGTAGGTTCGAATCCACCATTCGATTAATGTGGTGAACCATCTCCTAGCACAAGCCTTTTCAGCTAAGTTGGAGTGGTTAACCGATATTAGTAATGTTAATAGCATTGCTAATATTCTATTATTAAAAAAAAGACTATTACGTGATCATACTTTAGTACGGGCCGCACCATTACATCAGATTTGAGAAGCCACAAATCATCAAAGGTCAATGTCGGGGCGTTCGCTATTAATGTCACGTACGCAATCAAACCGACTCCATCCCTGGGCCCCGACATTAATTATAATAACAATTATTTACAAAACAATTATTTATAAATAACATTAATTAGAAAACAATTATAAATTGATATTATAAGTGCATATTTATCACGCGCTTAACGGTAAAGGCGTATATCGTGAGGAAATTTGCATGTCTAAGAAATAAATTATTAAAAATATCTCGAAGACATGTGAAGTCCGCCAATACAATACAATAGTGCACTGCGACATTGGCAGACTGTGCTCGATTTATATAAAAAAGTTGTATTATTTCCACAGATCCACAATTCTTTAACATACACATATAAAACAAAAAAATATGTATTAAAAAAAATTGCTTTTAAAATATCTTTTTTTTTGTTTACGCTACGTACAATTTGAATAAGTAAATATTATTTTGTATTTTTAAATAAGATGAAGTCAAACAATCATATTAAATAATGATAAAAGTCCTCCTCTAAATCAAAATCGTGTGAACGGTTCCAGTGGCAGTTATTTATCCAACTCCAGTGGCAGTTATTCTTCCAACTCCAGTGGCATTTATTTTTCCAACTCCAGGCATTTTCCAGGGACGGACATGTCGACTATCTGATTGAGTACTTATGGGTTTCGTGAGCAAAAAGGCAAATATCTCTCATGTCTTCGTCGTCATCGTCACTTCTTTAAAATTAAAAACGATAGCATTTATATGATAGTATTTCAGTTACATACACCTACTAAACTTGCTGGCAGAAACAAGAATTTGTATACGAAAAAAGATTTTTAGTTCTAATGACGTATTTTGAAACAAAGAACTAAACTGAAGTAAACAAAATTCTAATAGTTTCAGCTATAAAAATATAATTTCAGGTTTTAACATTATTAGTCGACATTAATAGTCCACTGCTGTACGCAGACCTCTCCGTCGAAAGTCATTAAGCACGATCCTGGGACTTGCATCCATCGACTTCCCGCAATTTTCATAGGTCGTCCCACTAATAATTATTATAAAAAATAATTTAATCTCAAAGTTATCACGAGTTTTTCTTCTTATTGGACGTTTGACCTTATATGTATTTATATGTGTTATAGAAGATCTAGTTCTATTCCCTGAACAATTCAATCAATTATTTTTTTCCGAAACATTCTTAATTTGAAATATAACATTAACGATAATTGGCCATATACGAGTCGTACACTTAATATTGGATGGATCCAATACTGCCTTTGATTTTCCTTCTCTTTTCTTAAGCAAAAAAGCTTTGCCGTTTTTTCATACTCGGCGCACATTTAAAATACCTTAAAGATCTTTACTTTCGCGTCCTTGGTTCATGAAGGTCAAGAAGGAACGTTTCAATGTATGTCTTTCTTTTTGTCTTTATCATATTTCTTTTTTCAAAATGTTATTGCGATTTTTGCTTAAATAGGCAAGCAAATTTATATATATATATATTAAGGAACAGCAAAAATGATTGCGCGTTATTTAATTTTTTTAATTATATAACTAATGAGTAATGTTACATTTATTCTTACATATATTTCCTTGTACATATGTGTACAAGAAAATATATAATATGTGTAAGAAAGAAAGAAAAATATTGGTGCATGGAACTCTCACAATATTCCATCTTCTTTCTTTTTTACGTCATTTACATGTGACTTATGTATTTAATAAACACTAGCAGAACGGTTTCTATTAGTCAGTGGGATCAAGATTCGAATTCCTTTGAAAAACTGAGATCGAATATCTCCTTACGTGTAACGTATCGGGTACGGTCACTTCCATTACGAACCACACAAACGTAGCGGTTAGTCTCTCTTTATATTTATAGCATTAGCTGGTATTTGTCGACTCCCATCTATTGGCGAGTGGCGGTACAGACGCAGAGTAAGTGCAATAGCTACTGCATTGTTGTTGATATTGTACTTTACTAAAATTGCGTGCACTTGGTTCCCTAGAAAGTAAATTTATATTGAAAGCACAGTAAACATTTCTTCTTAGACTTACATCTTTAAACTGACAATATCCGTACGCCAATGATCGCTTAGTTACCGCCGCCTGAATACATAACCATCTTTTATTGCCCGTGGTTAGACTACCTAGCTGCCGTGTACCGGATCGTGGGTTCGATTACCAGTACAAAGAACAATTTTTGTGCATTCAAAACTAAAAAGTTTTCTGGTCTGTCTGGTATGTACTATGTCCAGTGGTTTACGAGAATAGTCAAATGGTAGATTCTAACTTACTCGTACAAATAAAAATTCGTACACGTCTTAGTTGCAACAATATGTCCCCGATGCAGAATATAGTAAAGTAAAACAATACAATTAAATTTACCCGTACAATATTATTTTTACAGTAAATTACTATTAGCCCTTGACGCAATGGAGTAGGGTCGATGACGACGGGTGTAGTCTGTGGGTTTTCTGTGGGTTAAAATTAACCAGGAAATCATCATAAACAAAGCACTTAGCCAACAATCTTATAGATTTATGAGGAACACACTATACTCATACACTATTACTCTTGGGAATAAATGTCAACTGTAAACATTAAATAATTTGCCTATGGTTATTATTCTTTTACAATTATACATTAATCTACTGCAATATTAAATAAGTTAATAAGTTTGCGTTCGTTCGTGGAAAAACTGAGATCTTATTTTTGATTGTATATATTTGAATTGTGTTTTCAGCATTTTCTCTTTATTAACAAAAAAACTCTTAACACGTCTATATTTTTTCTATATTTTTATATGAAAAAACAAGATATTGCAAAATATTGTAGTCGGTGAATGTAACTGAAACGTTATTGTTTATAATTTCAAAGTTCCGCGAGGTTTATCCTCAAGAGTTTAGCCACAAGAATAATAACGTTTAAGTAAAGAAGCAATAAGGTTCTGCAGAGCACCATCGACAAACACCGCAATGCAGATTACGACGGACAAGGTAGCGACATTTTTTTTAGTTAAATCATCCCTTTTCTTAATATCCTTGTTTCATAGGATTATTTGACTTTATTTCTACTTTAAAATACAAAATATTATTATATTATTACGTAGCTCTACTGGTACGTATTTAAACAAGATGGCATTATTAATAAGTTTTTTTTAATATATTTTTCATAACCATATAATATCTTATGTTTTCCAATTGAACGTAAACTTTTTTTTGTGTAATATACACACATGTGTATATACTCATGTCGTACAATGTAAGATTCATTAATTCCTCATAGCAATCCAACGGTTGGATGGTTTTCTAATATTGATTAGACTCATCGTGACATTTAAGGTAACATGCGAGCTAGGACGATACCATAGAACGTGCTATATAGTCTTGCGGAGTAGGGGGATCCTATAAAATACATTTTGCTTTTGCCAGAGGTAACAATGAGTCATTGTTGGCGAAAGGTAAGAGATGTAGCAGTTTAGTTTGTTATTATATACGTATATTATCTGGCTACCAAAGACAATATACTAAATATTTTTCATCCATTCATTTTATCAAGAGAGGATGCTCGTACAATTTAAAATTTTAACTTTTGTTCCTAGTATAGGATAAAACATATATTTTTATTGACTTCTTTTTTAACTAAATTTTATTCTCAGAAAAAATAAAATTAAGGTAACAATCCGTATATTATATAGATTGGACTGCTGGGCTCCTCTTTAAATGGTATTGGAGCATAATCCGCCGTGCGGTTCCATTGCGGATTGGCGGAATTTACGTCTTGTATTACGGACTTCATATATCTTAATTTTTTTTATATATCTGTAGATATGCCGGTTTCCCCACGACGTTTTCTGTCACCGCCTAGTACAGCACACAAAATCTCACTAACAATTTTATTGGTGCTGGTACCGGGAATCGAGTTCGGTTTACTCTCGTACCTTGAAGCGCTTAGACGCTGACCTACCACGCAATTACCAGCGGAAATTTATTTTTCATTTCCATGGGCTTAGAAGATCGGAAAATCTTTTACACGTAATTGGCTCCGGGACGAAGCAGCGGACACGTAGCAATTAAATAATTAAAATAACATATACAACAAAATTATAAATTATAACTTAGGTAAAAAAGAAACAAAACGCTATGAAACAGGTATCATCGGGTGCTTTTTCTATTTATTGATTTTAGGTTATTGTTAATCGAGGTCCTCTTGTTTTTCTAAAAGCAGGCTTTTGCTATGTCATAAAATGTATGTAAATTTGCAAACGAAGTAGTGTGCACATAAATTTTAACACTAACACAAGTCCAGGGAGGCCTTCAAAACAAAATAAATTTAAATTAAATAATTTTCTATACAGTTTGTAAACAAACTATTAAGGAGTTAGCCAAGTTAACTTGCCGTCGGCAGCTCACTTATTCTTTGGTAAAGTTTGTTTGAGTGTTCGTAACAAGTTCTCGTTCATTTTAATGAAAGCGATTTAAATGTGCAAAACAGCTTAACTCAAGGCGTGTTCGGAAAATATTTGTATTTGATTTGTGACGCATATATTACGTATATTAAAATATAGTTACCCCTTTTCAAACACTTAAGAGAGGATTATTTTAGAATATTGTAAAACTTCTCTTGCTTTTTCATATAAAAATGAAAACTGATGAAAAATTGTTTTGTCTGCGTTTGAAGATAGTATATATTCGTAATCCAAATATATATTTGTAATCCAAAGTGTATTTTAATTGTGTAAAAGTGTATTTCAATGGGAGATTAAATTGATTTGCTAAAGCTGAGCATAAATTTATTTCATATGAAGTATTAGTAAGTCCATACATATGAAATTAGCGTATTATATGAAAAAAGTAAAAAAGGATTTTTGTTATGAAATTATATATTTAATCAATGGAAGTATGTACGATTATTATCTATATACTTTCATTTTATAGGTAGTCCATTGCTGAAAAAATTTTGAGAGCGAGAATCGATAAAATCTTTGAAGCGGTTTGGACTGCCTCATCGGAATTGAATGATTTTCCTTGCAAGAAATGGTCCATATTCCGAATTGGTGGTAATTTGTTAGAGCAAGGTCCGGGGAGTATGGTGGGTGTCGGATACATTCCAATGGCAGCTCCTCTAATTTAGTGACCGTCTGTCGTAAAGTATGGGGTCTAGCGTTGTCATGAAGCAGCAGTGGGGCTAGAGCATTCTCGGTCGGAGCATTCATGTTTAACGGCTAGTTTTTCCATTATAGTTTGCAATTATTGATATTACAGATCTACTATAATCGTCTGATCCAGATCTTAGAAAGCCGTAGTGTATGACACCAACCCTGGTTCCCCAAACACTCAGCAGTACCTTTTTCTGAGTCAACTTTAGCTTGGGACTGGGGTTGGCCGGTTCTCCTGGCTTCGCCCACTGATATATATTGATATCCATTTTTCATCACAAGTAACGTTACGATTAAAAAATTCCCACGAATATTGTGACAGTTGAGTAATGTAACACATGCGTATTTATTGGTGTACTTAACTCAATTCATGCGGTACCTATTTCTCGAGCTTTTTCACTTTTCCAATTTATTTCAAGTTGAATTAAAATTGTTGTGTCACTTACAGCGAAGCCTGCCGGTAACTCTGACGATAGATCCGATAGATTAAAGTTTTCCATTTTGTTAACAGACGGATGTCAAAGTAAAACGAATGGCGCAAAAAAAACAAATGAACCAGTAAATTCGAAACGTAAATACACAAACCGAAACTAGAAATACATTTTGATTTTGAATTCTTAAACCAAATGACAGATTATTTGAGATCAAAGTGGCAAGGTCGACAAAACGCTAATTTCATATGTATAAACCTAATGTATAGTAAATTTATAATAGCACATGAGAACAGCATATTTATTAAGTGAGATAAAAATAGTGTTATAGGCAGGATTCAGTTTGTTTTCTTGATGCTGGGTAAATGGAGGGTCCATTAACAGAATAACGGGGTAAAATTGTGCATAACGCTATTGTATTTCGACAGGTGAAAGCAGGGTTCCGGAGACGGAAGTTTTTATTACTGGTAACGAGACATCTTAGTCCTCAGGGATGACAACGAACTATGATTCCTTATTGTGGATGGTTGTAGGTACAATGGGCATAGGAATCTGCTACCATCAGTGAAATGTGTTTAAGTTTGCATAACAAATTATTGAAATTATTAAATGTTCCTAATGTCATTAAGTGTTAGTTGAACTTGTCGCTAACAGGATGAAAGGTGGTTTAATATCATTTTCGTTAAATTGAGCTTGAGCTCGTTGGTATAGTGTCATTGTTGTCCACTTGGATTTATATTTTCGAAGTATGAAATCCCAAGTTGATGGTTTGTCCCGGCTTCTCTATTGACATACTGATATTTTCAGTGATTTAAAAGGCCCCATCCTAGGAATAAATCTGCTACGATAAAAGAAAATTGCTAGGATATTCACTGTATCCAACCATACGTAATGATTACGGTTGCGTAGAGTACGGGAGAAAATTACTTTAATCCCTCCTTACTGCATTACATACTACGAGTACGTATTACATGTCCTAACAATTCTTTAATTTATGACTATTAAGAAAAATATAATAAAATTAAGCCCAGGACACAAATGTGTTTAGATTAACAACGTGGTTTAGATTATGGTTTGCAATGCTTTACGTCGTAGGTTTGAATCCGCAATTCGTTTAACGCCGTGAGCAGTCATCAAACAAGCAATTAAGTCTGTGTTGAAATGGCTAAGGGGAATGCGATTAATATTAATAGCATTCGTAGCATTCTATTAAACGAAAGTAATTAGTCAGATGTGAAACTCAAACTTTTTCTTATGTATTTATTGTTCATTCGTCCATTCTACCAACTGCGCACTTCCTTTTCATCCTTCTCGTTTCAACAGAATTAAGCCACATGGTTGAAATATACACTGCAGGCCAAAAGTTTAAGACCACCTTAATTAAAGTAGGAAAATAAAGTAAAACTCCAATAAAATATTAAATGTTTAACTAAACTGTTTAATCATCTAATAGAACATTGATTGACAAACAATATACTTTAAAAGTGCAAAGAAATATTAACAGTCCATGCAAAAAAAGGCTATTGTTAGCTAAACTGATTTTTCATCGAAAAATCCTCCTTTACATTTTAGACTTTTTTCCACAAGTCTCGGCATACGGGCAATCAATTTTTTAATGGTGTCTTGTGATATATTGTTCCAAATTTCGCATAAAGCATTCCACTTTTCTTCTCGCGAGGATGGGCAACGATTACGGACGTTCCTTTAGGCTCTTCCCACAAAAGTTCAATGTGATTGAGATGTGGGCTCTGAGGAGGCCAAACCATGTTTATTAACACCCCTTGTACCTCTTTCTCTTCTAAATATCCTCTACATAATTTTGAGCTATGCTTTGGATGAATCCATCTCCAATTAATCGCCCGGATAAATACAAAATAATAAATAAAAAAAGAGAGAAAATAAAAAAAAAGAAAAAGAGAAAATACCCGGATGAAACGGCATTTTGTTCTAAAATGTTTTTGTACTGTTCCTTTTTCAATTTTAATCAAATCGCCAGTTCCTTGGCTAGAGTAGCAACCCCAGACTATAATTGAGCCACCACCATGCTTGATTGTTGGGACTTCATAATCTGACATCATCTTTTCTTGGGCACTGCGTCGAACGTAAATTGTACGTTTTGAACCGAATAGTTCAAACTTGGATTCATAGGTCCAAAGCAAAGCTTTGTTAAGCGTGTTATTTCGCTTGCTGGTAACAACAATGAAATTATCTTCACTAGATGTGGTAGCACTTGGCCTTCCCGAGCGTGAACGGTCTTGAAAACTGCCTGTCTCCCTGTAAAGAGTTATTGTGCCATGAACACAAGTCTTCGATAACTTCAGTTGTGAAGCAATCTCACGTTCGGATTTGCCTTCATTATGTATAACAACGATGGTAGAATGCACTTCACTGCTAATTTCTTGAGCTTTTCCCTTTTTACGACGTCTTCACTGTAGAAACCACAAGTTAAGACTCATTGAGATTGTTGTGAACAAGCCCAAGTAAACTTGGCTAATAATAACTCAGAAACACGTGTATTCAGGAGCTAAATAATCCTAATTATTGACTCATACGTAACAAAGCAAAGTAATTAGTAATGAGGACATTATAAAAAATATTATTAAGACTCTACCATCTGACTCTAGCGCAGCGTTTGTTGCTGTTTGAAAACAATAGAAGTTTATTGTCCAATAACTTGAAAGTAAACAAAAGAATAACTTCTTTAAATATTCGATACTAACAATAGAATATGCACATGTGCATTTCTTTTATTTATCCTATGAGATTTTATTACAATTAATGGATAATTATGGTATTTATATACGATCTTTAACTTTTTGGCCGGCAGGGTAATATTAGATTTTTTACAAAGAGGCCTCTGAGATATTGAACAGTACCGTTTTTTACTTCCGTATTCTGTTAAATTGTAAATAGATAGAATACTCTTAATCGCACGCCAAAAAAAAGGTATACAGGAAAAAAGAGGTATAATAAGGAAAATAAATAAAATCAGACAACATACTTGCGTCTTATACCTGAAAGCAGTTTCTCTCAGACAACCTTGGAATGGACTTAGGAGTATTTTTAGACGTTAAATCTTAAATAAAGATGTAGTTAAATAAAGATGTAGACAGATATACATATTTCATGTTAAAAATTTTAATATTTGTATACATATAAATGAAATAATTATTTTTATAATGAAACCAACATCATTTTAAGTATCAAACTTCGAAACAGTTCATATGTTAAGATAAAAAAACATAATAAAATATATTCGATAAAGCTAAGACACATCTTGAAGCTATCTGTACCCAGGCATTCACAAAAATATATGTACTATGTACATCACAGGTTTCTGGAGCTAAGTACATTGTGTCCCAGGCACTGCATTTGTATCTTGGTTCCATCTTATTCCGCATGCTTACACTGGTATAGCGTGGAGAACGACGACTGATTGCCATTGCGTTATTATTCAGTCCATTGGCTGATTTACTTGCAGTTAAGGATATAATTTTAAAAATTGCTCCCTCGTACGTAAACAATTGCCTCATTTAAAATAAATAATTAATTTAAAGGGAATAATTAAGATAATACATTATAATAAATAATATTAAATTTAATCTCAACTTGGTATGGTATGTAAACTAGTTAAAGTTTGAAAGTAATTCCAGGTAGACATCGACTTAACTCTAGAAAATAGGGTTAAAATTTTGATAACTGGGCTATTGGTTGCTAAATCTTTTGACTAATTACAACATAGAGGAAACTTTGCTTGTTTATTTGGATCCCGAGGTAGTGATATGAAATTGGTAAACCGTATTACAAATATTTTAAAAGCCTAGTTTCAAAACCATTTTTAATACCGATAGAACATCTCGGTTCTCACATGTTTCTTAATCGGATCGAAATGTATTATTGTATGTTTCTGTATCTGTATGAGGTATTTAATAAATGTGTATGCCTACATTACCGCCTATTTACTAGGGGAGCATCAGGGGCTCATACTTATGGACCGCAGGGTTAGGGCCCCGCGGGCCTTCCCATACTACCCGGATATACCGACTGGATTCTATTTACATTGGCAATATTGGCCCATGCAGCTCTTACAGCTTCATCAGTCTCGCGGCTCTCTGGATCCGTGATCTGTGAGCACAATTGCAGAACCTCTAGTAATATGCAGTGACAGCAATTCTTTTCATCGGGTTAACCGCTACGGATGATATTATTGTAAATTATAATGTCATCCGTAGCGACAGGTTAGGTAAGATCTTTGGATTGCGGTGGCTAGATTTGAATAAGGATTGTTGTACGAGTACTAACGTAACGTCGTAATCATCGATCACACCTCGTGAATGGGGAGATTTTTAGCCTTGATGGTCCAGTAGATCTCCTCGAGTTCGGTCGCTATTGGCACTCCGGCGATTACTACGGGGAGTTGTTTCTTCTTGGAAAGAGCCTATGTGGGGAACCCTTAATTTGTGTTTTCAACAGGTGTGTCCGCTGACAGGCTCCTGAGCCCACCTTTATCGGCACTTCATTACTGGGTGTTTAACAATAACAGATAATATTCGCATCTGTACTGCTATTTTCTACTAGCTACCACTGTTCTACTCTATATTCGGCCGCTATTTAGGACCGAGATCAAACGTACAGGGATCCCTGTATTCACCGACGTCCGCACAACGGGGGGAAGATTTTATCTTCCCCGCAGAAGCAATAGTGTAGCGTTATACGCTGACGACCGCCCGTATTTTACGTCCTCAAAACGAACTGTAATCGCTGCACGCAAAATGCAATGGTTGTTGGATCTACTGCCCGAATGGTTAGATAAATGGCGAATGCCGGTCAACATCGCCTTTATTACCAGAAGGTATAAAAACCTGCCTCCTGCATTCTTCGACGTCATATGGCAAATTGGAAGAGAACAGTAACATATATCGGATCGCACGCTGGCTGCGGCCGTTGATCTGGGGGGACGCCGTAGTTTCTGAGCGGGGACTCCTCTCGCAGTGATAATAACGTCAAAATCTCTCCTCTTCAAATCCCTGATCTTCTGGGAGGGCGGAGGGGAAGGCTTGTCTTGTTGCAGCTTCTATATTAACACCTTTTTTCCCTTGAAAAGTAGACAAAGCAAATGCGGCCATTGTTCAAAATGCTAATATAATTATGAAATTTAAGATGTATACACAGAGTATCCTCAAAATATCTCGACTATTATTAGTTTATTTCAAGAACAGCTACTTTAAATATGTATCATATAGCATCAGAATATATACGATGAAAATGTCGATAAGTAATACCGTAATAATCTCATTAAGTAAATATATTTGAGCTGTAGACGTTGACGAATACAGTAAGCCTGTTAAAAGCCAAAATGTTAAACAACTTGTTAATTACGACGTGATTATCTTCTCAGAATCCCTATGACAATACAGTAACAAAGACCCATTTTACCTTGATCTCCATTGGGAATTGCAAGGGTACACAAACAATATCATATGAAACAATAAGCGCACACAAAGACAATATGATCTGTTTGTTTAGATACAGACGCAATTATTGTACCTATTATAAGTAAATTATTTTATATAAATCGTTTATGTCGCTGATGATTCACTCATATTATGGACATATTCATCATATTTTAAAATTAAGATTATTTTCACTATTGCATATGAACATTTTTCAACATCTCGTCTGTTACATTGAGGGAATAATGTGTCTCATTTTATAATGTTTTTAAATTTAACCGAAGGAAACAGCCTTTGCAAAAAGTACCGGTAAAACTGCCAATCTTAAAAGAATTGCCATGCGCTGATAGGATTTGGTGTGTGCTTGGTGAGTTTAAGGGATGGGCCAGATGTTCGATGTCGATGATCCAGAATGTAGAACCTTCACCACCCAGAGTTTCCGTTGATGACAACCGACTAGGAAGAGGATCGATTCCTACGGCATGTACGAACCACTAATCACCAGATGGCTAAAATCTGTTGGCATACACGACGGTTAGCGACCAATAGCACATAATAATGTAGATCTCGGATCCGCTGGCCCTGTAATAGATGAAGCAGTAAAAGTATTAGGGATTAACAGTGTAAACATCATTGTAATCTAGTTTGGTGAATTCAGTTATGCTTCTCTAGTAAGTAACATTTAGGTTAGGCTTATTGAAATAGATTTTTTACTCGTTGTCTCCAAACTCGTAGCATTTGGAAAAAGTTGATATATTCCTCCTTATTCACTAATTACTGTAGTATTTTTCCCCATTTTGAACACAATGCCACCTATTTCTATAAGTGACAATAATGTACGATAATTATTTTGGCATACACAGATAAAGCGCTCGACGCTTTCTTCAATCTTCTGGTTATTACCAGATGGTATTAATTGCTGAGGATATACCGGTACTATTTATACCGAAAGCATTTGCGCAAAAACAGATACTTCTCGTTGCCTTCTCTATACCTATGTAATGCATGTGGAATAAGATTGCGAGAAGGCTCAGATGAAAGACATGAGAGATATACATACAATACACCCAGACCAACAATATGTGGACACACCGACTTAAATTAATAAGCAAATTTAAATTTAAATTATATTTAATACTGTTGTATTAAATATAATTTATCAATAAATTATTTTAAACTAATGATGTTTAATTAGAATAAAAACATCAATAATAAAATTAGAATTAGGTTATGTTAATAATCACATCGATGAATTACAATTAGCATTTATTTTTATGACTGCATGGGATAGAACATCCGGCTGCAGGTCCTGGTTTTACATTGCCCTAACTTATAATTTTAAATTAAATTGATAGAAAGACAAGGACGACCAATGCCACTTTTTGCGCGAATATTGGTAATAGTTGACAAGTTCTAATTGTTAACACACACTAGTGAGCAAAAAAATAACTCAATCGTCATGCACGATGTTGGATGTCTTTAAAAAAATAACAGAGACCTGAATTATAATTTTCTTTTTGAACTATTAGTTTAACTGTACTGTTGTACTGATATTAGCTGTATGTTTTGGCATATGGACACATCTATTGAAGTGAAGTGGCTCAAGCGGTTGCCCTATCGGAACAAGGCCATAGTCAGCGAGAAGTGGCTCTTGTGTTAAAGAAGAATCAGTCTGTTGTGTCCCTAATTTATTGGCAATAACAGGGGACTGTTAGCTTTAACCGAAGAAGCGGATACGGCAGCAGAAGGTATACTTCAGAGAGGGATGACTGATTCATCGTCAGTACTTCGCTCAGAATTCAGGTCCTCTCTAGCATTCAAGTCCAACAGGAGCTCAGAAAAGAATAAAGGCGGCTAACCTGATTCCGAAATGGCCGGCTACTGCCCTTATGTTGACCTTAGCTCATCGAGCAACCCGACTATGTTTCGCAAGAGAATACGTGAGCTGGAAAGATGAACAGTGGAGCTCTGTTCTCTTCTCAGATGAAAGCAGAGTATGTCTCCATGGCAGCGATAGACGTCAAGTCTACAGAAGACCTGGAGAGCAATTCGGCCAGTGCTGCATAAGCGAAATGTGGCATTTGGAGGAGGTACCTCGATGAAGTGGGCAGGCTAAAACTGAGTTGATTTTCATTGAAACTAGCCTCAGATTTGACAAACCGATATATTAAAGAAATATAAGGGGATCATGTCATTCCTTACGTAGACTTTATCGGTGAAAACTTTCTGCTAATTCAGTACAATGTCCACATACTGCAACTTCTGTTCGGCGGTACCTGCAAGTTGCTATAAATCCTGCACCAGCTGCGAGATCGAAGCTTCAAACCGCACTCGCTGAAGAATAGGATGGCGTTTCTTAGAGACAGTGAAAAATCTTATCCGGAATTCGTATATACTTTTTTTTTATAAAAGATAAATAATTATATTATATTATATATATAGATATATATATATATATATATATATATATATATATTTATTAATATGAATATCATCTCAATTTAAAGCTAATAAAGCCTAAACCTTTAATCTACTATACTCAAAAAAAATATTCTGTGTAACAGATTTTGTACGAGAATATTTTGACCACAAGCATACGTAGCCTGAGTCGATTTTCATGCTGACGAGTGTATTAGCTGTTAGCCTACTAGTTTACGGTACGCTGTTCGGCACTTAACGTCGTACGCTCGAATCTGTCATTTGACTACTGACGTAAACCATTGTTAGAACACAAGCAATTTAGCTTGGTTGTAGGAAGTGGTTAACGAGAATATTGATAATGCATTATTATAGAAAAAAAGCAATTTACATTTTGTTGTACAAAGTATTCATTTACCATCTGAGTAAGGAAAATGAAGATGTACTGTTACCCCCGACGAGACGAAAATGAAATGCGTTAACTTTTAACTAACTAGGTCTCCGGTTTCTTTGTTTATGTAATTTAAGTTTAAACATACGATACTATTATCATAATTTTTTTAGGTTTATCAAACAGCTTACAAATGGGAATAATAAGTTCAAGAAGCGAGGTTTTAAACCGAAGTAGGTGTACACGGCATGACTATATAAAACAACTATGCAAAAAGGAACAAAGTAAAGTAAACGAAAGTTAAGTACATAAAAATTAAAGGTTAATGTTACAAAGTTTTAAAGGTTATATTTTTGGGGTTATATAAATATAAAATATAAATCAGAACTTATGACAAACGTGCTCGATTTGTTGAATCTACTGTTAACGTAATCTAGGTCGCAATAATTATTACACAATGAGTACATAACGGTTACGACCGCACAAACACATCTTTGTGTAAACGAGATGGTGGATTTCCATTGACTTGGATTATTTATTCAAGGTGCTTTCGAAAATAAACTTTAATACTTAAATATTTGAATAGAAGCGTTCAACATGTGAATACACGCGTCATGTAAACGGTGGAGACATATCATTTCAAGTCGTATGCTATTCTATTCTTTACATCTTGTGCAGGACGACGAGAAACATTGTAATTATAATTATAGTTTTACTCGTAATGAATATAATAGTTATCATCGTTAATGAAATAGTAATGTAATGGAATATAGAATAGTAACTAAAAATGTATAGCGCATGCATGCATGAGCGTAAGGGTAATCATGCAACATCTGTTTGTTGACGCATTAAAACAGTTATTACTTTGCTTCTGTAAGTCGGATTGGCTCGTGAATTTACAGTAACGTTATCATAGAGGTACATAACATATACACGTAACCGATGTGTATGCGGTAATATAGAACACGAACGTATTTAAAATCCGCATACTCTTTGGTAATACACTCCCACTAGAGTATACCGAAGCAATTTCTCTTTTTGAACAGATAGCCCATAACACACCACATAATAAAAACATCACCGCAATAAGTACACACAACTCAAAATGGGATAAATTACAAAACACCTTATACAATATAGTGAAGTCGAGTCACTATATACCAATCACAGTGCTTCAAAGTCGATGTCATGATTGGCGTGTTAATTGTGGTCTATCAGCAAACAAAATAGTTGTGTAATTGAGTTACGGGGATAAATAGAGCCATGATTCAACTTTCCAGCCAAATTCTATGTTGCAACTTTGAAGCACTCCTATCCCTCGGAGGGACGATCCTTCTCGCCAGCGAATTTTATAGCAAGCACACCCAGTGGAACTCATCAATGACCAATACTCGGGGATTGGCTTGAAATTGATTGGATTGAAAATAAATAATATTTCTATCCAAATTATTTTAGTATACTCATACTGTTGATGGAATAGTGCACATTGTTTCGGACGCGAGACATCCATCATGCATAGTACATAAGTGTTTTTATAAGGCCTGTATTTCAATACTCAGATAACATTCCACGTAAGAATAATTTTGACTATTATTGATGATACAGATGTTATCCTCCTGGTCAATAAAGCTACAGCAATATGTTATAGTTATGCTAGATGACAACACCGCAGGGTATAAAACGGGCAGTCACACGTCCTGCCTTTTTTTAAAAATTCAATGTGAGTAATAAACGAGTACACAGTTCACCTGGTGGCAAATTATTCCTAAGACCCATGACAAGGAAACATAATGCAGATGATCACTATGCCTCGTCACCAGGTAATAAAGGTCTTCGGATTCCTACACTCACCAGACGAAACACAGCAGCATTATGATGCTATTTTATGCTGGTATTCTGTGAGGGCGTGGTCCTAACCCGGTCAAGCTGACCCATTCATTCTACAGCTAGAAACAAACTGCAGTGTAGCTCTACCACTGTTGCCCTTTCTTTTTTCTTTGTCAGACGTAGTGTTAGAGATACGGGAGATATATACAGCACACCCAGATCCGAGAAGCTAGTCATAATTTGTGATTCACAAATAACGTTTCTTGAGTGGGAATTGTACCCAGCATCTGCTACACAACAGCCAGGTCAAAAAGTCAGTGTTTAAAATAATTTATGTACAAGCTGGTAGGACCTAATGTCTCTACTTGTTCTCCTAGATGCCTTCAAGTATTAATGCGCTTGATTAGTTCACGAAGTAAAATGATATTTTTTAAGTACAAGTACGGATTTTTTCACGTTTTCTTAAAACTTAATTACTCTCTTTTGTTTCGGGTGCCATGCAGCGCCTTTATGCCTTAAGGGTGAGGGGGGGGGGGGGATATGTTCAACTTTCTGATGTATGTTGTCTTTATATCTGATCCGTTGATGCTGCAGTCAGGAACCATTCTGCAGCATGGCTTCACCAATAAGAAAGTATTAAATATTTCGGATACTTTTAACACTTATTTTTATTAAGTAAAGATGTCCCTTTATTCTTACTCTTTCTGCTTCACTCTTTATGTGCCTATTCGACTTACATGAGTTTATTTGATGTTAAAGGTCAGCAGGCAAAACGAATAGACCTGCGTACATTAACTTAAAATGTACAAATACCAACTTTCTAAAATATTAAAAGTGTATTTGGTGAAATAGAATTTCAATGTAGTTTTAAAAATTAGGCCGTTCTAATATGAAACGATTACTCATGAGAAATAAAATGTACATTTCTATAGTGTTAATAGAATATTTAGAACACAAAACATATAATACCAGTACATCACTGAGAAATGAAAACATTTCCAATCTACAATATTGCATATCTTGGCTTTGTGAATGGTTTTAAGCAACGCATTGATGTGAAAAATGTATATAGGTAAAGGTATAAAGGTAATATATGTATATATATATATATATATATATATATATATATATATATACATTTATATATATATACATATATTACCTTTATACCTTTACCTATATTCATGTTTAGTTTTATATTAAACTTAGTAAACTATAGTGCAATGTAAAACGTTATACGAGGACGTAATTCGTGCGTAATACATACGTAATAAGTATATTACCTCAATCATGCTCTTGTTGCGGGTGGAAAATACAGATTAATACGTTTACCCAGACAAATTACATTTTCATTTAAAACTTAAATGAAACTATAAAACGTGCAAATTTGTAACAAGTATTCACACAGTATTTAGTTTTGTTTTATTATAACCTTATCTTTAGGAAGTTTATTTTTTACTATTAATTAATACATTACTAAAACGCTATTAAATAATACGTGTTCCAAGTAAATGTTAATTGTATTTGAGTAGATAATTTCATTATTTTAAGCTATTCAATAAAACCATAGTGTGAAGAGAGGTAACCAGCTGTCGGCAAGGTTCACATTTTTAAATTAAACTCAGTAACCAAAATACAGATACGGTAAAGTATTTTAAGAGTAAGGCACAAATAAATTTAAATTTACTCGCAGTTCCTTTACGTATATATATTAACGTAGTGTATATTGTATCTAATACATGTGTAAGTAGATCGAAATAATAGAAATAAACAATTTGTTATACATAGATATTGTTCCCATGTATTGTTGCACAATGTTGTAACTTGGTATTCTAACAACGGCGCAGACTCTTAAACTTCTACAACATAAACATCAGACTTAGCATAACTTCTTAATAAGCTTTTGAGTATAACGGTAAGGCTTAATAGGCTTTTTATTAAACCACCATCCGGAAGACTTGCCCATCTTAATGATGCTGGCTTATTCGTAAGCAATACTTACTGTCTTGCTTTTGCCCAATGACAATGAACGACTCGTAATATAGTTTGCATTCTATTGCTTATCATGCATTTGATTAGCAGCAGGTAATATGAGTGAATGAGAAATTGTTGGTTTTCGGGTCTGGGTGTATTGTATTTCCCGTGTCGAAGCAGACCGCGATATTATACACTGTGTAGTTGATTTGATCTGGTAATAACTAGCACATCTCTGTACTCGAAATTGTTCGGCAAAAAATCACGCTTGAATGGATTTTACTTCATTAGTATTACGGTCCAAGCAGAAAATATTTGGAATATTTCCCCCCAGCACCGAATTGTTATATCAATAAGATTTTCATTAATAATTGTTGCCGTTGTTGAACTAAGAATGAACAAAATAAAGAGTAAGCGTGGAAAAACATTGTAATTTTCGTTTTATTGGATATAAGCAATGTTATTAACATTACTGATATTAATAGCATTGCTAATATCCCGGTTAACCACTCCAATGAGGCTGAAAATGCTTGTGCTAGGAGATAGTTCACGCGAATAGTCGGCAACCTACGACCTTAAGTTTCGCATACCGTACCGTAAACCATTAGGCTATTGATGCTTTGATATATAATATATCGAATCTATATGTATATCGAAATAATAATAAAGATTCTACCCTAACAAGAAAGTACCGGGAAAAGATAAATAATACACAAAATATTAGTTATTCATCCAAATTTATTTTATCACCATCAAAGTATGCTCCTTCAGAAACGATACACTTACGCCAATGAATAATCCAATCATCAAAATATTTTATAAATCCGGAGATGAGTTCAGTTCTCCCCGCGAATTCTCCTTTATGTCTTCTACCGAATGAAAACGGGTACGCAGTGGTAATTTGAGTTTACTAAAAGAAGAAAAAAGTCGGCTGGAGCCATATCTGGTGAACAATATGGTTGCTCGATGGTATTTGTTGAGTTTTTGGTCAAAAATTCGTTCACAATAATGGCCTTGTGCGAAGGCGTATTATCATGGTGTTAAATCCAAGAATTTTCTTTCCACAAATCTGGCCTTTTTCGTCGAATTTGCTCTCTTCATCACCGCATAACGCATAGGGTCTAACGGTAAATATTCTTTATTTATCGTTAGACCTTCCGGAAGAATTCCGAGTGCACAAAAATAGTCAAATAGTGCGATAGTCAAAGAAAATAGACAATATGACTTTGACTTTTGATCTACTTTGATGTGGTTTTTTGGATTTCGGTTCAGTTGGAAGGCGCCACTCCGAAACTTGTTGACTATTTTGCATGTCAAACTCTTAAACCCACGCCTCGTCACTAGTAACAATGCGTTTCATGAATGTTGGGTCAGAATTGACTAAGTTTTAGCATGTCCTCAGCGACTCAAATGCGATTGTGTTTTCTGGAAAAAATTCAGGTCTTTAGGGATTAGCCGATCGGCAACATGTTTCATACCCAAGTGATTATTTAAACTGGCACGGATCGACTCGTGAGTGATTGACAAAGTTCGGCGGCTGCCTCTCTAAAACTTGAATGAGTCACTATTTCCTTCAATTTTACGATGATAACTTCAGTTGCAGACGTTTATGGCCTACCAGAGCGAGGCATTTCTTTCATAACATCTTGACCGCTTTTGAACGCTAAGTACCACTCATAAGCTCGTGTTTTTTATAAAGTCGATTCACCGTAAGCCTTCTGTAATATTTTCAGCGACTCGGAACACGAAATTCCGTTGGTGATGCAAAATTTAAGACAAACTCTGTGTTCTATGTTTTTGTCCATTATCAATTTCACAATATAAACTAGATATGAAATAACTAAAAACAGCACTCTATTTAATCGAAATAACATGCCACTCAAACTCCACGCCAAAATGGAAAACGTTGTGCCAATATAATAAAATATCAGCAAAAAAAAACAAAAAAATCAATTTGCAACCAATAAACAAATCATCCATTCCCGATACTTTTTTGACTGAATGTATGTTTTGAAAAAATATATATCATAAATAATTAAGTTAATTACAGCGAAGTAATTTTTGTTTACAATTTTTTTATACTAACTTCTATAAGGCAAAGGCCTACATAATACAGTTCCAGATACGAATCTATTGAAGAAATGCTGCACACCAACATCCAAATTGGTAAAATATTTATTGGGCCCCGCTTCGGGTATTTTTGGTCTAATGAGATCAATTACATGAGCTTCGATATGTCATAAGAATGTCAGCCACGGTTATACAGAGTTAGATGTAGTACAATGAATCGCTGACAATAATGTAAACCAAGCTTTACATTTAGTATTGCGGATTAACTTTTAACCAATTTTAATCTTGTCATTAAGTATTAAAAGATTTTGTGGAAAAAATACTTGATTGAAGTATAAACGGCAATAAGAAAAACTTATTTTCCAATTACAGTTAATACTGCATTTAAAGGTCCTTCATTTGTTTGCATCTCTTTGAAAACATCGTGCAATTAATTTAGCTGAAAGAGGAAGGAGGGTGGGATATTTTCTTTTATCTCCAGGTTGCGCCATGCTTGCATCCGTGAGAAGACAACTTTTTAATGAAGTGATATTGGGAAGTGGTAAAAAGTCGCGATGCGATCCAGTACTTTGCAAATACGTAATTAATTCCGACCTACTTTTTTACGAGCTATTAATGCAAAGCAGTGATTAATTAGTAAAAGGGTAATTCGAGTACTAAAACAAATTATATGAATATTAAATAAATATATCTATGTGTAGGCGCAAGAAGCAAGAAGTGATTTATTCATAATTAAAAAAATAATGAACGCTCTCTGGTATACCACTGGCTAGATGTTCTATAATACAATAATCTGACACTAATTCTGAAAAGATTAATGGAAGTTTTAGATATTTGTTAACAGTTGTCGTAACACGTGTTATGCGAAAGTCTTTTTAAGTTTTTTATATAAAAATAATTTATAAAATATGAGATATATAATAAATTATAAACAACGGAATATCTAATAATGAATTTTATTGTATAAGGAGGGCTAAAAGGAAGTCATCGTGTGGCATGGGTTATAAGAAAGACACTGCGATATAATAACCACAGCCTTGCTCGATGAGAAGTCAAGGTCGCCTTACTCACCCCTGAAGATGAAGGCTGTTTCGTTGCTAGCACATGGACCTATGGATTTTCAAACTCAGTATGCAAATAATAATAATAATAATGAATTTTTCTATGTCCGGTATCCTGGTTAGACATTAAAATAAATAAATAAAATACTATAAACATATAATAAAACAAATATATACAATACAATATAATACATATATAAAGACCAACCAGACGGAAATCCTTTGATATGGTCCAGGATTGGGGCGAAAGAGCGAGAAACCTGCGGACTATACGAGCAGTGTCGAGTAGCACCGCCTTCTGTATTTGAGCCCGGAGTTGCCCGTCCCGGAATCCCAAACGCCTCTTGATTTAAGAGGCTGGTTGGGATTAGCGACTAAAGGAATAATTTCGGTCGGCTGATGATTATTTCACACCATTTACATAAACAATCCTATTATATAAATCTCTGAATCTATATTTATTCCTTATGTAAGTTGAGACATCCGGGTCTTAACTAGATAAAACATATTAGACAAAGATCCTTTTGCAAGAAAATATATCATTGGGCTCGGCATGGTCGTAATTTATAAAACATCTTTTTAAACATGATATCACAAAAATAGCTTTCGAATCTTTATTCAGCCACCCACTATTGGTAAAATTGTTGCCCCACCAACAGCGAAATATCTGCTTTTACTAGTCCGCAGAATATTGCGCGTCAGTGTGTACAAGAAAGTTGACGGTGAGAGGCGTAGATGAGGAAAGTCGAAACTTCGAATATTCATTCATGGTGTGTTACGCGTCAATGTGACTGGCGACCCGACGTTTACTCTTGCAACGAGTTGGCGGGGTGGAACATAACACGCCTCACGCTTCCGTACTTGTCCAGTGAAAGCTTGACCGCGGTTCGTGAACATCCAAAAAGGTAATGTTTGCTGTTGACATGATATCCTGAGCGAAACTCGTTTCCCGCCTCGGGCTGTGTTGCCGCTGCCGGCGAGTATTTCAGATTTCTTTTTTTCTGATCCCTTAAGTTCCAATATATTTGCTTTGATATTTATTGATAACTATTAGTATTGACGGTGACGATTTTTTTATTTTATTTGTTATGATATATTTAAAACATCACAGTTTATATAAATAAAATCAACGACGATGTTATAATGTAATTAGTGATGCAATTCACTTGTTTTCTATTTTTAAAATCACGTTTACTTACTTTGTAACTAAACGCGGCAATTGAGCAGAATTAGGTTTAATGTTTATACAAGCTTTCTTTTATGGGAAGCTTTTGATAAAAATAAGAGAGAAAGCGTGTATATTCTTTTCTCTAATAAAGTCCATTTACTGCGAAAGCACTGTATTATTTATAATTTGTACGTCATGCTGTGCGTTGTACATATTCAGATTTAATGAGGATAACTATTATTTAGCTTCCCTACTGACGGCCCCTTTGCAAGCGAAGCTATCCCGGTGAAACTGTAGAGGGGACAAACAGGATGAACAGCCCCACATATATATACATGTACAATGAAACGTTATCAGCTGAGCTGTCATAGTAATAATTAAAATGATAAAAAGCTTACATTATAACAAAATAAAAAGTGCATGCAGTGTTTAAACCGGTCACAACTTATCATCATTATTTACAATATATATGTGTTACATAATACTCGCAACCATTTAAGAAAGATATAAATTAAAGCGTAATAATATAAACACGCATAAGTGATTACTTGTGTCTAAGAAATAACTGGCAACAGTGACGTAATTTGACCATTTGTTAACGATATTCTGCTTCAGACAGATCAACTGTTGCATTTTGATTAATCCTTATCGCTACTCATATATTAATTAATATTTTGTAAAATTAAATATTTATTAATTTTATTTTGAACTTAAATTTTTAGGTAATAATTGATGTAATTTTTAATTTAATTTAAAAATAATTTTGTCTTTGAATTGTTAACATAAACTTATAACTCTCTTAAATATTAACTTTTAATTAATAACCACTACATTCTAACCCTACGACATGATCTAAAGAGTTCCTTCTTCTAAATCATTTATAGTCATTTTTACTATAAATGTATGATTTGCATTCTTATCCATACAATAATTTCAATTATTAAGTAAAAATATTTATTTTCCCTTTATATTATGGATATTAACTAAGAGTCATCCAAGTTTAGCGACTGGGGGTCATTACTGTAGTTTTGACAGTTTATAATACGTAATTTATGTGCTGTTAGTACTATGATTACAAAAAGGAAATCAAATAATGCATAGTATAAACATAGAAATAGTTTTGCAACATAATCAAAAGTTGGTTAATCGTAATCGGCTAAATTTAAGAGTAATTACTTCGATGTTTGTTAAATTTTCTATTCTCATCGTCTTCATATTCAAATATATCGTCATATACATGCTATATCGTATATAAATTATTTAAATTAAAGAAGATTTAATATTATCCGCCTATTGTAATAAACCACGATTGATTAAGTCGACTTACTTGACTAATATTGTGTTAACTCTGATACATAAAATATACACCATATTAAGTAAATTAAATATACATACAAATATTTGAGCCTAACCATCACGGTAAACCGGAACGAAATAGCGTATTGGTTTTTCGAGATTAACGCGCACTCTCTGTTATATTGTGTTACTCGTATGAAGCAGGCTCATGGATATAAATATTCGTAAAAATTAGAATCTCTATAATGATACTTAGGCATATGTAATTAAAATTATTTGGTAACTAAAACTAACTTCATAAGTAAAAATAATATTTAGTTTTACTCTTGATCTTCAGCGGTATTGTAATGCTTAGCATTTACATACAAAAAGTGGAAAAAGTTTCTCAATATTTGTATATTGTTTCAGATGTGGTTAACGATACTAGTTGTATGCATTATTTTGTTTATTCTATGCAAAAGTACTTTCAAGCCTAGAAAGTTTCCACCAGGACCAAAATGGCTTCCAATTATAGGCAGCGCCACTGAGGTTTACAAGTTGCGAGAAAAGACTGGATATCTTTACAAAGCAATTAAAGAGTTGTCTAATACGTACTGCAAACATGCCCCAGTTCTTGGTCTCAAAATTGGTAAAGACAAAATAGTGATGGTTAACTCCCTTGAAGCAAACAAGGAGATGTTATATAATGAAGATATCGACGGTAGACCAAAAGGTATCTTTTATCAGACAAGGACTTGGGGTGAACGAAAAGGCCTTCTTTTAACTGATGGGGAGCTATGGAAAGAACAGAGAAGATTTCTTATTAAGCATCTTAAAGAATTTGGTTTCGGAAGAAAAGGCATGGGAGAAATAGCTAGTACTGAGGCTTCCTATATGGTGAATGATGTCTCAGATCTTATAAACAAAGGTGCCAATAAAGATGGCATTTACATGCATAACTTTTTTAACACGTATATTTTAAACACTCTGTGGACAATGATGGCTGGAATTAGATATCAAGCAAGTGATCCTCAAATGATAGTACTCCAGGATCTTCTGTTCGATTTGTTTCGCACTGTCGATATGGTTGGAGCAGTATTTAGTCATTTTCCAATTTTGTCCATCGTTGCGCCTTCTATGTCTGGTTACAAAAACTTTATACGTATACATAAAAGAATCTGGAAATTCCTAAGAGATGAGATTGCAAATCATAAGGCTAATCTAGATACAGACACGGAAAGCAGGGACGTCATTGGAGTATACTTACGAATTCTTAGAGAATATGGCGAAAAACGTACGTATTCCGAAAGTCAGCTAGTAGCGATGTGTATGGACTTGTTTATGGCTGGCACAGAAACAACAAGCAAGAGCATGAGTTTTGGCTTCAGTTATTTGGTTCGAAACCAAGAAGTCCAAAGGAAAGCGCAGGAAGAGATTGACAGCGTGATAGGGACGAATCGAATGCCTGCATTAGAGGATAGAGTCAAGTAAGATTAATCTGCAATTTTATACGTGTTTAGTCAAATAGAAAATAGTAAAATAATTCTCCTTCTTATCTTTAAATTTTCTCCTTCTAATCCCTTTAATTTTACATATTAACTGTCGTCGATATTGTTTAGTATTATTCCAATGTATACTTCTAGCATGCCGTACAACGAAGCAGTGGTGCATGAAGCTGTTCGTCACTTCATGGGAAGAACTTTTGGCGTACCACATCGCGCTCTTCGAGATACCAAACTAGCTGGATATAATATACCTGAGGTAAAATTGTACATTTAGTGTTATGTATTATTTAAACCAATGTGGAGAGATGCGGATTTATGTTCTCAACATCGTATGTCAGTCACCCTCGTTCTATTATCTATATATTATGCAGCAGAAAAACGAACACGAATGAGCAGCTCAATGGATCAGCAAGTTAAGTCGCGATGTGCCGGGTAAAGAGCTCTTAGGACCAATTACGAATGGGGAAGAAAGGTTCTCGAATGACAATTGTAGTTTAGTGTGATGCCCTGCTAGACAGAGTAATGACCGCGGGAAGTCAATATATGCTTGTGGATCTGGACCATGTTTCGTGGAGGTCTGTGGGGGACTTATTATGAGTAGTGAATTAATGACGGGCTAAGATAATCATATTGATGAAGATTATAGATCAATTTAAATGTGTAAAACTAAAGTCACATAGTCTTTTTACTTCTACAAGTACAGTAAGCATAATGGTCCTAAAATTGTCAGAGAGATTACCCTACATACAAATAATTTGTTACCAGACTTATTTATTTTCAACATTGTGTTTACCACATTCTTCGTGATACAAACAAAATGACAGTGTAAGTACGTCGTATAAAGCAAATATGAAAATACTCATAAATATACTTACTATATTTAAAAGTGGACCATCCGAACTGCCGGCATCGATGAAATTTTTAATTGCAATTTTACGTTCTGATTCGATATCGTTCTTGTAGATTTTGACCTCGGCAAGTAAATTCAATTATTTCTAGAAAGATAGAAGAGAAGAGTAACCGCGGTGCTTGACAAGCAAACAATACACTGCTGTTATTAGAGCCCATATAACAAATGATTATTCTGTAAACTTTCGGAAACCGCGACAAATGACAAAACATGTCATTCCCACCCCATACGTGATGTGATGGGTCCTTATAGCAAAATTATTAAGTTTTACTTACTTTGCTTATTAACTTTTTTTTTTTATTTTATTTTATTTTATAATATATATATTTTCTTTTTCCTACAGGTACCCTAACACATTTTTTTTTAAATTGAACTATCCTCTTTCAGGACACAATGGTGGTCAGCAATTTCACCAATATGTTGATGGACGAAAATCTATATCCGGAGCCTTATGCATTCAAGCCCGAAAGATTTCTAGTAGACGGCAAAATTTCACTTCCAGATTACTATTTCCCGTTCGGCCTTGCGAAGCATAGATGTATGGGTGATGTTCTTGCCAAATGCAACATTTTCGTGTTCACGACGAGTATGCTTCAGAAATTCTCCTTTTTGCCTATTCCAGGGCAACCTCTTCCATCTTTGGATCACATAGACGGCGCTACTCCATCAGCAGCACCTTTCAAAGCACTAGTGGTACCAAGAATGTGACGGTTGTGACAGTGAAAAGTGACAATGTATTCGAATTAGTTCTATTGAATTAACTAGATATTGGTGACGTAATACTCTTCAAATAATTATAAGTCTGGTGGGTAATAATAATAAAATATATGGGATATTTGTGAACTTTATATATATGTGTATAAAGGATATTTTGGAAATCTGTTGCTGTGTTTTATGATTTATAGAGGAAGGTCATTTAAAAAGAATCACTAAGTTGCTAATGTTAAACATGTATGTATGTAATTATTAATTTAAATTTGTATTTAGTGTCTTAGCGTCTATATTTTGTAAATCTTTATCAATTCTTTTATGGAATATGAATTGACAAATCAACACATTTGCCCCGATTGTTAGCGATCATTGTGGAGCCTAAATCCTCTATCTAGTCTATTATTGATACAACACACAGATGTGTGGATATCTCAACATGTTTAGGGATAAAAAGAAAAATATATTGTTGCCAGTAAGACTTTTCCTGACCCTCATTTGAAACACAGCAGAGCACAGCTATTTTCTACTGGTATTCAAAGGTAACGAGTTCGTTCTCCGTGTCAATTCATTTATATAATAAACAACTTTTGACTGCATTGTTCCTTAAACTGCTTTTTCAAAATGCGGCTAAATTATAAATAAATTTACAATTAATTCATAACATTTATTTACCGACTAAAAAAGGAGGAGATTGTATTATCGACGCCTATAATTATAGTTATATCTATTGTTATATATATATATATATATATATATATATATATATATATATATATATATATCAATTATTTGGACGGTTTAAACCATATTTTTCTTAGGTAAATCTTGTAGTCGTCCCATATAATCATATGTCGTGAAACAGGGTTTGCTTTTACTATACTCTCACAAAAGACTAATGGGTTACACAATCCTATAGTCGGTGGCAAGGGAACCTAGTATGTAAATTCACCGACTTCAAACAGTGTTGTAGTATATGAATTAACTTTTTGTTTTAAATTAAAACATGAATAGGTTTTTATAAAATTTGTCACAATGAAATTATATAAATACCTATTAACTTTAGAATATTCGCAGATTACAAATTACAACTAAATTACCCCCCCACCTCTGCACCACGATGTTAGTCTGTCTGCCCACGCTGCTAAAAAAGCACTTAACCAATAAACTGACTGTAATTATAACACAATAATAATACATACAATACAGCATGACTTTCTTACCTAAATTTATAATTTAAAATTTCATTTCTCAATTGTTAAACAAAATACTAAATAAAGATGGCATTCTGTGCAAAACCAAAATAACGTAAATAAAAAGGTAAAAAGACACCGTATACTGTGTCAAAACTCTGGTGTTCAGTCAAATTTAAATATATAATCATGTAATAGTTGTTTTTTATATATATTTTAACATCGATTTTGATGTCGTTCGTAAATAAATTGATGAAAGCTTAACTAAATATTCATGAATTGAATTCAAGTTCTATGAATAATATTTCGTAGAGTGTAAAATACTGATAAACGAAATATTCCTAATTTTATAATCGAGAATGCGGATCACTCAGCATCAGTTGTGTAACTTTGCTTTTACTGAACGTGGAACAAAAATATATAAGACTGCTTCCATTTTATCTGTTATATCCTAATAAATAGCTATCAAATACATACCTCTCGCTTATATGAAATTTGGAGTTGTGGAGCTGCTAAGAGGTTCAAGGTCGAATGTTGTATAAGGCATACGCAGTTTGGTTTGAATAAATTATGCAACAGACATTTGGCAACTTTATCGCAACTCTCATTAGAAAGTTGACGAAGTGTCATTTTAAATCCCAAAAAAAATGCCCACTTGTATTGAGCATTGGTGGAGATTGGTACAACGGATAGAATTTTTTGAATGGAGTAAGTGTTAAACAAGCTAGCAGTTCACCTGATGGTATGTGAACACGCTGCCCATTAACATTTGCAATACCAGAGGAGTCGCACATACGCCGCCGGCCTTTGGGAAAGGTGCAGGTACTTTTTTTGAAGATCCTTTAGCCGTTTCAGTTCGGCCACGGCTAATTCTACAGAGGAGTGGCAAAAAATTCGCGTAAAGCGCTTAGTGATAGATTGTCAACCATCGCGATAATGAGGTTGCATTTTTGAATTCTGTCTGGATGTACAATGTTTAAACTCAGAGGGTCGAAGTAATCCTCACAACTCAGAATACTCCCCATGGAAAATTCGGTAAAAATACATCTCGTTGCAGTGAAACAAGCTAATAGAAAACATTTGATTGTCAAAGAAGCCGTTCTTCGTTGAATGAGGTTAAATGCAGTCCAGAGGTGAGAATAGTATTCCATGTGAAGCAGAACTTGCGCCTTGTAAAGTTGTGTACGGTAGGCCTTTACGAAATTTTCTCTTGCTTAAGTTAGTAAGTCTTCGTTAAGCATGCCAAGTTTTTTAGGGGCCAAGTTAATAATAAAATAATAAATAAAAATAAAATAGAGACCATATCCTAAGTCACCACGGTCCTGAACGTCGCTCAATATGTCAACGCTGAGAATTCCGATACTAGCTGAAGTAACAAGAGGAGTTACAACAACAAAGTTAGGAGTTGCGACAAAGGAGTTCCTTTTAGCGGTAAACGCGCAAACTTGTGTCTTCATGGGATTAAATTGGACTAGATTATGTTAACCCTAACCTGAGACTTTGTTTAACAAAGTCTCTACTTAAGACTAACCTAAGTTTGTTCCGGCACTCGTTAAATGTTCCTGGGTAATATTATTATATTTAAAGGCATCCCTTGTGCTGTGGTCGTTAGCAATAAATGTTATTAATTTGCAACATGTCATTGATATGCAAAAGAAACAAGGTAGGAAATAGCATGCAGCCAAGGGGAACACCAGCGTTTACTGGTTTGGAGTCGGAGCATGCACCGTAGACTACGATCTTTATGCCACGGTTCGTGAGAGAACTGGTGACCCACTTATATAATTTGTCGAGAAGCCCATAACCAAACTGATCGAAGGCTTTCGTCACGTCCAGATACCAGTGGTTGGAAGGATCTGAGCGATCAGCAGTTCGGGACGCCGACTAAAGAGTAGTAGTAGGACCGAAAAAACGCGCAAGAACCAGCGCCAGCTCTGAAGCACACGTCCCCGGCACAATTAGAGGGATTCCATCGGTCCATTCGACTTGTGGATATCTAATGATATCATCACTGCCCAGTGCACAAAGTGGTCGGCGGTGAGTTTACCCTCTCGTGAAGAGTCAAGTTGGACGCAAAATGAGAGTCTACGATATCAGCTTTCTCCTTTACGTCACGAGCTTGCGTGTCTTCTCTTTTATGCAGAATTTGAAGAGATGCTTACCAGAAATACCCTTGAACCGCTTTGTCGAGAGACAAAATGCACGAGTTCTTGATGGGAAGCGAACGAAAGATGGCGAGAGATGCCAATTTTGCCTATGTGCACTGACTTTGCCTTTGCTCTTAACTCTTTTAGAGACCCTGGAGGCAGAGCTGTGCGCTTTTTTAAAAATATGGAATTTGCATCCCTCGTCGCTAATGCTAATGCGCAGGCCCGTTAACACTCCAGTTTATAACGTGACGCTACTTTGCAGGAGCGATCAAACTAAGGCTGGATCTGCCACCGATGGGCACTATGGAGGATGGAATGAAGAGTTCCATCGCGATCCAAGACATTCGGTATGGTGGGCGTTAATCGCCGAGTATGACCCCTGCGGATGGGATCTGTTGCTGCACAGGGTCTGTAGCTATTTGTACATGGTCAATGAGACATTCAGTGTCGGTATTACCGCTATAAAAACTATAAACGCACGCATAGACGCGGGTATGGTCGTCGCTGTCTATGCGTAGCCAAAGCACAGGTCCGTACCTACAAGACTGCCGATGCGTCGAGAACAGATGTCATCTCTGATGATTGTTTATTGTAAAATATTTTTATTTAGATATATTATATTTCCTGTCGGCTTTAAAGAAGTTACTCTATAATAATTTCTATTAAAGCAATATACAAATATCTAATAACTTCGAGCCCCAAATATTTTTGTCTCAATATCTTGAAACCTAAAAAATATGTATGAAGCGAAAGTCATAGCGGCTCCTTTGTTATATATTTATGATAAATAATACTAAAGCTAATTAATGATACCGCTTAATTAGTGGTTATGTAGACTTGATCTATGTCGACTTGGGCGACATCGGATACAGCATTAACTACACTAACATATATTATGTCTCCATAATGGACAATTTCTGTTAACTACCATTAAATGTCATCGTAATAGATATCGATAAATCCACGGAGCTTATAATTCAGTTCCGTAAGTATCCGCGCAAACGAGAGATACTCATTCGTCCTTAGCTTTCATAATACTAATAGGTCTATAAGATAGGATAACATATTAAGACCTGAAAACTAACAAATGGTGTTATACAAATATTGACGCAAGTACCGAGAAACTGAGAAACATTGCACTACCGTTACTAAATAACCTAATGAAAAGCATAATCATGTAAGAGATTTTGAAGATTTTTCCACACGAAAATCATTTGATAGTGTTCATACCCCCGTGTAGCGAGACGATAGGTGCGAATATCGGCATGTATATCGAATATAACTTCACTTGCGCAGAAGTGAATTTTGGATCTTTATGGCGGTACAAGGCCAGGGCGGTGTGAGCAGTCCGATTACACGATTGGATCACGCACCGCCGATCATTTATCACTATCAGTCATTTTTATTTTACGATAATAAATGTACAAAGCGCAAACCGATACCCAAAGCTACCGAAATCTTGAGGCGAGATGACTATATTTATTAGCAATCCTCGAAAGGGTATTAGAATAGGTCTTTACGATTTCTAAAAATTTAAAAACTCTTCTGTTCTACAATTTTTATTACTGTTTTATAGACAGGTTGCCTATTTTTACTTTTATTTAATAAATTAATCAGGAATTTTATAGCAAGAAAGTAGTTGTTCAGAATATACATGCATGAAATAAATCTTAAAATCTTTTTGCGTTATTTTCAAAGCGATAATATGTGGCTAGGCGTACCATTACAAGACCTTAAAAGTCATTTTAAATTATCTTCGTGCTGTATTGTAATTTGGCGTTTAAGTGTACGGGCTCTTGAAATCATTTTCTTCCAACACAGTTCTTATGCTGTACAAATTTCTAAAGTTTTACCAACGGAATTTAAATGCGATACAAGACAATATTTTATAAAATATTTTTAGAGAGCATCTGCGCTTTCCCATAGTTTCAGGAGTTATTTCCCAACAGATATACCTCTGATGTAAGTGATTTCGCGTATAATTGTACCAGACGATGACACAAATAAAAGACTACGAATGGTGGAAATTATATAATGTGATAGATGTTGCTCATCTTGAAGACTTGCAAAAATTTTCCACGACCAAATTTCCCCTATCTCCGTATTTAGTAAACTCAATTTCATTCACATTTCAGAACCGGCAAGCAATTGAAACAGTGAACGGCACACTACGATGTCAGTGTCAGGATGAAGACGGTCCAGATGTCATATTCAAAGATACAAATGCTCATACAAAATTATTATTTTTAACTTTACCAAGTAAGATTAAAGTTTATTTTCTAATTCAAAGTGATGTTTTATTTAATAACAAACTTGTAATAGAATATTTCATTATTGAAAATATATTCTATATTGAATCGTTTGATATGTTTCATTTCTAGTTTTATCACCCTTAAGATGCATCATGAATATCTAATGATTAGAGATCAAAAATACGAGATAATACCTGTTCCTACGGCTTATAATCCTGCATGCATGCATGAGGGACATGTTTGACCAAGATTCAATTTACTTAGACGATCAGTAAAGTATTAAACTTTCAAGTTCTTGGTAGCCTCGATAGGAAATTAGGTGTATCGAGAATATCATTCGCAAGCTTATGCAAAAATACAATTTCGAGCCTTTGCCTTCGATCAAATTATGAACTTGTTCTGAAGTGATATGTAAGGTGGAAGGTTAAATATGTTACGTAAGGTGCCATAAAAATCTTTAATCAATACCCTCTATACTTTTAATATGGATTCATCATAAAATGGAATTTAGGCGATACTAAAATACTTTACCATGGATATGTACCCGTGTAATATTACAAGGAAAAATCTTGTTCTTAGGATCTTTAAAATTCCAACTAAATAATGTCCGATATGGTCAACCTGTGAGAATGCATGGGTATTTTATTACATTTACTATGAATACTTCTATATTCTTGGAAAAACAAAAAATTATCTTAGACTTATTCAAGTCCATTCCATTATTGTCGCACCAGGCAACGAGTCGTTTAGGGTCATCCTATAATGAAATTGAATCTGAAAAAGTGTCGACAAAGTGAAAACAATAAAAGACATGTAGTGCTTTTTATAAAGATATCGACAAAAAAGTGATATTCCCTTCATAATGTTAGGACGTTCAGCGCATCTTTGAGTACTCTGAAAAACAAAAACGCATAAAGGGCGACTGTTCTTTTTAATAAAAAAAATATTGATATAACTTCCCTATTTCCTCATGGTTGATTTATAAAATACTTTAAGTTAAAAAATCTGGGCAAGGAGACATGATTTTATGGTGAGATTTAATTTTTGCCGATTGAACATAGGTGTAATAGTATTCTGGCTACTCCATCTTCCGGGAAGCCAGGGAACTATACAGACTTGTTAAAATTTGTGTAGATTAACGTGTATGATTGTGAAGATAAATTGTTGTATACCTATGATGGCGGTATTTTTGAAAAGTTATTTGGAAGAAACCCTGGCTAATACCCTGCCGGCCAAAAGTTTAAGATACCAACATAATTTTCCATCAATTGTAATAAAATCCCATAGGATAAATAAAAGAAATGCACATCTGCATATTCTATTGTTAGTATCGAATATTTAAAGAAGTCATTCTTTTGTTTACTTTCAAGTTATTGGACAATAAACATCAACAGACAAACGCTACGCTAGAGCCAGGTGGTAGAGTCGTTATAATATTTTTATAATGTCCTCATTAATAATTACTATACTTTTGTTACGTATTGGTCATTAATTAGGATTATTTAGGTCCTGGAAACACGTGTTTCTGACTTATTACTACCCGAGTTTACTTGGGTTTGTTCACAAACAATCTCAATTAGTCTAAACTTGTGGTTTCTACAGTGAAGACGTCATAAAATGGGAAAAGCTCGAAAAATTAGCAGTGAAGTGCGTTCTGCCATCGTTGTATTACATAATGAAGGCAAATCCGAACGTGAGATTGCTTCACAGCTGAAGTTATCAAAGACTTTTATTCATGTCACAATAACACGATACAGGGACACAAGCAGGTTTCAAGATCGTTCACGCTCAGGAAGTCTGAGAGCTACCACGTCTAATGAAGATAATTTCACTGTTACCATCAAGCGAAATAGACTTTTAACAGCACCAGAAATCCGAGCTGAAGAAATAAGACCCGAGTTAAACCTTTATCATTGACTACAGTAAAACGGTGACTGAGAGATGCGAAGTTGTATGATCGTGTTGCCGTTCGAAAACCTCTGCTAAGGCCGCAATATAAGAAAAAACGGATGCAGTGGCCTCTTGCCCGAGATTGAACTGAAGAAGATTTTAAAAAAGTGCTTTGGACCGATGAATCCAAGTTTGAGCTATTCGGTTCAAAACACAGAATTTACGTTCGACGCAGTGCCCAAGAAAAGATGATGTCAGATTGTGTAGTCCCAACAATCAGGCATGGTGGTGGCTCAATTATGGTCTAGGGTTGCTTCTCTTGCCAGGAAACTGGCGATTTGATTAAAATTGAAGGAATCTTGAAAAAGGAACAGTACAAAAACATTTTAGAACCAAATATCGTTTCTTCCGGGTTGCGATTAATTGGAGATGGATTCATTTTTCAACAAGATAATGATCCAAAGCATAGCTCAAAATTATGTAGAGGATATTTAGAAAGAGGCACAAATGAAGTTATATGACATGGTTTGGCCTCCTCAGAGCCCGGATCTCAATCCCATTGAACTTTTGTGGGAAGAGCTTGATAGGAAAGTCCGTAATCGTGGCCCATCCTTGAAATGTGGAATGCTTTATGCGAAATTTAGAACAATATATCACAAGACACCATTAACAAATTGATTGCCCGTATGCCGAGACTTGTGAAAAAAGTTACAAAATGTAAACGAGGACTTTTTGATGAAAAATCAGTTTAGCTAACTATAGCCATTGTTTGAATGGACTGTTAATATTTCTTTACGCTTTTAAAGTATATTGTTTGTCAATCAATGTTCTATTAGATGATTATACAGGTTAATTAGACATTTAATATTTTATTGGAGTTTTACTTTAATTAAGGTGGTCATAAACTTTTGGGCGGCAGGTTGAATGATGTAAATTTAATATCTTATATCAAAAATTTAAAAAAATAATTTCTTTTGGTGTATTGGGTGAGAGGAATTTAAATAATAAAAATACTTTTCACACTTAATTTAATTGAACATCGACAACGAAGACAGTGAATGCAACAGCAAAGACATTATTATGTGGTTAAATTGTTTTCTACTAAAATTGTTGGCTGTAATTATATTGAACTAATAAATAAAAATATTCTTAAACATACACTTGAAATAATGTTAAATTAACTAAGGTGCTAAAAAGTAATGTCCAATATACAATTAACCAGTTCCAAAACATATTTTTTTATAAAATTTTGTTTCACATAAAAAAAACATTACATTGGAAATAACAAAAGGAAATATACAACGATCAAAACTTGCTTGCCGGCTATTGCTACGGAATGAATATGGTTACCATGTCATCTAAGTGTAAAAAGTCAAGACGGATATTTGATGTGATTTTATATGTAACCAGATATCTAATGTAATATTAAGATTTATCGAATTTAATAAATCATGAATTTCCTAATAATGTTAGTAAGCTGCTTAATTATACTTTGCCTTTTACTTTTAAACTACACAAAATACAAGGGTTACAAATATAATGATATCAAATTGATTACACATAGGTTATTAATAACTATTTGTTAAACGTGTGCAGATTACAGATTTTGAATATAATATTTATTTATCTACTACTCTACACATCAATTTAGTTCATAGGATATTATGGTATCATTTAATATTAACTGGTTAATTAACAACATTTTGAACGACAGCGTGATCCAAATAACTGTCCATAGATATACATTCTCTAGTCATGAGACGAAAATTATTTTTCCATTATTTTGGTAATAAGTTAGACAGTTGCCACTATTAGCTTAAAGAATTAAATTAATTTAAATAAAACCTGGAACCCTTAAGACAGAACTTGGCTTCCTATCTACCGTCGCGGGTATATTTAAATGAAACCTTTGGCGTGTTATTTACGTTATGGTATAATTATTATGTAATATATTTGCAGGAACCGACGTGTACACATTCGAAATACTTTAGCTATATATTGCGTCGATGTAATCTACTTCAAATAAGCACTTTAGGTACTAAATTGTAGATATATCTATAACCATGGTTTTAAGTTTTATCGATGTTTGAATTTAAAAAAGTAATAGATACTTCGACTAAACGAACAGTTGAAGGTTCAAGATTGATGTCGCGTGTTTCTTTACTTTCTTTAGGAAATGACAGATTACTGGATCTGGTTTCACTTACATATGTATGTAATGATGATAACGTTTCTAAATACGCATTCTATAAGATTTGATGACATAATTCAGATAGCAATAACAAAAAAGGTTATACCAATATTTATAATGCACATCAAAATTTTAAAATATGTTATCCAAGCAGAAAAAGAAATCGGATTTTATATATAGAACGCCATTCATAACAGTTAGTGCGTGTTCAACGACATGACATACAAAAATTTAGTAGTAAATTAAAATTATTTTTATGTAATACTTGCGTGTGAGAACTGCAGCGTGAAAACCGGGATAAGTGTATAGAATTTAATTTGAATCCATTAAACCATTCACGTGGAGTTGTGTAAACAACGAGGGCAACTTTCACATTCAGTGACGTAAGGATTGGTATGAAGATTTATGTAGAATTAAATTAGCATTCAAATATTTTTAGCAATTAGAACGTAACGTAATAATAACCTTGCAAACAGCTGCTAAAAATTGTATGATACCATAAACTAAAATAAATTTGCGACTATGGAGTCTTTAATGAGTTTTAAATAGTTTTAATGTTCTTCTGTTTTGAGGAAATCTAGGCCCAGTTTAAATATTTAACTGAAATTATTTCTATATCATAAGAGTATACAGTTTACTGTTCCATCAGTAACTGCATTATTATTCATTAATTTAAGATATTTTACCTAACCACTGACTTTGGCTTTAAATAATTTTTAATTGAAATAACGATTTGAATTCCTATCATCAATTCCCTTCCACCTAAATCTCCTCTGAACTTTTCACATTAATGTTACTCTCAACTTTTTATATCCCTGTAGACTTCTACATTCCCCTCAGCCTAATCTCGTCTTTCCCAAAATTAATGTAAATAAAAAAATTAAAATGGGCACAGTCGTTCGCATTATGCGTACCCTGATTTAATATTTAGTATAAATTTAGATTTGAAAACCTAAGGAAAATTCTTATCGCTAATACATCGATAAATAGACGACTAATCACATTTAACATTTAGAGCTACATCAATATTAATAAGTTTCTAAAGGAGTTCAAATTAAAAGTAAAATGGCAACACCTGGAAAGTTAAAATTAGTGTAAACATATGAACAGATTAAAATATTAAGAAAATCTTTCTGTGCCTACAGTATTTCTATTTTATAATACTAAAGGTGGAGTCGAGCGGGCAGTTTACCTCATTATAAGTAATGACTGCAGTCCACCTTGTAAATATGCAATAGGCACATGCGTTGTACCCATGAGGACCGAGATTAATCTCGGTATTTCAATACTTCGTTATCAGTAACTTTAAACACGAATTAGATATATTGCAACGTGATAATATCACTGTTACCTATATTAAAAATGCTTTTAAAAATAATATTTCTGTATATGTTACGTTACTACTTTCAAGAAATTATTAACTTGATTAGATCTTTTGCGGCAAGATTAATTCATTTTTGTTAAGTAATTAGTTATTCATTATTCGTTCTTAGTAATTCATACTGAGCCTTGAAAAATAACGAAAAAGTTAAAACAAAGATTACAAAATACGAGATACAATCACATAAGACAATATTTTAGTACTAATTATATTCTAATTATTTTACATATTCAAAATCGCAAACACATTAATTAGCTTATCGATTGGAAATCGGAATGCATGCAACACTATCAATAATTTTATTACAGTTATAGTACATAGATAATACACAATACATTATATTTAAGGACAATTAGATTGGAATAGAGCAATTCAATTAATAGCAAATGAACTTTAGTGACATTATTTGGCAATTAAGTACAGTTTGAGCTTCACTGAAGGCAAATTACTTTGGTATAGACATCAATACGGTTTTTGGGCGCTCAGTGAAAGAGCGAGGGACGGATGGTACAAAAATACGATTTAGCCCGAATCACAACAACGACGATGACAAGTCAAGTGTTTTTCCAATCGCGTAATGACATTGCCCTCGCGCTTTCCCGCGCAATATCGTTGTAGATATAATTAAAATTATCAAATAGTAAAATTTTAATTCGAAATTGACTATTCAAACGGCATACAACTAGTGAATATTTTTATAATCATTTATACTTTCTATGTTAATGTGTGTATAGATTGCACTCTAGGTGTAAACTGGATTATCTACGTTTTTTTTTGTCTTTTTTCAATATGTTTATATTCATTATGTTATTATACTTGGAATATCTTAATTTAACATCAAAAGCGAATTTAATAAGTGTTGATTAAGTATATATAGTACTTTTCAAATAAATAAACATGCTAATGTACAAATAAAAGATTAGAAAAATTTATAGTTAATAAAAAATCAGTGACTATAAATTGTAAGTAAAATATAAAAAATATGTAAACATTTTTAATAGTGTACATAAATAAAATAAAAACAAGTGAATAAGTATTAAAATAGTGACTAGCCACATATGAGAATAAATATTAAATAAATTAAAACTAATTAAATTAAATCAATTAATTCATGAATCCAATTTTTATACTGTTTAGTCCGAAAATTAAATTTTATGAAGGTTTGTGTCCGACAGCCGTTCAATATACGCCTCGCGATGGCTTCCTCATGCGACGTCGCTTGTTATGCGGTGGTCTTATCATATATGCAAATCGTTCCCACGGTGTTTTGGTATTATGTCAGCTGGAATCGCGCTGCTCGAACGTCTTGAGCTCAATCTAGAAGTACAGATTAATAATTACTGTTTGTTTGTAAAATTAAAAATAAAACGTAAGACAAATTAAATCGTTTTTAAAATGCTCCTTACAACTGTTTGATCCCAACCCACCATAATATGTTCACGGTTGTAAACAACCTGTGTTGATCTTCACTGGCGTTATAAATCAGAATGTTCATAGGCGCCTACTGCCCCGGGGATCAAACGAGTAATATTTGCGTACTCTGGCATAAGGTAGCGCCCAACCACTGAGTTGCTAATAAATTATTGGATACATAAAGTTATTACCAATGAATAGATATAATTTTAATGTTAAATTGGACTTTTTTTAACAAATTTATATTTATTCATACTGTTAGGTGACAAATATATTTTTGGATTCCATATTTTTTTACCTCTCATATCATCATTGCTGTGCTTGAATTTATTTTTTCAATTTCTGTTGGGGTTGGATGGTATCTATTAAATTTCCGTTTCCCGGCCTCATTTATGTACCCGGAGTGCGGCTTCATTCATTTACCAAATGTGATGCTCTATTTTTGAGACATTTCAGATTTATAAAACTCAATATATAATACATAGGCGCATGCGATTTTTGTCTTCTGCGGGTGGGATAAAAAAAGATATTTTTTATATATGAACAAAACTTACCTCACTGAGGATGACCCAATAGAAGCTGTCACTTTTCACTCGAAGACGAATCCCAGCAAGAGGCCCCATTTCCTTCTTCAGCTCGCCATCAGCCAGACCGAATTCATCGAAGATCCCCACAACAGTAGAGTTGTTCGTCCCAGCCAGTATAACTTCCACCACAGCGTCATAGAATTTGTCGGATGAGTGTTCGATATTTCCACTGCGGAATGTGTAGCTGCAATAAGAAATAAATTATTTTTAACATCTGTTTGCAGAGACGTGGAAAGATTTTTTTCGATACAATCCCTAAAGGCATCCGCAATCATTTTCCAGAATAAATGTAGAACACGGCCCACAATGTTATCTCTGTGTGCTTATTTATAACCATGAATTATAAGTTAATTTAATTTATTATTAATTAAATATTTAAGTGGTATAGTTGATGAGAGACCTACAACAGCTACGTTATTTCAAATGGGGTAGGATTTTATAGAGTAAGTAAAATTTTGATGCTATGTTTCCGAAAACCAGAGACAATTGGGTGTATCATCTTTTTCTGTAATGGGCAGCAACGTATACGGTATTGTGTTTCCTTAAAATGTCAATTCATCATAACATCAATTTGCAGGTTTTACTCGAATTGCATAATAAACTGATAGTTAATAATAGCAGTAACAGGCAGCAAAAGAAAAATTTGTAGGACAAGTGTGAGACAAGAAAATATATATACTTATATATATTTTTATACTGCCATAACTAAAATTTAGGTGGTGTGGGTTTATAACGGCACTTGAGCCAATAAATTTATATCCACCTTTTTACATTATATTTATAATATTAAATGTATAAAACTTAGAAAGTAAAGCTGGCGCATGCCATCCGCACCAGATTTAAAGAGTGAACTAAGGAGGAGAAAACTGCATACCCTAGGGCTTAAAGTCGAGGGTGCTTATCCATCTAGGACCAATTTTCGTGTTGGGTTTGCGTGCGTTTGTTATAAGAACAGTGTCACCGTTATTCCGACCCATCACCCCATCATATGGCATACGTCTATGCTTACATTAGATTTGAGAAGAGTTTGAGGATTTTTTATGAGTACGCGTACGTGTTGAGCAAATATGGGACCATAGTTCATCCTGGTCAGTTTAAATCCTTTTGTAAGTGTATTCAGACAGGTTGATGATACCACCCTTGCGATCAGAATAAGAAAACTAAGGAATTGCAACTGCGACTTAGAGATGGAACCGTATGACAAAAATAAACTGCAACTCGGCTGGACCGTAGATAGTATGTTAAGAAATAGATCTTTTGAGATTTATTTGCGAAGACCGCGATACAGTATGCAAACTAGCTTAAAATTTTAGAGGCATATGATGATGCTGTGTAAGAATTCATTCTTTTTTCCTATTCAGAAAAGCAAAATGTGATTTTTTTAAGCATTACCATTCTTCACCTATAAGTAAAGATAAGCTATTCTTATGGTCGAGGATCATTCGAGGACATTAATCCTAGAGAAAGCATAATGTCGCAGCTGTTGTTGTCATATAACGCCTGAAGAAACAAAGTCCATGTCGTCACTATCGCTAAAATGTTATGTCCCCTGCACCGAGGTTCCACAAGAAAACTACAAATCGGCAAATCATATGCGAAGTGGTGTGAATGGACTATGTATTTCTTCAGCGATCCCCCACACGCCACCAACACCAATACAGTGCACAGTTTATGTGTTAATGTCTCAGAAAATCACGACTTTTCGATGATTTCGAAATTAAGGTGTGTTAATATTAATAAAGTGTAAAATATATACAATTTGGTAATGCTTGGTAAGGCTTTGTAGCTGTTTTTGTGGCTGAGGGAGCAGAAGGCCCTCGCCCTCCCACCTTCTAAAAATCTACCCCAGTAGGATACCAGGACGTTCGGTTTAGGGAATCCCTCACTGGGCTTCTACAGGCTATCCTATGCAACCGGAGCGTGTATGCGGTGGGTGTATACTTCCGCTCTACAGCCATCCTGCCAGGGGCAAACGGAGCAAAAAGGTTACGGCAGACCCTGCCACGCTCGCCGTGGTTTTCTGCAATATCAGGGGACTTCATTCCAAACTTAACGCCGTCCACTATCATCGGAGATATCTTCTCCGGCTGACACCTCATACCTCTCCTACCCTGGGTTCAAATCAGAACACTCGTTAGTGCCACGGGCCGGACTGTGTCTATGTCAGAGATGACATCTGTTCTCGACGCCTCGGCAGTCATATAGGTCCATCCTTTGGCTACGCGTAGACCGCGACCACAATCCTCGCGTCTATGCGTGCCTTTATAGGTCCCATAGCGGTAATACCAACGCTGACCGACTCATCGATCATGTCCAAATGGCTACAGACTCCGTGCAAAAGCAGATCCCTGTGATACTCGGCGCCTTTAAGTAAAAAATAATTCGGCGATAAAGTTATCTATTCATGACTTTGCGTTGGCATGAACTGACCAAAAAAAAGATAATAAAATACTTTCGCAATGATATTGTTGGTTTAGTGCAGGGTAATATTATTCGAATCAGGTAGCTTAGTCCGCCTTTTTTTTCTAATAATACTAATAGTCCCGTGCACCTAGCAGTAGAACGTCCAGTCATATGAACACAACTTTGTAATGTTGAAATACCAAATCCAAAAGATACTTACCTTCGAATCAAGGTCGGATTCTGAAACCTAAACTCTATAATATCGCCTTTCTTAGGCTTGATGCCCCAGAAATAAGTTTCTCCCTCATAGGCCCTCCTTAGAGTGTGGTCACCTTGAGCATGGATGTTGGTCTTCAAAAATTCAAGAGGTGGATTTGAATGAGGGTAAAACGACGGCATGGCACCAAAGTCCATTTCCTGTAAAGAAAGATAAATCAACCAATTGTTGTATGTTATTTTCCGTCATTGTTATTTTTTGATGTGATTTACCTACAATCCATTAAACAATCAAGTTACAAATTTCATGTCATCTTTTAGAAACTCAGATGTAATACCTAATACGTGCTACGTTACTACCACTCTAAATCACTGTATAGTCGTCCCGCACGTAGGTTTTAGTTACGGTATAAAATGATACACGATTACAGGGGATGCTGCATGCTATTCAGAGAAAACAGCACATGTGCATCTTGAATCTTTCGCGAGGATAAATGTAGGTATTTATGAACAGACTCCGTGACCTTGCCACTGCCTCTGAATCTTCCAAAGAAAATCAAACGTTCACGATAAATATATTGTATTTAAGAAATAGAAGATGAGGTCGTAATCAAAATCAACCAGTAAGACATCGTCGTCGCTTACAATAAATAATCACTACGGCTAAATACATTTTCTTTTAAGCAGATGTTGCTTTGACTTCAATCTGACAAGAAAATAAAAGTCATTATGGAAGGGAAAATGAAAGTGATTAATAAAACAATCATACTTACTATCTTTACTTTCTGTATCTTTCCTTTCAGCGAGGAATAGAGCCCGATGTGTTGGAACAGAGATGTCTTGAACTTGGGACGGATGTCACTCTTGTTCTTAATGCAAACTTTCTGCAAAATAATCAGTGGAAATTATTAATTTAATCTTTCTATATGACATATAAAAAAATTGAAAACACAGTGTACAGTGTGTTTTGGTAATGTTTTAACATAAAGTATTAATTAATTAATACTACTTGATATTAATCACTTAAATTTTGTTTGTTAAAAGTTTCTTTGTTTTTATCACGATTATGTCGTTTCATAAATATATAATTTATCTAGTAATTTCATATTTAATATTTTAAAACACTTATAAAACTCATAATTCATTGGCAATCTGTTATAAATTTTCCTTCTGTTTTACTATATACAAGCTAACCTGTTACTTTTCTCGTGTATAATTTCAAAATTAGCGTGATTTCCATTACTATTATAAGATTAGGTATTACATAGACAGAGATGGTTCTCGTTAAGTCTAAAATGTTGTAATAACATAATGTTAACTTTTAATTTTAGAGTTGTGGACATTACAACGTACTCATACATTCCTTAATATTTGATTGATGATTCCCTTAGAAGTTCAAAGGCTATTTATAAAATACCATTGCCATAAAATAATTCCACCAGAAGAGTAGCACATAGAGAGCTGTCACAAAAGTGGAACCACAACACTATTCATGCGTGGACATAAGTTCGCTGTCTTATACTTATATTTAAAATTTGAAAAACAACGTCTAAAAGAACCAATCAGACTTTTAAAACAAAAAATTGTCCAAAGCGTGTTTTTGTTTCTTGTATTGCTGGCTTGTACATCTATTTGTAGAATATTTTTGTAAACTCTTAAGAATAAGTTATCGTTAACATATTGTAGTGCGAATACCCGATTTTCGTAAATTAAATACAATATCAACATCAGTGATAAAAATCCCCGTAACGAAATTCCATAGGATATACGATTGTGGAAATTAGGAAATTAAACGATTGTCGCAGTATTAATATCTGTGAATTGTTTGTTTCAACTATGTACCTCCCGCTAGGGAAGTTTAATGGGCGCCCCGCTGAAACTTTGAGTCGAACTTATTCCTAGAAAACCGTCAACTACACAATACCGCTCCGTTCATTATTTAAAACAACCGCGGATGAATTCAATTTAACTTTGAACAACGAAAACAAAACACACTTAATTCTTTTGTATTTAGAACTAAGTTATTTACATTAAAACCCAGTCTAAAATATGTAAAAGTGTTTACAACGACATAGTAGTATGTTTTTCTATCCGTTTTAAAAATAAAGATGTTTTATTTGAAAACAGCACAACAATCTGTAGTTGAATGATCTTTTGTGAATCCAAATGTTGAAAGTGAAAAAGCATATATGAATTAAAATATAATAAAAAATAACAATTGATTAAGTTTATTTTTTCATATATTTTCTTTAACACTGGTAAAATAGAAATTGGTCTGTAGTTTCCAGCCTTTTTTTTATAACCTGATTTAAAAGGTGGAATTATTTTGATTAATTAAAAAAAGTGCCCAAATCGATATATTGGTTAAAAATTTGAGACAAGAATGAAAACAACTCGTTAATAACGTTATGTTAAATTTATGTATATGTTAATAATAGTAACATTTTAATTGAAATTTCCTATATGAATGTCTTTTAAAAATTTAACGATTTAAAATATTCACTACTTTGTAAGTAGTTCGTTCGTAATTCGTAGTAGTTACAGGTTCAAAAGGAAATGCACCCTCCTTCTCGGCTACGGCAACGCTTCAATAAAGTTAAGGTATCACATTTTGACGTATTAAATCCTCTAGTTGTAAAATGTTGAAAAAAATATTCTTGCAACAAATAGGTCTGCATTAATAGTTTCACCCTTAACATGTAGTCTTAAACTATATCGGCACATAACAAATGTAACTCCTGATTCTCGAAAATCGTACAATTCATATAGCCTATTCCTACTGCTACTAGGAGAGTACCACCACCAAACCAGCACCAGTCAAAGAATTGCAATTTATTGCTTTGAATTGAAACCATTTAAGGTTTTAATTTAAAAGGTTTTATTAAATTTATAATCGATAAAAAACATTTAAAGTATATTATATAGTTTATTTGAATTCTCCAAGCTAAAATCAAAATATGACAGTTTGTTTCGTATCTTATATTTAAATTTTAATGAATTATTACCGTGATCGGTCTACATGTAATGTCTTGCTTAAAATATATAATAGGTTTTCCCTCAACAGTTATAAAATTTGATCACAGTGACGTAAATGTTAAATTTGATAATAATTTCTTATTAGAAAGCTCACGATTACAAAATATATTATCAGTACAAGTTGTATATGCTGATATATTGATGTTGTAGGTTCAAAAAAAGTTTCTCTTGGGTTGTATGATCATATGATGATATAACAATTAAAGCAAATGTATAGGACAATTTTCATACAAACTATTTAATCAAAGGTCAAAGAAAAAGTGAAGTAATTACAGTACTTCAGTATTGGCAAAGCAATATATTAAAGGAACATTAATTTAGAGTTTAACCATCTAAAAATCAAAATTTACCATTTTAATAACTTATTATTTAGCTTATGTTCAGCAAAGGCTATAATGATCTTTTAAGAAAATGAGATAATCAGATCTTGGGGTCAGCCATCAATTTTTCTATTTAGAAAGATGAAAGATACACATTTGTGTAAGTACTGTCTACCATACATAAACAATATATGATCGTTATATTAAAAGCAAACACGAGTGATCAAAGCAGTATCGCGGGAAATAAAAATAATTTATACTTAAAACTGACTAACCGAAGTCTTATCCATGTTGCAAACTCGATCAGCCAGGTAGCTCTCCAGCAGCCAGTCGATAGGCATGTTTTTGTAGAACAGCTGCACGTAGGTGATGAAGTGGATTAGGTCTGATGAATGAAACAGTTTGCCGATGCCGCCAATGTGGCAGAACTCGATGAAGAACCAATGCGGATTCGACATGGATGTTGATATGGCGAACCGCTTGATATCCTGAAATGATTTGTATTTGTTTTGTAACTAAGCATTTTATTAATAGCTTTTAGGATGTTTGGTGTAGGCTGATGATGAAGATCCTTAATTATTTCAGTCATCATCACAGCACCATCTCTTGGTAATGACGGGAAGTAAGGTTTTTGTAGTTAGTAAGTTAACGTTTCTCACAACACAGAATCAGTAACTATCCTAGTGCTGCAGATGTTTATGTCAGTAATCATTATTGATTGAATCGATTGCTCATTTGCTCCCTCTTATAGCAGTACCTGTGAGTATATCGTTATCATGGTTCTTTCTATTCATGAATTACCCAGACTTATGGTAAGCAAAAAAAAGGAAATTGTAACATCTACTCAAGTAAAAGTAACCCTTTAGCTCGAAATATGTCACGAATTATACCAAAATTCTTGTGTTAAAAAAAAATTGCCATAATTTAAGAGAAATATATTTTTAAGAGATGTGTTTTGTTGTTGGTTTTACGCACCTTTACACATCACAGAGGTTTCAATAGACCATCTCAATAGACCAGTAGGCACAAGGCCCATGAGTTGAGGTTGACAACACGTATTGTTTCCCTGGTCGATTGACCTATTCAAATTGAAGCTAGAATTAAGCTGCAAAGTGCCTCTCTCTCCCTATATATATATATATATATACATATAAATAATATCTCGATGTTCGACGAAAACATTGTAAAGCCTGAGATAAAATGCCACTTTACTATTAATTGGTATCTCTACTGCATATGCAGTACACTTGAATTATAAATAAACGCTGAGCAGATGTTGTGTTATGTCTTAATAGTCGCAAACATTTAAAACTAGTTGATTCGCCAAGCTGTAAGTTATTTAAAAACACACATTTATAGACATCACGTTTGCTTATGTTATTTTTAAACGTAAATGTAATAAAATACATACTTTAAAAGTAAAATGAGACACAATTATAGAATAATTTATACAAATATATTCTCACCTGCATATAATTCATCCTGGCGATCACGTCATCTTCCAGCATCAGATAGTACGTTCCTTTGGTTTGAGCATATGACATCAGGTAAATGGCGTCCAAGTTCTGCTTTGTACGCCACTTGACACGTTTCATAGAATCGCCAAGGGTTGGCTCTAGATTATCGAAGTTCGGATAGTAAGATGGTGATGGAGATAAAACTTCAATTAGTCCGCTTTTCACGTGTTTCGGGAACCTGTAATGTAAGTTCTAACGTTATGTTGAAGAAATGACATATATTTTACTGTATACTATGTATGTTTGATAGTTCCATGTGTAAAGATCGCGTATAAAATAATTGTGGGCAAGATTCCAATCTCAGTCGAGGAACAATATTTGTTCATCACAAATAGTTGGTTTTTGGATCTGGATATGGTTTATGTGTGTATGTATGATGACCTGATACTACCATTGGAGTACCAAGTTGAAGACGAGTTTACCTGTGTTAAGCATTTGCGCAAACTACTAATGTATCACTATATTGTATTCTGATTAGTTGATGTCATCTAGAAATAAGCAGAAGGTATCGCTGTGTTCGAAATCGTTCAGAGGACACCGTCGTTATCAATTCCATGAGCACTGTGGTTACAATTGTAACATTACGTTACTGTGAAGAAGCTTTGCTAAGTTTGATGGTTTAGTTTTAGTATGAGTTAGAACTTGGAAACGCAAATTAACATTTTTGTGTTTTGTTGTGAATTATCGACTTTTTACCACAAATAGACCATTATTTATGGTTTAACATTCAATATTACATACATGATTATCACTTAACTACACTACATGATTTAAAAGTCGAAAGTAAATAACGCAATATTACCTAGTAAATAATGAAACACGTTATAAATTATATACAATGATTCAGGCACGCAATCAAAATCGACAGAAACACAATTGGGTCGGCTGACCATTGAAACATAAAAACATAGTAATTCTGTGTTTCGTACATCAAAAAGCTTAATATAATCCGGCCGATGCAAACAGAGCGGAAAGAGGATAATCAACTCAATCAACGCCCGGTTAATTACTTCGATTTCAGGGACGACTGCATATACGGCTGGTATAACGTAACGAACTCGACGATCGATGAATGCCCACTGAAATGACCGATTGCCATTTGTCAAATGCAAACATCGCAACAAATTAATGGGGACATCTGGCTAGTTCCACGTTTCGTTGTAATCAAACAAATTGCACGCATACATTTTAATGAATATGCATGAAGGTTGTACCATTCGGATGATGGTAATCACCGATCTATATATATTCTAGTTATAAATAAGATGAAAATCATTTAAGGCCGTAAAAAAATGTAGTTTGGACAAATCCTTAGTTTACCTAATCGTATTATTTTGGGTTTGATACCACTGTTAGCCCGAGGGCTTTCCCAGGTTCATCGGCTTGCAAATTGGCTGAGCGTTTAGGGCTTTCAGCCATAGCCTTTATTTATAGGTATCCAGCACAAGGGTTCCCGAGAGGGAGCTCCGGTTCGACCGTTACCCTACTCGCGACTGACTCAAGGGTGCCCAAGAGGGCTTGGTCAGTTGCTTCTATCAGATTAACTATATCCATATTATTATTAACACTTCTACCATCACTTCGGAATAAGTAGACACTGGAAAAGAAGTGGTGCAAGAAACTCTAAGATGCTAAAAGATAACTCCGCCGAGACAGATGCTCGCGTTGTGCCTTCCCAAAGTATTATGGTCGCTAGGAATTAGATAGAATTCACAACTCAGTAATCGAGCACTTTGAATTGTCCAAGTGTTCATTATTTTATTTTATCGTTATATACTCTTAAGAGTTAAAATAAAGTAGCACCCAAGTAGGTTTGTTAACAAATAATAAAAGCATTAAATTGTCCTCGAATATGCACGCGGATTTCAGAGAAGTAAAACAAAAGTGATATCCTACAGACATCTTTGTAGCGACAGAATAGTGGATAAAGTGCAAAATTAGCGCGTTTTTGTTCCGTTGAATAACATGAATATTTATCACAGTGTTTCATACTGTATTTTACAGATATTTTTTTATTTTACAGATTTAATGTAAAAATATGTAAAAAAAAAATTAGCAATCTATGAAGTTTATAATCAAGTTTGTTTATGAACAATTATAAACACTACAACAAAGTCTTCCTTCTGTTTGTAAGTGTTTACATTGTAAATTACATATCGTTCGGTGTAGCATAACTATGGTAAGACTGATTTTCAATGAACCTTTGTATTTTGTATGTAATTGTATTTGTACCATAGTTGTAAGGAAAATCAAATGATTCGATTGATTTAAAAAAATACCGAATAATATAAAAATATGAACACAAACTTTAGGCATATGACTTGTGAATGATGTGAAATCTGAAAACTCAATGATTGCTTATCATTGAGTTTTCAGATTTCACTCAGGCTCTTCAGGCTCGATTTTTAAAATATTTGAAGAACTATTTAGATATAAGGAGTACTCTTACTCTGTCCGTATTTCTTCTTTACGGTTTTTTCTCCTGTAAAGCATTTGATGACATGACGCATAATTATGTCAAAACGAAAAATATAAATAAATTACCATTGAAAAACGATTTTAAAAAAATTTTTTCGAACTTTATGTTAAGTGATAGACAAACAATTAGATTGCTATTTGTTTGTTTGCAGCCAAGCTTTGGCTACTTATAACTGAATTGCCGAAATATTTTCGTAAGTATTTTACAATGATTTAAGATATCGAGTGAACCTATTTCCTAAGAATATACTGTTGAACAGCCAGACCGTCTTCACATTTGTTAAAGTAAAAATAAGAAATAAGCTAATAACGATGGCGGATAAGTATATATAAATAAGTTCCAAAATGATAGACAATGTGCCTGTTCCCGAACACCGGGAATTAATTAGCCAGTAATTTTAATACAAAAAGGAAAACTGATTGACACCAGTAAAATTCCAACTTCACGTTTAGGTATTTCAGATCTGTAATATTTAAAATAACATATTGTTTCGCTAACTGTTGAAGGCCAAATTATTATTTTCGGATCACCATTAGCAGTATCTTAAGATGTACGGGCGATATAGAAGGATGGATAGAGTCTACTAAAACGAACTAAAGATCATTAAAATAATATTATACAAGACTTCTTTAAGTATATAAAAAAATATATATAAAAAACTAAAATTAATATAACAAGAAAAACTAAAAAGGTTGAAAAACACCTGAAGTAAGGTTTCTATAAAAATACATTTTTGCCGATCGTGCCATTTCATAAGTACGAAACAGAAATTTATACAGAAAACATGCTTTCAACAAAGGAAAGCTCATTTACATTCACTAACAATGAATAAACGTTCACTAGGAAATTTAATAATGCGCCATTTGCAACAATTTTCATTAACAAACTGGAAGCGGAGGGTGGAGTATTAATAACGTTTTTGAGTTACGAGTAATATGCACTTACGACCTTGGCCACATTTATGTTAGAGTTATATTAAATACAGAATATTATATTAATATACGGCTAAACATTGCAATTTCGATTTCGCCGTTATAAACTATCTTACAAGTATTTTGGAAACTAGTTTTTTTATGTGGCAGGGCTACGCCCCGTGTATGATATATACGAAAATAAACATATTTATTACTAGATAACTATATCATTAAAACTTGTTAAAAAAAAAAAATGTGTTGATATTAAATATTTATTTAAAAAAATTATCAAATGTGTTATTATTCTGTGGGTGATTTTTTAAATGGTAAGGAACTAATATTATATAATAATTATTATTTATAAAAATTATTGTTTTAGATAAAAAGATAACATTGGTGTACATACAAAGAACGCAATGCTGGATCTTCAATCCAGTTTTAATATTACCTTATTCAGGTAGCATCCCTCAACAAACCGATTCAAGATGCACATGCGACCAGACACATCTGAGGACTGAGATGGAATGTCCCATACCTGTAATTGGGTCCCCCGACACATGCACTCACCATATAAAACGCCATCGGTCGAGCCGAATCATTCGAGTTGTGTCTAGAAAGATAAATAAATGCCTGTTACAGCGTTAAACAATGCAACGCACTTATGTATATGTACTGGCACTGTACGCACATAAAAATCCACGTAGTACGTAGTTACGGTAGTTGTATAGTATTCAGTGAAAATGGTTATTAAAGTTACTCACCTAATCTCAATTTGTCTTGCGGTGTGCAAGACGTACTCCAAGTCAGTTTCACCAACAAACACGATAATGAGGGTGGATTTAAGCTCGTTCCACCTCAAACCATTGATTAGTTGCTGCATTATTAAAATAATTGATCATTGACATATATATAAGTTGAAATAAGTAGTATTAAGTAAATCAATTCACAATGAAAGCAATCAATGGCTACGACCATTCTAAGATGAGCTCTACTTAGTCAATATTAATCCTTACACCAGTTACTACAACTTACAACTCTTGTTACTGTTTTGACTTGTAAAGTCTTTAAGTTACAGGGGTAGTATTAAAATGCCATTCAATCGTTCACTTCATAAACTATCAAAGAAAGAGATTAAGAAGAGCCACCATCACCATTCCAAATATATACATGCTTAGGCAGATACTCAATTATATTCGTGAGCAAAAACATCAACTCACGCCGTATGCTTGCAGTCATAATATTCTCGTCAAAAATCTGCTGCTCAGATTTATTTTTGACCATTGACACATGACAAATTTATAAAACTATAAAGAACATGACGTCTCACAGACTACATAAATTTGTTATTTTTTGTTTTATGTCTTTCAACTTCAAGTTGGGTGTTTCAATATTGTCTTAATATTTAACCATCGGTATGTAATGAAAAACATATTTATCATACATTATACAAGCATTTTTTTTATAAAATATTCTTAAATTTAATTCGATTAGATGAATATAAAAAAACTAAATAGTCACTTCCAAAAAAAAAATAAAAATTCCGATTACAACTCAATACGGCATAAATTACTGGCAATTTTTGCACAAGCCGCGAGGGCGACATTGTCAACAGACGAGATCGCAATACCCGTCACACGTGTAAACTGTCGTTCTGTGCAATTTGGGTGGACAAATTCTGCATGCCCTTCATTTGCTTTGACTTGTTTCATGACTTTGGATATCTCTGACCACTTCATCACTAAGCGTAACTCTCTCGATAATTGACTTCAGACTACACGTTTCTGGATATGTGTGAGAACTAGCGAACGAGCTAAAGTCTTTAGGAAATCTCCTCTTTTAATCTTGGGTTGATGCATGTTGTACAGTATATAAGCGTTCAAGCTGCTCAAATCCAGAATTCGGTAGAACACCACCATTGGCCATCTTCTGGTTCTGTGGCTAGTGGAATAAATGCAACATTTCTTGTCTGCTTTGTCGACACCTCCTTTAGTTGCGTTATAATAAACGTCGTTAGTATGACGCATTGAAGACACAAGTATCACAGCTCTATTCTTCTGAGATACGTATGAGCATAAAGTTTTGATATTTGTAAAACCAAACAAAGTTGACTGTGTTTTTTTGTTCATAGTACCCACGTAAGTAAGGTTCCATTTGGAAAGTTTATCAACGAGTTCTATAGAGGAAAACTGATTGACACCAGTAAAATTCCAACTTCACGTTTAGGTATTTCAGATCTGTAATATTTAAAATAACATTCAATCGTTCACTTCATAAACTATCAAAGAAAGAGATTAAGAAGAGCCACCATCACCATTCCAAATATATACATGCTTAGGCAGATACTCAATTATATTCGTGAGCAAAAACATCAACTCACGCCGTATGCTTGCAGTCATAATATTCTCGTCAAAAATCTGCTGCTCAGATTTATTTTTGACCATTGACACATGACAAATTTATAAAACTATAAAGAACATGACGTCTCACAGACTACATAAATTTGTTATTTTTTGTTTTATGTCTTTCAACTTCAAGTTGGGTGTTTCAATATTGTCTTAATATTTAACCATCGGTATGTAATGAAAAACATATTTATCATACATTATACAAGCATTTTTTTTATAAAATATTCTTAAATTTAATTCGATTAGATGAATATAAAAAAACTAAATAGTCACTTCCAAAAAAAAAATAAAAATTCCGATTACAACTCAATACGGCATAAATTACTGGCAATTTTTGCACAAGCCGCGAGGGCGACATTGTCAACAGACGAGATCGCAATACCCGTCACACGTGTAAACTGTCGTTCTGTGCAATTTGGGTGGACAAATTCTGCATGCCCTTCATTTGCTTTGACTTGTTTCATGACTTTGGATATCTCTGACCACTTCATCACTAAGCGTAACTCTCTCGATAATTGACTTCAGACTACACGTTTCTGGATATGTGTGAGAACTAGCGAACGAGCTAAAGTCTTTAGGAAATCTCCTCTTTTAATCTTGGGTTGATGCATGTTGTACAGTATATAAGCGTTCAAGCTGCTCAAATCCAGAATTCGGTAGAACACCACCATTGGCCATCTTCTGGTTCTGTGGCTAGTGGAATAAATGCAACATTTCTTGTCTGCTTTGTCGACACCTCCTTTAGTTGCGTTATAATAAACGTCGTTAGTATGACGCATTGAAGACACAAGTATCACAGCTCTATTCTTCTGAGATACGTATGAGCATAAAGTTTTGATATTTGTAAAACCAAACAAAGTTGACTGTGTTTTTTTTTGTTCATAGTACCCACGTAAGTAAGGTTCCATTTGGAAAGTTTATCAACGAGTTCTATAGAAGAGAAGCAGTTACCGATGATCACAGTTCGTTTATTTATTTAAAGACTTTCAACCTTGTGCATGACGCTTGAGTCGATTTTTTTGCTCACAAGTATATATGCTGCATCAAGACTAAGGCGTTTTGATGAAAATTTCGGAGAAGCACCTCCAAATGACGAAGCCTTGAAACTAATCCTATATTCGACTTTTTATTCAGTCACTATAATTACAAGATACTAAGAGTAGATAATATTCTATACGGCCCGGCTTTCTGTACAACAATTTTGCTACTATACTATGTGCTTGTGAATTATATTTGAATATACATTTCAAAATACAAGATATAATAAATAAATAAAAATGTGTTAACTTTGAAATTAAAATATGTTGTAATAGATATGTTGACGTACGGTAAGAGTGATCAAGAGATAGCTCTCCTTATCTCTTTTGACGGTCGGTATGCCAACGACGACGTCCACGAATTCCCGCCCAGACTTCATGTGGTATAAAGGAACTACGCTATTTGGATCATCCATGAGATGAGGTAGCAGTTGATAGACAAAAGGTGTACGGAGGACTTGGTGATGTTTGGTGTGGACTCCCGATGCTGCCTTTGACCCTGCACACAAATGAATACTGTTGCAGGTAAATATGTAACGAGCTTTTTAAAAATGAAAATAGATACATTTCTGATTCAAAGTTTAACTATACTCTTTTTTATGTTTATGTCTTTCTTAATTATTTACAATTTGGAAAGACTTATACAATAAGACAATGTTTGACAATTTGAATATACAACTAGCATTTCAATTTATGACGCAGAGCAATATATTTTTAAGGAATACACACATAAAGGATGATTTCACAAATACCTATAGATGCTTCTCATAATAAACAATAAATAACGAAGGGTCGCTAATTAGCTCACGAAAATGTCGCATAGTTGTCAGAAACATTCGCATGGATGAATACATATAAAATGAATAAAATCGGGAACGTGTAAATGAAATTGACGAGTACAGAAATAAATTCCTTTGACTAGTCACCGTATCTGATTTCAATTTGTTCAATGGTGCGCTACATGTAAACGTGTTATTATGGAGGGATCGCCATGTAGGTATCGAGAATGATGCAGGTGTTTTTTATTTTGTTATATGTTGTAATCAGGATATAATAATTATTTTACGACATAATGTCGATTAACATTTTAGGCAGATAAATCAACAGTATAATAAGAAATAGTAAAAATATTTTGAGAATATTTGAAAGCAGAATTTTAAAGAAACAAAAATTGTCAATTCATGTGTTTTTATAGGCTTGTAAATATAATATGAAAAAATTAAGACCATGAGCAATAATATCAATAATAATTCAAGAAAAGAAAATACAAATACAAATTCACGTATAGTCATACCCGTATAACTTTTCAACATCGTCAAGAGTTCGGGCGTTATGGACGTCGGTGACACTTCGAAGGTCGTCAGCGAGGTGTCGTTGCCACGTTCCTGGTTCAATTTGTTCTGCAAAAAAGCAGACTTGCATTCGATTTCAGGTCAAGAATATAACATCTAATAAATATTTACCAGCAAAAAATTTAATTTAGAACATTTGGCGTCGATCTAAGATGTTTAGAATTAGTTATAGTACGAATGGTTTGACACTGTATAAGATGGACCACGTACCACCGGTTCCCCATAGCAACATGATGACCAGGTCAAACCTCGGCGATAATTCTAGTTATTCCTTCGTGTGCCATCAACATATCGTGTAATACACACACATACACACCCACACGCACGCGCGCACACACTCAAATAATCCATAATAATACTTCTAATTCTCGAAGAAGATTTAATGACATTAACTGTAATAGAAATATTACTCACAGTTCCATGGTTTACCAATATTTGCTGCGATGTGATTATATTTTTTTGATGTTATGATCGGTGAGAAATATGTGACGTCAATATAATTATATACTCGTTGATGTAACTTCTCAAGGGCTCAGAGAAGGGAACAAATTATAAAAAAAAATCGGTTTAATTGTTTAGATAAACCTAGTAATAATTATAAGATGTTTCCGTTGTTGACACCGGCCAGACAATATAAATATTTTGGCATTTACTAATCCAAAATGTAATAAAAAGGTCATATTTGATTATGACAACGCTCTATAATCAATTAATTCTATAATTAATTAAGATTAAAAGATAAATTCATACAGATTAGGTATATAATCGAAATCATTTCTCTGCTATTAAATCATAGGACGCATACGACCCCTCACTAGATCGATATATATGTATATAGCAATATATATAGTATATAGAGTGGCGATCTATGAGTTTATTGGTCGTATATTGGACGTCGATGGATGATCACTTTATGTTTGAATTGTTTAATCACCTATTAAGCTTTATGTTTGCATTGTTTAATGACACAAATATGATTAAGGTAAAATACGTACGTAAATAAGTTGACTCTAGAAAATCAAAGTAATGGAATAATTACCTGAAATGCAATGAGGTCCTCTCGACGTGCCCTGAATAAAGAATCGACGAATTGAAGGTGAGTCTCTAATTCTACCACTGTTTCCTCCATCTCGTATTCCTCTGACTTAATAGCTAAAAGAAATAAAACGATAGTGTTAGTATACATATGAATGAAGAATCAGAATATTAATACTAAAAAGTGAATTTTACTTTTTATTTGTCTGCGAGTCAATTATAGAAGTATGTGGTGTGATTGTGTCGTGTACATGGCATTAGATAACCACTAACATTATTAAATTCGAACCTTGGATTGATCTCATCGCATACGCTTTATAGCAGATAAGTGATGTAATGAGTGAATGTAGTAGTCTCTGTATTTGTGCAAATAATAAAATAATGATATCATCTGGTAACAATTAGAAAATCTCAAAGATTAATAGTGAATATTTTGAGGCCTTTAAAGTAAATAAAGAATTTAAAATATTATTATTTTTAACAAAATAAGACATTATAGGTACAAAAGGTAAGCATATTCTGCCATAAAGGGCTCGTAGAAATAGCCTTGGAAATGTACGTGATTTCGTATTATTTATATTATCACGTATTAGGTTGGCCATAACGGATTTACCATATATGTATATCAATGCAAAATTATAATCAATATAAATAGTAAAGTAAAAACCATATTACTTCAATTAAGTATTAAGAAGCTTGCATGTAGCAATATATACTCGTATGCATACTAATTGCGGTAGACACCAATAGCAAGTGATATCCATAATAAGCCTAACGCCGCTGAAATTCAGATAATATTTGTGTGCGAAGACAAAGAAATAATCGGAAATAACTATTTTTACAAATACAGCCCACTGTGATTTGATACCACTGCTAGTAGCTCATTAGACAGTACAGTAGATCATTAGTCTGACGTCATTACGCTATCGCCGTAGACACAACATAGCTACTATGTCGTTACCATTCAAAGGCTGTCAGAATAAAGATGAACGTTTGCAAGGTTTTGTTTGCACTGTAAACTTTATAAATGTACCATGTTTTACTTTGTAATATAATAATAACACAAAGAGTCTTATTCCAAAGTGTATTGAACAAGGAATAGGAAGCTTTGTCTTCGTTGTTCAGCTTATTTCCTGTTGTTCTACAGACAGTATAAATTCTCTCCTGATTTTTCTCCATGCGGAGCTTTTTGCCAACAGACCGAGGCCGTTACGAAAGCTAACAGATGGACGGGAGAATAATGTTATAGTGCGCTTACAAGTACAAGATACCGTTGGAGGTTCTAGAAGTCAGGTACAGAGATCGCCACTTCCAACATGTGTTGCGTGCTTCACTTTGAGATCTGATACTAGTGGTACTAGATCTGTGGCGAAGGACTAAGGGATTCTGGAGGTCGAAAAGCTAGTACGCTTTGTAAAGCCTACATGGATAGTTTGCAATAGTATGATGTCGGCGCAACCAAATTATATTGACGAGAAAGCACCCTTTAAATTGTCAATCACTGGCCAGCGTATACCCATCCCGGTCCAAACCGCCGTTGCGATTGATTTGGGGAATTCTAGCGATATACACATAGCAGTGTCACCGTAGCTGTATCCTGGATGATTGCATAACTGGATTAAACTATATGAAAAGTTATGACAAACACAAAGCGTTTATATACACACTGTCCCAGCAAAAGTTTTCATTTTCTACTATTCAGAATTTTTACGGAGCTATTCCAGAATTTTTACGGTTCAATTTCAACCCATCACCACGTATCTTGTCATGTATCTCCATCGAGTTTTGAAGATGATCATTGAACGTTTTTCCACTACAATGGAATGGAATCACCAGGAAGATGTACAGTTTATTGTAGATACTGACACCAGATTGATGGAGTACTCCCGCAGAAACAGGACGAGCCACACAACCACTTCATGGTTATTACTTATTTCAGCAAAGCACACAAAACAATAAAAAAAATGAACAAAATTATGACGAATTGCTGCTAACTGAGCTCATGTTTTATGCATGTCATGTGTTTGCACTGGTTTTTAGGTCTTCAAAAGTACTCGTATTCTACTCACACAAAAATATGGTACATACCATATAATAATGGTATGATAATTATTAGTAATATTATAGAATTTATGAACAAAATTGTAAAATAGAAAAGGAAATTTCAATTATAAGATAATAGGAATTTAACAGGAAATATTCAAAGACCAAAATTCATCGAATATTAATTGAACGTCCGGTGCAAATGGGTTGTTAGTCAATCAATAGAAACTGTAATTACTTGTTGCGGTGTACGGTACGAGCTGTTATCGAAACTCTGATGAATTTGACGATGCAAAATAGTTTGACGAAATATTCATATTTTAATTTGAAAAGGCAGCTAAAACACTCTGCTGTGTTTTTATTATTACTTAGACAGTGTGAAGAAATCCAATCTAATACAGAGAAACTTTTTTACGAAATTTTCGTTTTTTTTTGTAAAAACTAAGCCAATTTATTAAAAAAAATGGAACCATTTTTTATGCGGGTTGACTCAGTTTCATATAAGAATCATCATTGAATCAAAAGATAAAAATCTGGATAGGAGAAATTGGTCCATCCAAGTGGGTGGCACTGAAAGTTTTTAGAACCGGCCAGTTAGAAACATTGGCAATGAAAGCTTTTAAAATTTGGTATATAGAACTCTTTGTATATAATGTGATATATTACATTCATTTGTCATTTGTTTTAGTGACTTGGCGGCGATTTAAAAAAAATAATTTAACGTGAGTAATTTTTCGGTCAATCATTTATTACGACTTTCTTTGTGGTCTTAATCAACACAACAAAGCTATGATAGACTTCGATTGGCATTTAATTATGAAACTCCATTTCGTGAAACTGTTTAATGAGTTTAAGCGTGGCTACGATCGCCCAAACTCAGAGATGATCTGCGTGACGGAGGTCCTACAACAGCGATATATGAAGATAACATCAGTGCTGTGCGACGCATGATAGAGGAAGATAAGAAAGTGACCTACCAGCAGATGCGGGCAAGCTTAGGCATTGGTTTGAATGTACAAAAGATATTACACGAACATTTAGGCAGAAAAGCTTTATACCAGATGGATTCCCCATACTTTGACCGAAGACCAGAAACGCCTTCGCATAGACTGGTGTCGCGATGTGTTAGCTAAGTTCAACGGAGGTGCATAAAATGCTGTATGTGACATCGTCACAGTTGATGAAAGCTAAATATATTGCTACGAACCCGAAACCAAAAGACAATCTGCTCAGTGGGCATTTACTTTTGAGGATCGACCAACTAAGGTAAAGAAAGGAAGAAGTCAAGGAAAAAAGATGATTGCCACGAGGCAAAGAACGTTTTGGTCGGAAAGGTCATTTCACGAAAGTTGTGCTGGAAGATGGAAGGACAGTCACTGCAGCCATTAATTAATTGTTGTTTGCCTGTTGTCTTGGAAAATGTTTGACAGCAGCGCCCTCGAAGCAGGATCCTCTTTTACCACGACAACGCTTTAGCTTAAGATTTAACTATGGCAAGTGTTAGAACAGAACCGGTGGTAGAACAAGTTACCGATTACTATTTCCTCCCCCTGTTTGCGGTATTCTGTTAATCCTACGATATCCCTGCGTAACTTGTTCAACTCTTCTTCCGACTTTCAATGTGACCTACGTTGATCTCGCAATAGACTGAAACACTAACACAAAGCACCATCCTGAGTCACCTGCATGCATAGATCCATATACGTCGTCATTCCGTCAAGAAGTTGGTTAATATTAATGTTATATTTATTGCTACAATAGGACTTTTTTTTGTATAACATTGAGAGTTACAAACGCGCACACAGTTGCACCTGATGTAAAGTGATTCCTGCAGCCCATGCTTCTCATCAGAAATCATAATGCCGTTGTCACCCTTGAGGACCGAGTAGGAATGCCTCGTCACCAATAATAAAGGTCTCCTGATCCCTTTACTCACCAGAGGAAACAGCAGCATTATGCTGCTATCCGTCGCTGTTATTTTGTGAGGGCGCGATCCTCTTCGTTGAGCTGACCCATTCATTCTGCAGTTAGGAACAAACTGCAGTGTCTGAGCTCTACCGCTGTTAAAATGAGAGTGCAATATACTAAACCATAGTCGAAGGAAAGGATGTATTATTAGAGATATTGTTTCCAAATTGGCCACACTGGTTATATTTATATTATATTTGAAATTAAAGATCTCATTAGTGATCAGTAAGCTTTGAAATTTTTCTATTAATGGGAAAATGTGCAAAAGTTTAAAAAAAGTATGTTATCGAAATTTACAGTGCTATAATAGCGATAGCGTACTACAGGAAATTCAAATAAGGATTTTTTTGGCACAGAGCAGATTTTACTTTGAGAATTATGAACTTCGTGCTATTCATGACTTTTTACGATAAAATTTAAAAGCCGTAATATTTTAAATTTAAAAAGGATTATGTGTCTTTAATCTTTTATTATATGTATATGCTTGTGATTTATCATGACTTTATCTAACTCATATAAAGTTTTAAATTAGAAGATTTAATTGAAGCATATTTTCTTAGCTATCAAAGCCAATATAATTCATAAAAGAGGAATGGAAACACTAATCTACCCATAAGCTAATTAATCGCAAGATATTAGATAACTAAAACTTTAAAACATGGTTGTTTTAAATGTACTTAGAACCTTCTCGCTTTATTAGGATTTTTGAGCCATATCCAAAAAAGCTTCATTGCTAAAAGCTACTGAAAATTTCGTTGTGCATCAATAAAAATACAATAAAGACACAAGCATAAGTACTAAGGTCGACTATTACAAGTAATACTTGCTGATGATAAAGACCGAACGGTGTGCGGCACCTATTGCTCTTGGGTATACTTGTACGTGGCTACAGTGACGATTGTGTACAACTGTGCATAACCAAGAACCTTTCAATCTCAATCAAAACCTTTGGTCCAGCAGAAACGATGGATCTCTCTCAGTCTTCAACTTAGTCAGTTTGCTCTGTCCGATAGACAGTTTTTTTTAATTTAATTGAGAGTGGCAAAGGCACACAGTTCACCTGATGGTAAATGGTTCCTGAGGCCCATGACATCTACATTCGTCTTTAACAAGGAATCATAATACGGATGCGTTGTGACCCTTGAGGGCTGATATGTAATTCCTCCTCATCAGTAATGAAGGTCTCCGGATCCCTACACTCACCATACGAAACACGGCAGCATTATGCTGCTATTTCACCCTGGCATTCTGTGAGCAGTGTAGTTCTACCACTTTTAGAAGACTCTCACAATGACTTTGGAGCCTTGGTTAAGCTCTCCTTCAATACAAGTCGTCATGAAGCTGCGCAATACCATCTATTGAGTATTGAAGGAATGCATGGCTCAATATTTTCACATACATTTCCTCCACCTCATCATCGATAAGCGCCGACGTTGGTGCGTAAACCAGTACGACCTTAAGCGAATAGCGTTTCGTTATTCTGAATATAAAGCAATCCTCGCCTATACACTTTCGATCTTGACGATGTTGTTGACGAGAGACTTGTGGGCGATAAACCCGACACCTCTTTGGGACAGAAGAATCTCCCGGTGGTAGAACAAGTTACCGATTACTATTTCCTCCCCCTGTTTGCGGAATTCTGTTAATCCTACGATATTCCTGCGTAAATTGTTCAACTCTTCTTCCAACTCCGGGACCTTCTCTTCGGTCCTCAGTATCCTTGCGACTTCCAGTCACCATTGGTGATAGCTATTTAGATGCCATTGCCGTGATTGTTATCCAAAGCTAGGACTAGCAGGGCCACCGAGGACTGGGGGCCGTACATTTATAACCCTGCTCATAGGGGGTATAGTTACCATAGTTTTCATGTCTGGCAAGAGAGTTGGCAACCGCAGTTATCAAGTACGCATTGTACCTCCAACCCTGCCCCATCATCGGTCTGAGTATTTGTGTCTGGCAAATTGATGTGGATATACCGCCATCTGATGAGGGCCAATTGGTGTTTTGGCAAATCCTATAGTCGCTTCTTAGGAACACCCACAGGAAGAGATGGATGGCTCATTCTTTTACCGGCACCATATGGCCATCACGTACGTAAAATTAACTCTCTTGAAATGAGTTATTCAGACAGAACATAGACATAAATTAACCACTAATTGTTGCTGTGGTTCATACAGTGTATGAAAAAAACCGGAGGCAAAATTACTATAATGAGGCATTCTACCTTAATCCTCAATTGTTGCGACGAAGGCCACAGCTGTACGTTCTATCAGGTAAAAAAAGTAACAATAGGATCAAATATAATTGTAAAACAATTACTACCACAATACAGTATAGATTGTATATTAACTCTTATGTATCCAAACTATTTATATGTGAGTCTATGTTATAAACGTTAGATATTAAAGAAATAGCGTCCCATCTAGCGTTATGCGTCAACATCGTCTCCCGCGTCGATTAAAATTAATTTAATTAACCGGAGACAACGAGAAACAACGAATTGCCTGTGCTCTCACATGGTTCATTAACTAGAAATAAAACGTACCTAGTAGTTGTAAATATGCTTAAATATAGCGTTATGTTAACTGAAAGGCAAATGTTTGCTTCTAAATAGATAAACTTTAATTAGTTTTAGACTTATATCCGTGCAACTTTGGTTAATTGAACACTTCGCCTGCTACGGAGGGGTATATATATCGCATGACAGCGATGTGGGATAAACTTTACATCGATGAACATTTGTTCTGCTAAATTTTGAATGAAATAAAGGAAACAGAGATTTTTACAGCAACGTGAAATAATAGCATAACACTGCTTTATTGTTTGGTTAATGTAGACATCCGGAAACGCGGTTACTGGTAGCGAGGCATTCCATCTCAGACCTTAATGCGATAACGCTTGTGTGTATAATTTAGGGATTTGTATAATTACATTGTATATATATAATTACATTGAATCTTTGTTGATAACTATACGTATATATGATTTGACTATACCACTGTGTTTTGTAAATTAATATGTGTTTTAAACTAATATGGCCAGACTGGATTAGACAGGCTTGAAATCGTCACCTCAACGTTTAAAGATATTTTGTATGTGTTGCATTATTTTGTAGCAGTGAATTTTCTATATGAATTTAAATATATGCTATCTTTTAAAATACTGAATAGTATTTGTTTGGTTATTCACCTTTTTGAGCCGGTGTTTTTGTAATTTTAGTATACGGACATTGGGCATCAAAGGTCGTGATAATTATAAAATTACATATATATATAATGTTTGTGTTGGTAGTTTTTACAGTTATTAGAATTCCCGTACTATATTTAACGACGTGTAGTTGCTGTACAGAGACCGGTGCCTGATAACTTCTTTAATCAATTATGCACTACGTTAACGTCTACGTAAAGTCCATTAGTATAGTTAATACAAACTTGCACTTATGTCATGTTAAAAATAAAGATTATAGATCTCCCGCGGAAATTTTCAAATCTTATTATAAATTACGTAGAGACGCTCAGAACGTATCTTTCAGCTCACTCAGCAGTGTAAACTCGTGCAAGATTCTATGAAGTCAATAAAGTAGCGAAGCTATCCACTTCACGTGGAGTGGAAGGCTTCGCTGTCTCACTGAGATGAAGATAGAAGCCCATACCGGTTACAACTTTATTTGTGAGAATTTAATTTCTATTACGTACCAGACATTTTGTTAAGGCACAAAATGTATAAATAAAATAATGTAAAAGTTAAATGGGTCGCCCTTTTTTTTGGTTATTCGGGGAGAAATTCTTATTAAGATACCTTGCCTCTTGAGGTGAATGTACCCTATGAAAGTCCCTTTGGATGCCAACTTCAATGTATCTGTATATTATATTGTATGTATGTATGTAGTTTATTGGAGCTCTGAGATCCGTCTATGAAACACACTCTCCACTGAGTCTTAACACAGCCCAGGGGAGACAACGCCTACACTGGCACCCTTAATGTTCCACGGCAACACTGTACTATTCCGTTTTGCCCACCTCCCTAGTTACGCTTTAGTTGACGATATACAGATGCGTTACCAGTGAAGATTACGATGTAATATCTCGTCACCATTAATAAGGGTTTCCCCGATTCCTACGCTTCCCATACGAAACAACAGTGTTATGCTTTTGATTGATTTTACCATGGTATTTGGTGAGAGCGTTGTCCATTCCCGGTCGAGGCGACTCATTAATGCTGCAGCTAGGAATAAACTGCATCGTGGCTTTACCACTGATATATTAGAATTGATCCTAACACCCACTTTAGAACGGTCTTAAGTAATTAAAACATGTGAAGGTGAGAAGCAAGAGGTAGTTAAGTTAGTTGAAGTGCCCACTGTAACCTAGTGAGTAAATGAGTAAATGAGCAAATAATTAAGGTGGTACGTACCACCATCTCCTGTGTCAATGACAATGTCCGCCTCACACCTAACCAGGAATATCACATTGCAATAACTGAATTCCCATTATTGTTTTTAGCACTCTTCATAATTATATACGAATGGGACAAACAATAATAATAACAGTTTTAATGTCTTATCGCATTTAAAACTTTTTCTAAACACTTTTAAATGCGATAAGACATTTACAGGTGGTACATCCGCCTTGCATCTATTTTCGAGGTTCAACATGAAAATGTCGCCCTGGCCTGTTAAGGATAACGACCACATGGAACACCAGGGTCCAATTGCATTAACGACATTACAAACTTATAAAATCATTTAAATTGTAATGTCTTTAACCTGTATCCCTGTGTTCCGATTTATATTTTTTTCATGTATACTATTTGGTATCTTTGTGTAACTTGTGTAAAAATACAAAGGAGCATTATTTCAAGTCGGCGTGTCCATGCTAAATTAAAATCTTGCTCATTTATTATCAGCTGAGTGCCGCGTGATTGCACACTGCTTTGCAAAAGTCGGATTTACTTTAATTGGTTTTCATCACTTAGTACTTGTTTATAATATAATTAGTACTTATCAAATTACGTGTATATCGAACTGTCTGTAGTAATATAAAAGTTTGTGATAAAGCCGTTCCATCATGTTTTAACGAAGTATCGAACGATAAAGAAAACGAAATCCTTTGTTGGAATTAAAAGCATGATTAAATTCACACAATATTCCACGATATGAGATGGAAGAAGAAAAGAAATAAAGAGCACTTCTATTTCTTCAGTCCTGAATATATCGAAAAATGAAAATACGTAAGAAGCCTTTTCACTCTGCCAGTATAGCAACATGGCCTGCATACTACAGTGAGCTTATTTAAACATGTGGTACGGTTATCAGACAATTTAAAGCCACAAAAATAAGCGATCGACGCTCGGATACTAGTCTAGGTGTAGGAGAATGAGCGCATTTCACATCTTCACGTTATCATTTAATATCAAAATATATATTATTAAATCTAAATTACGTTAAAAGTTAAAAACCAACACGCTTTGAAAGAAAACGGAATACGAATTTATGTACACCAAAGATATAGTTTAGTTTAATGTACCACACACCTTGCCACAAAACCTAGGTGAGGTCGATCTGTCCAGGGAAATCTACTATATTTTTTAATAAAATTATGTAATTGGCCAAAAATAGAACATACGAAGTAAAACCATTGGCGATTATTTGTATGTAATTTCGTTAGCCTGAAGACTGTATTTCATCATATAAATAGTTTATAGTAGAGTGTATTAGAATTGTACAATTTTATTATCTATCTACTTTTCTTAATCGAACATCTAGACGCACGGCTGGTAATCGTTCTTTCTTTAATTGAAAATTCCTCGCTTTTATTTATATATAGGTATGTAATATGGGTCGTAAAGTTTTACTTCCTAGCTTTTGATACAAAAGATTAGAATTCTGCCTATGTCGGTGTTTTCGTTTGTTTATGATGTAGAAATCTTAAGTAAAAAGGCGGCGTTTAATTAGTTAACATATCGCCTAAATAAGATAGAGATGTTAGGCTAGATCGCCTGTAAGTATTGGGTGAGATTGTAGTCAAGTACTATCACAAATTAAGTACTGAAAAAGACATTTTAAAATTTTGACAATTTTTCATTTTTCATTTTCGTCAATTCCACAGAAATTTGAGTACAATTGTCATATTCGCATCGTCTCATAATTACCTAAGGTTACGGATCAAATGCTGCAAATTTAATCAAAAATCTTTGACGCAATAACTTCGTGCCACCACTATCATGTAAGGAATAAATAACATAGTAACAATTTCAATATTTAAAAGGTGCACGTGCACAGTTGACTCTGAGGATGTTGTTGATGAGAGTTAATTAGATGGTCTTGCGGATTCAGTAAAGTACGACGAAAATGTTACTTCATTACTTTATCGTTACATAAAATGTGGGATGAAAGGATTTGCACCTAACTTGCTAGCTTTTGTAGCTCAATATCAAAACTCGTGTGTTTGGTGTATTGGAAAAAAACATGCAAGTATTATGAACAGAATTAGGGTGTTTACAGGATTATACTCGTATATGTAAGCGCAAGCATGAAACGTTTTTAGTTTTAGAACAACGATATTGAAAGGTAAATAAATATATATACATAAATGTATATGTATAATGGAGCTGTAGTGCCAAAAGGGGAATTAGCAAACTTTTAGAATTTGATATATCCCTTAAACAGGATATCCTTTTAATTTTCTTCTCATTGTTGTGCACGTTGACGATAATGATATTCTTCCTGGTTCCTGGTTAATAGATAACATCTGCATAGAACATAAGAAGAATGATTCAATCCATATTATAAAGAGAAATGGAAATGTTACAAGGTTTAAAAAAAATACCGTGAAAAATTGTATATATAATTAAATAGAATATTAAATTAGAAATTAGAATAATTAAATATAATTAAGCAAGGGAGAAAGTTTAGGTACAATGTAATGTCTCCTCCTTTATTTGCTTTTCTAAAAAAAAGTATTTTTTTATTCTTTTTATCCCATCAATGGTGTAAGCGAGCACACAGTTCACCAGATGGTATACCATATCCGTGGGATGACACCTAAATACATTATCAATAAAAAATCATTATGGATATGTGTTGTAAGATCTGGGGCAAAGAGTGCCTCTTCGCCAATTTTAAGATCTCCAGTTTCTTTCATTCACCATAAAAACACAGTGCCGGTAGGCTACTATATACATATACCATGGTTTTCTATGAAAGCGTCATCCTCCACGATAAAGCAGATCTATTACTGAAGTTAGCTGCGGGGTGGATGTGCCTAGTATATAACGACTACCTCACCCCTTAAGATCAGGTGGAATCATAGATAAAGACTGGTAAAAACAATTTTATCTTTTGTATATTAATTGTAACGATTTTCTTACTGGTATATATAAGACAATAAGCCTACGCAGATATTAACAATTTTTCAAGCAGAAAATAATGCAATAATTGCATGCAAGCAGAAGATACTTGATAGATATGAAACTGTAATCTGATAACTGTAACAGCTGATAATGGAAGACTATTCTGTTGTGAAGAGTCAAAAAAAATCTGTTCAGGAAGAAACATAATTCTGTATAACAAACGTGTATTTTAACAAAAAAAGCGAAATAGCCACTAGTTCTAGACGTCCAAATAAACGCATACCAAGACAGCGGATAAAGTTCTGTAGTAGTAATGCATATTGTATGGCAGTGTCAATATTTAATAGACTTCCAAAGCACATTATAGATCAAACGGGGAAAAATTTCAAATACGAATTATATACCTAGCTTATTTCAAAAATGTATTATAATATAAATGATTACATAAATGAAAAATAAAAATGTTTTATAAACATTAGGTACTAGTTATAAGATTTGCACGCTTTTAAGCAGAATATGTGAAACTTTAACTATATGATCTTATTGTAAACCATATCCTTGCAAATAAAGATTTATTTATTTATTTATTATTTATAACACTGTACCTACCCGTACAAGTCTCAACAAAACGGAGAACGTTAACGTCAGAACCGAGACATCGTAAAGCAACAACATCTAAGTCGACTACAAAATAAAAATCTGCAGGATGCTGGGCTGGAGTATTTGGCTATGTTTATACATATTATGATTATTAGTACCCTGCATAGTATGCTGGACTGGAAAAACACTAACCGAACTATTTTTTAAACGTCAATATCATGACAATATCTCTGGCGGAAAATATTACTCATACACAAACACTCAATATATCGTGACCGATAAAAGAAAGATATTGAAATAGATATAATATACAAAAGAAAAGAGAAAAGCTCGAGATTGTTCTTTGGTACCTAGAGATAAAATTTACGTGAAAAATAGGATAAAAGATAATCCTAACACTTATAACGAGGAAAAAATATGTTGGAGGAGATACAAATGTTCGTAATGATTTAACTGGAAGATGAAAATAAAAGGTATTGAATGTATCACACAATGGAAGTGAAGGAAAATATTGAACGTGTACAAATAAAAAGTAATCTTTATTTTAAATTGAATAGAATCTGGCTAGCTGATTTTGAAATGTTAGAAGTATAACCGAATCATTAAATAAAAGTAATAAATGAAATAATATAAATTATATTCTTTGTATATGTGAGAATTTGATAGTGTAAGTAAAAAAGAAAAAGATAAAAAAGGAAGGGAATATAGTATATTCAGATATACGAAGTGTTTCTATATATATACACACTGGTTTGCGTTCACTTCACACTAATCTTAAGATATGTTAATAATGATTAAATACATAAAAAATATTTTAACAATATTTAAATACTGCATTACATTTGAATTACAAAACAAATTATTGTTATTACCCATTTTCAAATAAAAAAAAGTCAATCAATCCTTTGATACGATAAAAAGAAAAAGATCATCCATTTGCTTTTTATCGTTCCTTCTAACTAAATCAATTTTTTTAACCATACGATACAAAATATGAAAAATAAAAATCCTACTCTATCTCGAACACATACGGAAATCCTCCTGGGTATGCTGACAATCAAGTTGTCCGGTAACTTACGTACTTCTTGGGGTAGCCTGTTCCATTATTTCAAGGTGGGTTCTCTGATCAGGGTCAGTGGGGGTTTCAATATAAGCGGATTCGATGTAACTAACAATACACAAGAGTATTATTAAATACATTGAACGAAAAAATTTAATATCAGAAACTAACTGATATTTTTCCGTTAATATATCGTAATATAAAAGTCGTAATAGGAAAGTAAAAGGTTTCCGTTAGAGTTTTTTCAAGGTTTCTCTATCCCAAGGATTACCTGCTAGATAATGTCAAAAGGCATCTAGTCCTCAAACCTCAGTCTAAAGCTAGATATTAAATAAATTAATATTATTTTATAAGCTAACAAAGCTAGTTTAAAAACTGTAAAGCCTGAGACATTATTCAACAATACTACAAAAAAGCTCTGGTAACGTCGCTATAAAAGTCTAAAAAAAAATCCCATCATAAGATGTCATCAGCATCTCCCAACCTTAAAAAAGTTATCTAAAAAATCTAATTATTATGATTATACAAATATTTTCGTTTGAGTAGAAATATTTCTTTGAATGCATAAAGAAGATATACCAAGGTTTTGTTAGTAAAATTTTAATTCTAAGTTAAGTTTTGCTCTTTTTAACGTAGTGCAGACCAGACACTGTTTAAGTGATATGTATAAGGACTGTTTATTGCGCAACAAGCGCAATAAACATTCCTTGAACACTCGTCATCGCTCGCCGATTTATTTATGAATCATCTTACAATTTATAACGAATTGTGTATATGCCACTGCGTCTGTACACTATATTATTTACACTGTACTTTACTATTTTATCTTTTGAACAGAGTTTTCACTTATAATTATACAGATTTAATAGAAGTTTATTTTTTCATTTAAGTAACCATTATATCCTACCTCTGTTATATTATATATTTAAAGTTTCAAATAAGTGGCTGACTTAAATATGAACAAAGTTTCTATGAACCGTAATTTTAATATATTTTATAATTGAGTTGTAAATTACGTAAATCAACGATGAATAAAATGAAATTGTATACTAAGTAGTTTGTTATTTCTTGTATCTAATAGTGTTATAATATGAATTATAAATACCGATATACATAATACATTAGCTTTTAAATTATAGTATATTACAGCGTTGCAACTTGAATTGAGTCATTAAGGCGAATAGAATAGAAGAGAATCAGGTTATATAGGTATAGCAAGCACTATCCACATTTCAACTCAAACGAATTTAGTCCCGACACGAGGCAAGTTAACAGAAATTCGAGCCGAAGGCCGACGTCCTAGCTATCTCAACGTTTTGTTACGAAAACCTAACAATTATTTCTTATGTGGGACGATTTCTTACGAATAATCATGATAATATTAAAACTATTTTTTTTCAACCTAATTCAAATAATATTTTTTAAGCAGTTAAATTATCAGAAGTAAATTAGAAAAATAATATAGTATAAGAAAGAAAAATAACGCTAATAAAAAAAAACAAAATCATTGAGTTACAAAATTAATGCAAGAACCTTTGCGTAGAAACATATTAGATTAGACGAATAAAAAATCTTGGTTAATTTTTATATGTACCGTACTGAAGAAATACGTATGTCTCGTTCAATTTCTATGTACAAAACAAATTAGATAAACGGTTAGTATATTGAATAACAATATTCAATATATAAAATATGTTTGACCAAGATAGTGAATATTCGATGACAGGAAAATGAATTGCTTTTCCTTATGATTTTTCATAAGACAATATTCTGTAAGGCCGATAAAACAAAATTATTATTTTGGTGTGATCGTCGAAGGACTCATGTTTCATGTTATATTTAAAAGTAATCAGTTCTTTTAGGTTGCTTTGGAAGGAAAATATTAACTAAGCAAAGGAGAAAGTAAGTAGATAAGAAAGTAGATAATGTTTAATACATTTCCCAACTCCATATATTGATATAGAGAAAATATTTATAACAAAATTTAAATTTCGCTATTAAGATTTTAGCTATTAAGTGTTTTCAAATAGTTATATAAATTAACCGATACACAGCTCCATACCCACACCACCGCCGTGTGAGGTGAGCATCGTAAAGTGAAGTTGGAAACAGACCGTAGTCCTATGCCAGTATAAAGAGGCTATCGCCCCTTGGTAGTGCGTAAGCAATGCTTCAACAACTAAGGTTTTCGAAGGTCACAGGGATTTCAAAATCGCAGAGCACGTAACGAGTCTACTGCTCAAGGGATGAGGTCATAGTTGTTATTATAAACTAGCCTTCAGGTAAAGTGTAACCGTTTTTGTATCGTATAGTTTCGATCTTGTTTATTTTACACACTGTCAAGTTGGCATCAGTGTTTTAAAAGTGACTGGGAGTAAATCCTCCGCGTTTCGGGTCATATGAATTGTTGATTTCGGGTCATATGAGTCCAGTAAATTGTACTTGGTGACAAGGGTCTCATGATTGAGCCAGAAAGTGGATAGTGCGCAACTCTTCGGTGGTTACTAGAAAAGTACTCGACTTTGGGTTTGTTTAACTAATTTTAGTGCAGTGGAGCTCGAAATATCGCACTCAAGGTAAGAAACGTGCCGAGGGCTGAATGATATGAGGGTGGTTAAACATGTCATATAGCAAGCGTCACCTCAGGGCACCGGACGAAACCCTTTAGTAGTTACCCTTGCGTTTCTACATGGACTACAGGGGAGGTCGACTGTTAAATTGTCCCGTTTATTTTCATGTTGCCCTCGTTTGAACAATATGGATATAAAAACAATAATAAAAACTAAAACACTAGAAAAACAAAAGAGCGAAGTAAAGCAACTTTTTAAAACTGAGAAAAATATAAAAAAGAAAAATATGTGGTTTAAAAATAATTATAAATCACACTGTTATCTTCGTCCTCTTTGGGTCCCTCTCCGACCGAATATGCAACTTTTCTCTTGTCTTGACGACATGCAAAAGCTCCCGACCGTGGCTGATGCGTCGCAGCACACTCTGGTTTGAAATTTAGGGAGTCCAGCTAACAAACCCTTGCGCTGATAACTTGGAGCAAGTGTTATTTTTGATTCTGTTGATGTTGATGCTGTTAGCCTATGCGGCTCTTACAGCTGCATAGGACACAGGGCTCACGGAACGGAGGGGTCCGTGAGCTGGTTATATTACGTGTTCCCTATTGTGGTTCTCTCACTTACACAAAGCGCTCATAAACTGAGCGTGTCGCTTTACTCTCTGGTCTCATACCTATCTGATGATGCCACCTAAGTTGCCAGTTTCCTAGCTATCGAGAGATTCTCCCGAGTGGAGAATGGACGGTGATGACTAATAATCGTCCGAGGTTTTGTTGTGCGAACCTAGCCGCTGACGGACGCCACCTGCTTTCATGTCAATCGCAAGCTGTGGGCGGTGAGAACCGCGCAGACACGCGGGTGTAGCGAGTGTACGCGGTGTCGCGAAGATTACGTCGCGCTCGGAGGCGAGGGCGACGCGACGAGGTGTTTGAGTTGTGTGAGGGTCCGGGGTCCGTTGAGGACGGACTGGCGTTCGGCTCCCCATAAAGTGGGGGTCGTCGAGGACGTGACGGGGTCGACGGTTCCTAGTGACCGGGTTCGGTACCGGATCGTAGGTTGCGGCGTTTACCACTAGCGGGTTGGAGTGCAAAAGCGCTTTCTCGAAGCGCTGACAGATAGAATAGAAATAATGCGGAAAAGTGACGAGATGTAAGTCACTGAGCAAGTGTTAATGGTGACAAAATTGTATAAGTATTATATATATATATATAATACTTTTTCCGAGTCCTAATTTTCCGCCAACTCTTGGAACTTCATCTTCGCTTACTTTAGCATTAAAATCACCAATCACAAGGTTTATTTTGTGATATTTCGTTACCTGGATAAATTTTTTGCGTCTTGTTCTAACCTGTCGCTACCCACTAGCGTAAGTTTTGATAATATTAATGTTACATGGCTTAGCTTCCTTTCGAAGCAGCATGGTTCGATTTGAAGTGAAAGCTGGTATAAGTTTTTTTGTATTTATGATTACTCCCACTCCATATAGATTGGTGGAATATTTGGCTACTTGTTCGCACTTTTACAATATTTTTTTCATTTTCTTTGTAAAACACGAGTAAGGCTCAGCATTCTTCATACTAGAAGCACATTGCACATGACAAGTAGTGACTAGAAACAGAAATGTAACAAATTAATCAGAACTTAAAACTTAAAACAAATCTTGCCGGATCTTGTTTTCCGGACGACTCAGAACGTTCTGTTCGTTTTTGTAATTATAAGCGACATTACAAAACGTCTGAACAGTATTATGGCATTTCAGGCAGTCATAAAAATGTTTATAAAAGTAATTGGGTTGCTATTAAATAAAGATAAGCTAGAAAAATTCCAGCCACTGAGTTTAATCATCGTACGTCGCGACAGAATTCAAAATTTCATCTTCAACTTCTCGATGGTTGGGAATCCACCACTGTGCACTTTACATGATATTTCCTGCCATGCACAACTCTGCGAAATCCGTTGTCGTCAGCGGTGTTTTTTACTGGTACGATACGCCTTACGGACCTACAAGAGAAGAGTCTACACCTTTATTAAAGGCCGGCAACGCATTTGCGACTCCTCTGATGTTGCAGATATTCATAGGCGGCGGTAGTCACTTGCCATCGGGTGAGCTACTTGCTCGTTTTCCGCTTGTTCCATACAAAAAAAAAAGAAAAAAACCAGACAATAGATGTAGAATAGACGCCTACTTTGAAGATAAATCTTTAAGAAAGGTATCGAAATGTTAGAGAAATGTTGATGAATAAAATCGAATTGACCGAAAATATTGTGTTTTCTTCATTAGACCGGAAAATATCAGCCGATGTGTTAGATTAAACAAACGCAGTTACTCGTAAACAGAACTTAGATTTATTTAAACTACGTAAAAATAATCGGCCTTGATTGACGCCGGACGGCGTAAATTTGCTACTGGTTAGAGTTCAAACAACAAACGAAATACAGCCCCGCTATTAAAATACAAACACCGTGCATGCCCCCGAACAAAAATGAAAATTTTTAGTTAAAAGCAAACTTTGTGTTTGTGTTACAGACTCTTTTAGTGAAACGATTATTTTTACCCAATAAGCTTTTTGCGTACAAAATGAAACAAGGTGACGTTGTTTATACAATCAAATATTTATGTAATGTTCCCGCTTTGACCACCGAATGATTATCTAAATTGATTAAATATTTAGAGCTATACGTATATGTTATGGCTTACTTCAATGTACAATTCATATCATAACCACGTAGTGGAGAAAACCTTGAAACTAAAATGGTTTATTTCGACTTCGAAGTTTCTTTTAATTTCGTTCGTAATATAGTATTGTTATGTGTTTACTTTTACTAAGTTTGTTCTTTTTATATATTTTAAACCTATGTAGATTTTCATGGTTAACAAAAAGCCTGCACTTTAAAAAATATTCTAATTTCATTGACTCTTGTTCGTAACCCAAATTAAATTATTATCGTAATATGCCAGGGGCGCCAGCTGTTTTATATGACTCACCACGTTAGGCAGGCATGCTAATAAATCACATTTGCACTTCAAACGATCGTTTGTGTTTCTGCACAAATATTATTAAACAGAACCTGATGTTGAATAATATAGCATCAGTAATTATAACCAATGAGCCTCACGTCCTTCACCCACAAGTAACAAAAATAACACCTTTAAACGGGTACTTAATTAAATACACAGACATGTTACGTCAATTAATGCATATATAAAGTATCAAACTGATATTACAGTATAGAATTCCAAGTTCTTGCGATGATTACTTTGCTAAATGCATTCAAGTGTTATTGACATCTAGCAATCAAACGTCAAATAAACGAGCAAATAGTACGCTTCGAGTGGACATTTAGTGCTAGCGCAATCCAATCAACAATTCTAGGGCAAGCAACGAACCGAACCTGCCGGCGGAAATTGCTTAATTTTAAGCTGTACAACTGGTCTTTTATTGTTGTACAACATAAAGTCTAATAGGAATACAGTTGGAATAATGTGTAAAACCAATGTCACACCATTATACTGGCGAACTTGTTTAGAAAGAATAAAATAAATACTGCTTTCAAAGCTTCGTCGTCATTGTTAATTACTGGAAACAGTTTTTCACTCGTGACTAGGTTTGCTTGTATACCTATGTTGACACTCGTGAGCAAAAAAGAATCGACTCAAGCGTCATGTTGAATATCTTTAAAAAAAACTGAGCCCTGAATTATAATTTTCTTTTTGAATTATTAAAGCTGTTCGCTGTTTGGATTCTAAATAATATAAGCGATTGTTATCTTTTCCAAGAATTCAACCCAAAAACGTGTTGTTAAAAGTTCAAACGTGACCTACCCTTATCAGTTAGTTGTTAAACGTCAACCGGTACACTTATCCCTTATTTTTAAACACGAACATTGCCTAAACATGGACACATCTATTGAAAAAGTGGCTCAAGCGCTTGCCCTATCGGCACAAGGCAAGAGTCAGCGAGAAGTGGCTCGAGTGTTAAATATCTGTCAGTCTGCTGTGTCCAGAGTTTATCGGCGATACCAGAAGACTAGTAGCTTTATCCAAAGAAGAGGATCCGGTAGAGGAAGGTGCACATCAGAGAGGAATGACCGATTCATCGTCAGTACTTCGCCAGAAATCGAGCCCTGTCTGGTGTTCAAGGCCAACAGAAGCTCAGAGGAATACGAGGAGTGGCTGTTATAGGCTGGACAGTCAGAATAAAACTAAAGGCTGACCTGACTCCAAAAAGGCCAACTACTGGCCCTAAGTTGATCCCAGTTCATCGGGCAGCAAAGTTCGTTTCGCAATAGAACACGTGAACTGGACGGGCAAACAGTGGAGCTCAGTTCTCTTTTAAAATGAAAGCAGAATGTGGCTCCATCTCAGCGATAGACGAAAACGAGTCTACAGTAGACCTGAAGAGCGATTTTCCCAGTTCCGCATAAGTGAAAATGTGGCATTTGGATGGGTCCCTGGATGGTGTGGGCGGGCATTTCTTAATGGAGACAAAAAAAAATCATCGTAACTAGCAGCAGATTTGGAGTTTTGACGGCGAACCGATATATTGAAGAGACTTTAGGGGATCATGTCATTCCTTGCACCGGCTTTATCGGTGAAAACGTTGTACTAATCAAGGTCAATGCCCGTCCACAAACTTTAGCTTCTGTTCGGCGATACCTGCAGGCGGCCGAAATTGAGTACATGGGAGTGGCCAGCACGTAGTCCAGACTTAAATCCTATAATGGAATGGGATAAGCTTAAAAGAAAAGTTCGAGCTAGAAATTATGCACCAGCTACGAGATCGGAGCTTCAAGCTGCACTCGTTGAAGAATGGGATGGCGTTTCTCAAGAAACAGTGAAAAATCTTATCCGGTCTATGAAGAATAGATAAGGATGTGTAATGTGAGCCGGGGGAATGGTAACACTAAATATTATGTCCAGCCCCTGGCTTAGTCCTCATTTTAATTGGTCAGGTTTTGTTTGTACTTGGACAGACGTCGCATTGGCGTCATAATAGTGGTAGACACAGAGACAATTAGGCACTCAGACAATGGCAGCGCATGAATCTTTGTTGAGATACAAGTATGGTGAGTAACAGTATAACTATATAGATGTCATTGATCAGAAGAACTGTATGCTCGCTTGTCTGTGTGCCCTAGTATTGTAAATAAAATATATTGACGTCTCAACGCCGCAACGTATTCAATTTGTCATCACTACAAAGACTTTAGAATAGCCCACGTTAATAATTATTAAGACTTTCGCATAGTTACACAAACGCAGAGGCTTTCAGAGAATTTCCCTTGTTTCGGTAATCTATTTCACTGTAGTCTATGGCGTAAAATTCTTTTTGAAAGCTGATCCGGCTATTGGAATTCGTAAAGTGCGTAAACATGACGATTTCTAAACGCCCCATAAAATCACTATTGTATCTTGTTCAAAAATGAGTCGTGAGAAAGAGTCTATAAATTATTTCAATAAAATAATATTTAATAATTATAAAATATTAACAACATTAACAATAACGTCTAAAAAATGATACCAAAATAGTGTTATGTTCATGATCAGTGTCTGAATATTAACAAGAACTTAATATTATTTCTCGTTATCACGAAGCGAGCGATGTCGCGAATCTAGTTTTCCTAATATTAATATTTCTATTTTATATAAGGGAAAGAGATAAGATACGGGAAAAATTATATGCAGCGCAATGATCTCTTCGTTTTATATTTTCTACCTTACTACTTTGTTATACTGGTCTAAAAATATTGTACAAAGTGGGACATAACCACGCCTGTTCAAAGACTTTGCTGTAACTCATTTGAGCATAATTATTTTATATTAACTTTGCGACAGCTATTTAAAGAAAAATTATGATAAAAATGGCTGTAAAGTTCAGACATTAGACATTTTTATCATAAATGTTACATCTATATACATAAAAAGCTTCTATGTATTAAATGCCATTCGTGCCTTTACTTGACAACGGCTAGATCGATATGATTATTTTTAAAAGCTGACTGTCGTAGCGACGGGAACATAAAAGAAAAAAACAAACGCGATATTAACATCATCTCATCCCATAGATTACATAAGCAACAGACTCTCTCAGTACCATTCTGAGCCACCTGCATCCTTTTTGGTTCAGAGACCGTTACAGCTTTATCTAATTAGACTCGCGAGCGGGAGTCCCGACGATGCTGCGTAGCTGGCGCGGAGACTGCTGCCACCTGCATCTGTCCTACATTAAGATGACCAATAGGAGCTCTTACCACTCGAGAGCCTTTCTTCCCCATCAGTAATCGGCTCTACGTGCTATATCCCTTGAGCTACGTCAGTCACCTTAGTTCTACTGTTCTACATTTAGTATTCGATCAGGCAGAAAAACATCCAGCATAGCCCTCTCCATACTTCTCATATGACCAACAGTCAGTTCCGTAGGTACTCGTAACATCAGTAATATTATTTTAAAGTTATTTTTAACAAAACTATATATACATATAGCATAGAATATACACTTTAGCCATCATGCGCCAAAAATATGTTGAAACAAATATACTCATAAGTTTTGTTATTACATTAGTTACAACTGATATCAAGTGCTTGGCCAGCAGATAAATGTCATAGCTAAATGACTACGGTTAAATATTATTAAGGCTTATTTATTAGCTTTTTGTCTTTTCGGTTGTAATTTTTTCACTGGTTAAGCCACTCTTCAGCTTGTATCTTGTTGCAGCAGGAATGGGTCGGCTCGATCGGGGAAGGACCATGCCTTAACAGGATAAATAGCGTGAAATGGCAGCAAACGTAACCTTCGTGTGGTGAGTAGAATCCGGAGATTCAGTTACCAGTAACTTTCAACGAGGAATTTCATCTCAGTCCTCGGGAATGTCAACGAATGTAAATTTTGTATCTTTGCTTTGAAGATAGAATTAGATGCAGTCGTTACTTATCTTCAGGCCACCAGGTGACAATCGTACTCATTTTCTTTTAGAGACCCTAATAACTATGTATTTAAAATCGACTATCCAGTTATCACATTATAGTAAATATCTAGCGTATACAAATATCAAATATTCAGCAAAATTAAAAGAACTTACCTTTAGCTTTCTGCCGAGGTTATAGTTTGGTTTTTATTATTTAGTCATTTCATAACAGACGTTGTGCCCGACCTAAAGGGGCTGCCAATAATGCGAACCACTACGGTACGTTAGACGTGGGCAGAGACGCAAAGGACTCTTCAACCCTTTGCATGTTTTCTTTCACCACTCAGTGTCCGGATCAGGCTCTGTTGCGCCGGCATGTTGCCTTCGTTAAGTAACCGCCTTGAACACGACCTTTGACCCGTTTTACCCCCTCCCGTCCCTAACTAATAAGCCGCGCCTTGAAAAAGATGTATCTTAAAAATTTCAAGGCCCTGAGGTCCCCGTCAACCTTGCCGTTATTAAAGCTTTTTAAATTTAATTTTACGTAGGATAAAAAAACTGACAATTACTAAAAGGTACTTAAATTAACTAACGTCACCCATGCTTGCACTAATTTGTACAAGAACCTCGACAGAACTCTCAACACAACCCTATTTTCTGAATGACTGAGCTGTTACACTAAAAGCATCTTCAGTCCTACTTATGTTCACCCATCAGTGCTTAATCCCATTACTTCAACTGGTGGGTAATGGTTTGCATAACTTATTGTGACGTTTTTAATATACCAGTAGACATATTATTAATTGTAAAGTTTAGTAATCTATGAATCGATCATCAAGCCATCAAATCAAGCCAATCAGCTAAGCCAAATTAATATATTAACTACATTTGCTAGTATTAAACAGATTACAATACAATACTAACGGAGATAATTATTATCAATTTCAATAACAAGGATAGTGTTCAAAATCTTCCATCGTTTCAATTCCATGGTTGGTATTCTTTGATTTGATAATAAATATACATAATTATAAATGATTTCCAATCAGAATATTGTTTATATATTAATAATGATTTAATTATGTACTACATTTTATTAAAAACTTTTAACACGAACTAAACTCAAGAGCTACAAATTTTCATTATTTCTATAGCCAAGCAAATTCAATGAATCGTAAGAGAGACTTTTAGACTGAATCTTGAAAAAGGTAGCAACTATGTAAAACAACACAAAAATATTTTGTGTGATGGTTATTCCGATATATTAGGACTTGTGCACACGTTCATGAATTGACCCTTATTATTTTATATCAACACTATCGCGAAGTTATGTATGATAATACTATCCTATTTACATTTGTTGGTGATGAAGGTTTTGTGTTATCAGAACATTTACAGATAAATAACAAATGGAAAAACTTTAGCCGCGAGAAAAAAAAACCATCTGACATCGTTGGATAACTCCTAATAAAATTATTATTTTATAACTGACAACTGAATAGAAGTGGTGACTTCAGTGGGAATTGTAGAAGCCTGAAATAACAATTTCATACGCAAGCGTGCCCGTTTCAAATATAGTCATACTTTGAATATGCTCGGATTAGAGGATTGGATCCGGAAGACAATCACAGCCAGTTAGTGAAACTGTGGATAAAGGCGCATTGCATTGAGGTTTCGAAAATTAAAAGGAAAATATACTTTATTTCGAGTTAAATTCTTGATTTTGTGTTCAGCATATTATATTTTTTAAATAATTACATAAAAAATTATTAACGTTGACGTTTTATTCCCTCGTAAATTTCATAAAATATTTTACAAACTTCTTTCCAGCCATTTCTTTTTAATAGTGGAATATTCAGAAAATCAAGAATCCCGTATAACGATATTGAAAAAGGCCACGCAAAATTCCTACTTTCAACTCGCTTCTCATTTGCTTTACTAGCTTTTCAGCGCAAGTAACGCGCTGACGAAACGTGACAAAAAAAAGGCTTTTTTTATACGCCGTGGAACGTTCTAACGAAGTAACAAAGTTAAAATTACTAGCTGTAGCGCACCAATAAGTCAGCTCGACTGAAGTTAGATCACGTTTTCCGGAATACTAGCGTAAAATTTGTAATTCACTGCTACTATGTTTCATATGCGAACGAAAGAACGGAAGACCGACCATTAACAAGGCGTTCCACATAGGATTAAGTCCCTAAACGCAACTCTATTATGATTCCATATCGAGAATTAATATCGGTGTCGTAGACCAAAGAAAATATTAATTAGGTGAATTGAATACTACTAGTCTGTAACATTACATTATAAATACGATATAACGTCGATGGTACACAGTCTCGTTTATTGTATCGGAAGGTCGTAATAAACATGTACATAGTCTTTTATTATCATCGTTCACTATATTTACAAATCCTGGGAATCGGACAAACCACTGTAAATTATAGCGAGTGTTATGTAATTGCACAATTATCCTCCATCAGTCTCCATAGGGACATGAGGCAGTCGCGTGGAAATAAATTCAACGTGGGAACTACGGTTATGTCGTGTGCCCTATATCCGTTGACACAAGCGAATCGATATAACTGAAAACAAATTTATCATTATTAAGTACTAAAGAAATATTCAGATATGGTATTGAAGTCTGATAAGACTTTTTAGTAATGCTCGAGTACTCGTTTCTTAAGTAAGTATTAAGTAACATAATATGACACAGCTGCCACTGGGACAATGTATTTTTATTACGTTATGGTATATAAATAACATATTGAAGCTAAATACCTACTACATATAAAAATAAGCCTCCAAGTCATTTATCTGATTCCGATTAGTGATAATACAATATAGTATTAGGAGGCAAGTGAAGGCATGCGATAACCTTATTTTCCAGAGTACATTTTTCCAAAGTTCCAAAAATGAATTGGTATTGTGGACCCAATGGCGGTTAGGTCTTGAGTCTGATGTTGTAATAATCCACAACTGCTATTTGCAAGATTTGATTGATAATACAATCAATTTAACCTTGGTTCAAATTAAAAAGTTATATGTAAAATAAGAGCTCGTTACCGCTACTTCTCATACCTAACGCCACACATCTGCGTTGGCCGGTCTCTATAATTACCTTGTGTACACCTACAAGTTTTTTAACCATAAATGTAGGTATATCTAGGGGTGTTCAATGTTTTCTGGATAGTATGACAAATAAAGCGCTTTGGCAGCATGTTGGAAAATAGATTCCTATGAAGTGGTTTTTATAAATCTTGGAACAGATAATAATCACTAGGGGACAGCTTCGGACTATAGGGTGGATCTTTTTTTATAGAATATGGCAAACGAGCATGCAACACAATGATGGTGAGATGATGACTGAGGAGTCGCAGATACGCTGCCAGCCTAGATGGGTGATTTCTAAGAAACCATATCTCTTACGGAAGCCTTCGAAACCACCTGCGGTCCACCGCAACCATCTTTCTTTAGTTGCTTACTTTAAATTACGCAAAGTGGTTGCGTAAGATGCTGTGTTTATGGTTTTGCCTTTTTTCATTTACTTAACAAAATGTCTAAAAACATTATGGCAAACACCTTTACAGCGCATGGAGGACTTCGAATTTCATGCATAGTTTCTTGTGTCTCCTATACTAACTCAGCCGAAAAAACTTGTTTGGAGTATGGATCAAATTCAAAAAATTATCTAGAGTACCTGCATTCAAATCGCACTTGTTTCTGAGTCATCGTCAGTCGTAGTCAGTCGTGAGCATTCGCGGTAACCACTTTACACCCACTTTTAAGAAGCTAAGATGGTCAAGGAGAAAAGTGTGTATGGTACTAAAGGACTGATTAGTAATCTCTGTTGATATTTTAACTTTTCTTCGTGCATCCTCCAGTACCAAGATGTCGACGTGTTTCGCGCGGGTCTTCTATGCTCTCCCTGCCTCTTTTAAATGTACTTGAGCACCTTTGAAATATATATGTATAATGAAATTTCAGATTCTTAATGTACAGCCATGGTGGCTGAACATTAAGAATTCCTTCATGATTTTTTTTTTACTTTTTGTTTGTTTTGTGAGGAATTTAATTACAGCGCGTGTTAATTTTTCTTCGACGTTGTCGCGTCAGTCATTAAGATGTGTTTTCACTGAGAAATAATTATAGTAAATATAGGAAACTTTAAATTTAGACCCTCAGATAATGTTATTACTTAATGAAATTATTAAATTACTCGCTTCATTAGTAAAATGAAGGGACCCTGAATGTTTAAACCACCCCTGGCTTCTTATAAGATGAGACCGTATATCTTAATGTTTGCCAAATAAACTGAACGAACCGAAAAATGCAAACAAATCATATAGTGCATGTTGGAAATATCATTTGCTTACTAACCTAATACAAACCAAGGGTGCAAGAATTAGATGAGTTGCAATTTATAAAATTTGCTGCTCTCAGAATATATATTTTTATGCTTAATCTATCTCTAATGTGTAAAAATGTTTTAATTTTAAAATATTAAATGAGGATAAATAAAGAAGTCATTTCGATTGATAACCAACGAAACCTGCATAAAAAATCCTTTAAGTAAATCTGTTGCCATTGATCTTATAAAAGGAAGATTAATATGAGTAAGGGATGATTCTTTAATGAATCCTTTAAAACAATCAATACTAAACAAGGGTATAAGCATTTTCAAATACACTAGATCAATCAACAAGGCCTTGGTCTCGACTGCCCGCGTTAATCGATCGAGTCACGTAGACTCTAGTCACTAATCAGCTAGTGCTACGCTAGGGGTACAGCAGATTTTAAAGGACACCATTATTTTCGATAAAAAGGGTAATGGTAATAGGACTGAAGTAGAGTGTTCCTTTTGTTAGGGATCAAGCGCACCAAAGCTGATTCTCATGAGTTCAGAATGACAATAAAAGAGTAGAAGTAAATAAAAAGATGTATAAGTACAGGTACCCACCACTCCGGAGTAAGCTTTTTCAGCAAAATCACGAAAATTCCAAAGACGAGCTCTGCGGAGATCGAATTTATCGGCACGGAACGATGGTTGTGGACGGATGAATAATTAACTTCAATTAATGTAATAAATTCAAATAATTGCAATAATAGTTCGATTTTAATTCTTTTGTTGGTCTTACTAATAGATTTTGTATAAAACCCAATATTATAAGCAAACATAAGAACATTAAAATTAATTACAAAATAGAGGTCAAGATAATTACGCCTTAAGACTGTGCTTTCCATGGATTAAAAATCGGATATTAGTAAGAATGCTAGGAACCATTGTAAGTCGAGAAAGCTAAGAATAGTATTCGCACTTGAACAGATAACGGTGTCGCCAAACTTTATAGACGGGCGTGTTTCTAATTTTCATTATATATTTTCATGATATACCTTTACCATTTCAAGTGAATAATGTAATATTTTAATAAATTTTAATGCATTTTCCAATTTAATGAAATTTCCTAACAAACATTTTCAAAAAATTCAGCTTCCAAAACTATATAATTGAATGTCAACAAAAATGTGTTAACCTATCGTTTCTGCACATTGCTCGAACTTCGTTAGGTTTCAAAAGATTTAATTAAAAACGGTACTAATATAAAACAACCTAAAAACCATATATCGGAGACTGCGAGTTTCATAAAATTCCACGTTGCAATTATTCAATTTTGTTTGATGTTCATTGAATGTTCTGTACATTCCAGACATGTAAACGTTGATATATTTAGCTAATGGTTTAAGATTATAGACATTTCCTTAAGCTTCCCCATTTTCTTAAGGAATGCAATTATATAGTTCAAAGAAGCTAGTAGTTACAGTACTACCTTCTTTGAACTATGAACTATCCACAAGTCTTGCGTATACGTATACAAAAAAATTGTGAAGCTATATTCGTTCTTACCGATAATCTTATATTTATTACATGAATAAATACACCACACAACCAAGGATGAAAGCGTCTGTTCATCGATTAATACCGGAATGTTCAATGAACAACAACAACAAAGACGATGCTCTACAAAACCGAAGCTTCACGATAGTCTAAAATAGATAGATACATTAAAGACATACTTTAATTTTGACTGATATTAGACTGATATATTATATAATGATAAACATCATTGTTTCCATGATAATAATTATCTCAACATTTATCAAAAAATCTTATGTGAAACACAAGATCTTTTACTATTTTACAAATAAGTAACTAAATCATATCAGTTTTTTGTAACTAAAGGGGACAACTGACAGTGATGACTGCGGATCATGAACACCTGCATCCTACTTATTTATATTATCTTCAACAAACATTCAAGGTGAACATACTCCAAGAAAACTGAAAAGGAATACTTGGGTAAACAATACCCTGCCATTTCACGCTGTATTCTGTTTCAGCGTTGGCCTGCACGGGTCGAGACGACCGATACATATAGCAGCTAAAATTTAGCTGCATAAAATTTTTATCCACTTGACTCAAAATTTGAACACGTGAGAACACGTGGTACACTCCTAGCACATTTAATAGTAAATCACGAATGGATAATAACTGAATGGATATAACGTATACCACGTATGTATGGATACAGAATAAACATTGGAAAACGGGTTGCTAGTTAGAATTATGATACAGTTGCAGTTATGGGAGCCGTAACTAGTCTCTATGTGGACATCGTATACACCGTTAGACATAAATACAATATAATGCATCTCATTTAAGAAAATGAACTGAAAACGAAAAACGCATACTTATACGGTCAGAAAGGATGGCATTGCAATTCGTCGGTATTGATGTTTTACTTATATTAAATGATTTCAAAAATATTTTTGGTTAAATATCCATAAAAGAAGATATTCTATCAAAATAAGATATCACAGTACATTATAAAACTATCTCATTTCATTTATCCTAGTCGACGGCGCAGTTAAGTTATTTTATTAACTTACATATAGATCTACCTAGTATATTTTATATTTCACAATATATTTAAATAAAACTTGCCATAAACCAGCTGTCGAGCATTGTGTACATATTAACATGGCCTTGCGTTTTGAATTTATTACAGCACTAGCTCGACATCTAATGGAGACACGTTTATTATTCATCAAACCGCAGCAAAGCAATCTACAATTCGGTATTTTTGTGTCAGACATTACCTTCTTTCTTTGCTTGTGTCCGATAACATGTTCCTTTGTTTAAAAACATATAAATTTTCTATATTTTTTTGAAAGCGCTAATGGAAATTTATTATTACCTTAGAGAAGCATAAAATATAAAAGATGACTATTTGAAATAAATCAAATAATTATCAATGGCTGTTCCTTTTTAGGCATTATTTCTGTATGTGTGGAATAATACTATGTAGTATATGCCCTGCCGGTCAAAAGTTTAAGACCGCACATAAACAACATAATTATCCATCAATTGTAATAAAATCCCAGTGCCAGTCGGATTAATATTTCCTCATTACTAATTATTTTGCTTATATATAATAAGTATAATTTAGCTCCTGAAAACACGTGTTTCTGACTTATTACCCCAGTTTACTTGGGTTTGTTCACAAACAATTTCAATTAGTCTAAACTTGTGGTTTATACAGTGAAGACGTCATAAAATGGGAAAAGCTCGAGCAATTAGCAGTGAAGTGCATTCTGCCATAGTTGTTTTACATAATGTAGGCAAATCCGAACGTGAGATTGCTTCACAACTGAAGTTATCGAAGACTTGTGTTCGTGGCACAATAACTCGAAAGAGGGAGACAGGCAGTTTTCGAGATCGTCCACGCTCGGGAAGGCCGAGAGCTACCACGTCTAGTGAAGATAATTTCATTGTTGTTACCAGCAAGGGAAATAGACGCTTAACAGCACCAGAAATCCGCGTTGATGTAATCATTGACTACAGTAAAACTGACTGAGAGATGCGAAGTTGTATGGTCGCGTTGTCATTCGAAAACCTCTGTTAAGGCCGCAAAACAAGAAAAAACGGATGCAGTGGCCTCCGTCCGTAATCGTGGCCCATCCTCGCGAGAAGAAATGTGGAATGCTTTGTTGGAAACGGTAAACTTGAACAGATTCTGAACCTGAGACAAATTATAAAAAAAGCGCGTGAGTTCAATAATAACCACAATAACACACTGTCTATATGCTTCGTGGATTTTCGTGAAGCTTTTGACACTGTTAAATGGTGTAGGCTGTGGAAAGTGCAACTGATATTGTAGCACGACATCTTGTTTATCTCATTAAGCGACTTCATAAAGACGGTACGGCTGCTGTGCGCTTGCACGTAACTGACTTTGGGAGTTTCATACCTCCGGCTGTTGTCCAGCAGGTATGTAATCTCGCCTCTCTCTTGTTTGATAGTCATACGGAATACATAATTCAGATAGTTTTAGTAAAATGGGCCAAGGTGTATCAATTGTAGTTCGGTTAATATCAAACCTGAGATATGCAGATGGTACCACTCGTCTTACAACGTCACAAGAAGTCATATAACGGTTTCTTTCGCTCCTGTAAACAACCAGTTCCGACTATTGAAGAAGAAATGAAACAACGCTTTGCCATAACACAATCAAGAGCTGTAGAAAAGCTCACGAAGATATTGAAAGATCGCCGATAACTAAATAGAAAAAAAGCAAAAATCTTATCTTCCGGTTTGGAGCAAAAACTTGAACGAACCATTAAAGACATTGTAGGAAGATTGACGCCTTTCAGATGTGGTACCGGAGGCGCTTGCTGAGGATAAAAAGGACTACTCGCCGCACTACCATTTCCATTCTGAAAGAGAACATGAAATAAAGGCTTTTGTCGATTAATCAATTGCGAATCTTCAAGATGTTTGCACATATCATCCGCAACGAAAGCTCATTGGAACGATTAGTGGTACTAGGAACGTCAACGTTCTCGCGGCCGATCACCCACGAGATGGACAGATTAGACCTTATTAAATTGTGTACGAAGTGTTCCATTACTGAATGTACACGCCAGTGCCATGAATAGAGTGAGATGGAGAACTCTTGCAAAAGCCACAACCTACGTACTAGACGATCCATGGCAACGAGAACTCCGCCAGGAGAACGACTAAGAAGAATTAATTTTTAGTACTGACTTACCACATGCATTACATTAAAGTAAAAAATAAAACATATTTTGATAATGTGTTCATATATCACTGTTTCCCACATAATGCAATCCCCATAGTGACCTATGATCCAACACCATCTCTAGAGAAGACCAGCAGATTATCTTACTTCACTATTCCGGCGAAGTTTTGTGTTTAAAAAAAATTTAAGTGATTCTACTAATAATTTAGAGAAAAATATCTTTCATTCCTACTACCAAGAGAAAGAATACATATTCATAGAATATAACAGATGCTTCTCATGCAAAATTCAGATGATAAGGGCTGTATTTTTACACATAAATATGTATTTGTTCCTACAAATTTATAAGAATATATATAATATTACGTCTGTGAGTTTTAACCCATAAAATGTTCTATCTTAATATAATATTAATCATGAACCTTTCAATAAAAAGTTTCTTGAAATGAATATAAGCTATTAATTCTTTTTCTTTTAAAACTAGTTGCTAGGTATTGTTGTGTTATGTATTATCCTAGCCTAAATTAAAAACAATTCATATTGGCTTAACGTTACTTAGGTCGCATATAGCATCCATAGTTCGACGAGGAACCGAGTTAATATTCTAATTCGCTGCCAAGTTTTAAGTACATCTTACCTAACAATTTTATGACAGCTGTGGAAAGAACTCACTGAGATGACGTTACTTGATCTTAATTTGAGAGAGGCCTAGAAAGGGAACATCGTATAAAAAGATATATTATACTTGACCTTTATTTTTAATTATAATTTCTAGTCGTAATAGTAAAATCTAAGAAAAAATTATTTTTCTAATGGCAATTCAAGTGTGTACGATTATAATAAATTGTGATAAAAAAATCTTCAAAACTGGAAATAGTAAATTAAATAAAACTATTAAAAAAAACTAAAACAAAGGTAATCCAATTTATTTGATATCATATATTGATTCATTTGATATCATATTTGAGATCATCAGATGATTCATAATTGAAATTAGTTCTATAAGCATTCGAAATATCAAATAAAATGGATTACCTTTGTTTTAGTTTTTTTTAAATAGTTTTATTTAATTTATATTATTCTTCATGTGCCGTATTATATTTTTAAATATAACATATCAACCCGATAAATTATCAATGTTATTTTAAGACTGCTTAGAAGGGACGTTTTGGGTTCCTTTACCTATTCAATCCCGGACCTTACAATTTAAAAGTCCTGTCCTTTCGCCAGTGGTTTACGGTAGTTCGTCGATGCAGGCCAAAAAATTGTGGAATGCTCACCCTATGCCTATTCGACATGCTAAGTATTCTCTTCCAGTCTCTTATATGTTATATCTGTCAGTTGATATCTAATTAATCAAGTATTCAATAAGTCATTTAGACAACATTTCGATTGCATTATTTAGTATTTATATTTAACTACTTATCATTTTGTTGGTGTATATCATATACTTCATGACTTTTCCCTTTCCACTTTAACTTCGGCCGTCGTGGATGGTTATAAAATATTATTTATGTAATTTTATTTATTTAATATTGTCAAATTCAATTTTCTTCCCGCATTGGTTGCCATGCCTTCTGCGTTGGATTAGTGTTCGGTTAAGGTGATATTGATACTCGTAAACTATATTCGTAGTACGTTTACTGATACTAAGAATATAGTTTATGAATACTATAAATCTACTGCGCCTGGTTATATAATACAGGCTTAGACTTACGTAATTCATTCATTAGACAAGTCAGTAAATGGATTCGAGGATTTTGGTTTCGGGTCTATCTTATTAAGGGTATGATAATAAAATCTAATTTATATAATTTTATTTATTTAATATTGTCAAATTTAATTTTCTTCCCCCCATCGGTTGCCATGCCTTCTGCGTTGGATTAGTGTTCGGTTAAGGCGATATTGTTACTCGTAAACTATATTCGTAGTACGTTTACTGATACTAAGAATATAGTTTATGAATACTATAAATCTACTGCGCCTGGTTATAATACAGGCTTAGACTTATGTAAGTCATTCATTAGACAAGTCAGTAAATGGATTCGAGGATTTTGGTTCCGGGTCTATCTTATTAAGGGTATGATAATAATGCAATTATCATAAACAATTTCATTAGTGTTGCTAGTTTTTAGTAGTGGCTTTATACGCTCTTGATGATCTACCTATCCTCCAAAAAAAAATATAGGAGTAATTATTTCCTCGTGTATTTTCCACTAAAACACATTGTTTGAACATTTATTGAATAAGAAAATATTAAGGTACATGAATTATTGTTAATAAATTTAACAAAATCATAATAGATATTAACTGCCGCGTATCGCCCGTATCTAGATCAACGGACTATTACAGTAAAAGCATCGTACAATGAAGCTCGTACTTATCCATTAACCCATCATATCATCAATTTAATCAGTACGAGGCAGGTTTTTGATGAATATATACTTGTTAAACGAATATAACGAACGTTATCATGTGTTGTTTTTTGTATAAATAAAAACACGATATAATTTAATTAGACTTTTTGGGATCGTGATCGGATCAATTATGATTGCTTAATTTGCTTAGGTCTTTTTGTTTTTAATGATATTAGGCGGTCAGAAACGAGTACACAGTTCCCTTGGTGGTAAGTGATTCCTAAGCCACATGAAAACCGCATTCTTCCTTCATATATGAAATAGAGTGCAGATGCGTTGTTACATGTGAGTTGTTTCCTTTAATACTTTTAAAGGTTTATAACTTACTGGGTATTTTATCAATAAAATATAAGCATAAAATAGTGCAACTGTTGATCTGTAATTTTTATTATAATCGAAATATCTTTCAATATAGCATTATCTTTTTCGCAATTTATCTAAAGCTCAGGTAGCAACTATTACGTAACGATATTTTAAGTACCCGCAACCATAGAGAGCAACCAGATTTTATCTTGCATACACTCGGCAATCAGAATTCTTCGTAACGTGATATTGCCAACGCTGGGAGCGTACATATATTTTTATTACATACAAATAATTTTTAAACTAATCTGTTCCCAAACTGCTCGGTGAAGCTCAAGGGTTCACCTTGCATCTAACAAAGTGTGTAAGGGTCATAAGATTGCATCGCCTAGATATTTACCTAAATTATACCTTGAGTTGTATGAGTGTATTTGCATCCCATTCATTTATAAAAAATGCTTTTAACTATGTAAATCATATTTTTTTTACGGTGTGTTTTACGTTTTTTGTTACGTTACGTTTCGTATAATATATAATTCCGATTTTTTGTAGTAAACATTTTATCATGTGCAATATTGTAAATATCAAAAATCACAATTAGCGTAAATGTTAATTAGCTACTATAGTCGACGAATTTAAACTGAGTCCGGCCAATAAATGTCACTGACACTAGGAATGTACACGCAATACAACCCGTTATTGATACTTAGCTACCTCAGCACGCGGGGTCGATGCGTCATCCCTAGAAAGGGCCGCTTTTATCTAAAAACGGCCCTTTTCAGGGCCACATTACTATCTATACAGTTTCTCTATGATTACGTCAAAACAAACATTTTATCTTACAAATTAAAAACTTTTATTTTCAGATTGCAAAAAATTATTCCTATTAATACTTAACAGAATTTAGCATATCGGTCGTACCTATCAATATGTTATCGATATACACCTCTACAATTCTTACGCACATCAATACTCCTCTCCATAAAACCTGTAAGTGCGAGCGAGACAGACAGATAGATATGTTTTTTGACCAGCAGCCTCAGTTCATAATGCGTCGACTATGTACAGATCACATCGAATCCACATAATTTAATAATAAAACATGGGTACTTACTGTCGCGGCCGCTGTACATGATGACCAGGAAAATACCTACTAATAATAGTAGAAGTATTATGAAGCACTTTCGAGGCAGTGGCGCAACGCCGAAGGCGCGTGAAAACCCATACCCGTGTGACATAGTAAATCTGAAACAATACAAATTCACTCGTGAGCAAAAAAATCGACTCTCGCAATACGCTTGCGGTAAAATATTCTCGTAGAAAATCTGTTGCTCAGATTATATTACATTAAAGGTGAAGGTATTAGCTTTAAAATATGATGACATTCGTATTAATTAATACTTTTTTATGAATAACAAAAATATATTACACAAAATTCGTAAAAACTCTAAAATACGTAAACAATTACTAAAGAAATTAGAGACAACAATTCAATGTTTAGTGTTATTCCCCTGGGTCTAATTATAGATCCTAATCAATTCATCATAGACCGTATAAGATTTTTCACTGATTCTTGAGAAACGTTATACAATTTTACAGCGAGTGCCACCCCGATCTCGTAGCTGGCGCAGTATTTCTAGCCCGAACTTTTCTTTTAAGCTCCTCCCATACATGCTCAATAGGATTAAAGCCCACACTACGTGCTAGCGACTCAATGCACTCAATTTCGACCTCCGACAGGTACCGCCGAACATTTCCGGACGGTCATTGTCCTGCATTAGCTCAAAGTTTCGACCGATAAGCCTTCGTAAGGAATGACATGATCCCGTAATATCTCTACAATATTTCATTTCGTCGTCAAACCTCCAAATCTGCCGCAAGGTTCGATGAATACCAACTCGGTTTTGCATTCATTGAAATGCCCGCCCACACCATCCAGGGACCCCTCCGAGTGTCACATTTTGACTTATGCGGGAACTGGGCGAATCGCTCTCCAGATCTTTTGTAGACTTGTTGTCGTATATCGCTGCCATGGAGACACACCGCTTTCATCTGAGAAGACAACAGAGCTGCACTTTTCGTTCGTCCATATCACGTGTTCTCTTCCGAAAAGTAGTCGGGCTGCTCGATGAGCTGGGGTCAACTTAGGGCCAACAGCCGGCCTTTATGGATATATGACCTAGGGTATGACAGATTAGCGCTGTTGTAAACACAACAATAACGGTGATGAGCAACAACATGTTTTTGGGTGGTATTTTTGGAAAAGATAACAAGTGCTTACATTATTTAGAAGCCGAAAATTATTTATGTATTAAATAGATTTATGGCTGTTATTTTTTTTAAAAAAACATTCAATCTCGTGCATGCGTTGATTTTATTGCTAACGAGTGTATATTTATTATATTAAGTAATTTTAAATTCAAGAAATACCCAGCAAAAGTAGATGAAATTATGAGTGGATTCTAAATTATTGTTATTAACTTACTCGTATTTGATTGTTTATGTACTGTAAATACCGCACTGTTGCGCACGGCGCTCTGTTTACCGTACAAATACAACCGAACGGCTGAACCTGACCGCTGCGTCGCTTAAAAGGAGGACGGAGTAATAAATTTGTGAATCTCAAATGGTTGATCTTTGGGTCTGGCCATTTTGTGTGTATATATTTCATTGTATAGATTTCCTCCAATCTTAATGTACATGCATTCACATCGGACTAGTTAAGGGGATAACGAGTGTATGGCACTGTAATATATCCTGCCCTGTTGATGTCATCTTGTAATAGAACATATCACCGTGGTTAAAATCGCGCAGGCTAATCATCATCATTATAATTATGATGATTTTGGAAACGAAAACATTTTATTATTTTGCACAAGATATACTGCTTTTATTTATTAATTAACAGCATGGATCCCTTTTTTGATATGCCTATAGTAATTTTTTTCTTAAACGATATGTAACAGTAATTTGAGAAAATATGCTATAATGAAAATTTCGCATTGGGACTTGAAACGTGTACCTAATTATTCGGACTATTTTTTTTTTGTGTTAGCGTAACCACGGATCACAACCGTACTATTTTATAGCTTCTTCTCATAATTTGATCAAATGATACAATATTAAGGCACAGGAAAACAAGTGGATGGATATGTATAGAAGCTAATCCTAAACATTATTACATCAAATTACAATTGGCTGAAAGGAAAGAATGTGTGTATATATATATATATATATATATGTGTATATATATATATATATATATATATATATATATATATATATATATATATATATATATATATATATATATATATATATATATATATATATATATATATATATATATATATATATATACTAGTCTGGCCATAAATACTGTTACATCAAAACTTTTCTTTTTTCATCTTTTTAATTATTTTGAATTTGTAACACGTATATTATTTTAAAAACTTCTATCGATTTTGAGCCATTTCACATATTTTTCCGTGTTCATTATCAAATTACAATATGGAATGGGGTGTTAAGGAAAATAGGATTGCAGTGATCGCCTTGCACATAGTGGGTATGGAGCCGTCAGTCATAGTCCAGACACTTCAAAAGCTTGGTATCAGCCGTATGTTCGTATATCGTACTATCAACAGATACAACAACACTTCCTCTGTCGAAGACCAGAAAAGATCGGTGCTGCCGCGTGCTGTTAGAACTACAAAAGCTGTTACAGCTGTTAAAGCCTCGTCGAAAACCCATTAGGAAGCAAAAAATGTTATCGCGAGAAATTCCCGCTAGGACTCTGTTGCGTATTATAAAACTTATGGTTGATATACAGGACATGCCCTAAATCAATCTTAACAATTAAAGAGAGTGGATCGATCAAAACGCCTTTTGTTGCGATACGCAGGTGAAAAAGGCACAGAAATATCCTCTTTACCGATGAAAAAATTTTCACGATTGAAGAACACTACAAGTGTAAGCTCACAGTTCTAAAGAAGCTGCTCAAGTGGTCGAAAAGGTACAACGTGGTCATCATCCTGCGTCAGTGATGGTTTGGTGGGGGCGTGTCTTATCAAGGAGTCAAAAAACTACATTTTTGTGAAAAAGGAGTGAAAACTTTAGCCAAAGTGTATCAAGATACAGTCTTGGATCATGTTGTGAAACCTCACAGCAATACATTTTTTAAAAATATACACGTGCACTTTCCAGCAGGACTCTGCACCTGGTCACAAGGCACGAAATACCTAAGCCTGGCTTGAAACCAACGTTCCGTACTTTATAAGAGCTGAAGCATGGCCCTCATCTAGCCCAGACCTCAACCCTTTAAATTTCAAATTATGGTCAGTTTTAGAGAACATGGACATGGCCTGCTCTAAACGACACGGCAACATTCAGTCTCTTAAAAAATCTTTGGAGCAAGCAGTGGCGAAATTCCCCATGGAAAACAGAGCGCAAATCCATAGATTCGTGGCCAAACAGATTAAAAGCCTGTACAAAAGCCTTTCGAATAGAATATTCTTTTATTTTTTGCTGAGACTAATTAATATGCAGGTATACATTTTAATAATATTACATTACTTCATTAAAAAATGCATTTTCATTCGTAACAGAACTTATGGCCGGACTAGGTATATGTTATTTATATTTATTATGTACTATTTTATAATGTATCTATGTATATTTTTATCTAACCAACATATTCTCTCGAAAACCCACAAACGCACAAGCGTTGCCGCTCGCGAGGACAGCGACTGAACGCTTCGTCGTCAGCAGTTAGGTCTGCGGATGCCTAGACGAATGCGATATTAAGTAACGTTACGCTGTTATTCTGCGTGTGCTTCCTTATTCGAGCCGACGCTTTCACGCTGCAGATAGAAATTACATGTTTCATTCTTTACATCTTTATGTCACACGTAAAAAAAATATGTGTATAACACGCAAACAACATTCTTGATTTCAAATTAGTGAATTTTCCTTCTGTATAAGAAGGGCAACTGTCAGATTATAAAGTTAGGTCGACCCCGCGGCGCCTCGAAGCCGACATAAATTTATTTAAAACCATTATTGAACGTTCAAGCTAACCTATTTGCTTTCACCCAACTACTATGACCCATAAATGTCACATTTAGAATTAGAGTGACGACTACGTAAGTTATTTAAATTACTTACACATAGATACGAGTTGTTTTAATCCCATTAATCGCATGTTATCTAGCACTAGAGGTGCCAGCTTCGTTCGCGTAGACTACAGGATGCTTGGTATGTGTCATGTAAATCGAAACTTTTTTTTAGAACTTTTAAAGGGGAACAATCCCGTCATACATGATATTTGCATAACTTTAACCGTTTACGCAGCTGTCAGCGGAAGCTGTCAAAAGGAATATTTTTCCGTTTTTACAACATTTTCCATTGATGGCCGCATCTAATAGTCGTAGCGTGATGTTATATAGCCTATGGCCTCCATAACTAGACTATCCAACACAAAAATAATTTTCCAATTCAAACCATTGGTTCCTGAGATTAGCGCGTTCAACTGAACCAACTCTTCAGGTTTATAATATTATTATAGATAAGCGACCACAATACGACCACAAATACAATAAAAGCACTCAGTTGAGCTTTTGATCGACTTTCGACCGCACCGATATCTTCTGGTTAGTGAATACCAGATTACATTAACTATTATGGTGCCGTAAATCCATAGATGCAAATATAAAGGCGTACTAGTACGTCGCCCCTTTTCTAAGATCGGAATAAGGTTCAGTACCCGTATTAAAGTACATTACGAGTAACAACACCCAACAGGCACGAAAACCAACAATTTGTGATACACAAAAATATTTTTCCCCTAGTGGGAATTGCAACCTAGGCCCGCGACACAACAACCAAGTACTCTAACACTACACCGCATGGCTGTCATATAATGCCTACATGAAAGAATTGAATGTCAACTTATACCGGTAATTTATAATATTTCGGTGATACCGGAGAACGCTAATACACTCGGATAAAAACCATTAACTTCATAAATATTGGTTTTAGTTAGAAATCTGAACCTTGAAGGAACCTAGGTTATACCTATGAAATTGCCGTTCTTCAGTACTGGCCATTTCAAACCAAAAAATCTTTTGATTTAAAAACATGACATTCTTTTTACAAAGTCTGTCTTTAGTTTTTTGATTAGCTTCGTATTTTCATTTTTCGTCATAATGGATACTTTAAAAATTTGTATAATTATGGAATATGACTTCCGTCGTAGCATTAACGCGGCACAAACGGCACGTAATATCGTTACATACGTAACAACGTTTACGGAGAGAACTTTACAAACGAACGCACAACCCGTTATTGGTTTGCCCGGATCCGTTCTGGAAATTTTGATTTGAAAAATGATCCTCGTGGTCGTCCGGACACTTTGGTCAACAATGATTAATTAAAGGCGATTGTGGAAGCTGATGATACTCAATCTACAGCAGAGCTAGCAGCAGCTTTTGATGTTAGCATCAAAATATATAGGTCTATTTGCGACAAATTAGCAAGGTAAAAAAGTTAGATATATGGGTGCCCCACAAACTTAACGATCGCCAGTGCAACGTACGCGTTGAGACCTGCCTCGCGCTGCTCAACAGGCGCAGAAATGAAAGAATTTTGAACCGAATTTTTACGTGCGGCGAAAAGTGGATTCTGTTCGACAATCGAAAGCGCTCAGCAAGTTGGTCAGATCCAGGTTCAGCACCAAGGCAATGCCCTAAACGAAAAATGACCTCTATAAAGTTGATGGTCACTGTTTGGTGGTCTAGTGACGGTGTGATTCACCACAGTTTTTTACCAAACGGCATGAGCATTACTGCATATGTGTACTGTGAAGAACTGAAGACAAGTACGGAGAAGCTCGCACATCTGCAACCAGATTTAGTCAATCGGTCGTCCCCAGTGCTCCTATACAACAACGCGACTCCATACTGCACAACAGAGAGTCTTCAAGGTGCAAGTGTTAGGGTTGGAAGCTCACCCTCATCCACCGTACTCACCAGACCTTTCACCCACCCACTATTACTTTTTCCAAAATTTGGACAAGTATTTAGCGGGGAAAAAATTCAATTCCCGACAGGCAGTACAAAATGCCTTTGAAGAGTTTGTTGCCTCCCATCCAGCTGATTTTTACAAAAAGGGCATCAATAAAGTACCACTGCGGTTTCAAAGATGCATCGATTACACGGGTTATTACTTTGAATAACAGAAATAAAAAAGTTTGAAAAATAATACTTTAAGTTATTTCATACAAAACGGGGCTTAAATAAAGCAAGCACGTATAACGGTTGGTTCATGCCCGCCTCTTAAATATGGTCTTGTGAATCGGTGATTATTATAAGCCTTATATAAATACACGCCGGAAGCCGTACTCAAAAATTACCGCGCCAGGCTCTACTGGGACCGTTGCTCCTCGACACCGCTCGTATAGACCGCAGTTTTCTCTCCCTTGGACCCTAACCCTCGACTGGGGGAGTCCAACCCCCTGTCGAGGGATATCCGCCTGGATGATCCTTATATATGTTTATTTTACTGTATTGTATATATTTTTGTTTTATTACATGGTATTTTATTTATTCATTCTATAAATAAATATAAAATGTAAAAATGATATAAAAAAATGTGGGAATATAAAAATAAACTGTGTATGTGTACCAATAATTATTAATAGTTAACAATAAAAATAAAGTAGCCTATATTTTAGTGACCGGGTTTTGATTTAAGAGATGTTATGACAGTAACTTGAAGCATCCTCTATATCAGGCTGTATTGTCTCTGTTTCGGAACCACAAGAAGATTCTATTTTCGATATGTATTCCTACTATGGACCCAGTCTAATTTAGTGTAAAGATAAAAAGGATTTTTATGTTTAATTAGCTTTTCTACACAACAAGCAAGATGTAATTAAGCTTTCTAGCAGTCATATTTAATGTTACTTTTGAATTAAGGTATGAGGAGTGATATGTGCGCGTTTTGGAATAATCATACTTGACCGCTCGGCATATATAGCAACAGGGCGCGGGTGGCGGTCACATCGGTGGGGGGCCGCTTGTTCGTCGACGCTGAGTTTTATCCACGTTAAATTGCCACGCCAAAAACACACTTATAAAAATTTAATTACTGATACGAATTGGTTGGCATAACGTCAGATTCAATCTATATAAAATGCAGGAAATGGTAATCTAATTTAATTTAATAAGGATACGTAGAAGATATGTTTAAAAATACTGTCTAACAATATTTTGTGTATTAATCTTAGAAGATTGTATTTGATTGATTGACTGTACACACATTGTAGGTGCACACATAGCATTGCTACAGTTTGCTAGAGGTTTTTAGGAGGCATAATTCTGTAATACATTATTTTCAACTTACTCTGTTGGTTTACGCGGCTCATGTTTGTAAAGCACCAAATGGGGGGTTTTTCCGACTTCCAAAACTATATTCGTCGTATTTCAGTCAATTTACACAAAATCTCAATAAAACTTAAACCTACTTCATGTATTACTTCGCCCGTTGGTGAAAACCGTATGAAAATCTGTTAGGGAGCTCTTGTGCTGGTTACCTACTAATAGAAGTCTCCATAAGCGCAAGAACGCCATAAGCGCTCGGCCAACTCTCAATCTGGTGAAACTATAAAAGGCCTAGGACTAACACGGGCCATAAATACGCAATACAACCAGCTCACGGACCCCTCAGTTCCGTGAGCCCTGTGACCGATTAAGCTGTAAGTGCCGCATAAGCTAACAGCATCAACATGAACAGAATCTAGAGGGCCATGAACTCGAAAAAAAAACGCATATATATATATACCTATATATACATACAAATCCTTCTGCTGGGCATAAACCTTCAGCATTCAGAGCTTAAAATACCGTTACACTTCTACTTACCACTCAGTATCAAATTAAATAATATTATTTTCATGTAAGTTTCGAGACCTTGCGTAGGCATTAACGAATATGTGTGGGTTCACATCAAAACAAAATCATCGTCAAAACGAAATTTAATGATTGTATATTTTGGTTATTAATAAAGTGGTTTCATATTATATTGTTTGGTGATTTCGTTTTCGTAAAAATCTAATATTTAAGGTACCAACCCACATTGGATGGATTAGATTAGTGGTAGTAAAAGTCAAATGTTTAATTATAAATAGCTGATAGTAGCGTGTCTCTGTTTACCTTATTATAATAACCATCCGTACTTGTAGAAGTTAATGAAATAAAATATATTCAGCATGTATGATTTCTTATATTAATGTCCATATATGCCACATGAAGTATTGTAAAGGGTTGGTGGAACAAAGAGGAACTAAATGAGGTCAAGATAGTGCTTAAAAGTATTGTATAAGCAATAGTAGTTGATAAATTTTCTAACAACTTTACAATAAATTATTCACAAGCCGTTGCCGTCATGCTAGGTCATACCCTCCCCTCTGCCGGGCCCATTGATATATGCACGTCGTCCCGAACAAAGATTTATTTATTTATATTTTATTTCTCGTAGATCAACCAAAGTTGTGACAACGAGCATAGAACCGAAAACCCAGACTATATTATTAGTATTGCCACGAAAATCGTATTACGTAATTACGTGCAGCTCTTACCTTGTATCGTGTGATTGAATAATTCAAGCCCAGGGTCACCTGATCGAATCAATACTTTTGCATTAGTGATGAGTGTGTACAAATATAAGGTGAAACCTTTGTATAAGTCGCGGCAATTTCTGGCCAATGGAAGCTCCGTCTTTCTGGCGAAGCTTAAAATGATACAAAACGCGTGGAGTCTAGCAAGAAACAGTTAAATTCTTCGAGCTTAAAATCAATATCAGAAAAACAACGTAAACTCAGCCCGATCTTTCACGTCAGAGAGTGAAATGAATTCTATTTATAATTTTAATGTTGTTACACTATACAAATCTTATACAGTTTGTTACCGCCGAGTGAACCAATTTTTGGTGGCCAGCATGACAGAATAATCAGATATTATTATAATTATTATTTTAGGTTGTAAATGTGAAAATTACTGTTTACCTTGTACAGTTATAAATAACATCCATAGTCGGTATACAAGTATTATTGATAGAAATTAAAAAAAAAAAATAAAGAATCGTTTGAAACGATATGAGAAATGCACTATATTATTAATTCTATGTAGTATATATATAGTAACATTGATTTTTGAGACTTGTTTTAGTATCGTAGTCTAAAAATTAGCAAACGTACGAGTTATATACATGTACGAGATTGTAACTTGACTTTCTTGTCAAGCTTTAGAAAACACATTCATCTTCTATTTTAAACATTTTTGTAATCTAAAACAGTCATCAGTCGATGCAATAAAAATACAATTATAGGAAATGTTGAATTACATCAGAACAGTCCACTAAAATATAGTATGGAATTCAAAACGTATCGTCAAATGTGTGTTGGTAGTACATATTTCATTCGTAAATATATTACAAATAAAAAGTAAACTCTAAAGTAGCTTTACGTATTCTGTCTCAAAAATCTATAAAAGTATTGTAACATAAAATTATCATATATTCAATGTTGCAAAACATCTTATAGTACAAATTGGACATGTATACTAGAATTAGCTACCGCCTTCAGTTAGCCATCATTACTAAATTGGTAAAACCACGCACGTTACTGTCTGACACTCGTCTTTATAAATTCGCTCTGGAGACCTGTCGAAAGCCAATATATTAATTATGGTATTAATCGCCTTTATAACTCACGAGAACATATAAGATGGCAGATTATTTTCCGACATCTTCTTCAATAGAACACATTAGATTTGTTAAAGTAGAACGTGCAAAAATTCAAGCAAAAACTATGCAGAGTAAAGCGAATAAGAAGAACTGATCTAATAAAAAAGAATTTTCAATTAAAATTTCTCGGTGAGCCACAGAGTGTGTTCATGAATAATCAGCAGTGAACTAACAGGAGATTGGGAGTTGTTTTATTACACATTTCCATGCGCCATATTATTTTATTTCTTATATTGTGGTGAAATGAACGATGTTTGCATGACAGCAAATATTTTGTGACGTCTCTCATTTTTGTGAGCGTGTTATGGTAAAATTAACCGCAACTTTTCCTGACTGATGTTATGGCGATGTTATAGAACTATATATTTCCATGTGTATTTTAGACATATCTTCAAAGCTGTCGAAATCAGTAACTATAATTTATATTACATTTAACACGTATATTTAGAAAGAAATATACAAAACCTTTAGAGTTTAATAATAAGTATCAAACAACTTTATATTTCAGGTTTTTAAATTTAAAATCAATATTATTTCATCATGATATAGGAAAAATAAACTGCACCATCTCTTGAGTTTACTGTCCAAGGCTCTTGTCAACAACATCGTCGAGACCGAAAGTGTATGGGCGAGTATTGTTTTATATTCAGAATAACGCAACGCTATTTGTCGAACTCCACACAGGTTTACGAACCAATGTCAGCACACATCGATGATTTGGTCGAGGAAATATAATAGGATATATCAAGAGCCATGCATTCCTTCAAAATCAATACATGGTGTTGATGCGAAACTTTAATGCAAAGCTAGGCAAACGGAAACGCGATGAACTGACAGTAGGGAATTTCGTAAAACGGGAAACGGAACCCAAGGGTTCAACACCTTATTTTATAGAGAAGACTCTTCATGATGAACTTTCTTGAAAAAGCAGCCCCACAAGGAGTGGATCTGGAAAGGATTCGATGGTTCCATCATAAACGAGATCGACTTCGGAATAATAGAAATTTTGCTTTTTTATGAAGGTGGTCATCTAATAGTTAAGCATTACCATAAGTAAAGAAAAGCATTAATAATACAAATAAATCCAGAATTCACCTACTGAAAGTAGATTGATATTTTCCTGTTTCATTCACTCGAAATATGGGCAGTACTTTTTCGTTATTTTATTTTTCTTTATTTTTTTATAGAGTTTAGTCACAGATTGTACAAAGTCTACCCCGTAGAAAATAATACATATGTAAATAATATTGTACAAATATACACTAAATAAAGACGTTGCATAGAAATAAGGTAAGAAGAACCTTTTGTTTGTAAACCTTCACAAACAGATAGCCGCTTCCCTATGGAGGTGATAGCGCACTGTATAAACAAAATACCGCGATAGCTAAAACACTTTTAAGTACAGTTTAATCAACATTATTGCCTCTTTAGATTGCGGAGAAGCCAATGTTGCATTACAAATACCAACATCGCTGTTGTACACAAAACTCATGTTTCGGCGCTGCGCCTCGTTCCGGACACACTCCATCAACACGTGATGCATATCTTCTACAACATCACGTTCCGGGCAATTTGGTTTAGTTGTAATACCTATTATAAATTTGAACTTGTTTGACGGAATGTGTCCGGAACGAAGAAGTATTAGTGTTACCACGTTTCTTCTATGAATGTATCTGGATAATGAAACCAGGGGGGGTAACAAGGAGGTTGATATTGAATGGTTTTGTACCATATCCCTTTATAAAGTGAGCGCTCATTAAAATACTCGTGCCTTAACTGCTTTTTTACTTTGGCCTCACTCAACACCTCACTGTGTAGTGGTAAACAAGTGTATATTATCCCGTCACTCGTTCCATGTTTCACTGTTCGATCGGCCTTCCGTTACCCACGATACCTACATGAGATGGTTTCCACTCTTATAACTATATCTTTATTTGATTTGCACAAACTAAAATGTTTATCGACGGTATCTAGGATGCTGTAGGCTATCGAAACTCCTCGAATACTCTCGGGCAGTTTTAGAATCAGATAAGATGATAAATTTATTGTAATCCAATGATGCTTTGTTCGACAACGCTTCCGAAATTGCAATTAGTTTACAGCATTATAGAAATATTAGCACCCATGTTAAATCCAGTGCAAATATCCCTCTGGGAGTCAATAAAAGCAGCTCCACCTCTAGATCCATCCTTGGTATAAAGTTTATAATGCATTGCATTATATTTACTACTTAGATATTCTAAATATATATTCTAACATTGGATAAATTTATACAAATTTCTCTTAGCATTCTATTCCATCAATCGAAGTTTGAATATTAATAGATACATCATAACTATACTATCATATAAAAAGGCCCGTAATCTAATCTACTCCTAATTATTGAAATATATAAATCTCTTAAATGTTTGGGATGGATGCCAAACTTCGAACTTGCTAACACCTTAAAAAGATTTAAGAACTTAATTTTTTTTTCTGAAAGTATTTCACTTATGTGTTTACCCCATTAAAGCTTCTGTCAAACCACATATCCACCTAAACATCTTATACTGTCAACTTGTTAAATATCCTCATTATTAATGAACAAATTAACATTTCCTCTATTTCTTGTGTGTCCTCAAGAGAATACATAAACTTTAGTTTTTCTATGGGAAATGCTTAAACCAATTTCTGTTATCTTAGAATTTAGAGTAAGTAAAGCATCTTGAGTAGCATATACCGCATCAGGTACCTTCTTACGCCTAGCATACACTAAAAATCGTCAGCGTATTGTGGTGTAAATGTTTTATCCACGCTTTTACAAATACTTATAGTAGATACATTAAATATCAATGGCGATGAAGGATCGCCCTTTGCTATACCGGTTCCAGTGATTCTGCTAAGAGACTATTCATTCTTTAATTCAATACATAAACGCCGTGAGTGTAAAAACATGCAGAGCTAATTACATATAACGGCCCCCACCCCAAGGCTATCCAATTTATACAAAAGGCTTGTCCAATTAACATTATTGTATGCATTATCGATTTCAATAAAACAACCCCCGGTGACGTATCCCTTGCTATATCCACTTTGAATCCGTGAGAATAAACGAGTTGAATTGTCCATGCGAGATATAGATATTCTAAAGCCCACTGTATCTTCGGAAAAATAACTATTTTTTCTAAGCACCATTCCAATCTCCTTGTAATTATTGTATGAAATATTTTGCATAGGTCCTGTCTACAACAACGCTATAGGTCTTATATATGATACAGTAACACTGCCTGTACTATTCGGTTTCGGTACAGGTATTATTTTAACTTCTTTCCATTGGCTCGGAACAAAACTTGATATTAAACATTTGTCATATAATGCTACTAAAATGTTTTTAGCACCATCAGGAAGGTTTTTAATCATTGAATATATCCTACGCCTGGTTCAGTATCAGAGTGTTTTATTGTATTAGCTAGTTCCTGTAGCGAAATCACAGATGATAAATGCACGTCGTTACTTGTGAATACAGGAGCTCGTGGATCTACATACTGATTTCTAGTGTCGACCTCACCAGTGGCTACGTCTCCTAATTGTAAATGCCTATTATCTCCTGGTATCGTGTAGCCTATCCTCAGAAGATACAACCTTTTCCTGGCAAGGGCACTGCAACAGAGTATGTGTTTCATTGTTTGTATATGTATGCTAATAGTGTATACATTATTAGTATACATTTCTTCTTGAAACACATGCATATTTGCCTAGGCCTAGGGTTATATTGGCATTTTTGCTCTCTCTTGTACTCTTGCTCCTGTGCCGGGTTGTGCTTTAGAACCATCGGTGTATCACATTTGACTATTCTAAGAGTTTTCAGTCCCATGTTCCACGCTTTTCTACTTGGTATATGGATTTTATATTTTCTATTAAATATAAGTGTGTTTTTTATATATTAGAATGCGTTCTATATAAAAAAAACGCACTTATACTATATTTGTGTATTCTCGACATCATATGATTCCATTGGCCTGTGATCGTAAGTCTGGGGTGTCCTTTCAGTGCTCCTTATGTATTTCTAGATAGGAAGGCAAAATTCCTAGCTGGAAAAAATGGTGCTGTAGGAGTAGTCTTGAATGACCCCGATATTGTACTTTTTCAAGACTTTTCTTCCCTATAGTTAGGTCCTCGTTCACCAGACAATGTCCCCATGTTACGGTATCGGGACCACCATGGAGTATATCCAATACAAGATTTCCGATTTAAGGCCCTATGTATTTTCCATAGGCATTGCAACACATTCCAAATGTTTTTACGGCTTCCTTGATTGATACGTATCAAGAATGTACGTACACATGAACTTTCCACGTTAGCTCCCTATCTAGAGTTATTCCAAAATAATTCGCTTGTGTGAACAACTTCAATTTGACTTTTGATTATTTTCATAGTTTTTTCCTTGTAAAAGGTCACCGTTATTTTTCCTGTGTTTATAGAAAGACTATTTTCTTTAACTCATCTTTCTATACTGTATATTTTGTAATATTTCTGATATTATGGCTGGAAATATTTTATTTTATTTTATTTGGAAAACATACAGCAAAATACAAAATAACTTAGGTTTATATACGTACTATAAATAAGCTAATAACATGTTTTCACATATAAAACATTATTAGCATATACTACAACTCCACCTAGTATGGACGTTATCACCCGACTGTTCATTATCTGAGATGCCGTGTTTGGTTGCTGCTCATTGGATGAAAGGTCGTACAGTCGAAGCCCATTTCGATGCCAATAAGTGCTCCGGTATATACTTCCCTGTTTTTAGAGCAGTTTCCATTCGACTTACTACATGATGTAATGCCCGTCTCTGTAAGTTTATCATGTTGTTAGGCACATTTGTGGAGTGGGTTTCTCTTCAGCGATCCTTCTTGTATATGCCTGACACTGCCGAATTCATTCCCTGGATCTTTTTCCAGGATTATTGCGCCAGTAAAGTGTACGAATGTCATTGTGCGTAAAGTGTCCTTTCCTGACATAGTGCAAATACTATTTAATGTCCTTACTCTTGTTAATGAATTCGCTTCTGCTGTAGATAATGCCTTTGCAACTCTCGTGCCCCCTGTGTGTTATTATGCTCACAATGGTTACGCTATGTCTTGTGTTTTGATTTTTTTACGGCTTTGTTGTATTCCGTAGCTTTTTTGTGTAAACACTGAAATCTTTGTGTGTTTGTATTTGAAGTTTATTCCATTAAGGCACCTCTTTTGCTACGCCTATTTTATAGTCTATAACACTTTGCAATTATCTGCCCATGCCGTGATTTATTGATTTATTGTCTGCTTTAAATTTTATATTGGTTTGATCGAATTGAACTTGCATTTAGGGTCTCCTAGGTATATTTTTAGGTCCCTACTATATAGCCTGTGCCAGGTATTTATCCTTTGTATTATCTGATCTGCTCACATAGTGGAGTCCTATACTTATAACATATCTATAATTTGAGAGTGAGATCTTATCAGGAATATGTCATTCATCGATATGCTTACTTGCCTGGTTAGTATATATATATCTAGTCGTAAGTAATACACGCGCAATAAGATCGTAGGAAAGATCAGATGCAGAGTCAACAAGACGGGTCGTACATCCTACACCAGAAATTAGTGATGCACAAATATTGTTCCTCTGTCGGGAATCGAATCTACGGCTTACAACCCATTACACTAACCACTACGCCACGTGCCACGCGTAAGTATAGAACATTGATGAAAAAATATAATATTCGATATCTGTTAGATCATGTTTGTATAGCTACCACAAGGTGAGTAGTAACAATCTTAACATATGTACATATGTATCTCTCTGATAAAGTTTATTCGAATTCTAAATTTAAAAATATGACAATGTTCAACTTCTCTATGTTGATATTCGGGGAGTAGGCGGCATAAGATCACTGGTTCCCAAGCCTGACACTTGTACAATCTATCAAACATTCAAAAATTTTAAATTATATTTTATAATAAAATGTAGTGCGCCTCGCTCCGTAATTCCGCTTCATCATTTTATAACGAAGTATTTTTGCCCTACGTTACGTCATGTACATTTATGCTTTTACTATAATTTTAGCAGCTTACAAATCGATATCGCAATTTTTATGAAACTACGCGTGGCAAAAAAGCACGGAGTTGATATGATGAAATTCATGACTACAATATTACGGGTACTGACATCTTATCTCCATAAAGATTCGAAATGCATATACGTTATCATCCTTAAGAAAAGAAATTATTTTATGGCAATAACAAATTACCGATGAATATATCAAAATATCTATTAGCCAACTTATACCAATTTGTCAAGTGCAAATCAGTGAAAACGAAATTTGGGCTGCAAATTAGACCAGACCAGCAATTTAATTTAATCTGGCGCTGACCATGAATCGTTACAGTAAATAAAATTTACAGTACGCAAAAGTAATCAGAGTACTGACACAGGTAAAATTGTTTTGTGGGAACGAACTCTTTGACTCGACCAGCAAAACCACATTTTAGTATAGCAATCAAAAAATAAGTGCATAATATAGTGGTATACACACAATTAATGTATATGAAGCGGAGACCCTTTCAGATGAAAATGTAACGTAGACGTATATCATAACCTGTCAAAGATGTGAAATGGTAGGTTAGGTAGTCACAATAATTTGCATCGTGTATTTTTTTATCATAACTTCCTTACTTATCCATAAAAATAATAAGTGGGAGGTACGGTAAAATAAACCTAAGATGGAAAATGAAATAACAAACATATTGACGACAAACCCGCAAGACTTATCAGCTAAAAAAAACATCATTTTATGTAATTTATCTGAGCAATATTTCTGTGTCAAATTAAACACCATCAGGTTTAATTTTAAGGTTCGTTAACACGGGATAGATGTTTGTTTTTATTTGCCTTTATCGGAGTGCGGTATAGTAGTACTGTGAAAATCGACTACAATTCTCTAAACTTCAATACTTACCGTGCGCTGTCGCAGTTACAAGCATTGAAGCGCTTCTAGTTTGCCCTATATTTTTGTACGGAGATGAAGCAATCAGTACAAGGGAGAAATAAAGCTATTCAAAAGTTGCATTCTAACAGTCGCTTCGTTTATGTTGAAATTACGAGTACATTATTCACCAACAAAAAAGATAACGCAGACGAATCTTAATTTATTCCATAGTCTTGAGATATTTCATAGTATGAGCCACTACTAAATATCCATAAAAATGGAATATTATATGGAAAAAGCAAAAATCGATTTTTTTATAAATTTATATATTTAATCAATCGATGTACCATTTTTATCTATGCACTTTCGACATTTTATAGGTAGTTCATTGATTCCATTGCTGAAATAATTTTGGGAGAATCAATGAAATGTTTGAAAGCGGTTTGGACTGCCTCATCCAAATAGATTTATTTTCCTTGCATGAAATTGTCGAAATTCCGTAAAAAGTGGTAATCTGTTGAAGGAAGGTCCAGGGAATATGATGGGTATCGGAGACGTTCCAATCGTAGCTTCTCTAAGTTAGCAACCATCTATCGTGAAGTATGGGGTCTAGCGTTGTCATGAAGCAGCAGTGGGCTAGAGCAATTGACTAGTCTCGGTTGTTTAACGGCTAGCTTTTCCATCATGGTTTGCAATTGTTGACAATAGAGATCTGCCGTAATCGTTTGGCTAGATCTTAAGAAGCTGTAGTGTATGACACCAGCATTGATCCATCAAACACTCACCAGTACCTTTCTCTGAGTCAACTTACACATGGGTCTCCGGTTAAATAATGTAACGCAGCACTCAATGCGTGTTTGTTGGTGTGCTTCACTCAAATCATACGGTACCCATTTTTCGAGCTTTTTCGCTTTTCCAATTTATTTCTAATGAATTAAAATTGTTTTGTTACTCACACGCAAGCCTTCTGCTAAGTTGATGTAGTTTGCGATGCATCCGCTCCACGATCACCTATAATTTATTCACTACTTGTGTCTCCGGCCGTCCGAGGGGATTTGTTTTGGATGACATAATTTCCAGAACTAAAACGTTGGAATCAAAAACGTACCGTACTTTATTTTACAGCTTCCCCGTATACATTAATCTTTCCAGCTGTTTCTACAGCGCTGGTGCCACGGTAGAACTCATATTCGTAAATAACGCGATATTTCAAGTTTTCTAAATAGAAATATGTCAAAGAAAAAACAAATGGCGCGAAAAGAAATGAATCACTAAATTCGAAACAAACCTAAATTTGAAATACTACTAAATAAATAATTGTATTTGGAATTCTTAACTAAACGCCAGATTATTTGAGATCGAAGTGGCCAATGCCACAAAAAGTCAATTTCATATATAAGGACCTAATATTAATGTGTAAAATTTAATTTATTAATTAGTAATATTACAGTTGATTAAAGTCCATACCACGATTGCGCAATACATTAATTATTGGAAACACACGAGAGGAAATGAGAGATGAGAGAGGGCGAACTAAATGTGCAGTACATTTTGTTCGTCAATTATTCAATTAGTATATTATAAGTTCTATTTATAGGCGAACGCAAATAAAAATACCATCTCAATTTCGACGCTTTTCTATCTGTTAACTCAACTTATTTATTTTTACTATACATTTATATATTTGTGTGTGGAGTACTCGGGAGTAACCAAATTAACTCAACCTATAAGAACGCATACATATACGCATACTTATTGGTAAAAATACTTCTAATACTTCTACTATTCAAAACTTGGTATTGCCAATAGCAGTAACCACGCAGGCTCGCAGTCGATTCTTTATCTTATAAATTTTTAATAACGTCTTGTGAAATACCACGCCTCTAACAACGCTGCCTTCAATTTTGGAGCTCGATTCCTGTCTCGAATCCTTCTCAACACGTGGTCTTGAAGAATGTCGGTAATGTACCGATCAAATATCAGCCCCCCTTATCGGATTTCCCCAGGCAGCTCCGCGCAAATCGCTCGCCAGTACGCCTGTAGACCCTGTCTTTCCTTTCATTGCCGTGAAGATACATTATAGACTCATCAATATTGACTCGCAGTGCTCAATGCTCTCGAGTAACAGTTGAAGGCGCGCTTATTGGTGCCCTGCAGTCTTTTATGGGCACGTGGCGGGCTGTTTTGGAGTGAGATTGGCTTCTCTTCTCCGTCTTCTAACTATTTATTTACTAACCCACGAACATGTTTGGGCTCCTGCTGCACATGAACGCCCTTCAGGCATCGATTTCGCAGCGAATTAGAGACTGTAAAACAGTCGTCTGTCTCTGAAATGCACCTTTGGTGACTGTTTGTCTCCTGATATATCTTTTTCCTGTATACCTTTGATACAGAAGACTGCCTCAATGACTAAGTCATTTTTGAAACAGGGCAACAACTTAAGCAGCGCAGTATCCAGTTTCATCAAAACAATTATAAACTTTTGATAAGCGACTGATAAGGTAATCCCGGTTGCGAGGATTATAAACTGAATTTATATTGACATATTTCCAACCCCCATAATGGGCAACTTACCGGTATAAGTACCCGTTTCTGTTTTGACTAGTCAATATATAATAATAATATTAAACAGTACTAAACAATAATACCAATATTAAACAGTACTTACAATATTCTGGGTCTCAAAAAGACAATTTAAAACACAAGAAACAGCGACCTCCAAACTGTTGAGGTTAGAAACCATTTTGGCTACCGTATCTTCTGTATGCAGGCATTTTTAATAAATCCTACAACAAGTTAATTTTATTTATATCGATTATGAGGTATCATATGAACGTTATATAAAACAAAAAAAAACAAATAATGCACAAAACCAACCTACAATGAGCCTCATCATAACAAAAAATAACGAAACTAACAAATGCAGTTATGTTTTAGAATATTGTTCAAAGCATATTCATATTCACATAAAAAGTCTTCAACGTTGTGCGTGAGCCGTTTGCAATTTAAAGTTATCCGTCGACGTAACATAAATTAAACAGTGTATAATAAGGTAGTGTACAATAAATAAACATATTTTCTAATTTAACTAACACAATCGGCAAAATATATAGAACTTAAACGTCAAATACAAGACCTATGCTTTAAGTCACTCGTCTTCTTTTTATTATTAACGTCAGTTGGTTGTATCCGCCTGTAATGTGAAACTGTACAGCCAGTTGAATAACTAAATCTTGGTCATTCATATGATGACGGGTTAAGCACATTGAAGAATATTAAAACATAAGCGCAAAACCAATAAATAGACTTAGTTGAAATAGTAGTCTACGAATATATAGGTCGATGATAAAAATAGAACATTCTACTTATTACGTTATTTCTCCACACCATTGACTGGTTAGTCTACTAAAATAAAACTCCAAAATATACAAAAAAAAATAATAACAGTTAATTACGGCCCATAAACACCTACATATATCCTCAACAAAGATTCAAGATGCACATGCGTTATATATTATATCCGTGAGGACTGAGACGGAATACATCAATCTAAAACAAGTCGATAACTGCCCCTATCTGTAACTAAACCCGATACCTACTATCCCTACACACTATACCGGGACACACGCTATTATGTATTTCAAGTTGGTATTATGTAAGGTCATGGTTTCCCCGTTCGACAGTTTATTAAATATAAAAAACAACATTTTGAATGTCGCCTCAACGGCGACAACGGGGTTGTTTGTCCTTACCATATAATAATCACCTGAGCGATATTAAGTGCAAACGGTTGATAGATAAAGAATTTTGAATGATTTATCTACAATTAGTCTGGCTTAGATTTTTATTATATATATTATGACATTATTAAACATATCAAAGAATCATTATTCATCCAATATTGGCTAAGTTATAAGTGATTTCAAGAAATTTTTTGATAGCGGTGGCGCCAGGCTGAAAGTAGTTTCCACCTCCAACATGAAAGGTTCTTCAGGGGAACCAGTACAGAGAATACCAGCATGACATATCAGTGTAATGCGGCTGAGTTACGTATGGTGACCAACTTCGTGTTTTAATTAAAAACCTTCTACGCAAAATTCCTGTGGAACTAATCAAAGAGAACTTACTGTCCCAAAATCTCTAAAATAAGTAGGATGTACAGCGGCCACAATACGAAGCCATTTTATTAAAGCCATTTAACATGGTAATAGTGGCGCTGGAACGAACCAAGGCATGCAAACAGGTCCTCAAACTTAAAACCTGCTGTCACCTCTCGGAGATCTCTGTCGTGCGACCCCGAAAAAACCGACCCTCCAGGCCAATGTGATAAGTTGTATGGCCTCTCAGCCAGCAACTACTTCGGCAAACCCAGTACATAGATACATCCAGTGTCTGGGTGACCACGGCACCTTTTACTGTCCCAGACACCGGGACAAAACATTACTGGCTGCTTTTGGGCACCCCGCAATCGTCCTGTGCAATACAGAGGAGCACATAGCAAATTATCGCGATTGCCACATCCGTGCCCACTCTCGCCTCCGTCCGACCGCTACGCCTCGTATGGCAAATGCTAGCCAGCGTCGCGAACGTCACTCAATAGGTTGAGCAGCCCTCTCTACCAGCCACCAAGTCGGTAGTCGACGTCTTGGCGCCGATTAGGCCTGCCCATTACCCATAATCTTTGGGTCATACACCAGATGTGCTTGATATTGCTATCTGCAAAAACATTAACCTCGCCTTCCAAGGAATGGAGGTAATCCACGAGCTTATTTCCAACCATCACCCCGTTCTTCTCCTGTTAGGGCCTTCTGCCCCAATCGGACCTTCCACCAGACTATAATTAACTGGCACAAACTCAAGAAAAACCTGAGGGAGGCCGCATCACCCTCACAGTTCACTCTCACTAGTCGGATGACTATGGAACCACCTCACGATTCCGTTACTCAAGTTACATGCATCGAGTTGAGACTTTAATTAAAAACCTGCCATCATGCAAGGTCCTACGACCAACGACGAGGTGATCAAACTTCTACCCATTTCCATTTTACACTTACTGGAGCATTTATATATCTACAAAGCAGCCATGTCCAAAGGCACCTTCTCGAATACCTGGAAACAAGCCGAATTCATAGGGATTCTCAAGCCTATATACACTGCAGGCGAAAAGTTTATGACCTCCTTAATTAAAGTGTAGTAAAATAAAGTAAAACTCCAATAAAATATTAAATGATTAATTAACCTGTTTAATCATCTAATAGAACATTGATTGACGAACAATATTCTTTAAAAGCGTAAAGAAATATTAACAGTCCATGCAAAAAAGGCTATAGTTAGCTAAACTGATTTTTTATCAAAAAATCCTCCTTTACATTTTATGACTTTTTTCACAAGTCTCCGGCATATGGGAATCAATTTGTTAATGGTGTCTTATGATATATTGTTCCAAATTTCGCATAAAGCATTCCACATTTATTCTCGGGAGGATGGGCCCACCTTTAAGGACGTTTCTATCAAGCTCTTCCCACAAAAGTTCAATGGGATTGAGATCCGGGTACTGAGGAGGCCAAACCATGTTTTTAACACCCCTTGTGCCTCTTTCTCTTCTAAATGTCCTCTACATAATTTTGAGCTATGATTTGGATCATTATCTTGTTGGAAAATGTATCCATCTCCAATTAATCGCAACACGGAAGAAACGGACGGCATTTTGTTCTAAAATGTTTTTATAATGTTCCTTTTTCAAAATTCTTTCAATTTTAATCAAATCGCCGGTTCCTTGGCTAAAAAGCAACCCCAGACAATTGAGCCACCACCATGCTTGATTGTTGGGACTACCACAATCCGACATCATCTTTTCTTGGGCACTGCATCGAACGTAAATTCCACGTTTTGAACCGAATAGTTCAAACTTGGATTCATCGGTCCAGAGCACTTTCAGTCCAATCTCAATGAGCAAGAGCCCACTGCATCCGTTTGTCTTGTTTTGCGGCCTTAACAGAGGTTTTCGAACGGCAACGCGACCATTTAACTTCGCAACTCTCAGTCGTCGTTTTACTGTATTCAATGATAAAGGTTTAACTCGGTAAAACTTTTGTTTACTTCAACGCGGATTTCTGGTGCTGTTAGGCGTTCTTTTTCGCTTGCTGGTAACAACAATGAAATTATCTTCACTAGATGTAGAGGTAGCTCTCAGCCTTCCCGAGCGTGGACGATCTTGAAAACTGCCTGTCTCCCTATATAGAGTTAATATGTCATGAACACAAGTCTTCGATAACTTCAGTTGTGAAGCAATCTCACGTTCGGATTTGCCTTCGTTATGTAAAAAAACGATGGCAGAACGCACTTCACTGCCAATTTCTCAAACTTTTCCCATTTTATGACGTCTTCACTGTCATTCACAATTTTAGACTAATTGAGATTGTTTGTGAACAAACCCAAGTAAACTTGGGTAATAATAACGTGTATTCAGGAGCTCAATAATCCTAATTATTGACCAATACGTAACAAAAGCAAAGTAATTAGTAATGAGGACATTATAAAAATATTATTACGACTTTACCACCTAGCTCTAGCGTAGCGTTTTTGGGTGTTTGAAAACAATAGATGTTTATTGTCCAGTAACTTGAAAGTAGACAAAAGTATGACTTCTTTTAATATTCGATACTAACAATAGAATGTGCATTTCTTTTATTTATCCTATGGGATTTTATTACAATTGATGGATAATTATGTTGTTTATGTGCGGTCTTAAACTTTTGGCCGGCAGGGTATATCTCAAGGCTTTGAGTAAACTTATAGGCCTCAAGCTCAAACTACTCAAAGCTTTGGTGTATGGAGGTTTTCAGAGAGTTCGCCTCAAGGTTCTCAAGTTTCGAGGCAATAGCAACTCGGTTTTCGCACCCAACTGAATCCTGAACTATCAAACAATGTTATCTAATTGTATCAATTTACTAAGACTGTTATTCTATCATAGTAAATATAATTACTTAGATATTATATTATACAGAATATTAAATAATTAGTTTCTGATCAGAAACACAACATTGACATTGATATAAAATTTCAATTAAGTAATTACTAGCTGGGAGTTAATTAGGTATGCAACGTTTAACGACGGTAAAATCCCGTCAAACAGCCGCCAATACCAGAACCCACAGAGGAGGAGCATTGACGTAAAAGCAAAACGTGCGGGCATTTAAAAAGTGAATGATCGATATGACACGCTATTCCATCGGCATTAAAGCGATCTTATATAACTCAAAATTATCAGTAGTTACTCACAAATCTAGCCGATAATTTAATTATCCTTTATATATCATTGGAAACTATTTATAAGACATAAATTGTTTTCTATGATACAGTATAAGTAAGTATAATTTTTATGTGTATATTAATACACAACAAGAAGCTGTTTGTTTTAATTAAACAAAGTAATTAAAAATTAAAAATAAATTAGTTTGACACATAGATTCACGATGTTATCCTGTACCGACCACGTGAAAAATCGGAACTTTGAAGTTTTGATGCTAATATATAAATTTAAATAACCCTTGAGATAGTAAATAAGCCATTAACCTTCAACGTGATAATTATTTTCCATCGTATGGTCAACTTCGGTGAGTTTTTCGCATACAGATTATATGATATACAAAGGAAATATATTCCTTTGATTATATGATTTATATTTTTTATTATTATTTTTATGATCGATATATTCAATATTTTATATACAAAATCGTTTATTACACAGTGAAAATCATTAACTAAATTAGAAATTCAGCTAGCACTCACGGCAATTTACCGCAACGACCACAACTTCATAATAATTATAGCTTTTAGGTGATTTTAAGTTTAATTATTATAAAGTGGGTTGTTTCGTTAATATTAAAAGTTATTTGTAATATACATAAAGTACATACATATTATTTGATTTATAAATGACCCAATATACATATATTCAAAACCAGTGAAGTGTAAGCCAAAATCACGTAGAAATCGTTCAGTATCATTCCGTTTTCCGTAACATATTTAAAAGCTAAGATTACTGATTAAATATTCTTATAAGCGGCATATTCCTATTTTTTGGACAGGAAGAGAGGACAATGCGCAATTTTTGTATATTTTGTTTACTATCTACACAACATTGCGTTTAAAATTAAAAAAAAAATGTAATTTCCTCCTCCTCCAGAATAATCATAATTCGTTTATTAATACTGTACGTCATCTAATGTATGAACGTGTACCAAATTTGTTTTTTTTGTCTTTAAGATTCTGAGATATAAGCTATGATGGACTGATAAAACAACAGACAGACACGGACACAAGAATGATACTATAATGGTTCCGTTAATGTAACCGTGAAAATATAAGTATCAAATAGCTTTTTAATATTGTTATATCAAACAGAGAAAAATATATAAATAAAATTATAATTGATTTACATAATATTATAACGAGCTCTATTGATTTTAAGTACTATGTAACTATATCTTCAAAGTAAAAGTGGTTTACAAACAGCTTGTTTCTAGTAGGACTAAGTCTGAAGAAACTATGCAGGCCATCTGCATGCTGAATCTTTGTTGATATATGCAAGTTCCGTCATCATTTGCCAACAGATGAACTACGTGTATGTTGGTCATCCTTAGTTTTCATAAAAAAATTACATATTAACACTGGTATCACTTATCACTTGAAATATAATTTGTATGTATTTAGTTAAAACTGGTTATACGTTAAAATAACACACGAATTATTAAAAAAAATTACTTTGATAAAATTCATAGCATTCGACATTCATGGTTCATAACGAGATAATAAAACCTGTGCTTTGACAAAAGCAGTCTTATCACATATGATACATCACTTTTTTATAAAATGTATACTGTACAGTTTGAATGAAAGTTATTTTGCTTCTTATAACGTTTATATTTAGTAGACGGCGCTAACAATTTCGCCATCCGTAAATTTTTCTAATACATCGCTTCATACAAAAATATGCTCAGTGATTGCCATATGTATATTTAAAACAGTCTCGCAAAGGTTTGGAACGGAACTTGCGCAATATGCGCTAGGGCTAAGGTGACGTTGGATGTTCCCAGCCAGCAGTGATGCAATGGCTACCTGGGCATCGGTAGCTAAGCGCAACGGGGAGTATTCTAGAATCTCCTCCCTTTAGATAGCGATCTGAGTCGAGTTTTCGTACCTCCTTATGAGGGGGCCCTCGGATCGTATTATCGCCCCCCTCTGTTGACGTCGACGTTCTTCGCACACAGGGGTCGGAGTGCAGCGGTGGTGCAGCAGCAGTCTCCGCAGCATCGTCGTTGTCTCCCTACTCAGCGGGCCTCCCGCTCGCGAGTCTAATAAGATAAAGCTGTAAAGGTCTCTGGACCAATAGCAATACCCACAAAAAAAATCTAGAACCTCTAAACCTTCCCACTTTACGTCCTACCTAGCTCGCGTACCAAGTTCGCGCAAATATTTTGAGTATATACAAACCTATACAAATGGTTAGATAATTAGCAAACATTAATTTTGCCGTGCTATTGAAATAATTTTCTAGTAGTCATGCTTCTGAATTGCACCTTAATCGAGATACTGTCGAGAATAAAATATCGATTACTCTCGATATTGTTTAATTTTAATTAAAGGGAGGAATGGAGGATTTAATTATCATATCCTTTTGAAAACCTGTCAAAAATAAACTAAAGGTATTCTTATAGTAACTATTATAACAACCTTGGCCTAGTGTTACAGTTTTAAATAAGCCTTATAAGACATTCATTGTATTTTACGCAATAAATTCAGACATTGTGAACATTAACACCTAAGTGTGTGGCGGAGTCAGAACGAACTCCGGAACATTCGTCCTCCTTAAGCGTCTTTTTAAGTATTCCACATTAGGTGTTGTCCTGTCCATTGTCCTGTTTCTAGAACACCAGTCGATTAGTCCAACTTCAATACAGTGAGTGCCGGGACATTGTGCTATCTTATCCTGTTTCTTTTGCATATCAATGTCATGATACAAATTAGTAAGATTCGTCTCAAACGTCAATGTTGATGTTGTACATGGCCTCATTTTTCACGATTATATTTCTCGGGAACATGTCAATGATTGACGGAACACGCATAAATAATACGCATAATAAAACTCGACTTTAGACGCAACACGGAGACGCATGTTGCGTCAAAAGTCCAGTTTTATTAAAGTCTTCAGTTGGTGCGACTAAATCTAGTCTAATTCAACCATAAGAAGATACAAGTTTGCGCGTTTACCTCTGAAATTATCCCTTCGATCGTATCTCCCCATCTTCAGAGTACTCACTTTATTACCTCAGAATATTTTTCGTTGTTGACTTATCGATCAACATTCCATTCCGACATCACCTACAAAGAAAGGCCAAATTGGTCCTCAACAAACTGGCGCTCAGTAGAGCAGGATGGTATTTCGATTCGAATCAACGCTTGCCCCTTTACAAGGTACAAGTTCGGCCTTACATGGAAATACTCCCGAGATCCCTGAGCCGATGCATTGATCGTACCCACCTACGTGGTTTCAGTGTGTACAAATACCATATCCCCAGGGGGCAGGGTATCTTTTGAAATATCCCACATAAAAGAACAAAAGGATTCGCGGACTTCTTTTCAGATTACGAGATATCCTCAGGGTTAACAAGTGCATCTTGAATCTTTGTTATGGATAGATGTAGATGTTATAGTCGGAGTTATTTTACCATCAGATATGGGTTCCTTTCTTACGTGTAATAATGTAATGAAAAAGATTTCTGAGGTGTTATAAATAGTGCTCATGCGTATTTTACAAATTATGGTGGTAAGCAAGTATATAAGTGTTCAAGGTGAAACTTTAAAAACGATCAAGTAGTCTACATGAGTAAAATGGCCACCACTTTACTCATGTTAAGTTAAAATTTACTTTGATACTAATGGAAAAACAACAATCGCTACTTTAATATGAATAAAAACAAGAAAATGCAGAAAGCAGGAACTATTTTATTGAATACTAGTTAAGTTCTTTCATGAAAACGGAAAAGAAAGAAAAAGAAGCACAAAGACTTGGCTTGACTGTGCTTTGCCTTTTCCATTAGAAAAAAAACAACTTACGTAAGCGGCGTATTAAGCGAAATCATATAAAAGTAATGGGTGAAGTCCCTTGGATACCAAAGAGACATACTTTGAAATTACTGCATTGATAATAGAATGAAACCCAGATAATGTGACTGATGGGCTATATTTCTATTATGTTTTACCATTTCATGCTAAAACAAACTACACAACTCAATATAAATAATTTAATACTCGTATTATAGTTAAGATTAAATTTTTTAATGTATTATATATATATATATATATATATATAATACATTTAAATAAGACTAATGAAAACCTTTGTATGTAAGTTTGTCGTTTAAGCAAATATTTTTATTGAATAAAAATATAATTTTACAAATTGTAAAATAAAATATTATACAATTGTTATTTAAAACTTTATCAAAGCATATTCCATTTTACATGAGGCGTCCACAGAGAAGCGCAGCTTTTAAAATAAATATTTGAAAATTATTGAGAGAAGCCGAACTGCAAACAAGACTAATTGTGTTAATAAACATATATTTTTAAAGGAGAAATGGTTAATTTATGATCGTTATTGACAATTCGGAAAAAGGGGTGGTTTTTATATTAGTGATTATTATATTACATTATCATTATGTTCAAAGTAACTATTTGTACCAATCAAAAGCAATTTAAACCAAACATGGTGACATCCAGGAAATACAAAGGAGTGTCGTCAAATACTACGTAAACTTTATTATATTGGTAGTAACTAACGATGTTTGAATTCATACGAGATTAGTTGTACGTCCTTTTTTATATAGATATTAGTTTGTCACATATGTCGAAGGAAGGGCACTGTGAAACAGTCTTGTTTAGATCCAGATGCGTCATTATTCATATTGGATAAGGATAGATCATTAACTAGTTATATATAAATTTGTTCGTTATATAATTGGAATATATTTGTAACACTGGCCTCTAAAAAAGTAAGCCATCCTTTATATGTCAATCCCACTACTGGACATAAGTGTAATTCGCATCGTAGTCCCCACATTTAGTATTTATTTAATTCAAATCGGATTGCACTTAGCGCGTGTTCGCCGTGAAACGTCTGGAACAGAAGCACTACTCAGTTGAACGAATGAAATCGCGGACACAGTAATCAATATATTTAACTGTGCTCTGAACGATTCTCTTGGAGTTGATATTGTATTACCAATTTAATATTATATCATTTTTTTTAAGAATACTAAGAGTTCTGTTGATATAACTAATACTCCAGTTAACCACTCCAACTAAGATGAATGTGCTTCAACAAGGATCACGACAACAGTTGAATGACATATTCGAAACTACAACCATAAGTTTGGCAGACTATACCCTAAACTTAGGCTATTGAGGCTTCATAAAAAATTATAACAACCATCATCATAATCTCGGATCATCCAGTGTTACTGCAGTGCCATTTAAGAATATGCTCTTCACATCACTTAATATTGTCACGTAACTGTCAAATTATGCAAACACGTATGGGTCCCAATATTGTAATGAGGACATAGAATATCCACAATTCTTTAGGAAACAATTTTTTTTTACTTCAATTATATATTCCTCAAAAAACGAACAAAAAATATCTTTGTAAAATCGTTATTTTTGCTAAAGATAGTGAAATGTTTACTAATATTTGTATAGGTTTCTTTAGTAGTCAAAATCTAAGTGTAAAGTTTTAAAAGCGGCTAATAAAACAAAACTAATATTTGATCTTCTTGTTTAATTAGAGTTCATCCCAAAGCTAGCTGGTTAAATGACTAACGGTGTGCAATTTGCCGACGGCCCCGCTATCCCTACAAATTTACACAACATGTCATTTATTGTATGACCTATCACTCAGTATTTTATGATCGTAAAACGATACAGATTTTCATGATTAAGCGAACATTTCATTATAAATGCTCTCGTGTTAAATATGATTATCAAAAATTACAGATAATTAATGTAGCAAATATATTTTAACAATATCTGTTACGGGAAGGTTGTTCTTGTCCAACGTGAGTTGCTTCTTTCCAAAGTTGATGAATTTTATGAAATGAATACAGATAATAGTGTAGATCACATATTGAAGAACCCTATTTAGCTTCATCCAACTTTATTGATGGTATTAATAATAGTATAGATAAGTAATAACTTTACTTTACTATTAATCGTTATACTAACGCCAAATTATATAAAATAAAGACAATAAAGACTTGTATGTAGCAAAAAAGAAAAATCCTAAGAGGAAGATCAATCTGAATTATTATACCAAATGTAGGTCATATAGGAAAATTACGAATAACTTGCGATACTCTAAAGATATGGTAATGAATGGTAACAAGCATTTCAAGAAGTTTAATACAACAGAAAACATATCTAAGATACCGATTTACCAGTGGTAAAGCTACACTGCAGTTTGTTTCTGGCTGCAGAATGAATGGGTCAGCTCGGCCGGAGGAGGAGGAGGACCACGCCCTCTCAGAATACCAGCGTGCAAATATGCTGCTGTGTTTCGTCTGGTGAGTGTAGGCATCGTAGGAGACCTTTATAACTGGTGACGAGGCATTCCATCTAAGTACCCAATAACATCTAACAACCCACAACACATCTGCATGATTCCTTGTCAAGGATGAATGTAGATGTCATAGGCCGCAGGAATCACTTGAGGTGAAATGTGCGCGTTTGTTACTCTCAAAGTAATAAAAAAATAAAAACAACCCCACGTGAAGATTTAAGAATGATATTTTTAGCCAAAAAGAACCGTTTAAAGGATCTGCTTATTTGTTTGAATGTATTTAAAAATGTCATTTAACATAATATCTTGACTATTTTTTTCAAGAAATTTACTTTTTCCTACTGATTATAATGTGAAACCTAGATCGCCACTTTAATGATAGTGTGATACGCACTAACTTAAGCTTATATATTTAAAATATTTAAAAAATAATGTACAATCCATACACGTAGCATAAAATATATTTTTTTCTTAAACTAGAGCGCACTAGCTCAGCAAATGCCTATTCACTCTTCTCTTGAAGACATTTTATACTCGTACGGAAAGACTTCAATCGTTGGCTGTTCGTATTATAATCGACGAAGCGCGTATCACCGTTCGATCCGGTCGATGCGATGACGAAAAGGGGATGGGGGAATCATGTTATAGAACTCCACTGCACACTCTCAAAATAAATCCTTTAAAACACCGACAGGTTGACAACTTTGCCTTTGCTCAGTGTTAAGCAGATTGGCTTTAAATAAATCTGGATCATCAATTAGGTTTTCGCCACGACTCACCACTGAGTCTAACCTTGCAATTTGATATTTTGCAGCGCCTGCCAAATAATTACTACACACGAACGAACTTGTGCTTTATAGAGTGTCAAAAACTGTCAGGATGTCAAGTAACACCGGACCTTTTACTCAACAATTCCCAGCTTTTTACAGCAGTTTTGACTTTAGACACAATGAACAGCCCAAAATTGAGGTTCGACGAATACTCAACTCCTAACAATTGTAGGCGGTAGGCGTATTGCAGAAATATATTTCAGAAAGTTGAAGCCGAGGTGGTCCGAGCTCCTTTTAGCGGTGAATAGACACATAGTTACTTCACAAGATTTGCATCGCCCAATTACAAACTGCCTGTAAAATGAGATCAATACGCTCTACCAAGGCCTCCCTTTCGGATTTTCTTCCCTTTTTTTTTTTTTAGCCTAAGCTCGAGTTTGGTATCTCTCCACAGCTGTGCTGTCGTCTGCATACCCATAAGTAATGGGTTTCAGCACACCGAGTTGAAAAGAACAGAAAAAGAGTTGCACAGAAGACTGGCCCCTAAGTGACAGCAGCATTTATTGCCATAGCCTGAGACGAGCAGCCGTTAATAATCACACGTAGAGATCGTTCCTTCAGAATGTCCTGGATCCAGGCCTTGAGATATGCCGTACGTTGAAAGCTCGCTGATAAGACTGGTGTGCCAGCCCCTGTCAAAGCCTTCGAGATGAACATGGCAAGCGGAACCGCAATACTTTACCGTTATTCTCGATGGCCGCACCTAGTATATCTTAATAGTATCCTTAATGGACCGATTTCGGCGAAACCCGTACTACCAGTTACTGAGGAGGTCATTGCGTTCTAGGTAAACCATGCTCACCTCATGACATACGCTAAAAGTTCAATCTAGAAAAGCTAGAAAGTTCAAAATACAATCTATGGTCTTGTAAACTATGGAGATAATGGGAGTTGGTCGATAACTCGCAGGTTCCTGTTCTTGAATTATAGGAGAACCTACTCACTTGAATTATAGGAGAAATAATCTGTACCTCTTTATTAAATACCAATTAAAGTGTAGTCACCGATTGATATTACTTCACACAAGATCTTACAAACATCTCACAAAGTCTTAGTGTCTTAATTTTTTATATGATGGTAACATATTATACGGCCGTCTCGGGCCCCTCGAGTCAGCCGCTCTCGCGCAACATGGTAACGGTCCAAGCCTAGGCTCCCCCTCGGGAGCTCTGTGCTGGTTATCAACTAATAAAGGTCTCGGCTGAGTGAAAGCTGAGCTAATGGTTGGTTTTTACTATTTCTGTTTATGTCATACATCACCCTAGTCAGCAGGTTTCTAAGCTTATTCGAAGCTTCTACACACCTAAAAACAATTTATATTTTTAGGTACTTCATAAGTAATTCAATGTTGCATGTAGCCATACATGTGTGAAGAATGCGTCACTTCATTATATAGCAGTAAAATAGGCTACAGTTTAGCTTTAGTTTTCCCAATAACTTGAATTGCTTCTATGTTGTTGAAACTTCTATTTATTATTATTGAAATTTTTCTTGTGGTGGTAATTTGGAGAAAGGCACCGATTACTACACAGAATATATTTTATAATAAAAGTAAATAATTACATTTTTTTTTTTTTTTTAAATAAATGTATTTAGATAAAATAATATATCAATAATACCGTCACTATAAATAAGTAATGATAATTATATCGTTTAAGTTATACATAGTGTAGATTATAAGAACAGGTACTATATTAAAAGATATATTTAATAACCTTTTCCGAAATTTCTAAGAATAGCCACGAAAAAGTTATGAAAAAGATCATAGATAAATATGGGAATATATTACTCGATATTTTAGAAATCTTTTAGTAATAAGTTATATATTAAGTTATAAGATTATAAATTCTATTAAAATCTTTTATCAGAAACAGTCGAGTACGACACGCAGTAAATTATCATACTGAACACGCAATTTCATTAACTTACGAATATAGTATACCATATATTATAAAGAAAATAAAAATACCCTATGTAGAAATGCAATAATTATTGCTTTCTTAAATAGGTTTAATTTTAATGGTTTTATGATTTTAATAAACGAAAGAAAGGTTTATTAATGTAAATTTTTTCAAAACTATTCCATTAAATTTCTTTAATCTATGACTTAACACCTATATAATTAAAGTTTTAAAAGCAAAACAATACGGAATCTAATTTAAAAATAATAATGTACAATAAATCTTATTAGGTTTAAAAACAAGAACAATATTTTCGTAAATAAAAAAAATATTTTAAACTCAACTTACTTGTTTGAATTATACAATCACATTCCCTAAAACTTCGTTCACTGTCAGTTCGGTAACTTTTAAAAAGTTTTCGTTCTAACAAATTGTCACTTGAGTTTTTTTTTATTTAGAAAGAATAAAATAATAAAGGTCTACATTAGTATTTTGGCACTTCACTAAACTGCTGAGATGGGCGACAATCCCCACCAACGTCTAGCTACGTACTGCTCATAGATAATACATAAGTACTGCTTTACCGATACAGGGTTTCCCTCTACAATATTAAGTTGCCACAATATTAAAATGCTTTCATACATTTCTTGACCATCTTATTTAGAAAATATAACTTGTTTTTATCATTAATTTTAGTTAAAAATCTTGATGATAAGTTAATCAACCAACAAAAGTTAGAAATAATTTTGAACGATTTAATATTGCAACAAAATAAATTGATTATTAAGAGCTTAGGCAGAATAAATCTACAGACTCTGTGTCAGCAAATTTGAGCATTATATAATTAATAACAACCATACCGTATTATGAATTATAAAAAGTAATAATGTCTACGCTACTGTATATTTACCTATTATAGCACAAATAACCAATTTAAGAATAAAATCATTGTCTTCGCATTATAACCGGAGGCTTCGGGTCATAAATCATATTTATCTGTATGTCTCGCTCGCACTTACAGGTTTTATAGAGAGGTGTAGTGATGTGCGTAAGAATTGTAGAGGTGCATATCGATAACGGGATAGGTACAATCGATATGCTAAATTATGTTGAGTATTAATAGGAATAATTTTTCGCTATCTGAAAATAAACGTTTTTAATTTGTAAGATAAAATGTTTGTTTTGACGTAATCATAGAGAAACTGTATAGATCGTAATGTGGCCCTGAAAAGGGCCGTTTTTATCTTTTCTAGGGATATTTATTAGTTCTTCAAAAAACCTCATCCTTATCTTCCCCATCCGTGTCATCTTCCTGTAGGTTAATTATCAGAAGTAGTGCTTCTATCTCTTAAAATAGTTTTCCTTAAGTCCTTATCCTGGAGGTCCTCGGAATGCCTCACACATTTGGCCCAGTCTTCTTGAGTAACATTATCAATAGCGTTGTGCTAAGTATGGATAACGGGTTGCATTGCGTGCACATTCCTACTGTCAGTGACATTTATTGCCCGACGACTCAGTTTAAAATGCGTCGACTATAGCAACATTGAAGTCTATGGTATAACTAAATTCTTAAAAATAGTATACATTAAGTATAACCACACTAAAAATACTTATTATGATACATATTTAGTACGTTTTAAGCATTATTAATGAAATAATAATTTAATAATACTTAACGTTTAAACATAATTTAATGCAATTGTAAAATGAATTAACTCAATGTATATTTATTTACAGACTTATTAAATAACGGAATTCGTTTTATTGTTCTTCCTTTAGTATTTTATTTCACTTTCTCTCTGCTATATATGAGAAAAAGAAAATTTAAAACTTTAATAAAAAAATATATTTTATATTTCGCTCAAAGTACAGCTTTGAAATATAATCATACGCCATCTTGTGACGAAGTTGTAAAAAGTTAACGAAGCCAACCAGTATTGATGTAGTTGTCAAACAATCATAGATGGCACTAGAAGCAACTTGTGACCGTCCTAGTGTTAAATGAGTAACTTACAGTAAATTATTTAAAAAATTAAATAACTAAACTACATAAAAATATTTATATTTATGAATAAAAAAATAAGTTAATTACGTTAATTACTTGCTGGACCAGAGGTTGCAAGGATAAGCAATTATAATAATAAAATTTGAAATTGAAATATTACATAATCACTATAAATAAAAAGATGACTCTAGTTCGAAGTTTGAATCCAGAATGCCTATCCAAAATAATATCGTAATAAGGTTAACTGGACACAAGAAACGCGTTGTGCTGGTACCTTTGCGCTTTGTGCTGTTTAAGTGCCTCGTATCACCGGGCCGGTGTCCAATGCCGTAGCAACGCAGCAGATTCTATAGACTAGTGCTGCGCAACAAGTTCACTTATTCAAAAAAGTCTATAAAATAAATATATTTAATATTTATATAAAGTAATTATATACATAATAATGTATCTAATATAATTTAATATAAATTGTGTTAGTAAATGACTTAAGCCATGATAGTAAATTATATACGAATACAATTATACCTGACATCCCAGGGTACCGGGCACATTCACATGCGAATGCGTCCAGTGTCTCAGGATGGGGCAATCTGATTAATCACACGTTACCCTCAGAATATTATAGGAGCTCCTACGGATTCTGTGCATAAGGGACGAATAATGGTATAAAATTCATCCGTACTGGTCGTTGCAAACATCCTCGTGGCACTACAGTATTGTAGAAAACCCGTGAGTAACCCGTTATAATTAGTTCTTTTGTACAACATGTTGTGTTAACGTGCCAACATACGCCCTTATTTCTCATTCAACGCCCGCGTCATCGGTCAGATCCTAAGTTATCACGTGACCGAGACAACTGAACTGGGACCTGGAACTTGTTTAATTGTACATTTCACGTTTAAAGAAGGAATTTACTTTTCAACCAGTATAAATAACCAATAGCTCACTCTTATTAACACTATATCTATGCATGTGACACTAGTGTAACTAGTGTAAGTCTCAAATACGGAAAGTAATCTTCTGAAAGCATTAATCGATGGACTCAGCAATACCATGCCATCTTCATAACTTATTCTGTTCACAAAATGTCCATCAATTACACATCACTACAGCGGACGCCGGTGCTGCTGAGCTCAACGATCTAATTGTTCATATAAATGTTGATGAGCGCTGGTCACGCCGCCCAGTCTTACCCCGCACTCCAACCTGTACACATCGACAAAAGAGTCCATTCAACCTGATTCAATTGGTGACCACACCAATATTTAAAAATATATAAGCGTCGTTACGGTAATTACACCTCAGACCTTGCCCAAACTGTTCCACAAAATAACATAATACAAATGGTCAAATGCCCTTGTAATGTCATAGTAAAATTGCGTTTTCCAATTACTATAGTACCTGAGAGTATGCTTGAGTGTTAATATTGCCCTCACAGTGGATAAGCTCTTTTTAAATTCAAACTGGGCATCATGTATCTTAGATATCCACTGAGTTGCCCCCCAAGCAGAATGTTATGTACCTTAGACATAATAGTATCTAATGATCTTTTTATCCTCGACAACTCGAGTTTTATTTTTATTTATACACGCCACTATATCATCATCTGCTCAGTCAGATAGGACTGCCTAATACAAAGGTTGTTTAACGTAGCTGGTATCCCGGAAAGATATGGTCCTGCATGCAGAAAATGCTTAATCCTGTGTCAGTGACATCTCAGCGTCTCATGTATCTCAAGGTTAATAATTTCGTACACATTAGTAACACGAGGGGGGCGACTGTAAACTGAATAATAATTTATTCTAAAACTAAATTTTAGTACGTATAACCCACACTTAAAACACAATGCAATTATATATTGTTTTGTTGGTAGTATTTGATCAGTATATAATGTTGACAACATTCATCTACGAACTATCTACAAAGAACCATGATACACACGCACTGTCATCCGTAAAGACAAGGATGGAATGCGTTGTCCCATTACAAATTATTACAGCACTATCCGTACACCAATAATATAATCAGTAGACGTTTCATCTTAGTACTATATGTTGACAACGTACTTCATTTTTAGTTGTATCTCTTACCATCGCCTATTATCAAAAAAAAAAGAAGTAGTCGATGTATACTTTAAGAAAGAAATTTCGTTTAAATATCGTTTATCCATTAAATATTTAACTATTCAGATATCAACAAAAACAATACAATCCAATAGCAATACTTATACTATACTAATACTTTAAAATTACGAAAAGTTACAAAATCATATGTATTATAAGTTACAAAGTCAATAGTGTATCATAACACGGTGAAACTGTAAAGCCCTCGAGCTAACAGCGGCCATAATCTCGTAAAAAAAAAAGTCAATAGTGTTGTTCGTCCCATTCCCAAGTCCGATATAATGCATGTACAATGTAGATGGGATGAAGATTCAAATACAGTGTCAAGAACACGGTGCGTACATGCTGGACACCCAAATCATGAATTTGTAAAGCACAAATATTATTAATCGACTTAGAATTCAACCATGGACCCCGCAGCAGTCCGGTACTCTAAACATTACGCCACGCGGTTGGGCACGTAAAAATAGAATAATAACTAAAAGTGTGGCCCGTGACCGTAATTATTGGTGATTCCGTAATTTTACACCTATAGTTGCGTGAGTGGTCATGAGTTCAAAATGTCGAACCTAACACGAGGTACACGTCAAAAATGACCGTGCAATTTCTGTTAAGGAGTTTTCGCAATTTCAACTCGAATTGGCTTGTGCTAGAAAGTACCGTTAATTAGTTTACAAATGTTCAAATGTCTCTAAGCTGCGAAATATTTTAACTTCTGTGAGCTAATAGATTGAGTAATAACAAAAGAGCTAATGATTGAACGGCGCTAGAAGATGAACGAAGATGATGCTTTAATTAGAAACTAGTAGTGACATGTTCCTAGTGAACATTTTTCATGTTCATTGATGACATTAATAATGGAAAAGAAATCTTCTTAAATGGCATTCTTGTATTAGAGACATTGCCTCGAGATGGTTCTCGTGAAATAGAAGCATGTAGAATATTAAGTAACATGCTTCGTGGCGATCTATGGGTCAGGCATGAACATAATAAGAGGTTGACTGATAGTGATGATGATGAGGTGATGAAATAATGGGTAAGTGGAATATTATTCTATTTTCGTCGTCGGAGTGAAATCCACAAATTTAAAAGTCCAGCCTTCTGGAAGAGACTACTCAATAAAACATATTCCCTCAATGCATTGAGCCCATCGCATTCCATGCACTGAATCTTAGCACTACAATCAACATTTCCTTACTAGCTAGCCAGTTTTCTTTAGCAACAAGGGATCACAACATATTGCAGTCGCTCCTGAGATTGCATCCTCCCGGGAACACAGATCCTGTTCCAATGTAAAAAAAGTATGGAAATGGTTTTGCTCAGAAATGGGCAATTGACGGATAGCATAGTAATAATTATAATAACTGAGCGCCAAAATCGCCCGGCATCTGAAGGTGATTTCGGACGCTGAGAGCGGATGCAGAGACGGTAATTCTGGGGCCCAGGAACCACTCCTCATCGACGCGGTTATTTGCAAACCGGTTAAACACAACCGTTGGAACTTATCTGCCGCCTGGTTCGACTACAGAAAGGCATTCGACTCGGTGATGGGCTCATGGCTGATGAGGGTCCTCGAGCTGTACAAAGTTGACTGTACAATAAGAGACTTCCTTGGGGATTGTATGGGACAGTGGAGTACGATCCTTTGTCTCCTGGATGAGCGAATGACGGCTGCCAATAACCGTATAAAGATAGAGAGGGGTATTTTTCAGGGCGACCGTTTGAGTCCTATCTGGTTTTGCCTCCCTCTTAACCATCTCAGCACGCTGCTGGAGAGGATTTCAGCTTCGGAGAGGAGGAACTAAGGTTTCCGACCTCTTCTACATGGATGGCCTCTAGTCATTCGCCCCTAATCGCTCTAATCTGATAGAGTTACTAAAAATCACCAGTGATTTTAGGAATGCTATCAGAATGGGTTTCGAATGTATAAATGTGCGGTTCTTCATGTTGAGAGGACCCTGTCCGAGGGTGATACATACCGATACTTGGGTATGTCACAAAATATAGATATCGATGAGGTGAGCATGAAACAATCGGGTCGCGACGTGTTTTGTGCGCGCCTGATAAAGGTGCTTCATACACTTTTGTCGGGCGTGAATAAGGCGCATGCGTATAACGGTTGGTTCATGCCTGTCCTCATATATACCTTTGGTATACTCAATTGGACTCAAACCGAATTAGAAGACCTGGACAGCATAACTATATCTTCCCACAGAATGCATCACCCGAGATAGTCGGTAATGAGTCTGTACTTACCGCGAAGGAAGGCCGTGGCCTTTTAAGCGCCGTAACCACGCACAACCGCGAAATTATTCCTATAGTCGTATTTGCAACCGGGTTAATCTCAACCAGCCTCCGAATCACTCCGGGACGGGCAGCTCCGGGCTCAAATGCAGAAGACGGTGCTCCTTGACGCCGCTTATATAGCCCGCAGGTTTCTTTCCCTTTCTCCCTAACCCTCGACCGTTTGGTCTCCACTGTCGAGGGATTCCCGTCTGATTGGTCTTTATATATGTATTATATTATATATATTTGTTTCTTTAAATGTTTATTTTTTTTATTTATTTATTGTATTAACCAACCAGGCGGAGATGAAAAAAATATCCACTACATTATTATAATAATAATAAAATATTATAGTAGTAATAATAAAATAACACAACAGCCGAAGAGGTCAAAAAATATAGGTAACACTTTAAAAAGTAAGCATTCATTAATCTGAGTTTGTCACAACTGATTTTCATTTATTTCTGTCTGTAACCGGTTCTTCTATGACAAGTCATTGTGGTTTTTGAATTTCGTTTTATTACAAAGCAAAAGAGATGAATAAAAACAGCTTCAAAGCCCACAAAAGTAGGTATCATGATTGATGGTTCATCACGTATATAAAACAACTTCGTCCAAAAGCCCATTCTCAAGTTAGAAAACATCACACCGCAACATAGGTTACGTACGAACTTATGATAAGAGGTCTTATGTTACAAAATTTTAAGATATAAGCTTTCTAATCACACCCTTTCATTCAGTAAAGAGTGATTACTGTGATTTGACCTTTAGTGTATTATAAGGTAATATTATCGAACCCTTCTTCTTTACCACTTTTGACCCATGACCTGTATTTGATCACGTAGACGATGGACCATACGTACATATTAATCACTTGGGACCGCTGCACGCCCAGTTACCTAACGGATGACGGCTCCAGGGGGAACTACTGCTAAATACTTCCAGCTAAGAAAAAGCATTTTCTTTCAGTTTTCTGCCCGAGGTTTTAAGGGCCTGAAAAGGCGTTCACGCTTCCATAACCACACGCACAAATGGAATTTTATAACGTTAATGTCGAAAAATCTAAGTCGTTAAGGGAAGTGAGGGAAAAAAATTGCTCGAGGTATGTTTTTTTAATGCCTTTTAGGAATGCTTCGAGTAATAATGACGTGTTTACGTAAGTAACGTAGGTACGAGTATGTACACAACTTACCGCTACAGCAGCCATACCATACAGAGACCGGGTGAGACGTACTTCCCTGAATGTATGCTCGGGTAATGGGGAGATCTCTCCGAGGTCCGTGCCTGCATCCCTTAAGGCCGCAGATGACTCATTGATTGACCCATGACTTTTGTCTACCTATAATACCTAAATGAAGTATTTACATACGTGGATGAAGCTTTGTTTGTTTACAACTGTACTCCAGTAAAAGCCAAATTATGGGTAGAACCGAGTATATATATATAAAATTGACGGAGTGCTAAATCCTAATTTATAAGTTTTTTTGCCTAAATCTGAAGTTCCTCATAAGGAAAAAGGGTTTATTAGGAGTTTACTTTTTATTTTATAGCTTGAATTTGAGATTTGACCTCTTTTATCCACAGTACATTATTTATAGCTATATATGATAAGTTAACTTGGTCTGTCATTATGGAATCTGTGTGTTATGTTCTATGTGCCTGGTTCTGGAAATTAATATACGTATTTAAAAAGATAAGACATAGTGCTCATATTTAATATCTGTTGAAGGTTTCTTAGTCTTTAAACCAACCTATTAGCATCCACGCAACTTTTAGCACCTCATTAAATTCTTTTAATATCTTAACAGTAAGTAAGATACATTTTTTTCTCAATAAGACAATTGTTCAATATCATCACTTGTCTTTGCCCTTTGCCCAGACAAAACTGTTACCAACATTGTACCTTAGAAAAGTCAGAGTTTTGTCAGCCTTTGAAGTTTGCTTATGGGTCCATTATAACAAAATTAATAGTATCTTCTCTAATTATTTAATTAATAAACACGATGTTAATAAGAAACTCATATAACTAAGCTCAGTGTAGTCGTATTATTAATTTCACAACAACACTGAGCTCAGTTGTGTATACTACTACTAATTCTTCATGTCACGGTGATCATGAGGGACCATGATTCATGAAATATAAGCATAAATATAGTTATACTTAGACGTCGGAAACATTTGACAAACATTACATTGAAAGTAACAAACGAAAACACAGTTCACCTGATGGTAAGTAATTCATCCTTGACAAATAATCATAATGTAGATGCGTTGTCACCCTTGAGGACTGAGATGGAATGCCTCGTCACCAGTAATAAAGATCTACGGATCCGTACACTCACCAATCGTAACGTAGCAGCATTGTGCTGCTATTTCACTCTGGTATTATGTGAGGGCGTAGTTCTACTCCGGCCGAGCTGACCCATTCATTCTGCAGCTACAAACTGCAGCGTTTCTCTGACGCTATAAAATGTACGAATGAATTATTCTGTTAGGTTTATAATTATTTTCCTAATGGCTTTGTGGTGTACGTCTAAGGATACTATAATGTCACATGAATAACTACATTAAATATAAGTAAACATGATATTCATACGTATATATCCACATACCCGTGTATACAATAATTACATAATTTTGTTTTCGTAAACAATAAAGAAACAAATTCATCTCACTCGTGTACAAATTTACAATTTCGTACATGCTTGAGACGACGGACAGCCGAATGCATGGCTAGGCGTTACGTAACCGGAACTATATTATCGAATCACAATAATATCGAATTAACCGCTTGCTCCGTTGTTTTCACAATCAGCCTATTGATCGTAATCTGCAAACGGATCATGATTGAACAGTTGTATTTGTGTGGTTGGGAAAACAATGCATTATAACCGTTTTTTTTATTTTGATAGGAATATTTTACCATGCATTGTTTAGATATAACACTACGTTGTTCTGGTCCTCTTCATTACCATTCACATAGCTTATGGAATACAGCCCGCTCCTATTTCCAGAGGATCAGCCATAATAGATTTACAGTAAATTTGCGAATACACATCCAAACCCCGCAGCTTCCTCTATCCTTGTGGAGGATACTCCTGTATCATTAGGAATCGAATAATACAATGTAGATTTTATATTATTTACACACAGCACCTTTTTGTTTCTTGTTGCCATAATTATTATATTAAATACTAAAAAGCATAGTGTATATATAATTCTGCACTATAATTATTACTAGTAACGAGGCATTCCATTTTACTCCTCAAGGATCCATCATGATTATATAGAATATATGAAGTTGTCATAGGTGAAAGGTGAGCTGTGTTCTTACGGTACTGTAGCTTACGGGTTCAAGGACCAGTACGATCAAATTTGAATTCACATCGGTATGGTAACCATTTATATTACTACACTATTAAAAATATGCCAATATGACGAGAACAGTCCAATGCTACTGTTTTATATAGAGGATGTAGGGATGCAGGGATGCAGATTCAGATGCTCTAGGGAACCATTCCATTTCAGTACTCAAGGGTAACGAATTAATGGTGTACCTGTCGATAATGCGATGCGGTAAAATACGGATGATGCCTTACTTTTGAAAAAAGTCTTAAAAATGAGCAATGGATCGTGATAACTGTAGCCTATAAATATAATCATCCTGTACAGCAGGTTCGAAATGTCCATGAGTTGTCACACTTGAGTACTGAGTTTGAGTGACGGAAACCTAGAAGAAACTAAATGGTAGAAGACAGTGGTAGAGCTAAATTGCAGTTTGTTTCTAGCTGCGGAAAAAATGGATCGCCTCGACCGGGGTAAGACCACGCCCTCAGAGAACACCAGCTGGAAATAGCAGCATGATGATGCTGTGTGTTCGTCAGTGCGACGAGTAGTGAGTGTAGGGATCTGGACACCTCTATTACTGGTTACTAGCAATTCCGTCCCAGTCATCAAAGGTGACAAAGCATCTACATTGTGATTCCTTGTCGAGGAGGAATGTAGATGTCACGGACCGCAGGAATCACTTGCCATCAGGTGAACTGTGTGTGAGTTTGTTAATCTCAAGGTCATTAAAAAACAGTAGGTCTCATATCGTTCTTGTATGCGCTATATATTTAATGAAACTTAAACACCTGAGTTTATTTTTCTTGGGAAATTGCCCGTTGACATTCATCAACATCATCTTATCCCATCGTTAGTCCACAGCTACACCACAAACGCGTACCTCACATATTGCTAGGCAAAGCAACACGAATTCTACCAGTGATATAAAATATCTCTAATAATATACTATAATAACTATGGTCGAAGTTATGTTCCATTCATCATTTTTTTTCATTAGTATGGTATGGTTTATGTATTTCTAAGCTCAACATACTTGATGTATCTTTAAGTCTAACCATTTGGATCTAGCGAGCGATATGCTTATTACTTAACCAGAATAGTATTAACTGCTATTTTTTTTTGGGCTATTGGCCGCTGTAAGCTCGAGGGCCTTTACAGTATCACCTCGTTGAGAGGTGACCGAGTGCTTATGGCGCTCAGTCGAAACCTCTATTAGTGCGTAACCAGCACAAAATCTCCCGACTTATGAAGGGATTATACTGTTCGCGTTAAAAAAGGTGACGTTTGGGGATTTTGGTTTTACTTAGCCGTTCTAGAGGCCGGCTAAGTTTTAAAATTGACGATCGCGGATACTAAATGTTGGTAGCGCATTGTGGTGGCCATGCTGACTTCAGGCTTGCCATAGGAATACCTGGCGTGGAAGGCGGCGTTCGGGAGGCGGCGTCGGGACGGCTGAAGTCCGCTTTTTTCTCTTCTTCTCAACCAGCGTGAAATTGCTGGTGTCTTGGGCTTGGGGGTCCGCGAGGGACGAGGAGCTATCCAGCTCCATTTCGGAGACTGTGGATGAAGTTGATGCGGTGGATCAATGGTTGAGGAGGGTCTTTCCGGGAGCGGTAGGAAGCGTTCTCCATTTTGCATTCTGTTCTTTTTATTTATCCTACTTTATTCGATCGGGAAGTGTGTCCAGCGGTGGGATGCCGGGGATAGCGTACTACCCTCCTCGCCGGGTATGGGCAGGAAGGATGAGTGCCTAGGTATATAGCCCTAGTGCGTCCAAGTGCCAATCTTTTTTGTGCACTTGGGTGTGTGCTTAGAGCTAACTAAAACTAAGCGTGGGACTATTATAAGACCAGCGGGTAGGCGATGTTCGGCCGCGGAGGACAGGGAGAGCGAAACAAAACACCGACACTTCTCTTCCCCCGCGGTCCCACCGCAGTCGCATCATGCGGTGCGACCCCAGCGTGAGTCGTGGAGGATAGGGAGAGCAGCAACAAAACACCGACTCTCCTGTCCCTCCGCGACTCCGCCTCGGCGGTTGCGGGCGGTTACTTAGCTCCCCCGACACAACAAGGCAAGAATTCTTCGGGTGGGGGACGGGGCTAGCACTACTCTAGCTTAGCTAACACCGCAAGGTATCCACTAGTGTAAACACACAGGTGGCCACCAAAAATAAAAATTACACAGTGAATTGTTCTCGGAACAATGTATGCGCAGGTGGCTCACTCGAGGGCAGGAGGCTCGGATTGGTCGTGGCACGCCCAGAACGACTTTTCCCGCCAACTGCTGAGCGTTGAGTGACGAATATCAGTCAACCGGCTATACTGTACTACGGTACTTCCCAAAGCTCTCTTTCTAGGTCCCTAGTTACTTTTGGTACATATAAATAAAATCAATTTTATCAAAATATAACCCAAAAGATGACATTAGTATTTTACTTTGAAAATACTACAAATAGTAGACGAAATAAAACCTCATAGATTTTTTTGCTGCTACAAATAAATTGATAAATTATTACTTTCAAATAACTTTGCATGATTAAAATATAAACCAATCGAACCATAAAAAAAACCATATACATTCGATAAAGTCAAAAATTGCACCGTTAATCAGTGCATTACAGAAAGTATCCATATGCTTCCCAAATCAGTTTCGCTAAATACTGTAACTCCGATAATGTAAATACCATATCATTTTCTTCTTTTGTCCATCCACCTATTATTCAAACTAAAATGTATTACGCAACTGTGGGATCATGATTGAATCATAATAACTGTTATTAAATGCTTATGACACGGAATTCACCAGAAGTGAATAACAAATACTGTTAATTGTGCTACTTGGGAGGAAGCATGCTGCAAGTCAACAGCACCCATCGATCCTCCAACTTAAAAAAGCCGTTTAATATCTACTGTATATTACCTCGTTAGTAACATTAAAGTGTCTACATAATAAATGGCTTTCACGTCAGTGTAAAAGATTAGACTTAACCGCTTGCTCCGTTGTCTTCACGATCTGGCTATTGTTCGTAATATTCAAACGGATCATGATTGAATAGTAAAAATGTATTATTATCGTTTTCTCTTTTTGATAGGAATATTTTACCATGCATAGTTCAGGGATGATACTCCGTTGTTCTTATGAAATAAAACCCGTTCCCATCTTCAGAGGATCAGCCATAATAGATTTGCAGTAAATTTACGAATACAGTTATTAAGTTAATAACATTAAAGTGCCTACATAATAAATGTATTTCACGTAAGTTTAAAATATTAGACTATCGATAAATTATAATACTTATTAAAAAATAGGTATAGTATATAATATTAAAAAAAAAAAAATCTAAATGAAAGTTTAATTCATTTACAATGGATATATACTGTGTTATCTAAAGCTTAGATACATAATACATAGATTTGTAATCACACGATAGAAAGCATTTTGTAAGATACCTTACATAATCGGTGGTATCGTGTAGTGCACGCACTTACTTTTGGGTCAAGATGTGTGGTATACAAATTACGCGAAGCCGCGAACCTATAAAGCAGTCAACGCGTGCCTTATTATCCGCCCACTAAATAGTTTAATTTAAATTTTTCTCACTATCGAGATATTTAAGATGCGTAAGTGAATAGAACACATTTGAAAATATACAAAACTTTAAAAGGATTTCTACAAATGTACATGAAACCCATGTACATTTGAAGAAATCCTTTTACAATATATTAACTCAAAAAAAATTATATATTTTTCTTGTAGTATTAGGGGTCAAGACTCGTGTGTATCTTGAGTGTGTTGAGGATGAATGGAGACATTAATGAGTCACGGTTATCACTAATCGTTACGTCAGGTGAGCTGTGTCATAGTACATATATCACTCTTGATTGCATAAAAATAAATTTAATATATTTAAAAACATGAGGTCCCCATTTATTCATCACGATTCGTTGAGGACGGTTGTAAGTATTCATAGTCCAAAGACCTTAGACGTTTACCAAGACTAGAAATGTGTTCTTCTTTGTATCCGATATCTTAAAAAAAAAAAGGTAAGGCGATAGTATCGGGTATACGGGTAACGGTAATGATAGAAATTCCTTAAGTTTAAAGGTTCTACTATTTAATTCTTTATTTTCTTCACATATCTATTCCTATCAATTCACGCGTGTTTTTTGTCTTTATAACATCAACACCTAATACTCTTAATTCTAAATTTAATATTATTTCTAAATATTTCTTTTACTTACATTTTGTATATATTAATTATTATAATAATTAATCTTTGACCATACATTATTAACACAATTTTTTTACAATTTTGAATCCTTTTTAACACAACATTTGTCAATCAACCATTTTTATGACCCGAACCAAGTAAAAGCCATAAAATTATCTTTACCTATAAAATTATAATAATATTTTAATTTATTTATTTATTTTATTTTATTTATTTTATAAAATCTACAGCTTACAATATTAAAAATTTTATAATTTCTTTATGCAATGTTCAAGCCATTATAGATTTACATTATTTATGCGTACATTGTTAGACATGACTACGGCAATACCATTTTTACAATTTATACGTTTAAACTTTCAAGACTCCCCCACGTAGGTAAATTAATGAGTTAATGTTAATGATCATTAATTTTAAACAATGTAACCTATGAGTTCATTTTTTCATGTTGTTATTACATGGTATCATTTAATATTATAAAACTATTAAAATTCCTTTAATGAACTTTTTGTATACAGTTCTTATTTATTGAACAGACGGTGACTTCCTTAATGGCGACCCCCAGGTTGAGAAATGATGCTTTAAACAATACTAAATGCAATTGCGGTACTCAAGCTGCATTCACACAATTTCTCCGCAACAAATGACGAGTTGCAAAGGTGTATTCGTGAAGTAAAGTTAATTTTAAGGTAGATTAGTAAATTTATAAAAGAAGAATTTAAAAGAGTTTGTGTTATGGTTGGCGTGACAAGCGGCCAAAGTAAAGCATCTAGCACTTTCTCATCTCTAGCCATCAAGACAGCGACGTTCCAAACTTGAATGATCCAGATCTCTCAATTATCGTCAAACTCCTATATTTTAATTTTATTCAATATTTGTCATTTTTACATCTATTCAAAAGTCTTAGAAAAATTGAAGAACAAACGGATTGAGAGCAAATAGAAGCTCTGGTTGCTTAAAACTTTGAGATTTCTGAGACGTCTTAAGTGGTAGGAGTGGTCATTGATATTTTCAAAGTGGAAAAATATGTGCACTCGATACTTTTAATAAAGATTTTATAATTTTAGAGTATCTCTCTTTCCTATCATATACGCCTGACGTTCGTTTTGTATTTTACAAGTAATCTGTTTTATATTTTATACTATAAAGTATGCTATTTTGCTTTTTGTCCGTTATACCAACGCGGTGCTTATAATAAAAACTATTTAAGTAATCCTTTGCTCTTTATGAAAAAAAAACTTTCACTGATATAGAGATCATTAAGGCGCCGGAACATTATGCGTGAAATGCGTAACCACTTATATTAAGCTACGTAGAAGTTAAACAACTTTGAATGTTATGCAATGAGATAATCTTAACATAAAACAAAGAAATAAATATTTGCAATGTTTTCTCTCTTCACAATCTGACTTTGACGGAGTTAGTTAATTATGTTATTTAATTCATAGATTTTTACCGTGATGCTTAGTGATTAACGTCGCCCACAAATGCCATTTGCCATTATTATTAACAATCTTGGACAAGGAGAAGGGTCTATATTAAACGAGTATGTTTATTTTTTCTTCTTCTTTTATTGGCTTGAATTGTATCTCGCTATGTATGTTAAGGAATCTTTGAAATTAATTTTAACCTACTTTAGGTTTTATGTACTATATATACTATACTCCACTCAATCATGTCCAATGATTTCTTGGAAAAGACTTAACCGATTACCTTAGTTTAAACTATATTTTATATATAAATTAGATCCCGAGATCGTCGGAAATATTTTTCTATTTTGTGGAACCTACCGTTTTTCAATAAATTGAATAAATTCATCTTTTTATAAGATTGTCATAAGAATGTTCATCGGTTAAATGGCTTAAAGTATATAAATAGGGTTATTGGGTTATTTTAATCTGAATTATATTAAGCTAGATCTGGAAAGTGGTGTTATAGAAGAACACTTTCCATATCTAGATTAAAAAATAAAACACACACGGGAAGTGTTCTGAGGAGCCGTTCGGATTAATTCCAGCCACTGAATTTGCACATCACGATAGAATTCAAAATTTTATTTTCATCATCTCGGTAGTTGCCAATGCAGCACCGTGCACTTATACACGTGAGAAATATTCTGTCACGCACAACTACTACGTGTAATCAGCTGTCTCCAGCGGTATTACCGAACCGATATGACTCAGGGGCCTTCAAGAAAAGAGCCTACAGCTTTCTTAAAGGCCGGCAGCGCAACTGCGACTCCTCTGGTTTTGCAGATCTCCATGGACAGCGGTAATCACTTATAGAAATAAATAAATAAATATCAGGTTAGCTGCTTGAGTGTTTGCCACCTATTCTATAAAAAAAATGCTTTTTGATTTTTTATTGAATAATGAATAACATCTGAATTTTAATACAGGAACATATTTATTTTACTCACCATAAATTTCTATCAGTTAATTTGACAGATTACACTTTTGCTATCGACTGTACTCCATGCGAAAGATTTAATCACGACGGTTCATTCTACCCATCGCCTCTTACGTCGTCACCTTGTGTGACCTCTCGCCTCAAATCGCTTCCGCACTATTATTCCTATTATAACCTACAAGCTGTTTTTTTGCAGAGTTAACGAGAAGAGAAGCGGCTTGTACATTCTATGTTTCCGCTTTTTCATCCTAGTTCATCGGTTTATGGGTTCGAATCCCCGATACGGATCGATATTTGTGTATCACAAATTGTTTGGTTTTGGTTTGAGTATATATATATATATATATATAAGATAAAATAATCTTTTTGCTTGAAATAATTACGTCCCAATGTATTTCCCAAAATTTTTGGTTACCCTCTGGTATTTGTCCCACATATAGATTTTTTTGTCGCAACAATTTAATGTAAATAATAATAGCTTGTATATAATTCTCTCTTCACCTACAACCCTTGAACTTCAATCCAGGATCTTCAGTTCCAGGATTCACCTGATTGATGAGGAACAGAGAATATGTATATTTAAGTGACGGGGTATATCAATGTATAGCCTATCAATTTTCATGCAACAAGGGGACGACGCACTTAAACTTTTCACTGGCTAATTTGTCGAAACAAAAGTAAATATTGACACAATAAAAATCTTTTTATTTTTACCGTTGTTTATTTATAATTAAACTCTTTCAAATTAAAACTTGTTTAAAACTTTTTAAAACATTTGTATCATTAATCTTTATTGTAACATAACTATACTAGTTTTTCAGAATGTTACAAAGTATCGGTACGTACGTTATCGATTTTTTTTTATTTATCAGAAGCACTACTTACAAGTTACAAAGTTTGAGGAGTAACTTCCATACGTAACAAAGGTCATGTGAATCAACATATTTGTAAGAACTAGATAGGATTCTAAACCACGACAGTTAATTTACGAAAATAATATTCTAGGCACTAAGTCATTAAATCTTCGCTACTTATTACTGGCATGTTATTGTATAGGCCGTTGACCGAGCGTGTCTGATTTGACCAGGACGGCTCTAACTGACTACTACAAGAATAAAACAAGACATAAACCCTGCGTGGTTTAGACTTATTTTATTTATTTATGATATTCAAATATAAACATAATAATTATTAATTTGTCTTGTATATATTTTTAAATAACCTTTTTTTTTAGTTTGTGAATTATAATATTCATATTAATATTTCCTTGCTTCTCAAAGTGTGGAATAACGCTGAATTAAGTAATGTAATTTGTAAATAATAATTATAATAATCTGCTCATTACCTAATGTTATATGTTTCTTGCTCATATTTACGATTTATAACAAGGATTGCATTGCATATTAAATTAAAACTTTTGGTTCTTGGTATTATGAAAGGACTATTTTGTACTGAACAGATGGAGAAATAACAACAAATATTTGAGGCTAAAGTAATCCGTTCCCAATAGTTTCATGCATATTATTAATTCAAACCCAAAACTGATATTGGAGAATAATCTGTGGCCTCACTCACACATGCCTGAAAAATAAATTTTTCTTTCATTTCGTGATCAGGAAGGTCTTCAGGATATTCCCTCCATTACCAACACGTGATGAAATAATTTCACTGGTTTACTTTCACCGCGAATGTACGTCGCTAAAAGTATAATAATCTGTCAAAATTTCGCAATCATTTATTTTAGTAAGGTAAAATAATTTAGAGCCTTCTACGTGCTGTAGATCATTGTTAAATTATTTCAAGATAATTTGGTCCACAAAGCTCTATAATACAGCTGTGATTACATTGTAGACGATTAAATAAAAAAAAACAAGGTAAATTAAGCTTGCTTCCTGCGTTTTTAATGTACAATTATTTCCTCCTTGACCAGTGAGTTAATATTTAAATTCCGTCTATCGAAACATCATTTTTTTGTGTCCATTGTTCTTCACATTATTACATTATTGTATTGTACTTAAAATGTTATGTATTAAAATAAGATACGGCTGGCCATTTTACTTAAGGAACTCATGTTATCTCTATCTTATAAATTCAAATTCGTATTTTATGTGTCTTAAAGCGGAACTGGAATTAAACGAATTTATTACTATTCGTGATCAACAACAGGTAGGAGTAACTAACAAAAGGTATCATTTTTAGGTAACAAACAAACACACAGTTCACCCAGGTAAGTGATTGCTGCTGGCTATGACACCCAAATTCATCTTCAATAAAGAAATTTCATACTTGAGGACTAAGATGGAATCCTTGTCACCAATAATGCACTATTCGAACGCAGTCGCGAAAAATTAAAAGCACTTATTGCGTTCGAAAACAATCGTAGGTATCTTTTATTTTTTATAAAGCCAACTTTATCATCAATTATACAATTACAGCATTGTTTACTTAAAACCGCTAGTTTAAAAGAGAAAGTTTTGCTTTGGGATAATCTACAAGTGGAGAATTTCAAGCATTGATGCGTCTAGGTTTTTATTTAAACGCTAAACGTGGCATTAATATTGATGCAATGCAAAGAACCTGTTTGATAAGCAATTAGTGTTATGCAAGGACTTAGAAAAAATAATGTTGGTTTATCTTGCGTGACCTCAAAGAGTTCTGGCTCATTATATTACAATATACACACCTATATAAACAATAACCCTGTCAGACTGACTACATTAGTATATTTATTTATTATAGGAATACTAAAGACTAATATGTAATAAACATTTTTTGAATAATATTAAGGGTAACAAATGAACATACTGTTCACCTGATGGTAAGAGCCAACTGTAGCCTATGACGTCTACATCTATCCTCAAGGAAGATTCAAGGCATGCCTCATCGCCCGACTGTAATTGAGTCTCCAAATCTCCTACGTACAATATGAAGTACATCGGTATTATGCTCCTTTTTGCCGCTGCGGCTTAGCGTGGGCGTGCTCTTCCCTCGGTACAAAAGGGAAACGATATTATGCTTTCAATTCTGTTTATGTAAGTGAATCAGATTGCTTTCAATCATGTAATTTTCTTTTTCTCCATCTTATCGTTCTATTATTTCTCTGCTGAACTGAATAAGCCTCTTCTAAATATTTCCAGGAGGTACCCCATTTGTATCACTTAAGAATAATAATAAACTTTTTTTGATTTATAATAAACAAAATAATCTGTTACTAAGGCCCATTACCGTTAAATCCTCTTATCGTATTTCCTGATTTAGAGTGTAATCCCCTTGTTACCTCAGGTAGAATTCTTAGCATTGATATAACCTAGCGGTATTTCCAAGATACGACTTAGGGACACACAAGAAAAGAAGTCTGAACCTTTCTTAAAGGCCGGCAGCGCATTTTCGATTCTTTTGGTGATGTGGATATGGGCGGCGATAATCAGTTGCCAACAAGTGAGCTGCTTGCTCGTTTGCCACAATTAAGAGATCCAACATACGGAATTCTTTTTAGCTGTAAACACGCAAGCTTGTGTCTTCGTAGGGTTAAATTGGACAAGATTTGGCCGTTCCGAATGTGAGACTTTATTTAATAAAGTCTTGACCTCAGACACAAGCTTGTTCCGACACTTGTTGCCGTGTTCTCTGTTAACTCGTTGGTCTGTTCAGTAGAGTGGGACATAATTTCGTGTCAACATGCAATTTTGCAAGGCGCAAATTTGGGTTCATTTCTGGACCAGGGTACAACACCTCTTTCCTTCGTATTCAACCAAAAGCGGCTCCATGTTTTATCGTATTTATCGTGGATTTTAAGAATTTAACCGGATTTATTCCAACCAATGAGCGTAACCATATTACATACACCGCGGCTGAATTCAAAATTTCATTCTCAGCATCTTGATTGTTACTAATCCACCACGGTGTGTATAGTACGAATTTTTAGAAAAAACTATTTTAATTTACTGACAAGCAATGGACTACCAAGAATTGAAAAAGCCAGAAACGAATGGAAAATAGAAAAATCTCTTAAAACGAAAGTGGAAGTCATACCCCCTGTATTAAAGTGCGATACTATACTGCACGTACTGGATTTATTGCACTTTAATAGTTTATTATATATTTAATATATAATTTAATAGTTTAGTGTATATTTAATAGCATATTTAATTTATTATGAGCAGATTGTCTGCTAGCTAATACAAAGTTCTTGCTTTTGCATTTTATTTTTTACTCATAGTTATGCGTAACAGATATATTTCTCTATAGTTACTTCCATGTATACAACATGTATAAATAAAACGAAAGGTATGGTTGATGTATGAAAGAAGTATGTAAACACATACAACACTCTCTAAAAGTAAGGCCTCAAGTCTCCTCGTATTGCTGGCTCTTCCCCAGAAATATATAGCTCTGTTGAATAAGATATTCAATGATAGAAGAATAACCTGACAGAAGCTGAGGTCATTGCTTTCAAGAAACCCGTCAAAACAGATGACTTTCATTCCAACTAGAGCCTGATTAGTGTTGTACTTATTATTGGAAAACAATTTGATCCATTAGTAACCGTCTTTTAAAACATGTAAATTCCTCTCTTATAAGCGAGCAGTGTGGTTTTAAGCGATCGAATTCTACCGTGCGACAAGTGGCCACGTGGATTCGTATGAAAAGTTAGATCAACCTTAGAGTTTTTACAAAGTTTTTCAGAGTCCATAAAAAAAGGACTTGTTGTTGTCCTACACTTTTTTTATTTATTTATCTAACAAAAATGCATATCACAGATTATCAAAAGAATTTCCTACCCAACTGCACAGTAGATGCATCCGAACGGTGCGCGGGCCACTCGAATGTATATTCATTATTTTTTTATTTGACAATCACAGCAACTGCGCACTGCTCAATGATAAGCCGTCTACAATTATTTATAGATTAACTGTGCCGTAACTCTACCATTTTTATAAAAGATCAAACTTAACCAATCCCTTTGCTATATTTTTTTACAAGACTTCGAAATAGTTAAATATCACCTCTAATACCTGGGCTGATAAATTTAATTTGGGAGCTTATTCTTGTTCCCAAATTAAATTTTAGAGTTTTGATGGATGGAATTGCTTATATATTTTGAAAGTCTCTCTATCTTGGATTTTCCTTGGAGATTCCTTCAATGCTCCGTTTCGAACAAATCTACTTTATTGGTCACCATAACACTCCAATTCCCTTCATTGGGTAGACTCATCGGAAGAATGTTGAATATTTTTGCATTTCACATTAACAGTAAACATATTACACACTCCAGAGGATGAATCTCTATATGATGTACTCATTAGAGTATATCTTCTCTAGAGAGGACGTAAATCCCTATAAGTTAGCACTTTATATCATCTGCTCAGGATCAGATGCACCGTATTATGTGGTTTAAGTGTTGATCTATGCGAGACAAGTTCATAAAATATAAAAGAGACAGTAAACCAATGACGATGATCATTGTGCCCACACAAACCATGGAAGAGCCATTTAGTAACATGAACGTGACGTGAAGATTTATTCAATTTTAAAAACATTTCTCATTATGCAATATGCTTACAAAATTGGGCACCCGTATTATAGTTAGTGAGAGGGAATATTATAGTTTGTGAAATAAGACTTACTTTTAATACGGAGTGATGAAAATTAACTGCATAAGCTGCATAGCCTCCGAATGTCCTAGAATTTCGTTGTAAGGAATCATCACAGGGATTCGTTACCATAAAGTGAACCACATAACAGTATCTTCATTTAATCTCATTAACCTTTGTAGGCTCTAATTTAAGAATTTTTCAAAATATTTTGCTATAAAAGCGTAACAATACGGGTATACAATAAACTTGACAGTAAGGAATTACTTAATAAGGTAAGGAATCATCCGTAGTCAGAAGCAACTGACCTAGCCATGGTTCAGCCCTCTCAGACACTCTTCGAGTCAGTCGCACTCGCGTAACAGGGTAACGGTCCAAGCCGGAGCTCCCTTTCGGGGGTTGTACTGGTTACCCTCTAATGAAGGTCTCGGCTGAGCGCCTTAAGCTTTCGGTCACTTTTCAACCCCGTGAAACTGTAAAAGCCCTCGGGCTACCAGCGGCCATAAGCAAGAAAAAAAAAAGGAATCACTGCGATCTTCTGATATCCACATAAACTGCCTAAAAAGGCAAAATGAAGTCTTATTGTCATCCTACTTCTAAATACTTACGATGTAATGTCATCATCATAGTAGTGAACTGGTCAGTCAGCTATTTTGGGAATTCGCCCGACGGTAATTTGACTTATTGTATCTTTTTTACAATATCAATCAAATAACTTACCTTAAATTATTCCGTTTTTTTCTTTTTCAGAGTAAGCTTACGCCCACTTTGTACTTGCAATTGATATAAACGAAAAATTGCCATTATAATATTAAACTGAATATATGATTTAATTTTGCATATTATATTCTATTATTAGAAGAAATAAAAGATGTTTATAATTTTAGTACGTGTATTTCCTAAAACTTAAAAAAAAACGAAGTAATTAAAACATAAACAACCAACATTGTACTAGTTATCTCTTGCACGGCATGAATTGAACTTTTTCACAAATGTATCATTAATTTATAAATAAAATAAAAACGAGCCAATAATATTTGGTTGTAGAAATCTAACTTAAGCTTCTATGCTGCTTCTCAAATATCTATGGTATGATATTTGCTCTTATCTTTAAAAATATATTTTATTACTCTTTTACTGTCTTCATCAAAAAATTAAGAGCTCAGCTCTTTTTGGAGGAGTAATCTCTTTTAAAATTTAAAACAAATTAAAAAAAATGCACTGATATTATTGCAAAATGCTCTTATGCCTTAACAACAGTTTGAGGGATTCATTAACATGTTTAAAGAAGCAAGATAATTTCATATCGTATAATTGCGCGAAAACATTTACATTCGTATTAGAATTATTTCACCGACACTAATTAAGATTTTAATCATTTAAAATAATAAATATCTCTGAACATTTGTAAAATGTTTGAAAATTCAATCATACAGTATTTCCAGTACCACTATATATTTTTAAATTACAAAGTTTTATAAAGCTTAAATTTTTGTAAAATAATTGGTTGTTGACCTAATTTTACAATATCGAATAATGTAGATTGTAATTTACAAAATAAACACCCACCTCAAGAATAACCAGTACTATCATGCCTATCGTAACGATATAATTGTCATTGTATTATATATTTCATGTAAGTATAAAATAGATTGTACATATTAACTTTCAAGGCGCACGCAAAGCCAAATGTGTTTCGTATTCGCAGTAGAAAATTTGAAATATTTTTTTACAGTCGCTTTAAGCCAAATAAAAATTCGCCTTCGCGTACGCCCAATGATATTATAATTTGAATATTTACTTACCAGCACCACAGATATTGTCGAGTGTTATTAATATATTTACAAAAGTAGAAAACTAAATATCGTGGGTTTTTGAGGTAAGAATTAGTTAACAAAATGACTATGTTGTTTATATTTCTATATGTACAGACTGGTGTGTCCAGGTTCCTAAATTTTCTAGTCCCATCCATGGTGTTCATGATGGATTGGAACCCACACTTTTTCCCACACTGGTTTCCACACCTTCTTCCACGCTGGAACCTCAATCGTTTTCCATACAGGTACTTGAATCTGCTTCCACTTTTCTACCCAAATTTTCTTTTGAACGGGTACCCAGATTTCCTTTTTGATTTTTTTCCATATTTGAACTTTCTCTTCAACCCATTCCTGTTTTTTTTCTGTTACCCAGGCTTGTTTCTTTTCGGTTCTCCAAATCTGTTTCCATTCCTCTTTCCATTCAAGCTTTTTATCGGTTACCCATTCCTGCTTTTGCACGGTTTTCCAAACTTTCTTCCATACCGGCTTCCAAATCATCTTTTTTCTCCACAAGTCATGGCTGGTGTATTCCCAACCATGGTCATCTTTACCTAAAAATTTTTCACCAGGAATGCCTTCTTTTACCCACTCAGGTATATAAGACTGTTTCCATTCTGGCACCTGTACGTCCTTTGTAACGGGAACCTGTATTTCTTTCCAAACTGGTTTCCAAACTTTCTTCCAATCGGGGACTTGAACTTCCTTCCATATGGGCACTTGAACTTCTTTCCAAATCGGTTTCTGGACTACTTTCCAGTCTGGTACTTCTTCTTCTTTCCATTGTTGTACTTTTTCCGTTTTCCAAGCAGGTACCTTATCTTTCTTCCATTCGGATTTCCAAACTAATTTTTTTTCGGTTTTCCAAATTTGCTTCCAATCTTCTTTCCAGACGAGCTTTTTCTTCCAAACTCCTTCAGGAGGCGAATGCCAGCCGCTAGGTGAGCGTTTCTGTCTGTTTACTTCACGGTCATTTTCGACGTCCTCAATGGGGACGGCTAATGAAGCCGCAAGAACAAACACCAACCATAACTGAAAATAAAAAATATTTATAAGTTCAATAATCACAGTATGTATTTATTAGGACCATGATCTCATTGTGAAGTAACATCATGACCATAATAAATGCATCAAAGGCATTATGTAAGAAACGACCATTGTCCTAGTCCAATAAAGAAAATCATAGAAAAAATATCTATAACGATTTCGATGACATGACATCGTTATTATCATTATGTTTATATGATATAATGTACATAATAATGGATAATGTGACATGTAGTGCCGTAATTATGCGACAACTGAGGCGCTCTCACTTGTCACCTTTCATCTCATCCTTCCTAGATTCGATGACCTATGCAATAAGGTCATAGAGAGATTAGTACACAGTGTCAACTAAACAGGATCATTACAATTTGCGTAGATTCGAAAGTATTCGCTAGAAATCGAACCCGGAAACAACAATTCATTAGTCAGGCAAACTAGACACTAGGCCGCACTGTGCAGTAAAACCTGTATTGCGTTGCATATTCGTTACTAAAATATTAATAAAAGCAATGGAAAAAGAAAGTAAGATAAAGGTCTCACTCGCTAGAGAAGATGAGGTACTTTTCTCCTAAAATATATTCTTCTGAGGGGCACAATTTAATAAATATTTGATATTTCATTTGTAAATTCGGCTTTAAAAAAACAAATTTTATATTATATTTATAAAGATAATCGTTAAAATTTAAATTAAATAGATTTTTAATTAAATATAAAGTTAATTTGAATTGAAGCGAAAGTTCGAAAACTTTTACATTATTAATCCATTGAAATTAAATGTTTTGTGATAATACGTCATTAATTAGAAATGTAATATTTCTGTATGTCATCATTTATGTATATCATTTAACTAAGGCCATTGCTATGTACATATGTATAAACCCGAAAAAATCACTCAATTTTATTTGTAACTATCATTGATGAATCGAGCCAAAGAGTAACTTCATTAAATTTCACACTTGCACTTTGATGTTTTTAATTTTAAACTAAAAAGATCTTTCCCGGATATTAATTAATTTGCTCATCAACGTAATTAAAAAAAAACACATAATGAAAAATATATACAATATAAACAAATAAAATTCACTAATTATCGTCGAAAATAACACCACGGCACATCACAAGCTACCCACCGTGATCGCCAGCGTCCTCATTTTGGTACCGAGGTGACCGCCGTGTCGACTGATTCCAATGGGCTCGCACTTGTGTATTTATCGAGCAGCCCCTCTCTCGCGTGTCGAGGTTCAACTCCTGCGCTAAGGATTGCCGTTCGTAACGCCGTTGTCTCGAACGTGTACGAAGAGGAAACGAGAAGTTTTTACTACTTCTACTACAGACACGCTACGCCAATCTTTTTGTTTGTATAAATTGAATTTTATTTGACATAAAGATGTTTTTTTTTTAATAATATTGATTAAAATAACATATGAATATATTTTTAACTATATTTGTTTCACAATATTGATGGATTATGTTAAAGATATAATTAGGTTTTGCTTTTTTTTTTAAATGAAGCGAATATTACAATTAGGAAAAGCTGTGGATGTCATGGGAAGCATTCTTCACTTTCTTTCAATAAGCTGTGTGCTCGTTTGTCACCACTAATATTATAAAAAAAGATTATATAAAAGGAATCAAATCCCGTAACAATTAATGGATAGTATATACGTATATTATATACTTTAATATAAAATAAACTGAAATCATATACAACGAAATATACGACATGGGTATTCCTTCCGTATTGATTCTGTGTGAACATATAAATTTAATTTAAGTCTATTGTAAACTTGACATAATAGGTAGGATAATATCGTTATATTATTTAATAAATAAAGTTGTGCAACGATCAGTTATACGGGAGCGAGGGATTTTCCTGTATCTAGAACTGATCAAAAAGTGAAAGTCATAAAGTAGGTGCTAAGGTAATGTTTTGACTTTAAATTATGTGTTTAGGTCGACCAATTGAAGAATTAGGTCAAGTTTACGTGTTCACATAGAGGCACCATGCCATGAATACCCACGTCGTATATTCCGTTCAATTTATTCATAGTATGCAGCGTTTCGCAACAACCCTACTAAGTTGGATTTTACACGACACCGCCAGGGGCTGTGATTTTATTAGAATTCAATAGTCGCTTATTGGTACAGTCCAAAGTTGCTGTTATTGTTGATAACTGTGTGAATTGTCGAAATTATAGCATTAACTTCTTACTAATGAGCTATTGGCCTAAGAAATTATTTTAAGCTCTCGCAAAAGTTCAATATCATCATTGACGCCGCTTCTTACATACCAAACTTATGTTCAAGAAATTTGCTTAACATGACACATCTCTCCGTTTATCAACGTGGATTACGTGTATTATCTTCACATAATCCACTTTGAAAATCTTAACAATGTAAATATCTGATATTATCCTTTTTATATTATTTAATCGAAATACATGAAAGAGATATGATTACCTATAACAAGTGGATTTTAATAAATCTCATCCGTGTTTATCTGATTTGGTTGAAATGTTCTGGCATAGTGGTTTCGATGTTACAATCACTACTAGCGTCAGTGGGTTCGAAACTGTGTTTCGCAATACAGTTAGAAATTTTACATAATCAATAATTTAATAAAAGATTTCCGCGGCCTTCAGATAAAAGTTTGATATAAGGACTATGTCACCCTTATATGCCTTATATACGGGGCTCGGAGACCTTTGACCTTTGTCTTCAGCAAAATGTCCGCGAAGTAGATTTTTGAGACATTGTTTATGGAGATCGTTATTTCATATTTTTTAGAACTTGCGGAGTGACATACTATATACAAATATACTTGATCATTCACATTTGTTTATGTTTTACGCCAGCAGATTTCCTCTTGATTGACTGCTTAACGTCATAAATCAATACTTAAAATTTAATTTAACAATTCCATTGGTTATCGAGGCTTCCACTTAAATTGCCACCCTTGTAAGTAAAAGATAACTAAGCTACCACAGCTCAGATGTAATCCAATCCCCTGATAACCAGAAAAGCTAGAAGAGTACAGGCTAGGAAAACAACAAAGTCAAGAAGTAGCAGATGAAAAATAAGAGTACAAAAAGAGATTATTTACGAGCTCTAGAAGTAAACTGAAACATGTTTTACATTATTATATAGATTATTATTTGTATAATTAGATTTCATCTAGCCAAACCCTGAGGGTGGATATCTCATTACCAATTATTGGTCACTCTGCGTGTGCTTTCTAACCATATTTTTCTATCACGTAGCATCCTCAAGTTGCTATTTATCGTTGAAACTATTTGAAAACATTTGTTCTTCACCGCACTTATAACTCCACCTCAGTGTTCTTTCATAGCCCAGTATAAATCGATAGAAGGTAATTGAGAACTAATGACCTGTAAAAAAATTCCGAGAAAAATGTTGCAATGAAAAATTCAAAAATAACACGGATAATCTCAATTATTCATATGCAAATAATTCTCCAATAAAATGGCTGGACCAATATATACCAATTATCACGATTCGGCGATTAGTTACGATAGATTTAGACGTTTATTATCAAATTAAGTGAAACTATATGTATATACGACATACATACAGGAGAAATTACGCAATAATAGGATTCCACTGATGTTATATTATTTATAAATTATAAATTGTGAATATTGTTCTGGCGTGTTTTAAGTGTGATGTTCATCATAACTTTCAAACGTGTTCATTATAATATTATTTCTGTGTATTGTAATACACTCGCGGCAAATTTAATCGACTCGCCCCTCAGTGCGCAAGTAGTAAGAATAGCTTTTTTTGATAATGGCTAACCCCTTACAACTCATGTTTTATTACTCGTGTTTTATTAAAGCCTAATCTTTTAGCTTAACAATGATTCTATTATTGTTAAGCCAAAAGATTGTTGTAAATTACCATATAGCTGACTTGAAACTAACTCACTCGAGGAAGTCTGCAGTTTGTGACCATACCTTAAATCGGCCCTACCATGACATCAGATTTCATGTACCACAAATCCTCGCTAAGCTACACCGACATCTTCCAATGATGATTCCCGAGTAATGGCTGGGTGCTACCATCAGCTCGGGATACTGAGAGCTGCTAGTACGTATATCGGACCTTTATCATTTCCAAAACTGGAAAATTTCAAAATACTCTCCTAATTGAAAACAATTCGAGACCCATTATTTTCTCTAAATTAATACGTCGCTTAAATGATAGCCCGAGGCCTATGTAAGCGCACCTCAAAGTTATGCGGTCAAACAATTAGTCATATTTTTATATAATATATTCATTTACATATAAACATTCATTTTGAGGTGCATATGATGATTTTACTTTATATGTATATTATGTCATGCATTGTTTCAATATCTTTTATGCGTGTGAAAAATGGGCAAAGACTTATTTATACAATGCTCTTGAGTTCCATTTTTACCAGTACTTATTAACGGCCTTAAAATAATCCACTCGGATAAAGATAAGACAATGGGATTCGAAATGTCTCATCGTGCCAGTGCCTTAAACATACTACGGTATAAGCAATAACGCATCATATCTTTATAACATTTCCGTTATTATTGCGTTACACGGGCACATGCAAACGTGTAAACATTATTATGTTACTTCATACATTATAACTAGTAAATATTACTTGGTACTTTCTTCGTTGACATATTAGTATTAATTGTAGTACTATGTGTATTATAAAATATGAAAAAATATGGTAAATTCGTCATTAAAAAATATAATCGATAAGATATATTTATATTGAAGTTAGTATAAATTTTCTGCATTTTCTAAGAGTTATTGCACTTTTTTTATAGACTAGTTAATTTTTTTGCAGACTTTGAGTTTTCACCGGGATTGACTGATAATTCTTTGATTTTTCACCGGGATTGACTGATAATTCATTGATTTTTCACCGGGATTGACTGATAATTCATTGATTTAAGACATCGCGTTATCTTTATAATCGTCATCACTTTCGGCATCATAATCATCACGGTCGGTTTCACTGTTGCTGAGCCTTAAATTAATAATGATATTTTCGATACCGCTCTCATAATAGTTTCACGGTACCAATATTATGTAATCTTTTAACGCGGTTGACATCCCTTTTCCAGTCTTCGTCTGTTATATATTGAAAAATATTACTTGTACTGTCGACTATTCGAGATATCTTAAGTCCGTTGTTTACCATCTTTTCGGCGGCTTATCTATTCTACATATAGTATTTGGCCGACCCATGATGTCTTTGTATCAATTCCATCACGCATATCTCCGTATCTCCCAACAAACCCGAGTTTAGTCATATCACCAACAGACAAGGATCACGCCGAGTTTCCCGATTCACTAATAGCAAAACTTCGTGACATTCGATTAGTGACAGCTAAGATCCTGAACCACCGTCCCCGTAGACCATGCAAATGACTCTATAACTAATGAGTTATATGTAGAATCCTACATGTCTAAACCGGACATATTTTTCTAATATCTGCTTCCCTTACTAATGCATTCTCGTCGAAACACAAAACTTATTGTTGGGCTAATTCGGTGACGATTGATGAGTCTACTCCTATCACGTTGGAACACTTTATAAATTACGTTATGAAATATGTTTGGTAAATCTCTGTTAAAATTTAATAGTAAAATGAATAGTTTACTGTAATGTTATAATACAATTATTGCTAGACTTACCTTATTTTTCAATTTCAACCTTGCTTTGTTTCGCTGGTGATACGGTGGGCATAAATTTTAAACACTACCACTGTATCATATCAAGAGGATAATATTAATATTAAATGTACGAACTTTATTTGCGCGATTTGTGTTCAAAATCTTACTTCGCCATTTTAAAGTTAACTAGCTACTGATGTCCCCTTTTAATGCACGTATGTACTACAAACAAACTAATTGGCACCGCAACCGAGATCCGTCACCAATGATCCGTCAATCAATCATATAACTTTGATATAGAAAAGCACTAGCTAGTTACTAGCTACACCGTGGATATGTCACTTGGCCGAGAAAGGAACACACCCTCATAAAGTACTAACGTGACATAGCAAGATAAGGCTCCTTAATTTCGTATGGTGAGTCGAGATATGAACATCAAGTTACTTATAGCGAGGCAATCTAACTCAGTCCCTGAAGGTGATGCCCATGTGCATCATGTAACTTCCTGAGGATGCAGTTTATATGTATTATAGAAGTGGCATTGGATGATCACCGCTGCCCATGAACATCTGCAACACCTGAGAAGTTGCTCCATGCATCTGAAAATGGTTACTCCACGAGAGAAGTTCGTGCGGCATACTGAAATTTGCTGGAACAAACCACGTACAATAAAAAAATAAAAAACCATTATGAAGTTTGAAAATGGAACTCTCTGGGAACAAGTAACTTTTTGCGATTTGTGTGACAGTCATTTGTTTTTTCATTGTGACGTGGCATTCTTTAGATAATTGTGTGTCGCTATTACAATGAATTTATCTCGTGAAAATTTTCGCTACATGGCTTTTTACAGATCTCGCTGAGGCTCAAGTCAACAGGAGAGGTCCTAGACACCTCAATGGCATTTGGTGCTGAAGGCCCATTTCGCAGCTCTGGGTATTCGTGGTTCCGAGAATCTCTCCATGACGATGTTTGCGACTGCGGATGCAGAAATTAAAGATAAGCTTAGCGCTTTACTTTTTTATTTAAAAGCCGGAAAGCGGCCATGAGAAAGCGGCGTTTACAAGAGTTCCCTAATAAAGACACGGGTTCCAACGATTACAAAAATGTGTAAGTACTGAGGGTATATTTTTCTGAACACACGGCAAAGACAACAACGTAGATTACAATGGGCGAGCCAGCGTCAAAGTGAAGAAGTAAAGGACAAAGACTTGTAGGAAAATTGCCTCTTCGTTGGCGAAACCCAGAGTATTACTCACCCAGATAATTGACGTGTCCATGTCTTCAGAAAGCCTGAAAACTCGGAAAGACAAACTGACACTTGAACCGTTCAGCAAGGAGACAAATCAGTGGGGTAAAATAATTGAAGCTAGAATGCCTTTGATTCCGTAAAAAAGGAGATGGCAAATTTGTACAAAACGCCCGTTATCGATGGAATTCTCAAACCGTTTAGAACAATTCGACCGATTCGTGTTTGTGGATGATAATGCGCCTATACGTCGAGCTCAAAGAGTGAACACCGCTGAATACTACATCGCACGATTAACTTAGCCAGCTGGCTCACCTGACGTAAAGCCCATTGAGAAGATATGGGATGCACTTAAGCGACCTATTCGAAAACCTCAGCCACAGACCCTGTCAGAGATAAGAGAAGCCGTCACATACGTTACATAAGGGGACAGGCTACCGGGCAAGAGTAACTCCATCCCGGATTTCCGCATGTGTTCGAGTTAAGGAGGAGTTATTTTGTATTAATATATTAAACAAAATATTTTAAATTAATAAATTGATTATAATAAATCATAAAGTTAGTAATTTTAGTGAAATTATCCATTTTTTTTATCATTGTTTCATAGGGTTGATTAATTTTATTTTATTTAAAATACGAAATAATATTAATTTATTTTGTAGTACAAGCAACGTATTTAAACAAGATAGCATTATCCAAAAGCTATTTTTATATATACATATATTTTACAACAACCAAAAATGTGCGTATATATAAGTTACAGCGAAGTCCACGTCCGCTTTGTCCACACCCGCACATTGTTAGTGTAGTGCATACTTAACGAGGTTTGCCTCAACGTAAACCTTAAATGGTTCGTTACTTGCACTTGATTGTAGACGTTATGGTTGTTAATGAGTGCTGACATAGATAAATATTGTTTCCTTATATTTTACATATGAATTAAACATTCTAATGGACGAAATAGATCAATCGTTTTTTTTTATGTGAGAGTGTGACTAACGATATCTTAGTTAACCGAACACAAATTAGCTACGACCGTAAGCCATAGACAGGCTCGGAACGAGAAGAGATAAAATTGTGTCATCAATCCCCGAGTTTTCACTTACGCAAACGGAACAGAAATATGCTGGTACTCTGTATATTATTTAGGGACAATGGGACAGAACTGCCTCTAGTAATGAGTTAATAATAAAGAAGAATAAGTAAACAGGTTTTGATCATTCTTGATATTCCTTGAAGTATGAAAGAAAATAGCTTCTCCTTTAACAAGGGATGGGAGTAATTTATAATAATAATAAGACTAATAATTTATCTACTCAACCTGACATCGTTCGATTCGCAATAGATAAGTTTTACAAGTGGATAGACAGACATATTAAATACTCTTATCAATTAAGAAGGACATTTACAATAATATCGAGGTATTTAATGGTTTTAACATTCTCAAAAGTTGTACATGCACATGTTAATTATGACGAAATACATCTATGCGCCTTGACAGGGATCAAGTCAAAGGTATGTCTTTGATTGATAAAAGATTAAGTGAAGGTGCCTATATTCAACGTTAGTAAATTTCTTCTGAGGCAAGACATGACTTCTTCAAGTCTAATCTCCACTGGACTTCCACAGTGGAGTGGATCCACTAATTACACATTAGCTATTTCTTGCCAGGTCATAAAATAGTGTCATCAGCATAAGCAATAATTTTGCAATTACGCATATTAAGAGTACAGAGATCATTGACATAAGAAATAAGGTTTGTCCTAGAATGCGACCTTGTCGCACGTCATAATTAAAAGAAGTCAGTTTACTTGCAAAGACACTGATTTTCATTTATTTCCTTCTAATTGGTAAGTAATTTTAAAACAATTTTTATTTTTATTTTTATTTAAAATACGAAATAATATTAATTTTATTTCGTAGTACAAGCAACGTATTTAAACAAGATAGCATTATCCAAAAGCTATTTTTATATATACATATATTTTACAACAACCAAAAATGTGCGTATATATAAGTTACAGCGAAGTCCACGTCCGCTTTGTCCACACCCGCACATTGTTAGTGTAGTGCATACTTAACGAGGTTTGCCTCAACGTAAACCTTAAATGGTTCGTTACTTGCACTTGATTGTAGACGTTATGGTTGTTAATGAGTGCTGACATAGATAAATATTGTTTCCTTATATTTTACATATGAATTAAACATTCTAATGGACGAAATAGATTGATCGTTTTTTTTATGTGAGAGTGTGACTAACGATATCTTAGTTAACCGAACGCAAATTAGCTACGACCGTAAGCCATAGACAGGCTCGGAACGAGAAGAGATAAAATTGTGTCATCAATCCCCGAGTTTTCACTTACGCAAACGGAACAGAAATATGCTGGTACTCTGTATATTATTTAGGGACAATGCGACAGAACTGCCTCTAATAATGAGTTAATAATAAAGAAGAATAAGTAAACAGGTTTTGATCATTCTTGATATTCCTTGAAGTATGAAAGAAAATAGCTTCTCCTTTAACAAGGGATGGGAGTAATTTATAATAATAATAAGACTAATAATTTATCTACTCAACCTGACATCGTTCGATTCGCAAAAGATAAGTTTTACAAGTGGATAGACAGACATATTAAAGTAAATGCTCTTATCAATTAAGAAGGACATTTACAATAATATCGAGGTATTTAATGGTTTTAACGTTCTCAAAAGTTGTACATGCACATGTTAATTATGACGAAATACATCTATGCGCCTTGACAAGGATTAAGTCAAAGGTATGTCTTTGATTGATAAAAGATTAAGTGAAGGTGCCTATATTCAACGTTAAAAAATTTCTTCTGAGGCAAGACATGACTTCTTCAAGTCTAATCTCCACTGGACTTCCACAGTGGAGTGGATCCACTAATTACACATTAGCTATTTCTTGCCAGGTCATAAAATAGTGTCATCAGCATAAGCAATAATTTTGCAATTACGCATATTAAGAGTACAGAGATCATTGACATAAGAAATAAGGTTTGTCCTAGAATGCGACCTTGTCGCACGTCATAATTAAAAGAAGTCAGTTTACTTGTAAAGACACTGATTTTCATTTATTTCCTTCTAATTGGTAAGTAATTTTAAAACAATTTTTATTTTTATTTTATTATTTAAAACCCATTTTTTCCATTTTGCTAAGTAGAATCGAAACAGAGATATTGACGAACTGTAATTTCTGTTACAGACATAACAACATCTTCTGTTCAAATTTCAAAAAAAATCAGCAAGATATGTATCTCAGTATTAGCAAAAAAAGTGTTATGTTAAGTAGTATTATGTAGTTAATGGATTAAATTGGAGTGGATTTTAAATTTAATACATTATTATTATTAAGTAAATTGCTATATAATTATTATCATAATTAATGCTTTTGTATATTTGGTAACTTTATAGTTATTGAGATAGAAGAGTAGCCTATAATAGTCAGTTAAAGTCGTTCTAGGGCGTTTGCTTGAACCTAGATTTTAAAAATACATGATCTAGACAAGGATTAATTCTAGTTGGTGGTGTATGTGCTGGTAGTTAGCTATGGTAGGCCATAAGTTACAAATAATTGTCATCCCAAACTAGGATTTACCGATCAATATTTATATTCATATCACCCGAAACAATAATATTGGTAAAAAAAATTATTGAGACTAATATAGAATCAATGGGAGACAAAAAATTATCAATAGGAACAATTACAGTTTCTTTTCCAATTTAAATGATCAAGCTCAACAGCTAAAGTGTAATTTCTGACGTAAACTATAAATCCTTAATTTTGTGATTTATTGCTTTATGTACAATATCCAGTATAACTATCTAATTTAGGTACGTATATAATCAATTTTATTTAATCAACAATCTGAATAATATAGTGTATCTCGGTTAACGTCTCGTCTACGGTTTTGTGGCTATAATATTGAGTCGAGTAGTTCTCTTTAATGTAATGTTTATTTTCATTTCTTTCCTTCTCTAATTCATTTATTTTAATCCTTTAAATAAATTAAAAATTTAAATAATTAAATTTCCTTAAATTTCTTCAAATTAATCCGACATGAATGATATATATGTATACATTTCCCAGCTCTGTTGTTTAAGGCTATAGTCATGTAATATGTTGAATTTGGAAATTACTAATACAATTTTTTTTATTATTTTCAATGAATCATTTAAGTTATCCTCGACGGGGCGTATCTTTTGAAGCGTGTGGTAACGTTCGGTCTTCACTGAGAACCCACTTTATTAAACGCATTTGAATTTGAGTCCGATTGGACTTGTTGTGTGGATGGTAGAGTATTCTTAATAGATCTTGTTTTATTCGCTAATAACGCTTCAGCTTATGAACTGAGGCATACGAAAATAACTCACATGACGTTGAACGAAGCACAGCTGAGAATCATTAGTCGCTAACGTTGTATTTGTAGTGTTCACTCTCGTTTTTGGGTGGTTTTTGTACGCAATAGACAATTTACTTATGTTCGCCTTCTACTTATGATTTAATTAACTTAATTTTTGATGCAAAAATATTTTTTAATGATGAGCATCAAGTCTAATAGCTGCAACCATCACGAAGGAAGTGAATTCAGGTACATACCCAATAGACCTATTAAATATGAGTTGGTATAACTCCTCTACCTTTAATGAAACCGTAATCACTTCTATCGCTCTTGCTGAATAAAGGAAGTGGACTGATCGTCTCTTAAAAGTTGCTTAGGTTGCAATTCGACACTGGAAACGCTTAACGCCGCAATGCTAAACATTCTTACGCATGCGTTTAAGTCAAAGGCCCTTGCTAATCAATTAACAGCGCATGTTGAAATTACGTTATCGGTCCTACTATTTTGTTACATGATTAAGAAACTAGTGAAAGGATACAATAATACTTTTATTTGTATATGTTTGGCGACCTTGTACTCACAAGGAACTTCTTAAAAAACAGTTTTTATTTGTCGGTGCATTTGGTTATAGACCCTACCTATCTATTAGAAAGCTTCAAACTTTCCTTTTTTTTAATAACATAATATTTCAAAGTTAATTAAAATTTAGTTGGAACATATAACGTTAATTCTCATAACTTAACTTAATTATAGTTAAGTTATGGCCAGTTCCCTATTTCACTATGTAATGTGGAAGTGCCACACTTTTTACAGTAATTAAAAAACCCGACTTTTAAGTTTCACTCACAATTTTTACAAGGATATATCGATATAGAACCTTCATCACACACCTAGTGTAGGCCTTCATAATTCAATAATAATATACAATAGACAAATCGCTAGATCCATTATGATAGTACTTACGAAATGTTTTATTCGTAGACTAGCATAATTCAAACTAGACTTACATATGTTAATCAGTAGAAATGTGTAACTGCACTCTAACACAATATTTGGCAATTTCGTTGCAATTTCAACACACTAATATAATATAATAAATCAGAAATCAATTTCTAAAATTCAGTGACCCAGATCAATAAGGAATTTAAGTTTTGTTTACATTTTTTTTATTGAGTAAGTGACAAATCAGCAAGTAGCTTAGTTAGCAGGTAAGTGAAAACTGTTTTGATGGTGAACTATAAAACTATCGATACGAATAATAGACTTAAATAAATTTATGATAAATCTGGTATTTCTTACAAAGTTAATTATAATTATTAACCTTTATCAAAAATAAGATCTTACTGTATCATTATTACTCTTTGTTTTCAGTCTGAATGCCGCTGTTAGCCAGAGGGCTTTTACAGTTTCACCGGGTTGTTGAGAGGTGACCGAGCGCGTATGGCGCTCAGTCGAGATCTCTAGTAGTGGGTAACCACCACAAGGGCTCGCGAGAGAGAGCCTCGGCTTGGACCGTTACCATGTCTCGGCTCGATCAGTTGCTTTTGCCTAAGGATTATCTGTTACTCCACTTTCGGACATAATACTTACTACACATGCGTTTATTGTAATTCATTAGATTTAGGAACCTCACTGTTGGCGTATTGCTAAAGTAATTTAAGAAGATTGTCTTTAAAAAAAAAACTATGTTAAACTGCTGAAACTAAAATCGATCATATTATCTTGTATTACAAGTTTGAGAATTATATGTATGTATACTAAATATATGCTTATATTTCTCCCGTTCGTTGTAAACATAGTAGATATAAAAATTTACACGCTGACGGAGAAAACACTTTCCATAATATAGCACATTCGGTCCTAAAACTGTTAAGCTTCCTCCGATCTTAGCTAACATGAACTACATATTACAAGGGTAGAGGATGACAAGAAAGTGACTGTGTTTAAATAAAGGTTGGATATCGACCAAAATACTTTTAATATTAAAAGTAGCACCTTTTTACGCTCTATAAAGCTCAAGTCCGGTCGTATGTAGGATACTCGGTGGAAAGGCGGGCTAAGAGGCTAATTTGTAACGCAGCTGAAACCAATCTGCTGTCTTGAACACAGGCTTAAGGTGGCTAGCCTTTCAGTGTTTTACAGAATGCATTTTGGAGAGTGTGCTCAGGAATAACATGATCTAATTCCCCCATCCCCGTTCCACCATCGGACCTCACGATGCAGTGCTGGATTTTATCCTTATGTTGTGAACATCCCACAAACCCAAACGAAGCACTTTGCTTCGTCTTTCATTATTCGTAAAGCAAAAGACTGGAATAGTTTGCCTGCTTCTGTCTTTCCCTCCTATTACAATGTGGGTGTTTTCAAGAGTAGAGTGAATAGGCATTTACTGAGCTAGTGCGCCTTACCATCCAGGACTGCATGGTTTGCGCTTAACATCAGGTGGGATCGTGGTCAAGCACTTATTTGGAAAGTTTAAAAAAAAAACTTAAATGATAAGAAATTTAAATAAAACTCCATATAAGGTTAAATTGCGTTACAGAAGAGGATTTAGAATATCTATCCAGAAACTTATCTCCCTTCATTATTTGATCCTCCGCACACTTGGTTAAAATTAAATATCAGTATAAGACCGTACCTGATGCATAGGGTTTTACTTAACTTAAAATAATAGAGGTGTTAAAGGTGTATCAAGACTGTACTTATTTCATTTGTTTTCGTAACTCTTATTTTAATTTTTCATACAAATTAACAAATTTGAGTAAATGAGTTATTTTAAAATTATGTATCATATTTCTGTCGTCCCGTCTCCCGAAGTTATTTATGAATAATATGTACTCTTTATTCTGAGCAGATTGTGCAATCAGGCAAAATCAACTTCAAGAAGGGAGCCGATATGAGGGTTCCGTTGGCCTGGACTAAATTCATAGACACACGACAACGATGATAACGACACAGGTCACCATTCTTTGAATATCACAATACAGAGTTACTCTTTCCTCCACCTCTGGCCAGATGAAGAGACGATCTACTCAAAGTGGATGTCATGAAGGAGCGCTTTGAATTTTAACGAGTATAGAAAATAAAGATAACAACATATAGATCAATAACATATATATTTCTGTGAAATCTTTTTTTGTAACAAAAAAGTTCTTAGTGTCATTAAAATATTTATTTAGTTTTTAGATGTGTATGTATTAGTACAAAATATATATTTTGACTTTTTACACACGTATCGACCATTTAAGTGTTTGATTGTAAATACCAAATCGAGCAAGCGCACTTTCGAGACAATAAAACCCATGAAATGTCGCTATTACCGGCACTTTGTATGCTAAAAGAGCAACTTGAAAATTTCAAAACGAAACTGAGATACGCAACTTGTACTATGTACTATGTTAGGACAGTATTTAATAAATTGTACATAGAATGGTATCAGGAAAAGTGTGGAGTGGTATCTGTAAATACAATATCTATTTGGATACTACAGTTACATACTTGATGTATGAAAACTTGAAATATCTTGTTATCTAATAAGATATTTAACAGCATATTTATATTGTATAAAATTACTTCAGAAAGACAGGGGAATACTGTGTCGAAAAAGGAGAAATGAGTCTAGAACTCGATCTTTCGACTAAATTTCAACGTCATATTATATATATGTATGTATAAATATTTTGAAAGGAAAACTTATTCTAGCGTCGTATTGTTCGTTACGCTTTTATGGATTTATATCAGTTATGAGATTTCAATAAATTTATTTTCATCGGTCGATGTTAGTCAGAATTGCCCCTGTTTGACCTGGCATGACATGGAATGATATACCCGTTTATTTCGAATATGTGATGAGGTTGGAGGCCATTGATTAGTGAAAGCTGTTACGTGGATTACACTGCACTTTCTTGACGCAACAAATGTGTTTCTTTATGTATTACCGTACTGGGGAATCGACTAAGTGTTTCCGCTACTATTTTTATTCATACGTTTATATACAAAACACTTTACTAAAATATGATGCCCTGGTACTTTTATCTATATACATAAAAATTATATGCTGTACGTTGGTAAGCAAGCGCACCACTTAAAAACGGCTGGACTGATTTGTTTTTTAAATCGTCGTAAATAGTCCGAATCAGATTTTAATGGAAAGTAATATTGGAAAAATTGATCGGAAAAATGGCAAATTCGTAAAAAAAACTTTTATTTTCGACATTTTTGTATGAACTAAATATAACCCATGATTCAAGCGATGGATAATTTACACAAAATCACAATAAACAGTATTGAAATTGGGACACTGACAAAATTGCACAAAAAATTTAATAAAATATATCTCTATAACCTCGTTTTAAAGTAAGAATATGAAATAATAAACATGTATTCAACAGCTCACAATTTCTAGGACACTAAAAGATGGTATGGACTTTATTTGTTTGTTATTTTATTTGTTTTTGTTTCTTAGTTACACAGGTCTTTTAGAGATGTTTTCCTTCGCCGCTAAATACTTACAAACACACTGATTGAGGAATTAGTTAAAAATCCCATTCATTACTTTATAATTGCCTTCAGTTTTTGTATGTTCTCATAAATAAGAATGTGTATTGTTCTCAATTTCAATAGAACATTAAACTATTGCGTGTTATGAAAGCTAATTTCTCTGAAAACATTACATAAATTAGTCATAGATAAACATATAGAACTAAGGTATGCACCTAATTTGGTTAATGCCTAGCATGTCAATTTACAAATATGCCAAGTATCTGTATGAGTTAGTCTGTCGATGTTTGAGTAAATATATGAGATAGGTAGCGAATATCTTCCTAGAAAGTCTGGGAAGGTATGTAAGAAGTAAAGTGCAACTTTGCAGCCTGTTTCGTAAGCATTGTGTATGTAAGCAACGAGTATTAAGTTTTGTTAGCATGGATTTCCAATTATCGTACGTGCAGGAGTGCACTCAGAGCAAGTGTTACCACATACCCAGACCGTTGTATTGACTATTTTCCACACACCTCTCTTGCGTGTGACTTAATTAAACACAAGTAGAAATATATCAAGCAATTGCATACCAATTTTTTTTAAATAATTAAAATAAAATCTAGATTATATAAATACTTAACAGCAGCTCCGAAATTTAAATCGGATCCCTATTTATCCTTTTTTAATGTTTAACTACTCGAGAGTAATTTGAGTTGTAAGAAGTAAACAATTTTAAACACAACAATTGTAAACAATTTTATGTTTTAAATTTATGATTTACCTTCTTAATAATAATTAAAGAATTAAAATAATTGATCACTGATCACACTTTGGAACGCAAGGCTGACATATTTTTTTTTATTTATTAAATTAATATTCATTCTTATATTAAATTTGTAATTTTTTATGACAACCAGAAATAGATCGTTAAGATCTATTTCTAGTTGTCATTATTATTAGGTTAAATGAACCTAGTTAATCTTAGGTTAATCACGTAATATGATGAATTTATCCAAGATAAGTAATTGTTAACTGATTGAATCAAGTAATTATTCATTGATGTTATATATAAAAATATGTTTTATAAAATTTCATTTATTTTCATCACGATTCAATACACATTTCCAAAACAAACATATCCAAATTTATAATGACAATTGTCATCTAATTACAAGTCGTACTCTAGGTCGAACTACTAGGTCGTCTTCTAGGATTTATCCACAATATTTTATCACAAAATGGCTAAACCCTAGCGTAGTAGTTAAGAGTACCCGGCTTTTGGGCTTAAAGTCCTGGATTTGTTTCCCATCTGAGGAACACATTCTGTGCAATTAAAATAATTGCTTTTTGGGTCTGGGTGTATTGTATGTATATTCAATGTCTTTGATGCTTTTTTTATCCAGGTCAACCTACCTTCGATTATATTGCATTACAAGTGGACCATGTAACGACTTGTTAGCGACTGTATGTACTGTTATTTACTTCTTAATGTCATCCTCCGTCCATCTTTAGGCTTTGAAATAGTTGCTGAAGATTCTGTAAATATCTAAGTAGTGTATTAATAGCCTCTTCTATACAATCTGATGGGCAATACTAGTACTTTTGGCATTTTGTAGCTTAGATGCAAAAATCTAACAGTAAAATTGGTATATTCAAAATGAGCTGTTTCTTTCTCGTCATTTGTCCCGTCTTACGATATCCACTGGAAGAGTTGGCTTAGTGTATTCTTGGCGCAGTCAGCACATTTCAACCATAATACAATAATATTTGTGAACTAGGTAAAAGTAACTTCATAACAGTTTCACCTTCCGAAAGGCCATTTAACAACCACTTTTAGGTTAACAAAGCATAAGCCGCTTTGGTTAATTATGTAATTAGAGTACATGTTTTAACAGTTCACGGAGGAGAGTCCATTTTTAATGGTCTTTGGCTTTGCCGATTGGTTTTGGATATTGTTCTGCAAAGAGCGTTATCTGTTTCAGACAATTAGGAAATTATTACAATAGACTTTTGCTTAAACTTGTAACTGAGTTCTGCGATTGCTTAACGACCTCGATTCCTGATCCAATTACAATTCGTATGAATACTTTATATTATTTTCTCCTTTAGACAATCACTCAATCAAAGACAATAATTAATACCGGCAAACGCAGAATCTAATGTAATTAGACAATCATTCTTGTCTTGGGTTAGATTCATGTGCATGGGCCAATGCCAATGTACTTATCCTTCGGGCTCTGCTGGTAACTCATTCTATTGCGGCAAAACTCAGTACGAAGTACTTGCAATGGTACATGTGAGTGCCGACAACATTTTCTTGTGACGACTGCTGTGGGGCATACTGAAAGTTTCTGAAACTGGCCAAATTCAGTAAAAAAGCAAATACAGAATTCGAAAATGGAAAATTCTCTGGGAACGGGTTACTATTTAATTTTTGTTGGTTATATGTTTTTTCATTGTGGCATCCTTTAGAAAATTGAGAGTCGCTATAAAAATGAATTTAACTCGAAATCTAAACTCTAAAATTTTCGCTCAATGTTTTTGTACGATTGCCAGAATTCAATTGGCATGTGGTGATGAAGCCCTATATAGCAGCTCTGTGTATTCGTGGTTTGGAGAATTTGGACGTCGACATGACCATTTCCATGGCAATGTACGTCAAAGTCATCGCCAGCTGACCTTCATGTACATGAATGCGGTTACAGAATCCAATATTGATACCGTACGACAACGGATTGAAACTGACAGGAAATTACTTATCAACAAATTCGTACTGATTTAGGCATTGGAATGAGCCAAGTGCAAAACATTTTGCTTATACATCTGAAGGTTCGGAGCTTTTGCACTAAATTATGACCTCATGATTTAATGGAAGACCTGAAACGAGTGTGTATTGAGTGGAGCAGTAAAATCATAAAAAAGTTTAATAGAGGATTGTCATTGACTGTCTATAATATCGTGGCAGATACGAAACCTTTAGTTTTAGACTGCCCAGCAAATAGTCCGGATTTAAAGCCGATAGAAAATCTCTGGTATATTGTAAAAAAGAGAGTCTCAAACAAACATAACACCAGTCAAAACGAACTATATGAAGCATTTGTTGAAGCATGGAATTCAATCCCCCTAGAAAAATGTATGAAATTGATTCAATCAATGCCACGTCGTTGCAGTGCTGTTATTGAAAATAAGGGATACGCCACTAAATATTAATTATAACTATTGGTAGGTTGTGGATAGTAGCTAATAAAGTTGTTTGTTTCTAACTATAGCATGAGTGGGCCGTATCAACCGGAGAAGGAACTTTCACGGAACACCACCGTGAAATTACAGCATAACGCTGCTGTTTCGCCTGGTAAGTGCGGGAAACGGACATACATATTAGTGGTGACGAAACATTCCTCCTTAGTACTCAAGGTTGACGTGGCATCTGATTACGATTCCTTATTGAGGACGTACGTAGGAGTCCAGGAATTCTTTATCATCAGGTGAACTGTATGCTCATCTATCATTCTCAATACAATAAACAAATCCCAAGGTACTAGTGGTTTCAATATACAAGTACTGCTTGTGATGTGTTAGTTATGTTTAGTTTATATAACAGTTCAGCGAAGCTCGCAGCTAGTAAGGCTGTCCACAAATAGGCTAAATACTAATGTATTTATCTACTATAAGAATCATGTTTTGTTCTGGTTCTTTACAAATATTTTTATAATTTCTCACTAATTTGTTCACCTATTACATCCATTACACCATGACAAAACATTACAATATTCAATCCGCGAAAAAGAGTGTAAGGTACATAAAAACTACATTTATAAAATATGTATAGCATAGAGGTTTTTCATGAAAATGCCAAAGGCAACGATAAATCCTTTCTAATCTCTCAAGTTAAACGGAAATAAATAGAAATCATTAGTATTACTTTTTTTTATTATACTATTATTGGCAAAGCACACAGTGGTCAGTTATGAATGCAATTCTATATCCAACCTTGTATTCATAATCGACCGTATTTAAGCTAAATTTAGTACTTTATTAAGTTGGCAAGTTTAACAAACTTCCCTAGTATTAAATTCTCGTAAGTAATGCTCGTATGTTATACTTTTAAATTATTATACTTTCGTAATTTACGATGCAGACAAAACATTATAATTGTAATATCTGTATATCTTTCCAATAAGATAATATATCTTAGCTCTTACGCGTCTAGCTAATAAATTAAAATTATAATTTGATATGCAAAATTATTCTTGTATTTCTTAGCTTCATTTTTGATCAATAAAAGTGAAGTTATTACGTAAGATTTGCTTTTGTAAAAAAATATTTAGCGCAATTTATTGCATAATGAACCGTCGCAAGGCTTACTCTATAACTTCCGTAAAATAGATTTACTTACAAATCCATTAATTTTTAAATATGTTTGAAAATAAAAATTCTTCATTTTAATTATAAGATCCACGCAACTCTTTAACTATTCTTCAATTTTCACATACTTATTTTAATTATTTTACAATATCACAAATAATATCATTCCTAATTTCTACTATAGTAATAATACTAAATTATTATTAATAATTATCATCTCAAATCGATATTCGTATCATTTTACGTTAAGCATTCAATGTCGAAATGAATAACCAATACTTTATACTAAAATATTGTTGTCCACTTGATCAAAATATTTAAAAAATTAATTAATTTATTTATTCCTTCATGTTTCGATATACTTTATTAATTAAAGCATTACAAAATAAACGTTATTACTTATACATGGTGCAAAAGTTATTTCTACCATACCATTATTTACACAAGAAAATTATGGGTATATTAATTTTTTGCAAGCTACCGTGCGTTTACAAGCAGACAAGACACGCTCGGATAGCAGGCACTTAATAGGTAAAAGCACTCTAATAAGTAGATCCGTAATTCGCGAGCCCTGAATCAAATGAAGCTGAAAGAGCCGCATAGGCTAACAGAACTAACAGAATCAATCAACAGAATCTTGAACGTGCGTTTACTATTCAATAGATTAGAATAATTTATTCCTATATATCTATTTATTTACGAGGTGATGTGATTTCTGAACTTGAAGTTCAAAGACACTTTTGTAGTTTTACCTGAAGCAAGGGAATGAGTATTAGGGGTAGGTAATAACTCTCAAAGCCCAAATGAAGAAGAAAAATCAAAAACTAATCTTACTATGCAATATTTTAAACATAAATTATTTTTTCGATGAGTAAACAATTACTCAATTAACTTTTGACTCCATGTTGTGCAAGTTTTTAAATACATATTTCGTTAAAATTTTATGTTCTCCAATCATTCAACATTACGTTCGTGCATAATTTACGTTTCATAAAATCTTAAAGTCACGTGCATATTAAAACTACATATTTATTGCAAGATATTATAATTTATCGATCAAATATATATATATATATATATATATATATATATATATATATATACTGCTATATATTCTGCTCATCGTTAAGTTTATTTGGTACATAACTATCAAACAAAGCTTTCGGACGGGTAGTTGTCTACGAATGATAGAGTGCAACGCTGCGGATCCAATGTCCTACTTCTTCCTTATCCTAGATCTTTTCTTTACTTTATTGTATACATTTATACATGTATTTCTTCGATTTTCACAAAAAAAAATGTTTTTGTTAGCTTGAACATACTCCTAAGTAATTGCGGTTGGAGGCCAGCGTGTCTTCGCCTCACATTCAGCAAAACAATTGATAGCTGTGGTTTAGGAACTAGCTCACTCAACAAAAGTCATGAATTAAAAATTCAAAACGTTCTTGCTGTCTTTAACTTTCTTTATACTCGTAATAAATCATGTAGAGAAAATCGCACCATTTGAACTTCCTTGTTGTAAGCAAATTCCCACCAGATTTTTTGTATAAAATAAGTACATTTACAAAAAAAATTATTTAATAATGATCCATATTCAAATTTATCAGTAACCGTAATCTGCCTTAACGATTGAGTAACCGATGTGTAAATGACAGTGGAAGTTATAATTTGTTAGTGTAAAATACAAATGACTAAGGAATAACTAATTTCTGGTCATGACCTCATATTATAACATGTATACACGTTATTATATTAGGTCCCAACATATGAAATTCGCGTATTATGTGAAAAAAGTAAAAAACGATTTTTCTAATGAAATTATATATTTAATCAATCGAAGCATTACCATTATTATCTACGCACGTTTGCCGTATTACAGGTAGTTCATTGATTCCATTGCTGAAATAATTTTGAGAGAATCAATAAAATCTTTGAAAGCGGTTTGGTATGCCTCATCCCAATATAGATTTTTTTTCCTTGCAAGAAATTGTCCAAATTACGAAAAAACGTGGTAATCTGTTGAAGCAAGGTCCAGGGAGTATGGTGGATGTCGGAAACATTCCAAACGCAGCTCCTTTACCGAACGTCAGTCGTGAAGTATGGGCTCTAGCGTTGACATGAAGCAGCACTGGGCTAGAGCACTTGACAAGTCTCGGTTGTTTAAGGGCTAGCTTTTCCATCATGGTTTGCAATTGTTGACAATACAGATCTGCCGTAATCATCTGGGGGAGCTTAAGTGTATGATACCAGCACTGGTTCTCCAAACACTCACCAGTACGTTTTTCTGAGTCAACTTTCGCTTGGGACAGGATTTGGATGGTTCTTCTAGGTCTAAACAATGTGAAGAGCGTTTCCGAATGACATACGGTATCCATTTTTCATCATAAGTAACGATACGATTAAAAATTCCCTCATTATCGTGACGGTTGAGTAATGTAACGCAGCACTCAATGCGTGTTTGTCGATGTGCTTCACTCAATACATGCGGTACCCATTTCTCGAGCGATAAAATAAATGGCACGAAAACAAAAGAAACACTAAATTCGAAACACGAGTCTAAATTTGAAATATATTTGAATTTTGATTTCCTAACCAAACGCTTAAATTAATATTATTATTACTATTAATGACATTTGGGGCTCACACTACACTAGCTTCGTTAATACCATCAGGTGTAACTAAACAATGGCATGGAGTCCTAGAATAAAAAAAAAAGAACTGGCGCGTAGATACCTGCCTCGGGTGCGGGCGACCGTTCGCATATTATTTTGATGATCAAGCGAATATATATATTTAATATATTCACTACAAGCCATTGTATATATACATAATATTTTCTACCGTATACACAAATCCTCTCATTCCTTAACTGCCTTTTACAGTATCCCCCGATAAGTCATATCCTCCTTCCTTTTTAAAATTAACTCTCATCTTTAACACAAGTATTGTTTTACAAAATGCGGACTCTTCTAATGGCTACTCATGGTCCTTTATTTAATTATCAGTTAGCTCGTAGGTAAGAAATTATATTTTTTTTAGATTTTTATATTAATGAAGACATTTGTGAACACTCTTCTTGTAATCTTTATTTGTTTAATTTGAAATTTGTTTAATGAAGTCCAAGTAAACTATGATTGCTACCTAATCTACTCGAATTTGGATATAATAACAATTTACCGTGCTTAGTCTACCATCCAATTACAAGGTCTCGTCACTTTCTCGACCTAATACGTGACAGAAAAGCACCTCTGGAAGTGTCACGTATTTAAACAACTGTCACGATAACAGCATTAATTTACGTAACGATCAAGTGTTTGTGAGAAGAGCAAGACTAATGTAATTGCGAAAAAAAATAGAAAAATTGTTATGTGATGATGACTCTTCATAATGTTAAGTAACTGAATGGCGTTGGTGACCGCGATAAAATTGTTTACACTGCATTGATATTTCTTATTGGGTTTTATTAAAAACAAGTGTAAGATGCTTGATGAGCTATCTACCCAATTTGACTAGACAAAAACAGAAGGTCCTTTTTCCATTTCATATTAAGCTTATTATGTCCCAAAAATGATAGGTAACGTGAGCGAGTCGCGTCACGCACGACACACAATAAAAAAAAGAAAAGACGCCATCTGCACAGATTTGCACATGTCATTTCATTTCCATTTCAGAAATTATAAGCATCTAGTTGTTGGATTTAGTTTAAGATGGCTGCGATGGGACGTTACTTTTGTGTTGGAGTTAAAGAATTCCTCAAAGAGTTAAAGAGTTGCTCTCTTGTCGATGGACGTCTTGATATTGGAATGTTTCGTTTTTCTTCTTGGAGATGTTTGGTTACTTAGTAGTGTTTTTAGAGCATTTGGTAAATCAGTATCATAAAATATTGCAATTGTCAATTTTCAGCAATGTAATCGAACTACAGTGTCGCGGTTCTGTTACAAGAATGTTTTTTATTTTATATTTTAGAACACAATTTAGAAACCTTAAGTAATAAATAATCTATAGATTCTCCGGGCTATTAACCTAATCCCGTACAATGCGAACAATGACTGCGTGGGTACGTGAGAGTTAATTCATCGCAATGTGACGTAAGCAGTTACTTCACCGTCGCTGTGTGCCGTAACATTGATTAAATCTAATAAATTACACATCCGCAAAATGACAAGTGTACTGAATGTTACCGGTATATATGGCAACGTACTTTATTTGTGACAGTGTTTATTGTAGTATTATTTATTTATTTTTATATATTCTTTTGTTTATCTAAGTCTAAATGTATTTATTTGAATAAACGTAACACTTATTAACTTTATTGTTTATTATCATTGTGACCTGCGTCGCCTTCGCCAAGATTACATATTATATGTAGGTCAAAGCAGAATAATAATCAACGTAGTTATTCTATCTAGTTATGTAATTAAAAATAAAATTACCATTAACACTTATGATGAAAACTGGATAAAAGTAGTGATGGAATCGTTACTTTTATCCATTTTATGTATATATATATATATAAATAGACTAAATCAGGGAAAGAAATTCTTCGCAATTAAACGCGAAAGAATCCGCGACCTTCGTCAATTCTCACATGACCATGGCGTAGCGATTGTTTGGTATTCAACAACGTCAATAGGTTTGGCAACAACAAAATTTCCGTATCACTTAGAGTTACTGTGTTAAGGAAGAATTAGCTGACAACGCCTATAACTTACTAAAGTACGTCGTTCTGGCCTTTATACGCCTACGTCCATCGTAGATGTAGAAATTTGAACGCTGTCATCTCTGAGAACTTATCATTGCCCTATTAAAATACTGACGTAACTTTAAATCGGTAAATGTCCAGTTTATGTAATAGAAGTGTCTTGTTGAAAAACGGGACAGAATAATGTAATTATGTTTTTTTTTATTCTCAACATCTAAGGGTATAATGAACTATTTATTACATTAATTGTGGCAATTGAATAAGCTCTCACAGTTATTAGTTTTAAGTAGGTAACGCATCCTATACTCAACCACTAAATCTTGAACCGGTATTTTGTGGAAACTTGAATCTTCCCTTTCGGACAAACACGATCTCAATCTCAGCTGTCGCAACGAAATTGGCTAGATGGGTAATTTGCAAAATTGAATATGAATCATAAAGAATAATTTAAATGCAAATCAGTTATAATTTTTAATACGATGTTGAAGTAATAAAAGCTTTTTATAAATCGATAATATACAAGAAAACGGGCCAAGGTTTCAACTAGCGTTAGAAAATGCATTAGGTAAACATCTAAGAACTCTTTGAAACGTTTATGACACGAGTTTGCCTAGCCATTTTATACCATAAGTTAAATACAATAAAGTACATGGCATTTAGTAGTAAGGAATGTTATTTTACCTATTTAAACGAATAAATCTTTTGTTTATCTTTGTATGTTTACAAACATAGTCTGCTGTCAATATTAAATGTTTGTAAAAGCTACCGCATACCTCACGTAACCATTATAATGACAGGAGCCGACTGGGGACTGAAATCATACATTAAACAGAATGTTAGTTGGCAGTAAACAGAATGGCAATAAAAAAGATAACTTAACTAATATTTCTTAGCAGAGAGCTTGAGTATTTTGTAACTCCAATTAAATACTGTTACACTCTACTAAACGTCTTGATAAATGTTCGACTGACATTTAAATATTTTAAGGATACAATATGAGTACATGTTCTTAATATTAGACATTGTTGTGAATTAAATAATGAGGTTAATGAATAAAACAGTAAAAAGCTCCATGATTATGCACCGGTAGCACTTCAGCGCCCGTTGTGCTAATCGCTCCACCCTAGCGGATGACCACCCCTGGATGCGGACGTACTTCGCTGTCGCCAGCTTACGCACCACACCGAGTAGACAACGTACTTATGACCCTACACGCAAAGGTGAGCGACGTCGCTACAAAATTGCCCGCGCGCGAAGAGGCGGCCTCTCGCTTCAGACACCGTGGCCGCTACCTCCGTTTAAATGATGGACTCGTCACACTTCTCTCCGGTTTTCATTGGTCGTGCTATATGCACGTCTATATCAGTCAGCGCCTTTTGACTACCAGTTACTACCACTACCTCTTTTTGACTTTTTGAACTTTTGAGCCGCAGTCGGCGCCAGATACCTCTGATATATACCCCTTGTAACTTTCTTGACCGGAGAATGTCGATGCCTTTTATTTGATTTTTTTTAGCTATGTCTACGACGTGCAACGTCTGGCTGTCACAGTGATCGTAATAGCCAGCAGATCTAGGCTAGCCTTCCCGATTTCACCACTTTCGTAGCTGACTTTGAAGCCGACGCCTTCTTTGTCTAAGCCCATTGGTGCTGGACTATTATCCGCTGAAAGCCCTCCTGCGCTTCGCTGAGATAGCCTATGTTGGGGGTGTGTGCGATAATCGCACCCCTAGGTCCACCGCGAAACTATAACGACGACACGGTACCGCTTCGTGCTGTCGTCCTCCTCGGGGTCGCTAATACTGGACGGTTGGAGCCACCACTCCAATCACAAGCGACCGAAGGGCCCGGTATGGGAACACTGATAGGAGGGCCGTGAAGTGGCACGCGAGTGCCTCGATCTTCTTTGTTCGGTCTTCCTCCTCATCGCTGCATCCAGGCACCGTCTTGGTTCATGTACAAGATGTACCCGTAGCGCAAGTAGTTCGCGGTTACGCCTTGCAGGTTGGGGGGAAACACAGTGGTTTACCATTTTGGCTTTTTGGTCAGCTGTGCCCAAGACGTGCAAGCACGGGCATTTCCGACACTGGAGGCAGCTCAACCACTGGAGGGTGCGAGGGCTTCACCTTCCTTTTCGACTTCCGCGAGTCGGGTCAGTGGCATTAACTTGGGGGAGCTGGGCCACCCTCCAACGTGGTCATCTCTACGAGTCAGTTTGCCACCCGCAGGTTGTGGACGAACAAGCCCTAGGGGTGCCCTTCCGGTCGGCATCCTTGTCCACCACCAACAAGGACAACTGGATTCAGGCATCCAGGTCCGTGGTCGTCTTGCCTTCCATCTCCCGCTCCAGATCTGCGGGATTTGGATGGCCAGCCTTCTCCCTCGCTGTAGTCGGGGCCACCGTCGGGTCCCAGATGCCGATATCGTTTTTCCTACGACTGAGACCACTTGGAATTTATCGGCCGCCACTGTCGCAGGCTTGGCTCTCCACTTCCTACCTGTTCTTGCGGACACCTCTGATGTTGTGGATTAAGGCAAGCCCCCCGTGCTACTGTATCCTCGACGTACCCTATTATCATCGGTACTGGGGTCTTTAAAAGCTATACAGCGGGTAACGGGCGGGCTGGAGGAGCCGATGTAACTCCCCCATCCGCTCCTCGCAGCCCACCGACACGCATCCGAGGTGAGCTCGGCTGTAGTTCAACCGGAGCGGCCTTCTCGTGCCGGCCTTAGAACGCCGTATAATAATAATAATAATAATTCTTTATTGCATATAACATTAACAATCATGGATGGAATTTGAACTGATGGGAAGGCATAAATGTGACGCCCCGCAAGGGCATAGTAATATCAGAGGGCTAGTAATTATTTACATGTAACATGGTTTACATTTGCATTATTTACATGCTAACAAAAATGGTAACTTTACAATTGATTTGCTGACATTTCAAAATATTCACTTAAACTATAAAAACATTTGTTGATAAAAAACAATTTCAACTGTTTTTTAAACAATTGTGTGTTGTCCAGATTTTTTATAGAATTAGGAAGACGATTGTTAATTTTTAAGTCGATTTTGATTACGTTCATTTATTTTAATTAAAGTTAGTAATTAATAAGTTAGTAGTTAATTAAAGTAGATTTTGATGTGTATATGTTTCCTGACGAATTTACATGATTCAAATATATACATGGAAAAGACGGTTAAAATCTGATGTTTGATGAAATACGGCTTCCAAGACTCCATTTGGTCTATATTATTATATAATTCTCATACATTTCTTTTGTAGAATAATTTTTTTAATAATATCACTGCTAATTTCCCATAAAACTAAGGCATAAGATATTCTCGAGTAAGCATACAGTAATATGCTGTAAGAGCCTTAGGCTGGCCAATAAGGGTCACTTGGTCAAATGAAAACTTACATGTTATAAACAAAGCCAAAAATATTGTCCTACTAGTAGGATCAACTACAATATACAAATATCAATGTTGTGGAAGACAGCGTAATTAGATATCTAATATTCATAAGTAAGACGAATGGATTCACTAAATTTTTAACGGACGATGCCACCATAACTATTGTTGTTGTCTTATTACATAAACCTGCGTTCTCATATTTAATCTATAAACAGTTTATTTTCGTGTCCCGTTCGTTCGTGACGAATAACACCGCTTTAAACTTTTACTCGAAAATATTATTCTAGCAAACAAATGACGTCGTTGTTTGAAAATTAACCGGAATTTTATAAGCTTTAAGCCAATAACACTTGCGTTTCTTATAAACAATAAGAATTGAAAGGTTTTTAACAGTCAAAAATTGTACATAAATTAACTTAATAAAGTTTAAAGTTGGAATTTGTGTTTAAATTCTCATTATTGTAGCGTTTTAAAGTATTTGATGAGATAGATTGTAAGAGAGACCAAGAGACTTCATTATGATTATTGTCACGGAGACATTTCATTTTATTAATTGTTGAGGGTGGAGGCAGCAGAGTGATCGCTTATTTTTTACATCTGGCAATGCCAAAAATCCTAGAGCTCTAGTGGGTATTTATATGTAACTTGTACAAATACAACGTGATCGCTTAATCCTTGAAACTTCTTTACAATATACACTAAACCAATTTGTTTGAACCCTCACAACATGATGAGAATGCACAAACATTATTCAAGAGAAAAACAGGGTTAAAAAAATACAATCACGATCTCTGCGTAAATTTCAACGTAACCAAACATTAACATAAAAGTAAAGAAATTGTCGAGATACTTAATTTAAAAGCGTACGTTTTGCTATAGCATTCCCTAAACACTCTTTGTTTGACTTGGTCTTGTAGCACCACTTAAAAAAGAATTTAGATTTCACATATTCTGTCCTTCATTAATGGCACAGCGGCAAGACTGTAAGGACTAAGTAATTTTTAAACAATTCCACGTTTTTCGTCAATTTAGCTAGTGAATAAAAATAATCATTAATTTTCCTGTTCTAGAATTAGTGGTACATCTAAATATATGTAATGAGGCCCAATTTGAAAAGTTTCGTCAAGTGAGAGTCGAATAATACAAACATCAGTGTTGTATAGGTTCGATATTTAAATTATAACGTGTTATTTAATTTGTTAGGCAACACTGAAGTAAAATAAATAAGCATTCATTAATTCTTTAAATAAAGTTCTTTAAGTAAAATAACTGTCTACACAGGTTCCACTAGCAGTCATAGTCCTTTGGTCATACGTTTTTTTCAAAATATGCTAACGCATAATAAAATGATAAACGTTTCACGTAACATATGTGTAATCTGTATATATTATATTTGCGTAATATGGCGCCAACATATCGTGTTCTATGGCCTGCGTGCGACCCTTGTAATCTTTGCTGTAATCTTGATCGTTCGGTATAATGAACACAGATTCTTTGAGCTTGTTATGTCAACAAAATAATATTAGATTGATTAACATCAATATGTACAATATTTAATTACCAAACTTACAATGCAAAAACAACTACACTTATACGGTGAATGGTAGTAATAGTATAGAGTCACGAAAGTGATTCATTGCGTTTCATGACACCTACATTCATCCTTGACAAGGAAACATAATGCAGATGCCATCCTTCAGGACTGAGATGGAATGCCTCGTCACCAGTAATAAAGGTCTCCGGATCTCTGAACTCATTCGACGAAAAACAGCAACATTATCCTACTAATTTACGCTAGTATTCTGTGAGGGTGTGGTACTGCGCCGGTCGAGCTGACCCATTCATTCTTCAGGTAGAAACAAACTGCAGTGTAGCTCTACCACTATAAACTAAATATAGTTATTCTGCAAATTTACAAAACTATTTTGAAATAATGCATATCTTAATATCGCAATAGGTTTTAAACAACACAACCACCACGATGCCATGTATATTCATGAATTTGTTACGATATTTGGTATTGTTTTGATGATATTGAAATGTATTCTCTATTACTGTACTATTAACGGGTGATTTGGTTAGCGACGACAAGCAGTCCTGATTGCGAAATTTATCGTAAAATGCAAATAAACTGTTAATTCTGTTACATGACAATAATTTTAGCATACGATAACAATTCATTCTAAAAATTATGCAAGATAATGAAATGATATTCCTTACTTTCTCACATTGGAATGCGATTCCGATTTATCGTAGTTGATAAATAATCATTATCAAATAATAATATCAGAAAATAAAAAAAATAATAAAATATTTTTTTATTTTATTTATAACTCACAGAGCAAATATCATGTTTGGAAGGCAATGGTGCTCCCTGCCCTAACGAGAACCTAAGGACTTAAAAGTCAACAATTTGAATGAATACATGATGGTCAAAGGAATGAAGGGAATTAATAAGAAAAGCTTTGCTTGTTGCATTCATTTAAAAATGACATTCCAACTCGACATAGCATTTGCCACAACCGTAAGAAATCATTATTTCCGTCCATTGTGTTCGTAATGATTTTGATTGTTATATTCCGGTTCGTGCAAATAACGGCACATATAGCAGTACCGAGCCAAGGTTCGGCCCTCTCGGGCACCCTTGAGTCTCTCGCGAAACAGGGTAGCGCTCCAAGCCGAGGCTCCTTCTGGGGGGCCCTTGTGCTGGTTACCCATATATAGAGGTCTCGACTGAGTTCCATAAGCGCTCGGTCACCTCTCAACCCGGTGAAACTGTAAAGGCCCTGGAGCTAACAGCGGCCAATAGCCCAAAAAAATAATAAAGCAGTTAATACTATTCTGGTTAAGTAATAAGCATATCGATCGCTAGACCTAAATGGTTAGACTTAAAGATACATAAAGTATGTTGACCTTAAAAATACATAAACCATACCATACTAATGAAAAAAAATGATGAATGGAAGGACATAACTTCGACCATAGTTAGAATTAAGACCAACGACAAAAATTTATTAAAAAAAATGTTTAAGAGTTTTTATTCTTAGTATATACTATAAATACGGAATATTGGTGATAAATTCTTGAGTAATTAATTTTACATCTTATTGCCAATCCCCTATCAATTACATATAATAATTATAAACTCAATATAACCATCATAGGAGACCGCATTGTAATATATGGTCCATTTAGTGCATAACATACATAAGACATGAACCAAAACATGGATAAGGGCGTAACCACCAGCTTTACGATTCGTTACAAGATAAACTGCAAAACATACTGAGAAATTTATTTTTAGATTCATGTATAATTTTTTGTCTGGTGCTTATTAGCTTATTATCTCGTAGCAGCTTCAAGGCAGCTAATCAAGCTTTTTTTCATTTATATTTTATTTCTTCTGGTTTATTGAAAGAAGATATAAAATAACTTAGCCTTTATCTAAATACCAAATCAGTTAATACGTTTCGGTGCAATAGATTAGAAACATTTTTAAGGTATTAAAAAATATATTGTGCACGTAGCGACACAACGATTACCAACGTGTTGGCTCAACGGGGGAACGACCGGCTTAGTGTTACAATGTTCTGACGAAGGTCAACGAAGATGCAATTACTGGTAACGCGACATCCTAACTATACTAGCAATGATAATTTTTCATCAGATGAACGTCCTTGTTTTATACTATAAAGTCATAAAAACATAATATGCGTCTGGGATTAGTAATTTTTAAATAGTCAACTATAACTTTATACTTATTAATATCTTCAAAATACAGATTCGGTTCATTTACAGTTCGTTACAGCTTAGTAAAAGTATTCTATGTTTATTAATATATTATGCAGAACATGTATTCAGAATTGATTTTTGTAATGCTAAATGGTATGTAAATGTAATGCAAAATCTAATTGTTTTATCGCTTCAAGTAGTGATTTGATTTAGTATTAAACATGTTGATGAGATTATCATTAGTATGATTATGACGGTGTTTTGATGTCAATTTTTTTTAATTGCATCTGCAAGGAATATATTTTTGTATATTCTGCCTGGTAATGTGATCTATTGTTTCTTGATTTCTAATGCACAATACGAGTATTGCATGTGTATTTGTACGTTTAGTTTTATTTTTCCTGATAAGTATTAAGTATTTTTTTATTCTTTTGGTTATATTATGTTTTATATTTGTGGGTTTGATCCTTTTAAATGGCCTACTTTTAATCATAGATTTTGTATTGTTTCCAGTTCAAGGTTATATAGTTCTTGGCTTTGGTATTTTCCTTTTACTACACTGTTGACTTTACATTTGTATAATGTATAACCAAACTGCAATTTTATATTCTTGCTAAATTCTTCAGTAAATTTTAATAATCGTTTCAATTGATTTCGGCTACCCGCAATAGTTTTATATATTTATAGCAAAAATGCTGTTTTTACCCTATTTTTTCTATATTAATATCCATAGTCACTGTTGCTTAAATTTTGTTATTCAATGGCTGGCAACACCAAAATTAAAGCCCCTGCCTCTTTGTATATCAATTAATTTTGTATGTCTTCATGTTCAGCTAGCCCGGCCATAAGTTCTGTTACAAATAATAATGCATTTTTTTAATGAAGTAATGTAATATTATTTAAATTTATATCTATATATTTATTAGTCAGTCAGCGAAATATAAAAAAATATTCTATTCGAAAGGGCCACCTTTGGCTCTTATACAGGCCTTTAATTTGTTTGGCGACGAATCTATGGATTTACGCACTGTTTTCCAGGGAAATTTCGCCACTACTTGCTCCAAAGATTTTATAGGAGACTCAATGTCGCCGTGCCGTTTAGAGGAGGCCATGTCCTCTAAAATGACCATAATTTGAAGATTAATGGGTTGAGGTCTGGGCTAGATGAGACAGTCTTCAGCTCTTATAAAGTCCAGAACGTTGGTTTCAAGCCAGGCTTGGGTAGTTCGTGCTTTGTGACCAGGTGCAGAGCCCTGCTGGAAAGTCCATGGTATATTTTTTAAATTTGTATTGCTGAGAGGTACATGAGTTTGTGCTACATGATCCAAGAATGTATCTTGATACACTTTGGCTGAAGTTTTCACTCCTTTTTCACAAAAATGTAGTTCTGACGACTAGACTCCTTGATAAGACACGCCCCACCAAACCATCGCTGACGCAGGATGATGACCACGTTGAATCTTTCCGACCACTTGAGCAGCTTCTTTAGAACTGTGAGCATACACTTTATCATTTTGCTTATTGTAGTGTTCTTCAATCGTGAAAATTTTTTCATCGGTAAAGAGGATATTTCTGTGCCTTTCACCTGCGTATCGCGACGGAGGCGTTTTGATCGACTCTCTTTATTTGTAAAGATTGATTTAGGGCTTATCCTGTATATCAACGATATGCACTGAGCTTCAGGTTTTTTTGTATAATACGCGACAGGACTCTGCGGGAATCTTCATTTCTCGCAATAAGATTTGTTGCTTCCTAATGGGGTTTCGACGAATTCTGGCCTTAACAGCATTAACAGCCTTTGTAGTTCTAACAACACGCGGCCACCCCGATCTTTTCTGGTCTTCGACAGAGGAAGTGTTGTTGTATCTGTTAATAGTACGCAATACGAACATACGGCTGATACCAAGCTTTTGAAGTGTCTGGAATATGGCCGACGGCTCCATACCCACTTTGTGCAAGGCGATCACTGCAATCCTATTTTCTTTGACACCCCATTCAATTTTGTAATTTGATAATGAATACGCAAAAATATGTGAAATGTTTTTAAAATAATATACGTGTTCCAAATTTAATATAATTAAAAAGTTGAAAAAAGTTTTTATGTAACAGTACGTTATGGCCAGACTAGTTAGTTTAGTCAATTAATTTATGATTCGTCTAAAAGTGTGATGACTTTGTTATTTTTATATTTATATTTTAATTTTTATTTTTATATAATTCAAGAAAGTGTACAAGCCATGAATGTGGAATAATATCGTATGATTTTTAATAGTCTGTGTATCCCAAATGTAGATTTATAGTTTTTCGTTTGACCTCGACTTACACTGCTTTATTTATTTCTGTTGCTCATGCTCTTCCTTCTTTGAAATAAGCCTCTTAAATTAGGAACTTACTGGTAATAATAAATAATAATGAACGATTCGATCTATATATTGATTTATAAAATTGTTTACAATATCTATTCAATTCGATTCTTGAGTTTAACCGACGTTTCTACATGGTTACACTTTGAGCAGAGAGCTCTTTTATGCACAACCATTGGTAAACCACAGCAACGTAATAAGTTTACGGTGTGCTAGAAACTAAGTTTAAAAGCAAAAATGCATTTTACTATAGCATGCGTAATATGCTTATATATTAAAACTTTTACGCCAGAGGCCAGTACTAGTACATCAAAATTGTAGACGATTAACAAACACCATCTACAACATAAACAACATCTTTACAATATAAGGTTCATTGTGTTTATATTTTCTACACTTAAATGAAGTCGGAGCTTCAAGTGAGCAGGCAGTTAAGCAGGAAACGCTTGTAAATTTCTAAAGCGGTCAACGATGCGATCTTGATCGTTCACACGCAACTTGCGTAAAGAGTTGCGCACGTGACGAGATTTGTCCGTCGTTAGGTAACGTTGTTTATAAACATATAATCTGATAAAATAGTATAGGCCACTTTAAGTCCTATAAATGACAAATAAATATTTTATGGTATCGACCTTAACGGATAACAGAGAGGGCTCTATCTACATTTGGATGACGTGATACGCGCCGAATTACTAATGTCGCCCAAAATATAAGTAGGCCACTTGAAGTGAAAATCTCATTATCATTTGTAATAACTTACTTGCACTGCAGCATTGACAAAACTAAAGAGGCAAAAATATTGAGTTTTTTTTTCGGACATATAGCCACCGTTACACGAAGTGCCTTGTCCTCGCGCAGTCGGTGGTGCCGTGGTTACCCAGGCACTTGACACTCCTGGGTTTGCTAAAGCAATTGTCGAACAGAATTGCCATATATGTAATTGGCACGAATATTGAGTGATCACCCCATTTGTTATTAGCATCTTGGTACCGGCAATATGTTTATAAACTGATACAAACTTTAAAAAGATACGGTGAGCTGGCTGTATTTAAATTCTGATCGTGATGTATTCAAAAAAATATAAAGATACAACAATATCCAAACATTATTTTTTCATATTCCTCGATACCTTTTGCACGTCTGTACTATTTTGTCATTAATAAGAAATAGTTAAAGTTTCTACATAAGTTAGTCTCCGCAGTAGCATTTCCAATTGCTATTAAACTAATTAAGGTCAACACACTATTTGGGTCAGGCCATTAGTCTCCAAATTATTCATCATTTGTTTGCTAAAAATGCTAAGACGACTATGCTAAAGCGAATACTTCTATGCTTTCTCCGATCCATTCATAATATCAGCAGAAGATACAAGTATTATAAAATATACGAAAATTAACAATTCATGTATTCCACAAAGATTGAACCTAGAACCCGCGACACAACAAAGTACTTCCGCAGTCTGTCAGTACTTTGATCGGCATGACTATCATAGTGTGTTTAACAGCTTAATTTAAATATAATCTACGACACAATCTATTGCACAATTTTTAAATGACAAATACACACTGTGGTGTAACTTAGCAGGTTTCCCTGTAACTTCCATATTATTACATACCTATATCTAACTTACATTACGTATTATGTATTAATAACATGCATGAGAGAAATCTCGCACCCACGTCTTTGGATAGGGATAAAGAGATAAATAATCCATAATCCTAAGTGAATACATTGAGTTAAGAGCACAGATAGTATATTGAGACAAGTAATTGGTACGTACCATTGAGCTAGTAATTTTAACCACTTGCTGGATCATGAATTCGACGTTCTGCCACTAATATACCACTGTTTCTCTCTTATATTTTTTACTCTTTTTAATTACATAACCAACACAAATAATATAAATTTCTTCCATTTTTTAACCTGTTCTGGATTCGAATGCCGTCCTAACTTCATTTCATTTTGACTATATCCGTGTCATAATACTGATTCTCATTATATTATATATGTATTTCGTTCTATGGAATTGATACAAGTAGACCTATATTGCGACAGTGCACCTACATTTATTACTATGTTCTAAAGCGTTCACTGTAGAATATGTGATACCTGAGATACCTGCCATCCATTAACTTCTTGAGTTGTCGTGAGTTTCCAGCACAAAATTCTCGGTAGGACCGAAAGTTTGGCAAACTTCCATTGTCACGTAACATAGGTTATGGATAAGTTAGAATTTAAAATTAAAAATTATTAGAAAGAAAAGCTGGTATTACCGTACTAGAAAGTTTGTTTACGCCAATGCCACAAAGTGTTGTGTGTAGTTAGACAAATTTAAATATTTATCTCAAGCTGTTTTCGGGATGTTTGCAAGATTTAAAAAAAATTAAGACCAATCCAGGCTCGACTTAAGCGTAGTATATTTGTAAATTTAGAGACCAAACGCAGTTCATGATATAGTAGATACAGTACCTGACTGTTGCGTCGCGGGTCCTGAGATCGATTTCGAGCCGAGAAATAATATTTGTGTATCACAAATTGTTGGTAATCGTTCGTCTTATTGCACGCATTACATCGGACTTGGGAAGGGGAGGACGAATGAGTGCCTCTGTGTATGCGCGAATACCTAGGGCACTATACAAAATATTTTGCGCTCTTGATGTTATCTGACAATAACGAAAAGATATCGCCGTGGTCGATATCGATTCTAAAATAGTAAGTGCGATATGCGAATTTAAAATATACAATTTATTTATATGATATAAGAATAGATCAAATGTTCTTTTAAGGAAAAACTCTCAGAGGCTTAAAACAATAAGGAACTAATATAAATTAATAATAGGCATCAAGAAGGCAAAGTGATTACGCGATAGGTAATTTCATGTCGTGTCATAAAATTAACAAATAAAAACCAATAAATAAGCATGCAACGAACAATTCACATTTAGCATTGTTCAACTCGTGACCAATAGTTTTAAAGTTATTTATTATTTGGGACAGATCATTAAGCTTTTATATTGTAGACTTCTTGCTGGAAATTAACTGCAGTGACGCTCCACCACTGAAAAAACCTACGATGACTGAATGTCGATGTAACATGTAACGTAATTTCTCTGCTTTGTCTCATACTAATTGAAAGATATATCTTTATTCGAAATGATTAGGAGTAAGATTTTGTTCTAGACTATATAGTTAAATTGATTTTAAATAAATATTTCAAGCATAAGAGCCGGACACCAAACTAACGACATTTGCAAAGAAAGTAAGATTGCGCAATCCAAATCAAGCACACAGGGAACATTTGATACGCGTCCGATGCATCGTTATACGGTAATGGGATTCAAGCACTCTAACTATGCCTACGGGTCATTACATAAACTTTTGTTCCTATTATTTAAATTTATTTCTTGTTAATATCATTGTATTAAGATAAAATTTTAAACGAGTAGTTTTGTTATTCTTGGTGCAATATTACTTCTAAAAGAGCTATATCTCGATTTACGTCATAAGCATTTTAGTCAGTAAAAAAGCTAATAAGCTTATATGCGTTATTTCTTTTTCTTTCTGACACTTAACTTCAATGAAATGACGACATATAGTTAACTAATAACTAACAAATTGAAAGGATAAAAATGACTCCCTAAAAACAAGGAAAATTTTACCAAAATATATTTTTGTTAACCCTAATCATAAGAAGTAGAAAGAATATCCCACAAAAGGAAATACGAGACAATATTAAATATCTTTAAATCAATCGTCAGAAATTGTTTAAGGCAGCGATAGCCTTGTATCAATGTTAAACATGCTAAGGTTCGATTTTTACCAATAAGTTTTGTTCTTTTTTTATAGTATAGCGGCAAACGAGCATGCAGCTCACCTGATAATCGCTGCCGCATCAACAAACATCATATATCAAACATCTATAACCTGCAAATCGTAACGGGCACGTGAGAGGCAACACAATCCGGATCAAACAATGGTCCGATGAACCTAGAGGGACATCGACGAAGACTAGATAGTTGTCGGGATGAGAGGTGAGTAGACGGTCCAACAGGGAAGGTGTATGATCCCCACGTCTGGAACCCGCGTAGGCAAAGTGACCAGTTGTGTCAGATCATATGCCAAAGCAAAGTCATCAACAGATCTCCCCACATGATCAGTTGTATGCGATCCAAGCCATTCAGCGTGGTGAGCATTAAAGTCACCGAGTATCACGATCTCTGGCACAAACGAGTGTTCCAATTTGTAACCCGGTTAGGATGGGTATGAGGTGTCAGCCGGAGAAGATATCTGTGTCTCGGTGAGAAAAAGCTTCGCCTTCTCAAGATGGTAGTGGATGGCGTTAAGGTTGGAATGAAGTCCCCAGATATTGCAGAAATCTACGGCGAGCGTAGATTTCTGCAATATCTGCCGTAGCCTTTTTGCTCCGTTTGCCCCTGGCAGGATGGATGTAGAGCGGAATTTTGCTCCCCAGAATACGCAGGGCAGGCTGAGCATACACGCTCAGGTTTCATATGGTAGCCTGAGCGTGGACAACCAGTGAGGATTTCTCTAAAGTTCTGGTGAGGGTACCAGGACTTTCGGTAATATTAAAAAAATAGGGGTAAATTTTTCGAAATTACCTCTACCATGTTGTTTATGGGAGGGCTCCAGCTACCTCACTCACCGGACGACACGCAGAATTGTATGACACATCTACTTTACACCAGTGTTCTGTGAGACGGTGGTACTTCCCCAGCCGAGCCGGCCCATTCGTGCAACAACAAAAGCTGCTCTTAGCTCTACCATTTATTTTGTACAGCAATCACTTGCTAATATTATAGTATCCCCTGGATTATGATTTACGTATTTGATTTACAAAATTAAAAAGCTTAAGCGGCGATAACGTTGCAAGTTCGTAGTTACGAGTGCTATTTGGACAAGCACAGTTGTAAATACTATGTTTTGTTCGTGGTTTCAAGTCCGAGCAATTAGTGTGTGTGTTTTCGTTCTTTGTTTTAGAATATAATTTGATATTATTTGTGTATAAGCAATAATATAATTCTCCAAACATTTACAGCTGCGGCGATCTATTTATTTATGAAACTTAAGGTGACAAGCATACACATCATTTACGTGAACAGTACTGATGACTGCAGCCCAAAATATATATCCACTTATAACTAATTTACATCATGCAATTTAGTTGTCACCATAAGAAATAGAATGTCTCGCAATCAATATTCGGGTCTTCTGTGTCCTAATTTCACATACGAAACACAACAGTGTTATTCTATTATTTCTCGTTGGTTCTCTGTGAAGGCTACTCCAAACAACCCACCCGTGCATAGCTGCATCGAGGCTTTAGAATTGTTTAATAAACAATATATATATAAAAAATATATTATTTACCATTTACCGAATTTGCTACGGGGAGTGTTATTCGGATTAATTCCAGGCGCTGAGTTTAAACATCGTACATCACGACAGAATTCAAAATTTCATCCTCATCATTTCGATGGTTGGCAATACCACTGTGTGCTATATCCGAAATTCCAGCGAAGCCCAACTAATTTGTGGAATCGGCTGTCGCCAGCGGTATTTCCGAACCGATACGACTTAGGTACCTTCAAGGGAAGAGCCTACACCTTTCTTAAAAGCCGTCAACGCATTTGCGACTCCTCTGGTGTTGCGGGTGTTATCACTTACCATCGGGTGAGCTGCTTGCTCGTTTGCCGCCTTTTCTATAAAAAAAACGATTAAACATCCGCCGTCTTGAAAATGAACGTACTGTTTATTTATCTTAATGTTCTATGATACATGGCTTGAGGACTTAAATACGTGACGTAAAAGCTGAATAATTATTACTGAATGTAAATTCTTAAGTTCTATAAAACAATTACGCTATGCTCACAAAGAAAAGAACCGGGCAGCAACACGGTTGACGATGACAGTTGACTTACATTGAATAAGAGCAAGACAAGACCCTAATGAATGGTTCTTATGTAGCTTGGTATGATGTTAACAAATAAACAGAAAAAAAAGTTCCTTAAATAATTTGTTTACGGGTAAAAGATGTTAAAATACATAGCCTATGCTAGACTATTACATATATTAAATATATTCAAAATGAAGACCCCCAAAGCGTATTAGTGTGGTGACACTACACACACACGTTAATGTAACATAAGTGAAATCTTGTGGCCAATATCCTATATATCAACAGATTCGTCACTACTCAGTACAAAACTTTAACATAAATATTTGCTTATAATTGAAAATATGAAAAATCGCAATCAATGTAAGAAGAAACCAGTTATAAAACAAGTGACATAACGTACTGCTTGAAAACGGCCCTACCAGCATTTAGTAACACATAAAATCATCAATCAACTACAAAAAGGAAAGACTTCATATTAATTTGGCGAGCTACATTATTTATCAAGTTTTTATATCTTTGTATTTTTCTCGGTGGCGTTAATATTCATTGTGTACGGGTAATTAAGAAATTGAAAAGAACTTAATTAAGATATACTGCCCCATACACAATTACACATCTTGCGCAGTTGCGTTTAGTCAATGACAATGTGTAATCATAGCAATTTATTGATTGAAGACCTAATAATTATCAAACTTAACATTCAAAATTAAAATTATTATCTTATAAATTTAATATACATAAAAGTTTCGCAATTCTGTTATTATGTTATTATCATGATATTTATGTAATGTGTTTTTATTATATTTACTAGTTTGAATTATATTTATTAGTTACTCATATTATTTGGTACCAAAATGCAATATTCAATAAATTAAACCACTTGAATAATATGAGAATAGTCTTACAGGAGCATGATCTTTTACCAATCGCTCCGATCAATTCATGCTACGTACAATTGAAGCGTCAATTAACTAATGGTTTAGGGTACGGTCCGCGAAACTTAAAAGCCGTAGGTCCAAATCCACTATTAGACAACTGTCGAGATCTAATTCCTAGCAAAAGCATTTTTAGCTAAGTTGGAGTGGTTAACAGGAATATTAGTAATGTTAAATAATAGCAATGGTAATATTAATTAAAAAAAAAACAAAATCTTGAATTAGGTGTAACTGTACCAACTTTGTAATTTTAATTTAATTAAAAATTACTAAATGCTATGAATTAAATTTGATCCAATCGATACCAATCATCAACTTTTATTAGTCAACTGCTAAAAAGAGTTTTCTTTTAATATGGATAGATATTTAATTATTTTCAAAGTTTTTTTTACTTTACTGTATTTATCCTATCGATATACAATGATATAATCATGCTACGAGTATTACTTATTCGGGAATAAGAAAAAATGCATTTAATTTTTAAATAATTGTCACACTTATCCTCTTATATCTGATTCACGGTTCATTTGTCGAACACAACACATTAAAGTTATAAATACATTACTAAAAATACTGGACGGTAAATTAAATTGCAAAGTTGTCGAGCCGTAGCATTAACAATCCCACTTTAGCATAAACACAACAACTCGTTACTCATTGCTGGTTTTTGCTAAAAATATGAAAATTAAAAATGAACACAATTATGAATCTGTACTTTCAATTACAATGTAGTAACAAAAACCTGCTGTGTGTATCTCATTCTATTATAAGTTTATTAATAATATATTTAATGACTTTAATGTTTCTGATAACATTACAGTAATTTGCCACGTTGTGGATTGTTAGACATAATTAGTTCTGTTCGCTAATGCTAAAAATAACATATTACCAAAAACTTTTTTTTTATGTTATTATACAAAATTGCAGTACAAACACATTACCCGTTTCTGGCATACAAACAATTAGTAAAAATTACACATCATACAAAATACAAAAATCATTATTCTAGTTACTAATAAATAACAGTTATTAAATATGGCATGTCATCCTGTTGTAATAAATGAATTAAACAAAAACAATTGTAAACTATCTCTTCGTTGTTCCAGAAATTTATGCACAGTAAAAAAACATTTATACGTCAACCACTATTTCAATATTTTACCGAAATTCATTGTTAAAATGTTGAAAAAGTGGCTTTAATTTGACATCCCACGGTAAAGCATTAAATAATTTCACGCACATTGTACGTGGGAGGCACTAAAAATTATTAGAACCGGCCAGTTAGTTTTTTTTTCGGGTTGAAAGCCACTGTTAGCCCGAGGGCTTTTACAGTTTCACCGGGTTGAGAGGTGACCGAGCACTAATGGCACTCAGTCGAGACCTCTATATATAGGTAACCAGCACAAGGGCTCCCGAAAGGAGCCTCGGCTTGGACCGATACCTTGTTTCGCGAGAGCGTCTGACTCGAGGGTGCCCGAGATGGCCGAACCTCGGCTCGGTCAGTTGCTTCTGACAAAGGATTCTTTAAATTCGCTATTATTATAAGCTATCTGTACCACCACTTCAGAATGCGTGGGGGCTGGAGAAGAAGTGGCGCAAGAAACTCCACTCTGGGCCCTGGTGATCACGTCGTCGGGGTCATCGAGGGCGTGCCTTGGTCTCCTTCGGATGCGGGTGAATCTGTGTTTCGCGATGGGATTGTAAATGGCGGCACTTACAATCAAGGGGTTAGAGTGTGTGACGGCAGAGTCGAAATATCGGCGGGAAGCCTGCTTCAGGTACTGAGCTATGGTCGGCAGCTCAAGATCTATGTGTAGATTTTCGTTACGCATGAACCATGGTGCACCGGTGGCCTTGCGCATGAAACGATTTTGTATTACCTGAAGTCGGTGAATGTAACGCGGGGAGGCATGCGCAAAGACGGGGCTTGCGTATGTCATTATGGGTCGGATGCACGCTTTGTATAGTGTAATTTTATTACGCAGGGACATTTTGCTATTTTTATTGAGTAACGGGTTCAAACGACCTAGGATGAACGCTGCTCGATTCCGTACGCGGTTGACAGGCGGACCGAAGGTGAGTCTTTCATCTAATATGACGCCTGAGTATTTGACTGTCTGTTCCCAGGGATTGGACGATCAAATAGCTCTATAGTTGGGAGATGCGGCGTTTTGTTACGCCGAGAGAAGTACATGGCTGCACTTTTGGTGGGGTTAACCTCGATCCTCCATTTCCGAAACCATTTCCCTAAGGTGTGCGCGAGTGCGCGGTATGTCGTTGGTGTAGTGTGTGCATAAAATAGGACCTAGGACGGAGCCTTGTGGTACTCCGGCACTAATGGGGTGAACATCGGAGCGCGTTCCATCGACGCGGTAAGGAAAGGTTCGATTTCGGAGAAAGTCTCGTATGATAAGTACGAGTCGATCTGGCACACCGAGCTCATATAATTTGTATATGAGCCCGTTGTGCCAGACCTTGTCCAAAGCTTTCGCCACCTCGAGGAAAAGTACCTCAGTTTGATAGCCCTAAAGAAATTTACTGAGGATGTGCTCCGTGATGCGGTGAACTTGATGTGTGCATGAGTGTTGGGTGCGAAACCCGTACTGCTCATTGATTGGTAACATGAAGTCCTTGAGGCGGGCGAGGATGAGCCTTTCATATACCTTTCCCAAAACTCTGAGTAGGCTTATGGGTCGATAGGCTGATGGATCGGTTGGATGTTTCGAGGGCTTGAGAATCCCTATGACGTCGGCTTCCTTCCAGGTGTTCGGGAAGGTGCCTTTGGATATGGCCAGGTTGTAGATTATCACCAGTAGGTGTATAATGGACATGGGTAGGAGTTTCATCACCTTGTTTGTACTGGGCTATGCGTGACCGGACTTCACGCTGAAGGGTACGTAGCACCAGCTGGTTACTTTCAGTGGGATATAAGTCATGGGTACGAGTCGCCGCATTCTTACGCCTCATTAGGTCCTTAATGTCGCTTGGCAGGGTCCATCGGTGATCTTCCACCGAGGGAACCAGCCTCGAGCAATCCTAGACGACTGTCTGGATGTGCCTAGTGAGGGACTGCGAGGTTCGTGTCGTGGACTGTAGATATGTTCCTAGGAATAGCATCTAGGTGTGGTGATGTGGCTTCCTTCAGGTCGTTCCTGAGTCTTTGCCAGTCTACTATGGTTTTGGTGGAAGGTGAGGTTGGGGCGGAGGGCCCTAACCGAAGAAGAACGGGGAGTTTAAGAGTGAGTGTATCAATGTCAGTGATGATTTGCGTGGGGACGTCCTTCATCAGCGATATCTGAAGACAAGTGCTGTGCGACGCATGATAGAAGACGATAAGATAGTGACATACCAGCAGATGCGGGCAACCTTAGGCATTGGAAGGAGTCAAGTCCAAAATATATTACACGAGAGTTAGGCGTCAGGAAGCTTTGCACCAGATGGATTCCCCATACTTTGACCGACGACCAAAAACGTCTTCGTATCGAATGGTGTCGCAAAATGTTAGAAAAGTTCAACGGAGGTGACTCGAATGCTGAATTTGCAGGTGATGAAAGATGGACATATTGCTACGTATTCGAAACCAAAATATAATCTGCTCGGTGGGTGTTTGCTTTTAAGGATCGGCCAACTAAGGTAACGAAAGGCCTCGTTCTTTGGTCGGAAATTTCATTTCGCGACAGTTGTGCTGGAAGATGTAAGGACAGTTACTGCAGACTGGTATGTTAACCGTTGTTTGCCCGTTGTCTTAGAAAATTTTCGACAGCAGCGCCCTCGAAGCAGGATTCACTTTCACTACGACAACGCTTCAGCGCACTCCGCATAACGAACAATTGAATTCTATATTACAGGTGTCCGCCATATAGTCCTGACCTTAGCCCTGAGACTTTTATTTAATCCCAAGAACCAAAGATTTATTTCTGACGAAACACAGCGTTATTACTTCGAACTCGAGCTACGAAGGCGAGCTGTCTTATTCGTTCTATAGTTTATAGATGAGGCGTGGCGTCACTTCATCATCATCGTCACCAGCTAAAATGCAAGTTGTAAGCACTAACATAGAAACCATGTTAGCAACATGACTTCGATGAAGACATAAGCAATACTGTTTTGGCCATCATCGCACTAAAAGTATTTAATCGTTTTACATAACATAAAGAGGTATTCAACGTTGATATACATACAAGTATATATAAATACAGGCATACCAGACGTTAGATAGCTATATCGCCATATACAGATTGCTGTTGGAAACTATTCAATGTCCACGCATATATTTACTTTATTTCCACTCGCAAGATATTTCCACTTGCTTCAACTTTATTATTCAATAATACAAGTTATGTAACACAACAAGATGAACTCTCTAAGAACAAAAAACCGTATAGGCATTTCAACTAGCTCTTCTGAAATAAGATTTGCTAATACGGACTACTTTTAATAAAGTGTCAGTGTATATAAATATACATTGACCATCGAGTTTGAGGCACCGAGATTCATACTTAGCACTGTGAAATTAAGAGTGCCCACAATGAGCTAATACAGGTTTTAAATAAAATAAAATTATGTAAATCAAATAATTCCTAATAAGCATAATAATTATTCCGAAGCCTATAATGTTTCTCTTTTGGGAGGACCAAATGATTGATTGTTTGATTTATTTAGTTAATATATCTTTTTTCTTTTTAACATTATTACATTAAATTGTTTGACTTAATTTTATTTAAAAATATAAAATAATATTAATTTGTTTTGTAGCTCAAATGGTACGCATATAAAAGCTTCCATAATTATCATTATTCAAAAGCTTTTTTTTATATTAAATTAGAAATTAAACTGAATGATACGAGTACGAGTATATATGTAAAGGACACTTGTCCAGTAAAATATGTTCCACTTACTCCTCAACGGTAACAACGAATATTTATCTTGAATCTTTTAGAGAATGTGTTTAATATCTGGTAATCACTTACGTGATCCGTGTGCTCTTTTTTCGCCCTTAGTTTCATAATAAAAACAAAACATTAAGATTTTTTCCGAAGATGATTACCTGAAGATTGCAGGTTTTCTATCAACATTTACTCAAACCCAATATTAACCGCGTATTATGGCGTATCGATGAGTTTACACATTTTACCACTTTGTCGGTCATATGGCTCAAACTGCAGTTAACTCAACAAGTCCATGGTTACATAACGAAAGAACACGGTTTTAACAGTACCATAATAAAAATAAGGCCACGGTACTTATGAAGCTCTTTGTTTAAATCTAGGCCAGATGGGCAGAGAAATTCGTAACACACATATGATTAAAATATAAGATTAACTTTCATAACCAAATATATATATATTTATATATATATAGAAAACGTAATATTATATAATATTTATTTATAATAAGAGTACATAAAATTTTAATTACAAAAAATAACATTCAGAAAACCACAGAGGTTTGTCGAGAATGTTACTTGACAATAATATTTTCCTACACCTACATTAATAACTAAAAATATAATACACTGAAGATCTTAATTTACACACACAGAAGTAAAGGTGGGTAGATAGAGCACCGATGCATTCAATGCATGTACAGGTTGTTCAATAAATAAGATTGTAATTTTTGCTTTATGTTTTTAACTGTGATGCATTGAATGAAAGATGCATCCATATCATTAAGAATGCGTGGTATGTGATACGAAGTGGTTCTTTCACTATAAATATTAGTTGCTGCCATAGTGACCAATTTTCCTTTAGTTTTGTGCCGTGTTTGGAAATGATGGGTTATTTTGTTTTGTATACTCTTATTAAAGAATTGTTCTTTTATGATGCTGTTGGTGGCTTTAGTGTGAACAGGAAGTACCTTGCAATATCTGAACAATGCCGACTCATCGTTATGTTTAAATTGTTCTTTTATTTTAGGTGGGACAATCATTTTTAAAATTCTAATTTGCAAATTAAGTATAGAGTTGAGATATGTTTTAAAAGTTCTACCATAGCTAGTTATACCGTAGCCAATAACGGAGTCAACGAGAGCGTTATATAACATGATTTTAACCTTAAAGGGTTTATCTTTAATAATATATGTAATAGTACGCATAGCAAAGCTCTAAGTTTTTGGCATACATTAGTGATTTGATGGAACCAGTTAAACTTATTATCAATAGCTATTCCCAGATACGTGTGCTTAGCAACATAATCAATTTTAGGGCATTGACAGGCATATTGCACTATAACTTTCTTGTCACTGTACGAGATAGAATTATAGCAATACGAGCACAAAAAGTAAGTTCTCTTATCCATGATATTCTTTTTAATGAGATAAAAGAATGAATAATTATCATCTATACTTGTCCGTCAGTTGGCTCCTCGATCTTCTTGACTTCAAATATCTTGTTTTTCTTTGATTTCTCACACACTGGGTTTTATTACTCTACCACTGTACATGTGGTAAATCAACACTTGACGTTGTAATAATCATTTTGTTTGTAATCGATGCGAAACTATTGTTGCTGGGGTACTAAATAATTTAATGTCAGCTCTCTGAAATAAGCCAGCACGGAGCAAACTTAAAACTACCTACAGGCTTCGGGCATGAACTTAACTTTCAAATCGATTTTATTAATAGTTAATTATTCATTATTATCATCTCAGCCTATCATAACTCCTCCCTGAACATCTCTAAAACTTTAATACTTTGGATAATTTTAATGTGCTAAGCTGCTTTTTCAGATACAAGTTTCGTTTAAATTATTTATTTATTTATTTTTTATTTGCACACGTAAATCAAACATTGGTACAAAAGTCGGATAGTGCCAAAACGAATTCTTTTGCAAGTTTTACCTTTGGGTTGAGCAGAAAATATAATGTGAGTGTAAGAAAAAAACTTATTTTAAATAGTACATAAATGTAATAAATAATATGTTAATAGAAAATAATAACGAATGCAGTAAAAAGCCTTCTTAATTACCATTTCTTAGTCTTTGAAATAAATAAACAATTGATAAAAGACCTCTCTGATAAGATGTAAATGACTTTCTCGCTGAAGTGGAACTGATATACCTATTTAATCGCCTCCTTACATATCCTTATATTAGCTATGAAACTGAAATCAATGAAACAAAAAGTATAATGTCTTCATGGAGTCTAGAAAATATAGTTGTAATATGTAATAATAGTATGCTACAACAGTACACTATTAACATATATCATGTTTATACCCGAACGCAATTACTCATATTGGAAAAGATATATACAGATGATACTGTTCTTGTATACTAGTCGCATTATATATTGTTTTACTTGTGCAAATAAAATAAAATAAAAAATATTTTAAAGAAACTTGTATCTGAACAAGCAGCTTAGCACATTAAAATTATCCAAAGTATTAAAGTTTTAGAGAGGTACATACCCTGCGGCCAAAAGTTTAAGACCGCACATAAACAACATAATTATCAATTGTAATAAAATCCGATAAGATAAATAAAAAAAATACACATCTGCATATTCTATTGTTAGTATCGAATATTTAAAGAAGTCATTCTTTTGTTTACTTTCAAGTTATTGGACAATAAACATCTATTGTTTTCAAACACCCACAAACGCTGCGCTAGAGCCAAGTGGAAGAGTCATAATAATATTTTTATAATGTCCTCATTACTAATTACTTTGCTTATGTTACATATTGGTCAATAATTAGGATTATTTAGCTCCTGAAAAGACGTGTTTCTGACTTGTTATTACCCGAGTTTACTTGGGTTTGTTCACAAACAATCTCAATAAGTCTAAATTTTCTGGTTTATATAGTGAAGACGTCATAAAATAGGAAAAGCTCGGGAAATTAGCAGTGAAGTGCGTTCTGCCATTGTTGTATTCCGAGATTGACGCACAACTGAAGTTATCGAAGATTTGTGTTTATGCCACAATAACTCGATACAGCGAGACAGGCAGATTTCAAGATCGTCCACGCTCGGAAAATCCGAGAGCTACCACGTCTAGTGAAGATAATTTCGTTGTTGTTACCAGCAAGCGAAACAGACGCTTAACAGCACCAGAAATCATGGTTGAAGTAAACAAAACCCGAGTTAAACCTTTATCAATGACTACAGTAAAACGGCGACTGAGAGATGCGATGTTGTATGGTCGTGTTGCCGAAAACCTCCGCTAAGGCCACAAAACAAGGAAAAACGGATGCAGTGGGCTCTTGCCCATCGAGATTGTACTGAAGAAGATTTTAAAAAAGTGCTTTGGACCGATGAATCTAAGTTTGAACTATTTGGTTCAAAACGTAGAATTTACGTTAGACGCAGTGCCCAAGAAAAGATGATGTCAGATTGTGTAGTCCCAACAATCAAGCACGGTGGTGGCTCCATTATGGTCTGGGGTTGCTTCTCTAGCCAAGGAACTGGCGATTTGATTAAAATTGAAGGAATTGTGAAAAAGGAACAGTACAAAAACATTGCATCCCAAAGCATAGCTCAATTTTATGTTATATAGCTCTCAGCTTATGTAGAGGATATTTAGAAGAGAAAGAGGCATATGGGGTGTTAAAAAAGCTCGGATCTCAATTCCATTGAATCTTGTTTTGAATTGAATTTTGGGAAGAGCTGATAGGAACGTCCGTAATCGTGGCCCATTATCGCGAGAAGAAATGTGGAATGCTTTATGCGAAATTTGAAACAATATATCACAAGACACCATTAACAAATTGATTGCCCGTATGCCGAGACTTGTGAAAAAAGTCATAAAATGTAAAGGAAAAGTCATAAAATGAAAAATCAGTTTAGCTAACTATAGCCTTTTTTGCATGGACTAATAATATTTCTTTGCGCTTTTAAAGTATATTGTTTGTCAATTAATGTCCTATTAGATGATTAAACAGGTTAATTAAACATTTAATATTTTATTTGAGTTTTACTTTATTTAAGGTGGTCTTAAACTTTTGGCCTGCAGGGTAAATAAGCTTATTTAAATGATAAAATTTGTTGAATAATTATTGGGAGATGTAAGAGAGAAAATGTCTCAAGTTCTATCTTCATCTTCACTCTTTTTAGCGACCTTTTATTACCCAATGATGGTAGATACTCGATTCAAGTATTACCATCATCATCATCACTGCCCGACTATAGTCTACTGCTAACCCAGAACCTGAGCAACCTGTAATCATCGGTCACAGCAAACTTGCGTAGGTCGTCGCTCCATCTAGTAAGGAGTCTTCCTACACTGCACCTCCCAGTCACTGCCACTCATGAACCTTTCCGTCCATCATCCTCATTTTACTGTGTATGTCTACGCTCCGTTCTTTAACGCAGAGAATCACGGAGCATAGACTGCTCGCTGAGTGAGTCTGACCTTTCTCATAATCGAAGTTGGTTCATCAGCAACTTCGAACGTAATGCTCCCAACAACATCCAGCATAGATGTGATATGAACGATAGACACGATCTCGTCCATGTTCATTTTGAGACCTACCCATTGGAAGACACTTTATTTTTTATAGAAAAAAAAGGGAGCAAACGAGCGGCGGGAACACCGTGGTGCTCATCGGCGGCCATGAACAACCGCAATACCAGAGGAACTGCAGATGCGTTGCCGGCCTTTAAAAAAAGGAATACGCTCGCTTCTTGAAGGACCCTAAGTCGTACTGGTTTGGAAAAATCGCCGAAGACAGACCGTTCCAAGACAGCTGTTCGGGGTAGAAAATTCCGCGAGAAGCGCACGGTAGAGGAATGCCAGTCATCAACGCGGTGAGGATGGAATCTGGTGGTCTGTCGTGACGTCCGATGACGGAACTCGGCGGCAGAAATCGTCCCAAACAGATCTGTAGAGCATTCCCCGTGGCATGAGCACTACAATAAATAATTCTAATAAATAATACTATAAATAATAATAGGAAAATAACTGACGTCCTTCCGCAGGGCCAGAGAATCCAGCCGATCGTTGAGAGCTCGGTCGTTGACGTATCGAGTCGCTCTCCGTTGTATGCGGACAAATGGCTGGTATTGGGGTGCTCCCGCCCAGAGGTGCGAGCAGTATTCAATGTGGGGCCGCACTTGCGCCTTATACAGTTGTAGGCGGTGGCTCGGCTGGAATGGAATGGAAATACTGCTTCGCTCTACTGAGTACGCCCAGCTTTTTTGAAGCCAGCTTGGCCTTGTGTTCCAAGTGACCGCGAAACTGAACGTTACTCGATATGTCGACGCCGAGAATACCGATACTGGGTGAGGCAACCAGGGGAGTGTTTTCAAAGTGGAGATTTACGACGAACGGATCTTTTTTAGCAGTAAAGGCGCAGACTTGTGTCTTTTTGGGATTGAAATCGACAAGGTTTTTTCGACCCCAATCCGGGACTTCACCCAATAGGGTCTCCAGTTCAGACACAAGTTTGGTCCGGTTCTCATCGGCAGTAGCCCGAGAAACATTAGCGTTCATAATTCATCACCAGTGCCAGCGTCTGCATAACAATGAATGTCGCTTATTTGTAGCATATCATTGATATGCAGAAGAAGGGGAAATGTGCAGATGCAGGGTGGGCGACAGTACACAGCCCTGTGGGACACCAGCATTAAATGGTTTCAGGTCAGAGCATGCACCATCGACAACGACCTTGAGGCTCCTACCCACCAAAAAGCTAGTTACCCAGGCACATAGTTTCTCGGGCAGCCTGTAGGAATGCATCTTCGAAAGAAGTGCTTTGTGCCACACTCGATCGAAGGCCTTTGCCACGTCCAAACTAACCGCTAGGGCCTCCCTCTTGCCCTCGTTCGCTTCCAACTATCGATGCGTGAGGTACGCAAGAAGGTCGCCAGCTGAGCAACGCTGACGGAAACCGTACTGACGATCGCTAATCAGCTGGTGCTCTTCAAGGTACCTCATGAGTTATCATGAGTTTCATTGGGATCGGGTGGATAATGGCAGTCTTCCGAGATTTCGGGACGGTGCCTAGAGAGTACAAGAACCGGAACAGGTTTTAAAGCCGGTGCCAACTCAGGAGCGCATGTCCTAAGCACAATGGACTAAACTGGACTACCGGCATAAAAGTGTCACCGCAGTGAATTTTCGGCGGCGAGCTACCTTTGTCCTCCAGAATCGAGTTAGACGCGAAAAGAGAGCCAAGAAGATCGGCCTTCTCTTTAAAGCAAAGATGGTAGAGACGGCTTACAGAAATTCTTTGGCAATAACTCTTTTGAAGGACCTGGAGGCAGGGTTCTTCTTCTACTTCTTTTTCATAAGGCTGGTAATTACATCCATTGTTGGTTCAGTCCGATAGATCTTATCTCTTCTTAAATACGAATCTTCTCGTCTCATAGATTTAGAGAGTTAAGCAACTTAACACACTTATACACTAACATGTCAGTTAAAGTCTTCAGTCTCATTTGACGCCTTGCTTTCGTGAAATGAAGATGTGATCGAAGAATTTATTGATTCTATTTGTACGACAGTTCTTGGAATAATTTTCTCATGGTGCATGAACTGTTCCCACGAGCTTAGCATTAATATCGTCCACCGTATAGCAATTCCCCATGCATTGGAAACGGTTTTCAATATGGGCACGATATAGATGTAGACTTCATCAGATGAGTCCTTTTCAGCCTGTTGTTAAGGTTTAATGTGCCTCTCACCTTTCGATGATCGATGCTAGTTTTTATCTGTGTGATAATAAAGACATCATTGAACACATTTGTAGCTTAATAAAGAAATCGAGGCTGATCTATTATCAGCATTGCTGCTGCTTTTTGAAGAAATTATTCATCAGGAATAGACCCTTCTTCTCCATAAAGTCAGTCCGCTTGTGCTCCCTTGGGTTCCGTTGCCCTATCCTAACATTACTCACCGCCTTTCTGTTGGACTAACTTTGCTTTAAACTCCATATTATAATTACATTAGCCATCAATACCATGTACTGTTCTTAGCATCCCCTGCCCTACCATTATCGTGACTACTATCAAGCCATGACTAGCAAGGCCACCTCGTACTGGGGGCCGGACATTTATTGCTCTGCTTATGGGGGTATATGGTAGCCCTCCTGTCGAGTAGGTTGGCAACCGTAGTTACCAGACACTTTGCACCTTGACACTGCTGCCCGTCAAATTGAAATGGACAACCCGCCAACCGTCGGAGACCACTTAGTGTTTGTGGTAAATCTGAATTCGCCTCTTACAAAAATTTTATTTAATATTTATTTATTTATTTTTTTATTATTATTTATTTTTAAAAATTTAAAATTCCCTCAAGATAAATCTCAAGGCTTATTGTCTATTCTTCTAACCACGACTAGGTCCTGCTTTAGAACGGTACGTTTGTCTAGAAGGACTTGACCGATTTTACTATAGCAAAATATTATAAAATTTACTACGTTATTGAACATTTATACTCAACTTGACTTATACCGATTATATAAGCATAATCATTACTAATTATAACAGCTCTGTAATCGTTATCATAATAAAAACAATGTACTTCACAAGTTGATAAAATACGTGTCTGTTCGGTATTCTTTATCGCATAGTGCGCTCGAGCCGTGTCGAACGTTGATATTAAAAGAAATAAAAAATGCCTTGTTTAAAAATATTAACAAATATCTCAAAGAGCAATATACCTCCTAATTTTGTTGACAAAATAATTCCCGTACTAGCAAATGCAGTAAAGAAGGAAGAAGATGTGAGTATTGCCAAAAGATTCGTTAATTTTGACATATCGATAGCTGGTTAAATTATTCATTCCTTAATACTAATATATTTGCATATCAAATCTAGTTTGATTCATTGTTATAAAATTTTATTAATTGTAATAATAATATGCGATGTTTGGTAATTCACAAACTAAATTATATTACATAACTAAAACTAAGTATATCATAAACCTTCTTAATCAAATCAAATGCTGTATTAATTGTTAATATTTATTTGAACTTACCTTCTATAATCCTAGTTATGTAACATCTGTGCGGTTATTTTATTAAAGTTAAATTTAAAAAGGTATAATATATATAGAAATGTTTATTATTAATTTTATTTTATCACCATCTATGGGTATAAAAATAGTTTCGTGAACGAACTCCAACATAAGAGTAAGTATGATATTGAGCCAGGTTATTCAATGCGTTTCAAATACCAGTTCAACATAATATGCACAAAGTATTTTTAATCACACATTTTATTTTTTAGTTACACCCATATCTTCAACATTCAGTATGTTACTTACCTTCAGCTACTTTCATTACACTTTCCATTCATTTTTCTTAGCCGTTTACTTGAAAGGTTTTTTATTAAAAGAAGTAATAAAATGCTTATATTTCAGAAAAAAATATGTGAGAAGCGACCTTGACATGACCTTGCAAATATATTGCCTTAATAAAATAAATAGCAATCAATGTCATTGTAGAGTTTGCTATATTTGTTTATTAGTACATCTCTGGAACGTAAATTATTTTTTTACACCGCTCTTATAACAATATACGCAGCTAACCATAATAAGATTATTTTATAGAATACAGTAAGGTGATAGCTAGTTTCTGATCTACAATGGGTCAGTAAAAGAAACGGGAGACCTTATTTATAGTTGTGACGAAGCTTTCCATCTTCAAGGATGACAAAGATTCTGAATTCTTTTCGCGGATGAATTTGTCATGGACAAAAGGAATTACTTATTTTAGACTTGTATAGGCATATGATCCATCATTTATTGAAATAATAACTTTATATAAAACTTTAACGCGATTACAATTCTGTTCATTCTTCAAAGTATATGAACCATATTCTTCTAACACAGAAATCCATGTGTGTGGCACATAAAAGTAAGTACAGTAAGTTTAAAATAGTAATAGTATAATTTTATATATATCTATTTCCAGAAATTCCTCTGCATATTATCTGGAGATTGTTCCTTGTCGATCGGTGGTGAATCTTTGAAACCAGGGATCATTGCTACCTTAGAGTCCATTGGTAATTTGGGTTCGACACAAAATAGAAAGATAATAAGAGAGTTGTCCAGTTTCATGGAAAGAGAATTAAACGTAGATCCAGATAGGTGATATTTTAATACAATTACTTTAATAAACCAATAATCCGTAAATACACAAAATATTAAAATACGTGTACTTATTAGTATACGTGTACGAGAGTTATGTACGTGCATTAAACATTATACTTCTTTTGCATGATAAAAAAATATATTGTTTATTTGTAAACAAATGACTCTCTACAATAAATTAATTAAAGAACTGAAAAGTGAATACAGTTCATCAAATTACTAACTTGAAAAAAGGGTAACAAAATATCCTCCAAATCCAACTAGGATCTCCAACTTCGAGAAAATCAGATTTTCCAGTCCATTTAACACGCTGAAATAAATACTCTAGAGACCTACAGAGGCAAAAATTCAGGATCAGTTACTGCATTCGAATCAAGCTATGCGTGCGGCTTGAGCATTATCAACAAGACGTTGCATTTTTAGTCGTGTTGTAGACCATGTAACGAGCGTGTTCATTATCTCCAAATCTTCCAAGTGACACTAACACTGCCTACTGACTGCCCCTCTGTAAGTATTTTCCTAGACAGGAGTACTTGCGTTTTGGTTTCCTTAATATTCCTACCCTAGAACTGAGGATATGGACGAATATGCCTCAGAAAGAAGATCCAACTTTGCTACTATGTTCACAGCGTGGACTGGCTTCCAGCACGGTACGGCCAGGCAATGTGGTTAAAAATGTCGCGTGACAGGTGTCGTCCACGGTGGGGATGATATATGTTCATAAAATGGTATCGATGCATCCTAATTATATCGGTTTGAAATACCAAATCCACGTGTTACCGAACAATCAAATTCTTTTTTATATATACCCACGGGGTAGCCGTGGTGTTTAATGCTAGTACACTGTGATTAAACACCACGGTGTTTTGGATTGTGAAGTAGAAAATATAAACATGTCCAGGTATCTTGCACATATGTATGTACATACAACTATTTTGCTTGTTTTTATTACTGTGTCATCATGAATCTTTTAATAAGGATAGATGTACATAGGTATCGATGGCCGCTATTATCGGTAACTATCAGTTGAACCGTTTGTCTGTAAATATTATAAAAGAAAAACTTGGAGCTGAAGGCACAGGAGCACATGATGAATGTAAGCTTATAACGTTGGATATATAACTTAAGAATTCAATCTACGAGGCAAATACCTCAGTGAGTTTTGGTTCAACCTAGATGCTAGATTTTGCCTGGTCGACGAGGATGGTGGTTTCAGGACCTCGGCTTATATGGGCCCTTATGCGTTAACACCTTGGGATTTTCTTGTTATTTGCAGTTGAAGTTATTTCGTCCTTGTCCTGCCGTATTACGTTATTTACAATATACATTAGAAAAACGCAAATAATTTTTATTCCTACTTCCTAATACCACCAGCGCCAAAATTTATAATTCCTCACATTTCTTGTAGTGTCCGGAAAGACTACTTGAACTTCCTTTACTTTAAATAATATAACAGGAACATTATAATATTTGAATATCATCTAATATAACAAAACCATTTCATTGCAGATTCTTCCTTACGTTCTATGATTTGATGCCACAAAATGTAGCAAAAGGAGGAATTACTATTGAAGAGATGATAGAAGGACCACAATAGGAAAGATGAAATCAGAAAAAAGACAAATAAAAAATATAAAGACATTAAAAAGAAGACATAAAGTCAGCGATTTTGTACTGTATAATAAAAATAAAGAGAAATGTATATAAATAATTGGTTTTTATTTATTTTATTATAAATTTCACTGCTGCCTTAAAATGCACTGGTGGTGTAGTGCATTTTAAGGAAATAATAAATTTTATTAGAATACACAGAATTTTGTTACTGAATACAAATAGTGATGCACGTTCTGTGCACTGCCTATGAAGAATGACAATATTCGTAATAGCAATTTTCGTCATGCATTTTTTTACTAAAAAAAATTAATAATTGTAATTTTATAATTTCAATCTAGTTTGTCACTGTTACTTTTAAGTATAATATTGACTACTCATCTAAATTTTGCCACCGCCACACTCCATCTTCTTCAATCTATTTTTCTTCAATGACCTTCAAAATACCACTACCACTGGCCCTTTCTTGATCAACTTCGTCTATTTCCCTCCAAGATTCAGGATTTTCCTTAATATTTTTCCACGCTACTTCTATACTATTATTTATCTCTTTTATTTGGTCTTCTTTGCATTTTTTATCAAAAATTTCCTCTATATCTTTATCTTGGTTTGATTCATCGGGGACAGTTATACTTGTTTTTTGAATTTTATTCTTTACAACTACTTTTTCATTGTTATTTTCTACCTCAAAATCTGAACTATTACCCTTCACATCTAAATTGTCTATCTCGCAGTCCATTTCTTTTACTATTTTTTTAAAAATACGATCGGCTTTTGTTTTCCACTTGTTGAGGTTCCGCAAAGCCATTACATACATAGGCTTAGTGCTCGGTAGAATTCTGTACAATATTTTGTAACATGGTATACAGATTTGACTCAGAAAGCCTACCTGAAATTTCATATTCGTTTTTTAGATATTAAGGTTTAATGTTCTACATTACCGGTATATATAAAAAAAATATATAGTCACCTGACTAGCCGGTTGCTCATCAGGTTTGTGTCGATCCATCATAGGTATCGGTGTCCTGCCTGCTGCTCTTTCTTTATCACCTTGGTCGTAAAATTCTTTAAAAATAACCTTAACAGTCTTTATTTGAATATCCCAAGGTTTCGCTGAAGCTGACAGATCAGCCGCGGTCATGGATATCGCCATAGCTAGATCTCTGCAAATTTACGTAAAGTTTCACTAGTGAATATTGCACATTTTTCATTGTATTACTTTAGGATTGCATTGCATAAGATTGTACATCGCATAAAAACAATTTTGGCTACAGCATTATAAAAAAATAACAATAAAATAATAATCTTAAATAATTTTTTATCACATTAATATATTTTGTATATATACCTATGACTTGGAATATTCCAGTTGAAACGGTAATGTCGCGGATCACCTTCATGAATTTTTTGCATTTTCTGCAGATTAGGGAAAAAAGCTGCCAAATCTGTTGCTAGTATACATTGCCTTATGAAACCCAAAATTTCTTTATACTCCGTACATGTTAAATGAGAAAAGATGTTGTGTCCGTCCTGTAAGAAAATCAAATTATTTAAAATATTTGCGTATTGTGCAATAATAAATTAACATTGGAAATAATTCGCGTATATACCTACATGAAATATGTTCTACTAAGACTTTTAATAATTTTTTATATATTGTAACAACCTGGCCACGAACCAATTTATGTCAGTGTTAGAAAAAAGTAATTCCTTACAGTGTTTTGGCGATGCCTAGCAGACCGTCTCGCGTACCTTCGACACATTTTATATATGTAGATTGCAATATTAAAAAAGTTTTCGTTAGTAATTCTGAGTATATTGTTTTGAAATTATGATGAATCGACTAACAATAACCCTCTTTAGCAATTCACTTTTTATTATTCCGATAAAAATAATAATTTTAATAACCAAAAATTTAAAACAATTCTTGTTTTTACTTTATTATACAGATTAAGAGACAAATCAATGATTTTATAAACATTTATATTGCGATTATATTGATATTAGAATTACTTCAGCTGCCACCTTGTTACAACACTTTGCACTAACCTTTTTTGGGTAAGTAAAAATAATTTCTAACCTGCTGTAATATTGTAACTGTTATATTGAAGTGATGGTGTTCTAAAGTAGAGGTTGTGTACATAGCAGCTAATGGTGATGCAGTCTCGCTCATGTACTTATTAGTATATCCTCGATGATCCAAATCGTGGCACAAACTCGCCACGAACATGGCTAATCTCTGCGAATTAGATATTTATTAATACTTTTTCCTTTTTTATAACTTAATTTGCATGTATCGTACGTTGATATTCGATTCTTAAAATCAATTGAAATTGGGTAACTTATAAATCAGTACTGGCTGGCAATAATAGTAATGAAGTCAGTTCATAATTCTGTCTTTGTCATTTATTAGGCAGCCTATACATTCAAGCAATGCATACAAAAAGAGTGTTCGGTTTTTTCTTATACTAATTAAAGCTTTATAATAATCTTGATGGGCACATCATAATAAAATATACATTTTGTTTGATACGGCAAATTTAAATTGATCTACCGCTATCATGTGCTATAGTGCCAGTGACTAGGGCCTTGTCCACCGTAACACTATAAAAAAAGCTTTCATTATTGCCCTTATAGAAAACCAATATTTATTCTGTGGTCTTGCATCGTAATTGTAGACAGAAATGACAAGAGCTTTCCACTTGAGTTTATATATTAGGTCCTTACATATGAACTGGCCACTTAGATCTCAAATAATCTGGTTAGGAATTACAAATTAAAATGTATTTGTAATTTAGGCTTGTATATTGGTGTTTCGAAATTAGTGATTCATTTGTATTTGCGCCATTTGTTTTTTCTTTGACATCCTTCTGTTGAAATGTAAAACTTAAAATATCGCGTTATTTACGAGTATAAGTTCCACCGTGGCACCAGCATTGGAGAAATAGCTTGAACAGGCTTCTGTGTGGGTGGGAAAAACAATTTTAATTCACTTGTAACAAATTTGAAAGCTCGGGAAATGGGTACCGTATGAATTGAGTGAAGCACACCAACAAACTCGCATTGAGTGCTGCGTTCCATTACTCAACCACCACAATAACGAGGGAATATTGAATTGTATCGTTACTCGTTATGAAAAATGGATACTGTACGACAATCGGAAACGCTCATCACAGTTGTTGAACCCAGGAGAACCGGCAATATCCTGTCCGAAGAGAAAGTTGACTCAGAAAAAGGTACTGGTGAGTGTTTGATGAACCAGTGCTGGTGTCCTACACTACAGCTTCATAAGATCTGGCCAGACGATGACGGCAGATCTGTACTGTTAACAATTGCAAACCATGATGGGAAAGCTAGCCGTTGAACAAGAGAGACTGGTCAATTGCTCAAGCCCACTGCTGCTTCATGACAACGCTAAACCCTATACTTTACTATAGACGGACACTAAATTAGAGCTGTGATTGGAATGTCTCTGACACCCACCATGCTCCCTGGACCTAGCTCCAAGAGATTACGATTTTATTCGGAATTCCGACGATTTCCTGAAAGGAAACCAATTCAATTTCGATGAAGCAGTCGTATAGATAATAATGGTACATACTTTGATTGATTAAATATATAATTTCATAAAAAATCGGTTTTTACTTTTTTCGTTTTATTTTAATTTTTATTCAGTTTATTACTTTCTTTAAAAAATCAACTATAAGAGATGGGGGGGTAAAACACTTATTTGTTATTTTCTAATTAGGGAAATGACTTACCATTTTATAATTAAACCGTTTCTTTTCATCATTCTTAAGTATTACATACATAGCATGAGCAACGCACCAACCGTGATCAAAGTTGTGATAAGGGACTTTTCTATAATTCTTCTTTACTGTCAAAATGAACCGTGATACAGTCATTAAATCAAATTTTTTCAAGTCACAAATATCGTCAAACATCGTAATTACAGCTTTGCATTTTTCAAATTCAGTAAAGCAGTATGGATCTAGGTAAAAATCATTGATATTTATGTCGAGCTCTCTTTTATCTCCAACGATAGCTTGGACTTCATTCTCCTTACATGTGTTATGGTAGCTCAAGACTTCAAGTGCCATTTTATATTTCTGTTCTTTTCTCATTATGCGGTCATATAGTCGCGCGTGATGAAGCGCGAGTCCGAAGAACGTAGAGAATATTTCAAAAGCAACTTCATCATCGTAATCGAATTTGTCATGATTTCGCTTATTCACCATCTGGACTACACCAATTACTTTGCCTTGTACTTTAATCGGCATACATAATATGTTTACTGTTTTATAACCAGTAGCTTCGTCAACTTCTCTAAAAAATATAGTAAAATGTATTTAATATAAAATGACCAATGTTTAACAAAACTTTGTAGAGTATATGGCCGACTTTTTTTAATGGCGAATATTTTATATTTCTGAGTTTACTATATAGTTAAAATAATTTATCAATAAAACAAAAGTGTGAATTTTAGGAATATGGTATAATAACATTCTTTACCTGTTGAACCTAAAATCTGAATACGCATCAGGAATGTTCATAGTTTCTCCCGACAAGGCGACATGACCAGCTATACCGCAATCTATAGGCATTCTGATTTCCTTTTTCTCCATATCACGACCGAGGCCTGGTTCAAATTTTAGATCAAACACGGTCGACACAAGCTCAAAGTTGCCGTAATCAACAAGAAACAGAGATGCTCTGTCCGCATTAACTAGTTTTTGAGCAAATTCAAGGATTCTCTTAATCAGTTGCTCTAATGATACCATTTCTTCAAATATTGCTCTGTAAATAAAAATATAATCAAACAACTATATATATATATATATATATATATATATAGTAGTTAGATAGTTGGTATAATTATTCTATAGGTTACTTCAAAAAAACCGTAATTATTTAAAACACGAGACTTTCTAATAATGCATAAGGTTGTGTACCCTGTACCGGAAAATTTTTATTTTTATTTAAACTAGCATTTACTTCATAAGATTTGCAATATTTTTAGTATAATAAATTATAATCAAATTTTATTTCAGTACGATTTAAAAATAATCTATCTACGAAATATTGAGTTGTTTTTTATTATTTAATTTATAATCGGTTAATCTTTTTTTCTGCATTTTCTTTAGAGTAATATTTCCTTATTTTAGTGTTTAAGATCAATTTTGTATATATTTTTTTGCTTAAGTAAAAATATATTTATACATATAAATACATATTTAATAGGAATTTCATCTCATTTTAAAGCTAAAAACTACACATTTAATTTACTATATTCGAGATAGAGATTTTTTACGAGAATATTTTGCCAGCAAGCGTACAGTTTGAGTCAATTTTTTTGTCCACAATCGTATTACACCTTCAAAATCGTCTGACCTGACCTGAAAGTTAATAAGCTTTGACAACTCTGTACGTACTCCTTAAGAAATCTTTAAACTAATTACTTTACTACATCCAAAAGGAAATCCGACATGCTTCGCTCCCGCTTCGTATCAAGGTACAAGCTACAGTAGTGTAGCGCCAAACTTCCCCATACAAGAAAATTGGAACTAATTTCTTCATCTTTGTCTGTGAAAGCATTTTTCACCCGCCACATTTCTATGACATATGCTGTTTTCCCTGTTGCTGTTAAAACTGGTTCATATGCAAGATAATTTGCTTCTTTCTGAAAGAAAAAAGGTAACGTTTTTGATAATAATATTTCTTCTAAAAGTATGCAAAGAAAAACTAACGTCAAAGACTATATACAAGGAAAGGGTTAGGCTTTAAAAAGAAATAGCTTTATGGTATAAACAAAATTGACCAATTCGACTTTCATGTGAGTACATTTACATTAAATACATAGGATTTAAATAAAGTAGATCATAACCACAGGTACTATATAACGATTAGTATATTACAAATAAATTAATTTCTAACCTCATTTTCAATCCCAAATACCTTTAACAGCGTGTGAGGCGTGTCGGGAAAAGTAACTGGGTGTTCATCTCGAGATATACACCATGGAGCAGCTCTCTTCGCAGCTTCGAGAACTAAAAGAACTTGCTGAGTGTTCGCACGGATCAGACGTGTTGGATTAAGCAATTCCTAAAAGTAATGGATAATTATTTCTCTTCCAAATATTTACGTTATAGTAAACTTATTTCTTCGACAAAAATTAGAGGCTACAATTTTGGTCAACTTTGGTTATATACCAACGATATTTGGTAGTAACTTTCATGGTAACCAGGTGTAATAAATAAAAATGTGTGCCAATAATGACCTAAACAAACTTACTTTGACGGTGTCAGTTGCAAAATATTGAACGCAATTTGAATGGTCTGGAAGAAACTTGTACACTCTGTACGCATCCACACCAATAGAAGAAGTAATACAACGAACAAGTTTCCACAATATGGAGTGTTCCTCGGTATCTTCTTTTAGGCTTTTTACTAAATTCTGTAACATAAATGTGCTTCTTAAAGAATCCGATAAGAAAATTCTATATTCTAAGTACAAAACATTATGCATTATTTACTACTTAGAAAGGTTTATATAGTAATCAATTTATTCAATGACTGATCATACGAGTATATTATTTCGTGTAACTGTGTACTCCATGTTTTCCTTCACCGCTGAGTACAGAGAAAATCAGCACTTAAAATTGCATACCATAATTTTATCAGGTCGTTTTGTTGAGTAATATTACATGGAATATATCTTGCAAAACAAAAATATTTTGTTTACTAAAAGCGTAATCGTAGCATATGAAAGAGGTTTTTTGTTTTATAATTATAGGGGTGGCAATACTGCTCACAGTTCACCTGAAGATAATTGTTGACTGCGGCCCATGACATCAACATTCATCTTCAATATACATTGAAAATACAGAAGCATAGCACCTGAGGACTGAACTCCGGATTCCGACACTCACCATACGAAATACAACAGCGTTATGCTGCTATTTCATGCCGGTATTCTAGGAAGCCGTGGTCCTTCGTCGTGGCCGAGTCGACCCATTCAGGATGTAATTAGGAACAAGCTGCAACGTGCTTCTCCTTCACTGTTAGTTATATTATTAACATAATTAAAAGTGGTAGAAACACTCCCTTAATTTTAAAAGATATAAGGTCATGCAAAAATAAAATTTTAGATTTCACTTTATTTTAATAATTATTTTTATTACTTACAGCCGTTTCGCCTGTAGTTTTCATATATATCATTTGTATAACAAGTCTCGTGTTACACCTGAAACCTTACCCTGGTCTGACATCATCTGACACATACATCTGACTAGGAAAGGCGTATGAGTGTGTTGGTACGCCACTATGATATATCGTCAACAGTTAATGTCATTTCGCAACAACAAGAATATATCGGTAGTAACACGATAAGAAGTCGAAGAAGATATCACGATAATAAGGTAATTAGTATAAAATATGTGAGGGGACAAAGTTTTATAAAAAAAAGTATTGTAACATTTTTATTAAACTGTAATAATGAATGGACTCACCATAAACATATGTTTTGTCGACCCTTTTACCTCATTGTTGTGGGTCATCAGCACTTGAACATCAGACACTTCCGGTTCTGGTTCGTTAGTCTTTAACGTATAGATAAACCAATTAATTACTTTAATATTTAATAGCTTAGTTATGTCACTATTTTTACGTCTAACTCAACATTCATTTTCCTCTTGCCCTCCTTCGACCCCTAACATTCATTCCAATGAGGTTAAGAAGGTAATTAGAGTTTTAGTGTTATACTTTATGGTGTACGCATTTATGTATGATATGCTATGGGTTAAGTTAAGTCTGCTTAAAATACGTAGCTCTGCTGTTTTGAGGCAATTATCAATTAAATATAAAAATTTTATAAGTTAATTTTTTCTTACCTTTTTTTTTAATATATCATTTTATTTATGCGTATCTTACTACTTATACTTGATTTTTGTTAGCAAAAAGAAAAGTCATTGTGCAAAGTCCATACTACATTATGTGCCCCTTGGCGTTTATTGACTTTCGTCGATAATATGAAAAACCCTTTACGCCGATTGATTTCCGACAGTGCCGACTTCAGATTCATAACAATATATTTAGATTTTGTAAATTGTCATAATATTATACACTGCTTAACGACATCTATCAGTTGTTATTTTTGATCTGCCATTTGCTAATACGTAATATAGGCTAAGCTTTTGAACTTTCAGGCAAATATTCACGTACAATATTTTACACATAAATCATCCTAATCTAAAAAAATTGCTGGCATCTATATTTTTATATCACTGAATAAGTACAGGATTATTACTCGCGGTATACTTCCGCTATCGCCTCCCATTAATCATCATGTAGATGAACACGTATACACCCGAATTCCTCATACCAGATTTACACCAAGTTATATAATTGTTATGTTATTTTAGTTATATAATTGTTATATTAGTTATATAATTGTGGTGTTATCACAAAATGGTAGTATTGATCTGGTGACTTTCCTGTTTATTACAGTAAAAATCGTAACAAAACAGGGTTTTTTTTATATCGTATTACAGATATTATTTAACTCTAATATTGGGCAATAATTTACATTTTTATAAATAACATCAGCGATTTTTGTAAGAAACTGTTGTGTCAAGACTACTTTTTAATATATATATTTCCTTTATTATAACATTTTATATATTATAATATTTTGTTTATATATTAGCTAAATGGTTTACATATATACTGCAGGTTAAAAGTTTAAGACCACCTTAATTAAAGTAGGCAAATAAAGTAAAACTCCAATAAAATATATAATTAACCTGTTTAATCATCTAATAGAACAATGATTGACAAACAATATACTTTAAAAGCGTAAAGAAATATTAACAGTCCATGCAAAAAAAGGCTATAGTTGCTAAACTGATATTTCACCAAAAATCCTCCTTTACATTTTATGACTTTTTCACAAGTCTCGGCATACGGGCAATCAATTTGTTAATGGTGTCTTGTGATAAATTGTTCCAAATTTCGCATAAAGCATTCCACATTTCTTCGCGCGAGGTTGAGCCACGATTACGGACGTTCCTATCAAGGTCTTCCCACAAAAGTTCAATGTGATTGAGATCTGGGCTCTGAGGAGGCCAAAGCATTTTTTTTAACAGTCCGTGCCTCTTTCTTTTCTAAATATCCTCTACGTAATTTTGAGCTATGCTTTGGATCATTATCTTGTTGAAAAATGAATCCATCTCCAATTAATCGCAACCCGGAAGAAACGGCATTTCGTTCTAAAATGTTTTTGTACTGTTCCTTTTTCAAAATTCCATCAATTTTAATCAAATTATCAGTTACTTGGCTAGAGAAACAATCCCAGACAATAATTGAGCCGCCACCACGCTAGATTGTTGTTACAACACAATCTGACATAATTTTTTCTTGGGCACTGCGTGGAACGTAAATTCTACGTTTTGAACCAAATAGTTCAAACTTGGATTCATCGGTCCAAAGCACTTTTTTAAAACCTTCTTCAGTCCAATCTCGTTGGTCAAGAGTATGCGTTTCTCTCATCTCTCTTCGTCTGCATCCGTTTTTTCTTGTTCCATCCGTGTTTTGCGGCATTATAAAAATAGTATTACGACTCTACCACCAGGCTCTAGCGCAGCGTTTGTCGGTATTTGAAAACGATAGATGTTTATTGTCCAATAACTTGAAGGTAAACAAAAGAATGACTTCTTTAAATATTCGATGGTAACAATAGAATATGCAGATATGCATTTCTTTTATTTGTCCTATGAGATTTTATTACAATTGAAGGATAATTATGTTGTTTATGTGCGGTCTTAAACTTTTGGCCGGCAATTTCTTATATTTACGCGAATTCTAAATACTGAAAAAACGTTATTAATTTATATATTATATATTTAAAAAAAATTATAATATAATTTTACTTATTCTAAAATAGAAACAATAAAGTCCAGCATTAGGAATGCATGTGTGTATTTTCTATTCATTCAAGACTTTCCTTTTACGTTAGTTAAATTTTTTGAATTGTCATGCTCCCATAGCAGTGTGGGTATGCCTACGTGTTTTTAGTCTGAGATCTTTAATGACCCTTTCCCGAAACTTTCAATACGACCCAAGTAAATGAAAAGCATATAATTTAACTTTCACATTTCGTAGTAAACAGATAATTGTTTATTATATTGTTGACAAATTTCTGATAAAATTGCATTTAATAACCGATCCTTCATTTTCTAACATAAATCCATTCAAAACAAGCCATACTTACTATACTGTGTGTCATTTTCTTAACAAGCCATCTCTCCAATTGGTTGAGTGGTACACTGTCAATAACGTACGACTCCAAGAAGTCCCTGTTACGGTCGAGGTAGTCCACTATTTCCAACACCTCACCATCTTTGGAGCGTCTCGCTGCATATAAAATTGACGCAAGAATTAATGCACTTAAGTAAAGGGCATAAATTAACATTTTTAAAAGGTAGTTAACGTATTTTTTATTTCAGATATTTTATACATACTTTCAGATATTTTGTTACATACCCGGAATGTTGATTAATTTAGCATATTATTTTTTCAAAATATTAAATATAGAAATACTGAAATAATAATAAAATAAATTGTATTTTTTGATCTGGTAACAGGAAAAGATACGAGACAAGTGAAAATTAGATGGGTGGCACTAATAATGAAGTAAGAGAAAGGGCAAAAATATTTGTGTTTCGTTCCTTTAAAAAAACATACCTCAACTTTAATACTCGGATGACAATCTTACTCTTACGAGTATATATAAAGAGACGACATGTAATTTATCTGTGAGATACTTTTAAATATACCCTCTGAACGAGCTTAAATCATATGAGGCACTATTTTACAACCTCCATTTTTTTCTATTTAGTCTAATAATATAGGCAATTTTTTTAAAAAAAACTCTTTCAGTTAATAGGCATATCGAGTATTTATGTATCAGTTCTAACTCGGTGACATTATAGGCTTTTACGTAAAAATGTAATACGAATATTATGTCTTTATAAAATGATGGGGCAATTAATATAATCTTAATAACTTCATTTCTTTTACAACTTTAAAAATGATTATTTGTCTTTCACCATATTTACCTATAGCCGGACGCATCGGAGGACTTAGTGATTTACTCGCCTTTACCTATAACTAATTAACAATAAGATATATTTAATATGCTAAAATGTACCGTACATTCAACACATTTTAGAGTGCAAGTTCACAAGTGCGATTGCGAATTCCAGACCAGACCATTCATACCAATGAGCAATAAGCTACTTGTTAACATGTTATAGCTAGAACTGGGAAGGAATCTTTATCGAGAATAAAACTAGATACCATGGACTGCAGGAGTGAATTCTGTAGAAGAACTAGTTTGCCATCCCCTAACATAAGAAACAAAATCAAAAACTTAAATAAAACAGAGTAGAAGAATTGGTATCACTCCGACGAAGCGAAGTACCTATCATTCCTGAGAAGTAAACTTAATTAAGTGTATCCTTTAACCCTATTACTCCTTTTCTGTCATTCAGATCTTAGTCCTCACGGTTGACAACGGTATTACAACATACTTCCTCCATGTTTTCTTATAGGGAATAGATGTATATAGGTACCGTGAACCAATAGAATAACTTATCGTCAGGTGAACTGTACACCTTGAGATCTTTTGTCACCTTAACTTGCATAACCAATGTAATAAGCATAAAAGATATAATTACGATTAAAAGTTTTGGTAAATAAAATTATCTTTTAAATAAACAAAATATCATTATATTTCTTTCATAAATAATATTTCTGTGTAATATTTAGTTGTCACAAAGCAGAACATTTATGATAGGTTTACTCTAGAGGGGTTTTACCCTCTAGAGTAAACCTATCATAAATAACCAGAAAAAGTTAACTCAGCTGTTTTAAAAAATCATATCTCAATCAAAGTCTCTCTCAATCTTACTTGCATTGATTATAGATTTCCGGAAAGTAAAGCCGAAATAACCACTGATTCACTATTAATTAAATTAATTAATTACCCACACCTAGAATTCTGAACTAAGCCACCACCATTAAATTCTCAAAAGTCTATATTGTTGTCATTTATTCATCATGTTTTCTTATAAAAGATAATGAAATTTATTATATATTTAAATTACCTTAGCTGTCTTTTTGTTGTTCATTTATTGACCGGTAGTTGCCTTACCGGTCAATAAATGAACATGGTTTTGTAATAAAGCTGTCGCTTATAATAAGCCAAAACTAATGCGTCCAAATAGAAAAGCCAATATCCTATCCGCCTGAATTATACTTAAATTTAGTAGACAACCCAATATAGTAGTAATTTAGATATCCTTTAAAACTGAAAATAAGTTTAAAGGGATATCTCAAAACTTAGGTACTTCCCAATATTTTTGTTACTAAGCCTTTACGTTTACATTTCCCTTCAAGCAATATCGACTAGCAAATAAGAAAAACCAAAATTGACAATGAAAGAGGTGCTTACTGTATCCTGGAACCTTTTTAGACTTAGCACCTGACCAGTCCATTTAAGCAGTTTGTTTAACCGTTTAACGTCCCTGAAGTAGCGTGAATACAGTTTATCTTCCAAAGCTGGTGATTTATTTGATTTACTTGATACGGAATAATGATCTGGAATTTGCAGTAAGGGTCATAAGTTAGAGATTTTCGTGCAAACAATATTAACCTTGTACTGAATAACTACATCAATTGTTTTAATTAACTCAGTATTTCTGTTACTTAGTAAAATAACACAACATATATAGTTCACACATAATTTATGTTTCAAGACCTTTTTAATCTTTTCAATTAATATATGCAAGCATCTTTATCTCAGTTTATATATAATTATTTGTACACATTAGCAGTTATGGGCGACATTCAGTTGAATATCCAATATCAATAAATCATGTAAGGAGCATGCAATGAAAATACAATGAATCAATAAATAATATTTATGTAATCTGTGTATTTTAGGAGTAAACATTTACTGTTGACGACATTTAAAGTCAGCGTAGGTCAGGACAAATAAGATAACGGGGTATAAAAAATAACTTACAAATTACAGCAAAATCACCCTTTGTAAAAATGGGGGCAGAAGGCACGAAGTAAAACACTCATGCGCGTGCGCAAACAACGTGCTTACGGGCGCGCAGTGTCCCGCCGACTGAAACGTATAAAATCTCTACTTATTGAACCTACATTGGCCTTAAATGATTACGCGAATTAAATAACTCGTTTCCCTGTATATGATATAAAATAAAACATTACCAATGCTTAATTAGTTGTATATATACACGCGGTCGAACTTCAGTGCCTCCTTAATACAAGTCCAGGGTAGAGAGTTAAATGCGTTAGCGATGTCCAAAGACACCGCCAATAACACTCCACCTCTTGACGTCGATCGTAGAACGCCCCACTAGGAACCCAAACTGCTGTTCTGACAAGTAGGGACCTCTCTGAGATGCTCAATAAGGTGACCGGCAATCATCCGCTCAAAGATCTTAACAACCTCATTGAGCAACACAATTTGGCGGTAGGCAGAGGGAGAATCTGCAGGGCGCCCATCCTTCTTGAGGAGGACTAATCTTCCCGTCCACTATGTAGGGAACCAACCTGACTCCAGACAGACGTCAAAGAGACTACGGAGTCGGTTCCCTAACGCGTCGATAGCCAAGACCCAGGCCCATTAATCACACAGTGCCGCAACTTTATATTACTAATAAAGTAACTAATAAATCTGTTTCAATAAAAATTCTAGGCCTTTTTGAATCAAAAATAACCTTTTCACCATCATTTCACGGGTGGCACGCACTTATAAATATTTATATCATTTTGAAGAATAGCATTATTACTATCCGATTAATAATTTTAATTTGCTCCCCGTTTGCTTAGACATGAACCTATAATTAAAATATATAGAAAAACGGATGTTTTAGGGATAAGAACAAATACACATCTATGTGCTGTGCAGTATATTAGTGATGGATTGAAATGATGATGATAACATAAATTAACTTAACTAACAAAGTGAAAACTTAAAATCAAGTAATTATATTCAGACATAAAACTCATTAATTCATGCATAAAACATTCTAGTGCAATTGAAATCACCTGGTTAGGACCAGAAGACATCATCATCGGTTCGTTTAAAAAGACAAAAGTATTTTGTAAATAACTTTTTGATGTATTTATCATAACATATTATTGTACCCCGACGTGGTTTGTTAACATTGTAATTATTTTTATGATAAACGTGTATATTGCGGGTACTGCATTATCAATTCTATATAATGATAAATGCCAGGAACACAATATAACTTGTATTTAATTTATAATTAATACAATTACAGTGTTTACAACAATAATAAGCATTGCTTGGGAAATTTGCCAATGGTCTACCCAGACTAACGATGGTAAATATTACACAAACACCGTAACGTACGATAAATTAACCTTTCTGGTGCTAAACATTTTCAAGTTACTAGATTCTTGATTATGCTTATATTTCCTGCGATATCTTCAGGAGAGATCTCATTGCTTCGGTACACAAAGAAGTTCGGTACTCTTAGTCGTAAGTTAGGCCGTAAGTTAGTTTTCTCCAGCAAAAAAATATACTATATAAAAATATACGATAAATGTAAATTCGGCCACTCTCTGCAACACACCGCCACGTTTCCAGCACATAGTCCCTAAGTTGCGGAGTCACTGCGAGTTGTAGCCAAAGATGATTGATGATTTCCTGCGCTACTGCGGCGCGTGGATCATTTCCCGTACCAATCAAGCAACAAGAACATCCCCCAGAGTGCCAAATATCACTTGCCTAATAAATGCGGCTTCAGCCGCCTCTGTGTCGGAAATTGTACAATATTGTCGCTGCTTTCCCTAGTTACAGTTTTGTCTTTAATTATATGCTTAATTTTAATTTTCTGCTTAGGTGCAGTGGTTGTGTCCTGGGGCGCGATAGGCATGGAAAGGGCCTCTGTCACTTTTTGTTTGGGGCATTGCTCACTCTGCTTCTGGTCGGTTTGCAGGGGGAGTTAGTAATTATCCCATCTGAGGTACAACTCCGTAATCGGTGGCAGAGTCGCCGTTGTCAGCTGCGACTGGGGACATGTAAGGTGGTGTTCAGGTCTGTATTGCTGCTGCTCCTATCATCCTTGTGGAGACCTCTTGCCATTCTGTATACGGCTGTGTTTGGCGTTGTGGTGGCATTGGCGGATATGTTTTGATGCCCCGTTTCCTCGGCAGCTTCTGCAATATTGCGCAACTCCGGTTATTAGTGGCATGTGCCTTAGCGCAGTTGGTACATTTAGGTTTTTGGTCCTTAGACTTCAGAATATATATATATGTAGATCTTGGGCTCCCAACCATAGTTCAGTACCTGAAGCTGGATTCCCGCCGATATTTCGACTCTGCCGTCTCACACCCAAACCCGCTGTTTGTGAATGCCGTCTCTTGCCATCTCATTTCGAACTACAAATTCAACCGCGTCTGACGGAGACAGAGGCACGCCCTCGACGACCCTAACAATGCGAGCACTACGGCCCAAGCCCTGCTCAAAACACTACATGCTAATATCGTACGAACTTACCACTCCCGCCGACGGTGAGGGCATCGCAAACAGAATTATTCGTGTTACCGTTATATTTCAGGCCGGTTTTCACCAATTAGTATATATAAGAGTGTCGCTTTAGTTTCATGCCACTACTTCTCAAGGGCCAACGCAATCCTAAGTGGTGGTAAATGTTGTTAATAACAATAATGATATTAATTTTGTTAATCCGTTAGAAGTATTTCGAACCGAGGTTCGGCCCTCTCTGGCGTCCTCGAATCAATTGCTTTCACCCAGAGTAACGGTCCAAGCCGACACGTCCTCTCGGAAAACTGCTGGTTACTTATTAATAATGTCTTGCCCGAGTGTCTTAAGCGCTCGGCCACCTTTCAACTCGGTGAAGCTGTAACCTGTAGACCTCGGGCTAATGGTGGCCATCAGCCATATAACAAAAAATGAAAGTTTTATATTGTGCATTCTAACGTACCCATATGGAATATGCATCACAACTATGATACTCTACGTAGTACTCTACTTATTTATTCAAGGTTATAAAAGATACAAAAGAAATTTATCGGCTTTCTGAAATATAAATTCAAGTTATTTAACGAGGACTACAATTCTATGTGCTTTCGTCTTCACTTGCTTCCTCTTCATTTGCGAAGAGATATGATCCGATACCATTTATATATATAAATAAAAAAAAAAAAGGTACTGTTGACTGCCCTCAGCTGCTCTCCAACCTGAAGATTAAAATACCTCACAGGAATCCTCGCCATAAGAAGATCCTATCGATTCCACTGTCACGCACAAGATAGAAAATAAATGCGTATCTACTCCGAGCCAGCACTTTAATCAATAAACATTGCGTTGACCGTAAGGAGAACCTAATTTGCAGTAAGATCAGGGATATAAAGAAATATATTGATTGTTTTTTTAAATTGGTTTATATATGCGGTGTATTTCTTTATATATTGTATAATTTTGTCTTGTATTATTGGTCAGCTTTTTCCAAATATGTGGGGACAATAATACAGAGGCGCCGTATCTATTGAGAACATACAGAGACATACAGACCCAAGGTTACCTAAGGTTCAAATTCTTCTAAAATTGTTAAATAAATAATTTACTCCGCTTAATTTACGCGCGTTAATATTGAACACCGCTGGTGCCACTCGAGTGAATTGCCGGCTAAGATGGTGGAATGAGGTTTTGTGTTTCAACACTTCGTGTACGCGTCAGTACCCTACATCCTCGCCCTCCACCCTACCCGATTGAGGCGCGATTTCACCTGTGAACAGCGGGTTCATGCCCAAAGTTTCCGAATTTTTTGTTTAACTTAAGACTTCCTGAGAACCCTTTCCGGCATGTACTCTCCCCGCGCCTATATTCCTCCGATATTCGTCGGTTGATATACATTGCGGCCTCTTCATCTTCCTGTGGAGTAGATAAAGGTGCGTAGAGGGAGGTAGTGTGCATTGGGATTTCTGGGAGCGACTGTATCATCACTTAGGTTGAGCACCAGGAGTACTGGGAGGTGCTGAGAGTACGTATCGTACAGCAAAGTAAGCGAATTAGGGCCGTGAATAATAAGTCCGCACAACTATGACGTCCCACAGGATGCATCACCCGAGATCGTCGGTAATGAGTCTGTATTTACCGCGAAGACATGGAGACCGTGGCCTTTTAAGCGTTGCGACCATGCACAACCGCGAAGTGCGCAGCCTCCGTAACTACTTTCCGACGTTGTTCGGCGCATCCTGCACAGGCACAACCTAGGACCTCTGAAATATGGTCTTATGGATCAGAGATCGCCTTATTATAAGTACACGCCGGAAGCCGTGCTCAAAATAACCGCGCCAGGCTCTACTGGGACCAGCCTATCATCACCGACAGGACTATTCTTGCGAATAAGCCTGATATCGTGTTGATGGACCGGGCACAGTCAAGGATATTTTTGGTCGACATCACGATCCCATTACGAGAACCTCGTGAAAGCCGAAATAGATATAAATCGAAATATCTGGACCTGGCACACGAGGTTACCGACATGTCGGGTAGTATGCCGACCGAAATTATTCCTATATTCGTATCTGGGGGGTTAATCCCAAACAGCCGGTCGAATCAAGTGAGGCGGTTGGGACTCCGGGACGGGCAGCTCCGGGCTCAAATGCAGAAGACGTTGCTCCTTGACACCGCTCGTATAGTCCGCAGGTTTCTTTCCCTTTCGCCCTAACCCTCGACCGTTTGGTCTCCCCTGACGAGGTATTCCCGTCTCGTTGGTCTTTATATATGTATTATATTATATTGTATATATTTATATGTTTATAGTTTTTTATTTATTTATTCTACTGACCAGGTGGAGATGGAAAAAATATATCCCCTACAATAATAAGAATACACCATAAATATAACTAATAATAATAAATTTATTTGATAAGTACTATTTACAGGTTACTTAAGGTCCCTTAAACTAAGTTGGTAACTAACAAGATGTGTTTAAAATTACTAAGAAATAACTTAACGGACGCCGTGCTGACACTTAGAATACCAATAGTATTGTAGATTTAAATTATACACATTATTATAAAAAGTCTAAGATCTATAAGTTGGGTACTGTATGGAAGAATGGGAGAAAATTAGCTTATTCAAATTATCATTTATTATTAGTTGAATTAAAATGAGTAATTTAATAACGATTCAGTGTCTTAAGAATCCTTTTTTTAATTTACTTTTACATTCTTTTTTATTCAGTATAAATATTTCTACAATTCTATTAACCTTACTATACAATAGTGCCAAATAACTTTAGGATAGATCTCTGAGCCCTTTCTAAGTTAATGAGGTGTGTTTTTGCGACTCAAATTTGATTGCCCCCCGTTAGTTTTTAATATTAGATTTTTCGGTGTTCTGTTAGATTTAGAATGCACTCTGTCTCTATTTTTTATACATCTGATTAGACTAGGAGTCATACATGGCTTCAGTTTAGATTTCTCTCATTTAAATTGTGGGACATATAGTCCCGGGTGTCAGTATGAATACTTTGCTTAATAATGGAGATTATAATATCGGTTGCCATATTTGTTCGGATCGTCGCACTGCATTATAGATGAGAAATAAAAATTATTTAAACAAGTTATAACGGATTTCCAGTCCGTTTTTGTTATAGTTTTTGGAGGTCAATGTTTAGGATATTTTAATGTTATATGGCAGGTGTATACATTAAAGGAAGGTGCTCTTTTATATATCTATCGGGAACAAATATTTTTCCAGTTGTAGGTGAACTGTGTATGTACTCCTGACATGGGCTAGGTAAGATTGTTTTCGTGTTAGTAAAGTATGGCCTGGAAGAAAACTCAAGTTCAGATAAAAAGTTTAAGTAAACATGTATATTAGAATCCTTAGAGTTGTCACTTATGTCTATGTTTATATCACTAAGGATAACATTTTTTTTGCTATTTTTATAATTAAATATTTTCTCCAAAAAGTTAACAAAGTTGTCTATCATACGAAAGGAAGGAGGTCGATATAAACCGAGCAGTGTGGTATTATCACCTATTTGTATAATGAGTACACTTGCACCTTGTAATAGTGGTTCCTCTATTTGATGAGTCAATGTGCACCTGATGTAAATGATCACGCTATAATTTTGATTGTTTGTGTTTTTGGTGGAATGCGCGATATAGTTGTATATAATATTGGGAAGAACTCTTCCCTCTTATATCCAACATTCTGACAATATGATTACATCAGACGTAAATTGGAACCTGAATAGTAGAGCTTCTAATACCAATATTTTTTTGTAAATACTACGAATATTAAGACCAAATACATTTAAGCTTTTACTGGATTTATTATTGAGGTTTTGGATGTGTTGAAGACAAAATAGTCAGGGAGGTAATAACAAAAAGTCGCTAAATGGAATGTATCCAACTCGTTTGAATAATACTCAGATTATCTTGTATTTAGCCGTTCATCAGTAAGTATAGTTTGTTAAAGTTATGTTGCCGTTGTTTAAGAAGCTCTTGGAACTGTTTGGTAATATATTGTTAATAGAATTGTTACGTTGTTGGCGGGATGTATATGGGACATTGGTGTCAATATGTGGATTTACATGCGACTTGCTTCTTGAATCTATGGTAGAACTTAATGTTTTAATATTACTTGCGTACCTGTAAAATTATAAATAATGTGCAGTAGAATAGAATACAAAGGTTAATATTAAGGAATAATAACAAATTTTATCTCCTGACATTCGGAGTTTTGGAATACATCAATTTCTTTCTCCGTAATGAATGTGTATAGATGCCGAGGTTTCATTTTTCCGGATTTACCCTTTCCCGTTTACCGTCCAGCAGAACTTGACTTTTTTCTCGCCGCATGAGTCAGGTGGTCTGCAATATATATAGGTATATTACCGAGTTTGATCTCCGGTTAAACTATTTAACTAATTTCAAGCGCTATTATACCAAGTGCTCACCGGTGAAAGAAAACATCGCTAGGAAACCTGCAAGTCTAAGAAATAAATAAAAAATCCGCTTATCCGCAGTGGAGCAGCGTGGCGAGAATGGATTCAAATCATCCTCGATTCCAAGGTGAGATGAGTTTAGTTTGAAAACTTTTTAACTTAAGTTTTTGCTGCCTCCGTATCGTAATATAAGTTTGTTTTGATATGTGGTCTAGATAACTCTGCTATTATAGCTGGTCGTCTTTTACTTTTTCTAGGATCTGGTAATCGATAAATATTGCGTACATCCATGAGCAGCATATCTAATTTAAGTGTTTTATGCAGTTTAAATAAATAGATGGTAAGGTCTGTTTTATTTTCTTTAGATCTTCGCTGCTCGCGTGAGTTCCTCGATTTTATTTTCTAACGTTCTTATGCAATTTTTATTGTCCTGGCATTGGTGTTCCAGTAATGCGACTTTTTGAGCCATTTCACCTTAGTGGATTGATATGACATCCATTACGCTGACTATCTTATCATTCGATTTTCGTATCTCCGTAATAAAATTTTCTATTTTATCTAGTTTCGTTTCTTGATCACTTCTCCATTCTGTAAGCAATTGTATAATTTCCTTTTTGAAGTCTTGCAGTGAGTCGAAAGAATGTTCGTCGTGAGGCCGCTAGTGTTTAGATCTAGATGTAACCAGGTACTGGACGTTGTTCGATTACGCGTAGCAGCAAGCTCATGGTCTGAGCCACTTTTTTTTGGCAAACGAAACATATTAATGATAATGTCTCAGGCCGCTAAATACAGACAGTCCAACGGGAATTCTTTTTCCTGTGGTGATGTGTAGGGAAGTTAGTTGCGTATCTAAATAATTGCAATGAACATACTACTAGGCCTAAAATTTACTCGGCCTTTAATTTGCCGTGTATGTTTTCAAAGGCGCACGAAAAGATAGTAGTAGTAGTAAAGTAGTGTTACAGATAAGTCCTACGTTCAGCACCAACTTTTGTTATCAATAAAACCAAAACCAAACAATATATAGATATTGTTTGATTTCAGATAGTGTAAACATAGTTTATTGTACACTTTTTTAGTTTACACCACCATCCAGTTTTGTCACAATAAACTAAATTTCAATGATTAGCTAATATTATTGCGAAGAGATACGTGAAGGCACAATTTGACGTCTCGCGTGGGGGATAATGCTGAAATCTAGAATTGAGCCTATTCGTTTCTTAAAGGCCGGCGACGCATCTGCAGTTACTCTGGTGTTGCGGTTGTCCATGGACGTCGATGAACACCTTGGTGTTACCGCCGCTCGTTTGCTCCCTTTTCCGTTTTTTTTTTTTTTTTTTTTTTTCGGGCTGAAGGCCACTGTTAGCCCGAGGGCTTTTACAGTTTCACCGGGTTGAGAGGTGACCGAGCGCTAATGGCACTCAGTCGAGACCTCTATATGTAGGTAACCAGCACAAGGGCTCCCGAGAGGGAGCCTCGGCTTGGACCGTTACCTTGTTTCGCGAGAGCGTCTGACTCGAGGGTGCCCGAGAGGGCCGAACCTCGGCTCGGTCAGTTGCTTCTGACAGAGGATTCTTTAAATTCGCTATGATTATTAGCTATCTGTACCACCACTTCGGAATGCGTGGGCGCTGGAGAAGAAGTGGCGCAAGAAACTCCAGCGACGCTTCTATCTGTATGGACTGGAGAGAACCGACCAGTGACATGGCGGTATCGCGAATATCCTTGTTTGTGACGCCCTCGCCGTCGGCGGGGCGATGTGAGTGCAATGTACGTGTGTTGTGTTTTATGAAGGGCTTGGGCCCTGGTAGTCACGTCGTCAGGGTCATCGAGAGCGTGCCTCGGTCTCCTTCGGACGCGGGTGAATCTGTGATTCGCGATGGGATTGTAAGTGGCGGCACTTACAATCAAGGGGTTAGAGTGTGTGACGGCAGAGTCGAAATATCGGCGGGAAGCCTGCTTCAGGTACTGAGCTATGGTCGGCAGCTCAAGATCTATGTGTAGATTTTCATTACGCAAGAACCACGGTGCACCGGTGGCCTTGCGCATGAAACGATTTTGTATTACCTGAAGTCGGTGAATGTGACGCGGGGAAGCATGCGCAAAGACGGGGCTTGCGTATGTCATTATGGGTCGGATGCACGCTTTGTATAGTGTAATTTTATTACGCAGGGACATTTTGCTATTTTTATTGAGTAACGGGTGCAAACGACCTAGGACGAACGCTGCTCGATTCCGTACGCGGTTGACATGCGGACCGAAGGTGAGTCTTTCATCTAAAGTAACGCCTAAGTATTTGACTGTCTGTTCCCAGGGATTGGACGATCAAATAACTCTATAGTTGGGAGATGCGGCATTTTGTTGCGCCGAGAGAAGTACATGGCTGCACTTTTGGTGGGGTTAACCTCGATCCTCCATTTCCGAAACCATTTCCCTAAGGTGTTGGCTGCAGATTGGAGGCGTCTACAAATAGCGTCTGGTTTGAACCCAGACACATAGAGGCCGGTGTCATCGGCGAAAAGGGCTAGCTCTACACCGCGAGTGCGCGGTATGTCGTTAGTGTAGAGTGTGTACAAAATAGGACCTAGGACGGAGCCTTGTGGTACTCCGGCACAAATAGGGTGAACCTCGGAGCGCGTTCCCTCGACGCGGTAACGAAAGGTTCGATTTCGGAGAAAGTCTCGTATGATAAGTACGAGTCGATCTGGCACACCGAGCTCATATAGTTTGTATATGAGCCCGTTGTGCCAGACCTTGTCGAAAGCTTTCGCCACGTCGAGGAAAAGTGCCCCAGTTTGGTAGCCCTGAAGAAATTTACTGAGGATGTGCTCCGTGATGCGGTGCACTTGATGTGTGCATGAGTGTTGGGTGCGAAACCCGAACTGCTCATTGATTGGTAGCCCTCGGGACAGCATGAAGTCCTTGAGGCGGGCGAGGATGAGCCTTTCATATACCTTACCCAAGACTTTGAGTAGGCTTATGGGTCGATAGGCTGATGGATCGGTTGGATGTTTTGAGGGCTTGAGAATCCCTATGACGTCGGCTTCCTTCCAGGTGTTCGGGAAGGTGCCTTTGGATATAGCCGCGTTGTAGATTATTACCAGTAGGTGTAAAATGGACATGGGTAGGAGTTTCATCACCTTGTTGGTGATGCCGTCGGGGCCGGGAGCCTTGCGTGGTCGCAGGTTTTAATTATGGACTCAACTTCGGTGCATGTGACTTGGGTAACGGAATCGCGAGGTGGTTCCTTACTCCTCCGGTCGACCTCGCTCTCAACCATTGCAAGGTGAGCGGCGTCGATCGGTAGTGTGCTCGGTGAGCATTGGAGCTCAGATTGTCAGCCAGACATTCGGCTTTCTCTTCGTCTAAGAAGGCGGGTGGTTTATTAGGACGCGCTAAGGGAGGCATTGTTTGGGCGTTGCCCCCTTTTAGGGATTTGGGAAGTCGCCAGAAGGCGAGGTGGGAAGGTTCGATATTGGAGAGGTGATTATCCCACCGATCGTTCCTGTACTGGGCTATGCGTGACCGGACTTCACGCTGAAGGGTACGTAGCACCAGCCGGTTACTTTCAGTGGGATATAAGTCGTGGGCACGAGTCGCCGCATTCTTGCGCCTCATTAGGTCCTTTATGTCGCTTGGCAGGGTCCATCGGTGGTCTTCCAGGAACCGGAGGAGGGAACCCGCCTCGAACAATCCTCGACGACTGTCTGGATGTGCCTAGTGAGGGCATGAACTGCGAGGTTCGTGTCGTGGACTGAAGATATGTTCCTAGGAATAGCATCTAGGTGTGGTGATGTGACTTCCTTCAGGTCGTTCCTGAGTCGGTGCCAGTCTACTATGGTTTTGGTGGAGGGTGAGGTTGGGGCGGAGGGCCCTAACCGAAGAAGAACGGGGCGATGATCGGAAGCGAGCTCGTGGATTACGTCTATCCCTTGGAAGGCGAGGTTGATGTTCTTACAGATGGCAATATCAAGCACATCCGGTGCGTGATCAATATATATGGAAAATGGGTAGGCGTAGTAGGCGCTACGACGTCGAAGTCGAGTGCGTCGCTTAGCGAGTCTAAAGCCAACCCCCAGGGGTTGATTTTAGTTGCATTCCACCGAGTGTGCTTGCTATTGAAATCTCCTGCCAAAATGACTGAGTTTCCAAGGGAAAGGAGTGCCACGAAGTCGCTTCGTAATACTTGTGCATCACGTCTGCAAGGCAGGTAGACGGACGCGATTGTGATGGGGGCATGGCCGTTCATGGCTAGCTGACAGACTGAGACTTCTAGGAAAGTGAGGGTTGGCATGTCGACGGGCACGCAGTGCAAGGACTTTTTGTAGTAAATGAGAGTTCCGCCATTAGCGGCAGAAGTTCTATCATTCCTAATGATGTTATAATTCGCAATGTTGGGATTGCGAGTGTGCGGTTTGAGGAATGTCTCCTGCACTAGACGTCGACTTGGTGATCGAGAACGAAATTGAAGATTTCGTCGCGTTGATTGTTAATACCGTTCGCGTTAAAAATGCGACGTTAAGGAACGCGGTTTTACTCTGCCGTTGTAAAGGCCCTCTATGCTTGAAAGTTGACGATGGCTGACACTACATGTTGGTAGCGCATTGTGGCAGCAATCCTGACTTCGGGCTTGCCATTAGAATCCCTTAAGGCTTTTGCTAGGGCTGAGACGTCGGCGCCGTTGAAGACGGCGGCGAAGCGACACACTAAGTCGAGGTCGCTTTCGATAACCGGCCGTCCGGCTGATGGAGGAGGCTGCTCAACCGGTTGAGCAACGGTCGCTACGCCGATCGGCGTATGCCATGAGGGGCGTAGAGGTCGGACAGGAGCGAGAATTGGCGCGGGGGCGGCGGTCGGGGTAGCGACCTTGGGCGCGATTTTTAGTGCCGGACGTTTCGGCTTGGGGGCTTTTGGGCAGCCAAGGTTTTTGGCTGCCCAAATTGGCTGTGTGTCCCTCTGTGTTGCATAGGACACATGCGGGGGGACCGAAAGTGGCCAGAAGGGCCTTGTCCTTGGGTCTCGGACATTCGGTGGTGCCATGGTCACCCAGGCACTTGACGCATCTGGGTTTGCCGAAGCAATTGCGTGCTGAGTGGCCATATAATTGGCATTTGTGACACTGGCCTGGTGGGCCGTTTTTATGTGGGCGCTCTATAGTCAGCCCAGAGAGGTGGCAGCAGGTTTTCAGGTTAAATACCTGCTTCCCGGCCTCGGATCTTTCGAGGGCCACTATCACCATGTTGAATGGCTTTTTATTATGGCCACTGTACATCCTATGCACAGACAGGACTGGGAGATTCTGGGCCTGAAGGTCCTCTTTGATGAGATCAGCTGGGATTTCCCGCGGGAGGTTTTTAATTACTACCCTGAGTTGGCGCTCTTCTGCCAAGGTGTAGGTGTGAAAGAAAACACCTTTGTCTTGCAAGAAGCGAGTTACCGCTCTATGGTCGTTCGTGGTTTCTAGCTGCAGTTTAATACCTACAGCGGTGGGGATCGCTTGATATTTGTAGCGATTGGATAGGGCCGATGCGACAATCGGCCACTTGTCTTGTGCCTGAATGAAGACAGGCGGCGGGCGTTTCGATGGCTGTGAGACAGCCGAAGGTTTTTTTGAGCCAGCTAGGGCGCGCTCAGGAGCGGCGGGGCTTGCTGTGGGGCAGCTGTGAGGGGCCCTGGGGCAGGGCCGACGTAGATGGCTGGGGAGAGGGGCCTTCATTTCCCGTTTTTCGCCTTAGGAGGCGGCGTCGGGGCGGGTGAAGCCCGCTTTTTTCTTTTTTTTTCAACCAGCGTGAAATCGCTGGTGTCTTCGGCTTGGGGATACTCAGTGGACGCTGCGTTATCCAGCTCCATTTCGGAGACTGCGGATGAAGTGCAGGATATGGAGGAGGCCCTTGAGGAGGGTCTATCCGGGAGCGGTCTTTCTTTGATTATGTCCTGGAAGACATCGGGGTATTAATTTTTTAGTATGCTGATGAAGTGCAGCAACGACTCTGAGGAAGAGTCCTCCATTGTGCACTCTGTTCACTTTTATTTTTTCCTACTTTATTCGTGGGAAGTGTGGCCACCGGTGGGATGCCGGGGTGAATAGCCTACTTCCCTCCTGCCGGGTATAGGCAGGAGGATGTGTGCCTAGTTGTGTAGCCCTAGTGCGTCCAAGTGCCAGTCTTATTGTGCACTTGGGTGTGTGCTTAGAGCTAACTAAAACTACGCGTGGGACTATTATAAGTCCAGCGAGTTGGTCAACCTTGGCTAGGGCACTACCCAAGGCCAAGTTTTGCGTCGACTCCTTCCGGTTTCGCGTTTCCCAGAAGGGGAACCACGGGCGTACGGGGCTAGCCCTACACTAGCTAAGTTAACACCGCAAGGTATCCACTAGTGTAACCACCCAGGTGGCTTTGCAATAATCTTTCTCGGAAACTAATTTCCGATTACAATAGCACCCGCAATAAAAATTGCTCAGTGTATTGTTCTCGGAACAATGGGTGCGCAGGTGGCTTGCTCGGGGGCAGGTAGCTCGGGACGATCGTGGCGGGGAGCCGGGCGACCGTTCTCGGCGACTGCTGAGCGTCGAATGACCTTTTCCGTATAAACAAAAAAAAAAAAATATTGGGTTTTTGGCGTTCAGTTCAATGGCTGTTGTATGGCCGTTGTATATAAGTCGTATGTCCCCGTGATATAGAAGAGAGCCAAGGGAAGGAAAATTTGAAGGAGCCATATTTATAATTTTAATATAATATATTAATTATTATTTTATTATACATAGATTTTATCTCAAAATATCGAGGCTATATCGCAAAACGGTCTTCTTTAAAAGATATACTATATTATAAAATATTAAATTAATATAAATCTTAGAATTGCAACCAGCGTATGTGCATGAGAGTGAAATGATATCCTCCTTTCCTTGAATTCATCGTTACACAGGGCGGCGAATAAGATTTATATCACTATGATTGAAAGGCTTCTGAGAATTTACTATTGGCTGCCTTTGATATTCCTATCAAGAGGGCAGAAATATTATTAAGTAGATAAATTAAGAGAAAATAATGATTGAAGAGAGAATAAATAAAAATCAAAACAAATAATTTACATTATTTTATATTAACACATGTAAACACAAAGTCGTCTCCTCTAAGCCTAGAGGTCATGCATGATGCTTGCTGAGTGATGGTTGAGATGAATCACGCCGCAAGAACTAGCTTTAGTATAAATAAGTCGACTTAAGACGCTTTCCAGAATACAAACGTAAAATGGTAGTATCGCTGATGTATATCATCAGGTGTTACAAAGAAACCAAAGATTTTATTTGTAACAAGACATTCCATTTTAATCCTCAGCTTCTGCATTATGATGCCTTATCTAAATGTGGGTATTTTGGGCCGCAAGAATCATCTACCATCATGAAGACTTTGTGCTCATCTGTCATTGGATAACGAAAAAAAAACCCTTTGTACGGATATAAAGTTCGCATTCCTTTTGTACGTAGTGCATATTACTTGTATGCGTTTGTCTATTCGTTGTCAAACTTGTCAAAATAAGATGTTAAATTCTTATCGGATACAATATAATTGTTTTCAAAATTTTATTTAACTTAAAGGATGAATAAACGGTAGAGTCATGACAATAAGTGACGGAAGTCCGTGATAATGCTTTCTAGGCAATAATGGTAGGCTTCCAACGCAATGAAAATTTGACCAACAGTCAAAAGTTTATGGCGGGCTGTTTTACTGGTATAATTACGCGACTGATCACGCAACCGGTAGATATTATAAAACTGAGGACGCAGCTGCAAGAGACCAAATATGTTAAGCAACTAAGCCTGCTTACTATGTCTAAGAAAATTGTCAGAGAAGAAGGCTTAAAAGCATTGTTTCATGGCCACTGCGTAGGACAGGTAACGTCCAAACTGTAGACTTACTGCAAATAAATCGTAACAGCTTTTTTATTAACAATTTTTTTTTTTTAATTCTGCCTATAAATTTGTGTACATAAGAGGTTAATCTGTATGCAACAACTTTGCAACCTCGTCCAGTCAGTATCATAATTAGATTAATTTAATAATTAATTACTATTTTTCAGGTCCATTCTATATTATCAGTGTGCACACAATTTTTCGTGTACGAATTAACCACAAAACAAGTTGTACTTTCTGGAATAGATAAGAAACATATGTGAGTATTTCTTATAGGATTTATTGGCTAATAACAGGTATATTTTGGTTATCATAGCAAAATAGCATCTAAAGGTATATTAGTATTTAATTTAGAAAGGCGCTTTTGGTTTTATTTTCCCAAAACAACATAAATGCCACCGAAATCCAACATGATATTAATGAGCTATCCATTCTGATATGGTAAATCATACTACTACAGCGAATGAATAGGTGTTTGCTAAAAATACCTATATTCACTTCCCTTTAAGATATCTATTTTGTTATCGAACGACGGACGAAAAAGCTTTGCTTTAAAACAAGGTATATTCTGCAACGTCCAGTTATTACCACACCTGCGGCTGAAAGTATCTCTCCATCGTTTGCCTGGTTAATAACTGGATGCAAATGGCTCGGGAAAGAGATACTTGGAAAGGTTTAGGAGAGGCGACTACTACCAGCATACGTCAATAAATATAACTATAATCACATATTTTCTAGATTTATATATAGGATTTAATTAAGTTAGTATTGTTAAAGTAAGTTAGTAGTAAGTAAATAAAGGCTATTTTTATTTTATTTTTATTTTTTATTTTTATATTCTGCAACGAAAAGGCGAAAATCCATCTTGTGTTCAGACGACAGATGATAGAATGTAGACGAGGGCATTAAATTGCTCAATAGCTCGTTCTATAATACACAAAATTTTAGCTACCTTCCGCCTGTGCACAAGACAAGCTGGAAAACAAACATTTGATCAGGGCAGGAGATAAACCGTATAGTGTAACTTTTCTGATTATACTAGCGTACTGGAATCTGTTAAAGCCCATTGATGCATGCAGCTTTTTACCGTTGTTCTCTACGCTCCTTATAGACGGCATGTACTAGAGGGTATTCAAATTTCGGCGAATCCTTTACTGTCGATCGTTGAGGAGAGAAACAAGATATTATTATAATATTATAATTATTCTATTCAATTGCTACTATACTGCAATTCTTGGCCAATGCCAATCGTAACATGACGTGCATATTGACGCAGACTTACTAAATATTTTACATTTTATTGTCATAATTGTATCTTCATTGCTTCGGTTAATGAACACACTATGCGTCTTAGAACTATATTTTGTTCTTGACATAAGCATTGTAAACATTTGTATTTTCTTGTATTACATTTGTCCGCAAATATTACTTGAGAACAATAAACAAATACAATATAATATACAAAAAAGCATGTTTTCTTAAATTTCGTCTTATAATGTACATTTCTCAGGTCAGAGATGACATTTATTTGTGGAATATTCGCCGGTTGCTGTTCCGGTATGGTCGCTTTGCCTCTGGAAGTAATTCGAGTGAGACAGATGATCGTCAAAGAACAATACAAAGGATTATTAAACGGTGCAAAGGCTATATACAGGGCGGGAGGTTTACTTGCGTTCTACGAAGGCCTGTCCGCTACTCTAATACAAGTACGTGGTCGCTAACTTTGGATTAGTCTCGCAAAGTAGTAACCATGCATTGGCTCTTGCATGCAAACAAATAATTTATTGTAACGGGCCACGATTCTCACAGCGGATAACTTATGCTATTTTCATATAAAACGTTTTTTTTATATTTTTGTATAACATGCGAAACAAAAGTTGAAATGATTAATTAAAAATAATAAATTCTACCACTAATGGCGTCGTCTATTCTCTGCAGTGTGAATTAGATCACATTCCGCTAGTTCTTACCACGATGTTCGTCTTTATCAGTCACTTTGAGTATTATACTCTAAAGATCGCTCCATTTTTCTAAGCCAGGCGCTACTCTAACTGGAAGTAAATAACAATAAGAATTAGGAAAATTTTTCATTTCCACTATAGACAACATATTATATATATATACATAAACCCTAGCACGAACATTTTAGAATGGTAGAGCTACACTGCAGCTAGTTTTTAGTCATTAAATATGTGGAGCAGCTTGAAATAACATAATAATGCTACTGTGTTTCGTATGATGACAGTAGGAATCTGGGAACCAAATTACGGGTAATAAGGTATATCATCTCATTTCTCCTGGGTGCCAACGCAAGTGGATCTTGAATGTTTGGGGGTGGATGTAAATATCTCTAAAATTTCTCCAAAAATATTTCATTATCATTCATTCGTCAAATATTTAGACATGTTTTATAAATAAATATTGAATGACGTCCACAAGTAATTCGAATGATTCTGAAATAACTAAAAAAATTATTGGTATTGGAGCGTTCACCACTACACTTTAATTCGCCCTTGTATATTTACGTCTACATATAAAATAGATGAAGTTAACTAATTATCGTTTCCATTTGCAGTATGGTCCATCAGTAGCGTTATCGTTTTCGGTGTTCCGTTCAGTGCAACCGTTTATTTTGCGACGACTGGCCAATTGTGGTGATATATGTGACAATGCGGTCTATCGACACAAGCCCTTACACATAGTGATTGCGAGCATTATAGCTGGTTCTGTGTCCGGGTTCATATCAAAGACGGCTACTTACCCACTCGACCTTGTGAAACGACGATTGCAGATTGGTGTAAGTAAACATGCTACATATATCAATTTACTTATCCTTACAAACATTTATATTCCCACAACGAACATAGTATGTGGGTGACTAGGAAAGTTTCGAAATAAATGCTCATTTAAACGAAAGATAAATTACTTATTTAAACATAAAATAACGTCTTACGACAACAGATTTTGAGTGTGGAACATATTCGCATATTTTATATCTCTTTTAAAATAAGTTTGAATGATAGTGATTTTCAAATTAGCATTTTCATGTTTTTTAATCGTTTTCGTTATCCATTTAAAATCCGATAAAAAGAACTCCCATACTTCAGCAATGTACGAATAGATTGAATGAAAAATATTACAAATTAAACCAAAAACTACTTGCAGACAAATATAATAAAAAAGAGATCCCAAGAGTTTTATCGTCTATAAGCGACAGTCAAATTATTTCTGAAGAAAATTGAAAATGGTCAAAGGACGGGCAACATTCTTACCAGCAGAAAAGACCTTTCCTCCTTACCTCCTTTCTCGTAGGTCGGCAATGCACTTGCAACTGCTTTTGTTTTGCAGATGTTCATGTCCTTCACTTACCAACAGCTATCAGTGTCCGGTGAGCTGACAGCTCGCTTGTCGTCTATAAAATAAACTGTTAATTCTCAGTGGTAGAGTGATACATGTTTAACAACCTGATAACATATCTTCTCTATACAACTCTTAGCTACGAGTTTTTAAAGAAGAAAGATATCAACAAAATGAGCAACCTTTCTTACAGAATGCGTATATTGTATGAATTTTAAAAGCTCCCTAAAAATACGCCATAGTATTTGTTTTAATTCTTGATTCAGGGAATCTATCACTAAATAGTCTTACGGAGATCATTTCGAAAAGCTATACTAAATGATATATTTTTTGTATCTCAAAACTTTCCTAGTTTAGATGAAACACGCAATTGTGATACACAATTTGCTAAAATTTATTCTCTTTTCACCCCTTTTGCTTCATTACCGTAGTGTCGTAGGATATAACTGGATATTTGGATAAATAAATAATAAGATTCTTTATTCCGAAAATATATCAGTTTTGCTACTATGGCACGATAGTGTATATGTGATAGCACTTTCTGATTGAAGAGATCAGTCTAAGGGTCAGTGCAGACGAAGTGACGGCGAAGCGATTAATTGAATAACAATTTAAATTCAACTTAATTGACCTCTTCATACTGAAATATGTATAAAGAAATAAGATCATATTGCTTTGAGCCTCCCAGTGTGGTTTTATTTCGCTATATTAATTACATTCTTATATAAAAGTTGAATTTTAAATATTACTACTCATACATTAGTGCGTTGACCCCAAATCGCCAGCGGTGATACGATTAGCGAAGCTATTCGAAATACCACCGCGACCTCCTCGTCGTTACACTAGCATACTTAAGCCAGAGTTAGAATAGTATGAAATAAAGAAAGTAAAAAGCAACTTATTTTACTTATAACCTTCCAGACACACAAACAAGATGACAGATTTACTACACCGAGCACTTCGCGGCACCTAATGCGCTGTACGAAGTTTCTAGCGTGCATAGACAATATCATCAAAAGCGATGGCTGCAAAGGACTCTACCAGGGTTGGATGATCACTATTCTTAAGTCACAATTAACAAGTATAATAGCATTTACTACTTACGAATGCACATGTTACGGGATGACGGAATTCAATAAAAAGTAGTTATATGATTTTTTTTCACAGTACGTATTAGCAGTAGATATTAATTAGTGCACTAAATTATAAAATAATATCTTGCGTAAGATAGTAATGTGCAAATAAATTTTGCTGTTTGGAATATTTCATTTAATATTTATACTAAATAGATTTAAAATATTTTAAGCGCCTTATAACTGCCGTAATGGTACACCGTATAACATTAAATGTTACACGAATAACGAAACACGTAAAACTAGCATATGTAAACAAAGAAAAAATTGACACATGAGTTTTTAATAAACTTTTTAATTTTAAAATACTTTTTTCCTATTTCAAATTTATTAAGTAATTTGATGCCAATGAGTATATTAATTAGATCGTATTAAGTTATTGGAAACACGAATAATGAAAGGGTTTTATTTTCAAAAAATTGTTTAAAAAAAAGCAATAGGTTTTATACAAATCATTTATTTTGTCTTTGGTTCTTACATATAGAGAGATAACGGTAACTTAATAACTGGATACAACAACTTCTGCGCTGGTGGGTATACATCACAAAGATGTAAGTACGACGAGATGTTTATTTGTACTTAAAAAAAGCCTGTGAACCAAAAATTACCAATATGTATATTTTTTAAAGTTATAAAACAGATTTCATCTTTGACATGGAAACACAGTCATTATATTATTATGTACACAAAAAATATAGTATAACATTCCAAAGTTCCATATAATTATGATATTGTACTGATCGGTTTACACCAACGCTTTATTTTGATATATATCAGAAGTAAATTTTGATATAGAAAAACAAGAAGGAGTTTTGTCTTTCCGTATCAAATTATCTGGACGTGTTAGGTTCTACCCTAGGTCGTTCCCTAAAGGTTGTCCTAAAATATCCTAACATTACAATCAAAACAAAACTAACTAGATTCGGGCGATAAACCCACTACACAACATACAGTACTTATTACACTAAGTAGTTTTAGTGTTAGTACCCATTGAGTACTACTGCGGACCTTACATTTTGACAGTCGTTTTTTCACAAATTATCTGGACGTGTTAGGTCTACCCTAGGGCGTTCCCTATAGGTTGTCCTAAAATATCCTAACATTACAATCAAAACAAAACTAACAATTTGCGTGTATTACAAGTATTCGGATGAGATTCGGGCGATAAACCCACTACACAACATACAGTACTTATTACACTAAGTAGTTTTAGTGTTAGTACCCATTGAGTACTACTGCGGACCTTACATTGTGACAATTGTTTTTTCATAAATTTCTTAAAGGTTTTTAACATCTAACTGCTGAAATAAATTTGTGATACGAATGGATCAACTTTACTTGGAAAGGATTTCGTCGTCACTCACAGAATACCAGTCTTAAAAGGCATTAATAACTTCTGACTTTTCACGGCCATAATTTTGAAGATTACAAAATATTTTAGTATAAGTTATAGTTTGAAAATATTTCATAACTACGAGATTGAATAAAGTGGTTAAAAACAACTTAACAATGATTCGAGATGGACATGTGCTGCCACCCCTGAAAACTGAGATGGACATCGAGACCTATAATTGATTCTACAGTTCCCTGCACCCTCTATACGAAATATAGCAGCGTTGTGGTGCTATTTCTTGCTGGTATTCTCGATTCTGGCGTAATCTTTCCCCTAATTTAATAATTCTAATTTTATTGACAACAAATGTCAAATTAGCTGTAACCACTTAAAACTAAATATCGTAAATTTTACCAGTTACAAATTAGCTGTAGTCACTCAAAACTAAACATCGTAAATTTTAGCAGAATTGTCATTTTCTCATCTTCATCACAAAATATAAATAATCTACTGCTGAATATCTCTATATATGCTCTCACAATCACCGTGAGCCACGTGTACATCCATCCACTTCCGGCAAACTTGCATTAAGATGATTAGGAAAAATAATTAATTAGAACATTTCAGTATCCAGCTGTCCCTTTCATAATAAAGGAACAACATAGATAATCGACGGTATACTTAAAAGTTAAAAATGGAATATTCATTCAAATCTCACCTTATATTAGTTTAACACATAGCCCTAATCAGTTCCAGCCATGTGACAGCGACTCGCTCTCCCAACCGTGGTGCTCCTCCTCATGGTGAGAGTGCACGGGGACAAACACCTGCTTCTCAATCTCAACTTTCTTGATAACTGGGACGGGCACGTGCTGTATAACCGGCACCGGCACATGTTTGTAAATTGGCACTTCCTTGATTACCGGCACTTCTTTGATCACCGGCACATGCACCGGTATATGCACCTTTGACACGTGGTGATGATGGATGGTGTGCACCTTGTATGGCACATGGATAGTTACATGTTTACTGGAACAAATAAATTAAGTTGCTATTGTGTTATCTTACTCTGTATCTATCTTACTCTGTATTAATCACTATAAATTATTGTAATTCTGTAAAACAGTGTTAATTATATCAACGTGTCTTGCCATATAAGCGCAAATACATGAGCTTATCTCGTTTTATCTAAACCGATATAAGTCACTTGCAGTAAGTTCAGAGGAAGGGTCAGCAAGATCAACATAGCAGTAATACAAAGACACCGATCCAACAACTCACAATTTAGTGTCATTTTCAACTCTTCGACCGTTCATAAACACGAATGAGTGATTCATTTTTACAATTAGTGTTGAACAAATATGAGGTATTCCATGTCCTCAGGGAAAACAATTCATCTAGACAATCGAATCTTTGTCGAGGAATGATATACCTAGGTGCTTAAGAATTATAAAAGCAAAGGACATGTGACTCATCCGGGTACCATAATCACTAGAACACTTTTCTAGGTTAATTTTACCGTGAAGAGAAGTAAACAAAATAAAAGATAAAAAATTAAACGAAGTCAAGTCATTGCGTTCATTACCGACATAACATATTTTTCTCTTACAAGTTATAAGTAAATTATATTACTTTAAAATACGACGTGATGTCGATTGTTTTTACTTAACACAAAATGCTCATATAATTAGAAGTGGTTTGGTTGATTGGAACTCTGTGCCCGGATTCTTTAATTTCTAGTGAATCATGGAGCTCGAGTACCATTCTGAAAATCTCGTTTTTATTTAGCTGAATCCACGTTTAAAATTAATTATTTATCTAAAACAATTTTTTAACTATAATCTCTGATATCGTATAAACTGTAATCGGTTATTATTTGTTATTACAGGTCTAATTTTATACCTTATATCATTCATATTAAAAAAAAAACTTTAAACTGCAATGCTATAATAACAAGATTAATTACTTCGTCATTAACAAGCTGCAATTAAACTGTTTTTTTATTAATTAATCCAGTGCACCGTTTTGATTGAAGCGAGCTGTCCAATTATTCCCACTTACATAACAATATGTAACCAATCTAGTCATAACCTGACATTATCAAGAAACTGGATCATGTCCGGATTCTATCGGAAATTTTGACGTACACGAAATTCGTAGGTCGCGGTGCGTAACACGTCATCTATCTTACTTTTCCACTGGAAGTGATTCGTTAGATAACTATCGAGCAGACTTCCTCGAATATCCATCACACGAACACACGAACTTAGTTGCCCCCCCTATTCGTTCACGTTTATGTAATAATGCATTTTGAAAAGTTTGTAAACAATGCATATTAAAACCGCGCACACAACATTTAAATTGCGACAACTCTTGTTTTTAATCTGTATTCGCCATACTTACGGTTCGCTTACGTAACGTGTCCAGTGGAAGCCGGTAGGCATTAATAAATAAAGCCATCGCCCGGCCTTTCACTGCGAGGATCATGGCGACCAACGGCGCAAGGAAAATACCATTGTATTTTATAACAGATAAAGTCAATGAAAATGAGACTTAAATCACCAAAATAAAGAAGGATATGTTATTTTCCTGATCAATTTTCTTGATTAATTAATCTGCTCAAAAATTCTCTCTTTCCGCTTCTCATTTTTAGCAAATATATTAGAGGGCCATTAACATTTGCGAAAACACGGAGGCATTCGCTCGTCGTCCCTTATTAAGGGATGTCAAATAAAAACGAAGGTTCAAATGCAGTGTAAGCGACACGAATATACTCGTACATATACACACAGATATTGTTCCACGGCTTAGAATCGAACCCAGGACCCGCACGGCAATAACCAGGTGCTCAAATCACTACACTACACGGCCGGCATAACAGACAGAAATAAAATTTAAATTACCAGTACTTCTAAGTTGTCTGTCTAAAAAGCTAATCATTAACTACGACCAAACGTACATATTTCAATTATTATGTTATCAATTTGCTTCATAATAGTATTTAAATTAATCAACCATTTTATACTGCACGCTTTTATCACAATTAATTTTAATAGATGTTGAAGCATCAATAGCCTAATCCTTTAGGGTACGGTCTGCGAAACTTGAGATCGTAGGTTCGAATCCACCATTTGATCCTTGTCGTGAACTATCTCCTAGCAGAAGCATTTTCAGCTTAGTTGGAGTGATTAACCTGAATATTAGTAATGGTAATAACATTGCTAATATTTTTTGAAAAAAAAAGATATATATATATATATATATATATTTTTTAATAAACTTTGTGTCTTTAAGTAAGTACTATTCACACGGTTATACACAGCACAGATCTCACGATCTTTTTTTACAGACCATAAGTTAATGCTAGTCTATGATCATCAAGTAGCTTCACAAATTAAAACCACTCGAATTGCACCACAGTGTTACCTGTAGTTTAAACGCAAATGATTTGTTGACAAAGATCTAAACCGGTTGATATAAAGTTACATTGTGATAGATGATGTTCTCGAGTTGATATCCACCACGGCGATATATTTTTAAATAATGGCACAATACATTATAATGTTGTAAATATTGGGCGAAGACTGCCCCACACTCCGCTCACTATTACTACTCAAATTGGATGCTGTCATCAATTTCACTTATTGAATGTAGGGCATATATGTATACTCGTACTTCTCGTACTATATATCCCACCATTAGTACACGCACCTTTAGGAAAAAAACGAACAAAATATATTATGAAATGCGGACGCTTGTTACTCAGCCAGACCCGCGATGTGAACACTCCCTTAAATTTATAGAAAGCTCTCGGTCTTGATTGATCAACATTATGTTTCGAGTTCTCTATACTTGTGTTACAAAGACTCAGAGTTAAGGAGTACACCGTTTCAAACGCCGTTTCTTGGCGTTATCAAATAATCATACAAAAAATACCCTTCCTATCAGATAGAAATCCTTCAATGAAGAAGAGAACATCACTATCGTTAAAAAAGTCGTAATAGTGCAGTGTTTTATTCATAGTACATATGCAAAAGCAAAAGTAATTCTATTATTTAATTTTTTAAATCCTTCAATAAGTACAGAGTTTACCATGTAGGTAATCATATCCTAGTTCGTAATGCTGTTCAACGAATTATTAATTATATTTAGACATATGTAATTACCCTCTTAATATAATGTGTAATAACATTAGGCAGACGAAAAGAACCCATGTTCCCATAAGTTTCGAAACGAACTTTATAGTATTACAAAATAATAATTTCGCACCGTATACTCTTTCACAGTTATGATAACTACTTTATGTGTAGTACAAACTAAATCTAAATTGATTCAAATTGACTTTTCAAGTAATATGAACCCAAAAAGTAATAAGTAAACTTTCTTAAATATTTTATGTCAATTTGTCGTACAAAAAATTTCATCATTTATCCCTTTATAGGCATACCAACGTTATACCTATTAGTGATTTTTGTATTTAACGTGGAGAAACAATTAAATTTAAACACTTATTAGCAATTTTTGGAAGTTTTAAATATTCTATTTAGTAATTTATTAATACTTACTGTCCACCGCCAAAAGGTGTAGGAACCGCCACAGCAATGGCAACCATTACGGAGAGTAGCTGAAAAAAATAAAAATAGTAGCTAAATAATTTATCGCTAATAACGTTACAACTAGACGAAATTAAATAAATTAAATTAACACAATAGAAAAAAAAAACTATCGTGAAAGAAATTAATAAATTTAACTTTAAAGTTTTAGCAGCGAAATATAAAGTTTTATTTTCTATATTCTACTTTAATGTTACTGAATTTAATGAGTTTCGACGATATTGGGAATGTATAGAAATGAGGTCCTTATTTTAGGGACACTTACAGCGAGTTTCGCGTACATCGTGCTTTGATTGGCTAGACTGACTGTGTGATACACTGAACCTGCTGAGACTTGCTGGCTTTCTACTTGCTCTGTGCCTTCCACAAGCTTATATACGTCGGCTCTCAGTCCAAGGATTGCATAATACTGCCCCTTGATTTATCCCTACTAACCCGTTTTACCCGATCAAATTATTAAAGGTGGGAGATATTGGAGCGTCGAATGTAGAAAGGTAGATATGACCTGGTGGGGCTTTTCGGTGGTGGCGGAGACTCTAGTAGTATCGCCCACCGTAAGTTTACATGTACAGGCCTTTAGATACGCAAGTTGCGCAGTGTGTTGATAATGTCAAAGTGCAATCATATAATTGTTTCAGTACTCTTAGTGTTGGAGTATTCTATTAGTAATTAATACTCACCCCGGGACTAAATCACAGTTTTTTGAGTACGAATACGATAAGTTTACATCTGATATAATAACAAACTGCGTAAGAGTCCTTATAATTGAATAATTGTATTATATAAAAAAGTTTAAAATATTCGAATAATAATGGAAGTGACTTAAAATTTTATTGCAACGCGCTTCTTATTTACAAATTACTAAATTGATATTACCTGTATATTAAATGCTTTGCGATTTATTTTTTGGGCGATTTACTGCAATGCTTTAGTGATTTTTTATTTAATAATAATAATAAAGTTGAATACATTGTTATAGTACGGCATTCGACTTATTATTATTAAATATTATAAAAATAGGTAGATTTTTCCATACGGATACCTGGAAATAATAGCGACAAATCATCTAATAGTATTATTTGCAATGATGTATTGTCGCAAATAAAGACAACATCTTCATAACTACATATTGTAAATTCAATTAAATTTTTTGCATGTTAAGTAAGGCGATTATAAGTTTTATTGATAAAAAATATTACCTTCCAACGGTGGGATAATAGTGACAATTTAGTTTCGACATGACCTTGAGACGTTTTCACTGTTCTACGAATAAATTGCCTCGTGAAATCTCTTATCCTTGATTTTATGAGCTACGGCCTAAAAGTAAATTGTTACCTCTTGTGTTCATTATATAGGTATTATTATTGTCAGCAAATAAATTATTTATTAAGCTATGAACTACTTAGTTTCGACATGACCTTGAGACGTTTTCACTATTCTACGAATAAATTGCCTCGTGAAATCTCTTATCCTGGATTTTATGAGCTACGGCCTAAAAGTAAATTATTTACCTCTTGCGTTCATTATGTAAGTATTATTATTGTCAGCATATAAATTATTTATTGCTATGAACAATTTAGTTTCGACATGACCTTGAGACGTTTAGTCCGTATTAAGACATTTTTCACTATTCCACGAATAAATTGCCTCGTGAAATCTCTTATCCTGGATTTTATGAGCTACGGCCTAAAAGTAAATTGTTACCTCTTGCTTTCATTATATAAGTATTATTATTGTCAGCATATAAATTATTTATTGCTATGAACAATTTAGTTTCGACATGACCTTGAGACGTTTTCACTATTCTACGAATAAATTGCCTCGTGAAATCTCTTATCCTTGATTTTATGAGCTACGGCCTAAAAGTAAATTATTTACCTCTTGCGTTCATTATATAAGTATTATTATTGTTAGTATATAAATTATTTATTAAGTTATGAACAATTTAGTTTCGACATGACCTTGAGACGTTTAGTCCGTATAAAGACATTTTTCACTATTCCACGAATAAATTGCCTCGTGAAATCTCTTATGCTGGATTTTATGAGCTACGGCCTAAAAGTAAATTGTTACCTCTTGCGTTCATTATATAAGTATTATTATTGTTAGCATATAAATTATTTATTAAGCTATGAACTACTTAGTTTCGACATGACCTTGAGACGTTTTCACTATTCTACGAATAAATTGCCTCGTGAAATCTCTTATCCTTGATTTTATGAGCTACGGCCTAAAAGTAAATTGTTACCTCTTGCGTTAATTATGTAAGTATTATTATTGTTAGTATATAAATTATTTATTAAGTTATGAACAATTTAGTTTCGACATGACCTTGAGACGTTTAGTCCGTATAAAGACATTTTTCACTATTCCACGAATAAATTGCCTCGTGAAATCTCTTATCCTGGATTTTATGAGCTACGGCCTAAAAGTAAATTGTTACCTCTTGCTTTCATTATATAAGTATTATTATTGTCAGCATATAAATTATTTATTAAGTTATGAACAATTTAGTTTCGACATGACCTTGAGACGTTTTCACTATTCTACGAATAAATTGCCTCGTGAAATCTCTTATCCTTGATTTTATGAGCTACGGCCTAAAAGTAAATTGTTACCTCTTGCGTTCATTATGTAAGTATTATTATTGTTAGTATATAAATTATTTATTAAGTTATGAACAATTTAGTTTCGACATGACCTTGAGACGTTTAGTCCGTATAAAGACATTTTTCACTATTCCACGAATAAATTGCCTCGTGAAATCTCTTATGCTGGATTTTATGAGCTACGGCCTAAAAGTAAATTGTTACCTCTTGCGTTCATTATATAAGTATTATTATTGTCAGCAAATAAATTATTTATTAAGCTATGAACTACTTAGTTTCGACATGACCTTGAGACGTTTTCACTATTCTACGAATAAATTGCCTCGTGAAATCTCTTATCCTTGATTTTATGAGCTACGGCCTAAAAGTAAATTGTTACCTCTTGTGTTCATTATATAGGTATTATTATTGTCAGCAAATAAATTATTTATTAAGCTATGAACTACTTAGTTTCGACATGACCTTGAGACGTTTAGTCCGTATTAAGACATTTTTCACTATTCCACGAATAAATTGCCTCGTGAAATCTCTTATCCTGGATTTTATGAGCTACGGCCTAAAAGTAAATTGTTACCTCTTGCTTTCATTATATAAGTATTATTATTGTTAGCATATAAATTATTTATTAAGTTATGAACAATTTAGTTTCGACATGACCTTGAGACGTTTTCACTATTCTACGAATAAATTGCCTCGTGAAATCTCTTATCCTTGATTTTATGAGCTACGGCCTAAAAGTAAATTGTTACCTCTTGCGTTCATTATATAAGTATTATTATTGTTAGTATATAAATTATTTATTAAGTTATGAACAATTTAGTTTCGACATGACCTTGAGACGTTTAGTCCGTATAAAGACATTTTTCACTATTCCACGAATAAATTGCCTCGTGAAATCTCTTATCCTGGATTTTATGAGCTACGGCCTAAAAGTAAATTGTTACCTCTTGCGTTAATTATGTAAGTATTATTATTGTTAGCATATAAATTATTTATTAAGTTATGAACAATTTAGCAATCTATTAACTATCCCATTAACATCGTCAATCATGTGGCATAATGCTTAGCATTCTATTCTCGTTGTCAAATCCGACTTCTCTCAGAGTGCGGATGTATTCCGATGTTTTATCTTGCTACGAAATTGTGTGCTAGATATCTTTAATATAGTAACTCAAAATAGTCTAGAGGCCTTAACATCTTCAAAATCCCACTAAAATTTGGTTGGGGTGTGACCTCAATGCAGATGGCAACAAGAAACAGATCTTTACTTAGAAAAAACGTACGACCAAAACAATTTCTTTAAAGGAAAATGAATGAATTTATAAATTTTAGAATGATGGGAATTCTTCCAAATGAACGGAAGTTGAATATTATTTGTTAAAACAACAATACACTTCAAAATGTTATAACGTGAAGATGAAAGCTTTCATATTTCACTCGTCTCACAAGCTTTACAGCAAACTTACAATCAATCGATAATGTATATACTCTAATACATACAGTGAACTTTTCGGATCTGTTTTGTGAGTGTCCTAGGGGTGAAGTTGATATAACAATTGGAAAAGCAATATCTTCTTCATTTGCACTGTTAGTGAAATTATATTATTTTTATAAATATTATCGATGTTTAAACTTCACAGACAAATTAAGGACAGTATCAAAATTCAATTTAATCAAACAAAAGGGACGACAGAAATGTTACTAATAAAAATGTTAAAATGTTAAACTATATAATTATAAAAAATATATACTCTAATACATGGCTATAATTTGTACAGTACGTCGGCTATTTTCATTCAAGTTATTATATTGCGTAATTATAAAATACTAGTTCATTTAGTTATTATGATATATAATTAAAATCCAAGTTATTATGTACGCACATGGAAGCTATGTACGTAATGTTATGTAATAGCGTAATATGACGCATGTAATACTACCGCGATAAATCGAGCAATGCGGTGTCGGGTGACGGAACAAGGTAGTGATGAGCAGAATGTCGGCTATTACAGAAATCGAAACATAGTTATATTCTCACTTTTGTCCCAAAAGCTTTTATAGACATCCATATGTCTATAAATTTCAGTTAATCAATGGCGCCACATTAAACTGACGATATTTCTTTAATCATTGATAAACGAATCAACGTGTCATGAGTTTATGATCTATGTGATATTCGCGGGTTATACGAATCGTGTTAATTAGAGCTTCGCAGTTTCGTAGTTAGAGGTTGCACCGTGGTTGGATAACAAGCTAGGTTAGTAACACTCTTACATTATGAACGCTTAGATTTCATACAGTGGTCATCGCTCTATGCACGCCATAGTTACTCAACGTGGATGTTGCATTTGTGAAATTCTTCAGATAGATCAACTTTCGTTTTGACCCGCATCGGAGTATAAGTAAATCAATAATTAAGAACGCTACGAATAACAAAAAAAAATATGTAACACAAACATTAACCGCTTATTATATAATAAAATAAATTGAGATCAACTTATCAACGTATGCTATAATGCAGATTGTAATGATTAAGCTCCTTATAAATTGAAGGCATTTAGGCAATGTAAGTTTGAGTTAAAACAAAAATTTTGTATGTGTGTGAGGAATTAAATGACATTTATTTTTTTATATTAGGGGTGACACAGTTCATCTGATATTAAATCGAGACTGCAACCTAACGTCAATTCTCAACAAACATTCGATATGTATTATACATTCGTTTTCACCCTTCAGAACTGTTAGGGCATGATCACAATGACTGTACCCTCTATAGCCGAGGCGACTCATTAATTTTGCAGCTAGTTACCACTGTTACGATTATTCCTAATCTACCATAGAAACTATTTCAATAAGATATTGTGTAATTACGTACCTTATTGATATGTTACTATGTAAAAAATAACAGTAGTTATTATTACAATATAACCGTTTATAAAAAAGAATGATGTTAATTGTTTTCTTACATTTATTGACTAAATTATTTTCGAACCGTTACTCCAACTCTTCACACGTGTTATTAAATCGAAATTGTTTTTATTGAACACAGAGATTATGACTCAACGAAAGCTTTAATATACTTGTGAGCAAAAAAAAACGACTCACGCTGTTGCTCAGATTTATTTATTGACTATAGCAGATTAAAAGTGAAGGTTTTAGCGTTAAAATGAGATGAAATTAATATTAAAAAATTCTTATTTATTAATCAAAAAATATTTATACAAAATTCGTCGTAAACTGTAAAATAAGAAAATATTCACTCTAAAGAAAATTCAAACAAAAAGGCAAAGCAAACATAAATTAAATAATAAAAAACCAATTGAATATTTTGTGTTACCCCCTGGCTCTAATTACAGCTCCTACTAGGTGCTTCATACACAGGATAAGATTTCACTGTTTCTTGAGAAACGCCATCCCATTTTTCAGCGAGTGAGCTTTAAGCTCCGATCTCGTGGTTGGCGCAGGATTAATAGCCCAAACTTTTCTTTTAAGCTCGTCTCATAAATGCTCAATAGGTTTTAAGTCCGAAACTTCGTGCGTGATAACTGAGTATATATTTTTGCTCACAAATGTATATAAATATTGTTCCTCTTCAAACTTTAACCCGCGCTTTCACTTACAAAGCGCTTGTTATAATTTGTATCCTGCATCCAATTGTAAACCAGCGTCAACACAGATTTAGTGAAATAAAACATATCTTAGTTTTAAATTAAGACTTATGCTTCCAATTCCAAAAACAATTTGCCATTAGTAATTTTTGAGTAATAATAAACAATTACAAATAACAAAACTTGTTTTACTTTCAGTGACCTCCAATAATTCACTTAAAATAGTTTTGTTTTTTATAATTCTTATGAACGTATGAATGTTGATTCATACGTTTCTTAAACTAAATAATACTTTATTATTACTTCCTGTCAAAAGTAGACGATAGCAACTCTGTTATAATAATTCCCACATCATACTAATCATATTATGTAATTTCTTAAAATTAGCAAACATACATATTATAAAGCTAATTAAGAATACAATCCGTCGGTACGTAGTCGCCAAGCAGTTTGTGTGAATAACAGAACTTTATTCTACTTTCATTTAGCTTCTTAGTCCGTTTAAAATAGTTTAATAAAATTAATACATACGATCCTAGCCTACTCTACATAACTAGTAAAATTTGTTCTAATATATTATAAGATTAACATTATAGCAGTTTAATCAATTATTTTTATTTCGGAATTATAATAGCATTCAATCGTTGCGCTTTGGTAACCCCTGGGTAACTTTCGACATATCAAGTTTAAATTTGGATTACCGAGAAGTGAATGGCATAACATATATTATGTTTACCAACGGTAATTTTTTTAATGATTGTGTAGTAATTACAGTAATTCACAGTTTGGTAATATTGAAATATAACTGTAGCTTCAAGCTGATTGTCGTATACACTTATAAACATGATTAGCTTATTGTAACAAACGCTTGCATAAATAAATAGTTTAAGCACATTACTTAGTTATACAGACCAGAGACAGACCAATGAATGCGCTTTAATTTCTAAATACGCGTGAAACGTGACAACTATTTCCTATGATGGCATTCGAAGTTTTTTTTTAACATTTATATACTGCTTTGCCGCGTCCTAAGTGAAGAAGCAAAACTTTGTGAGTAAACTTACAATACCAACGGAAAACAGCAGCTGCTGTATCACGTATGTTGAATGAAAGGGAGACAGGAATAACTGTTATTGCGGCGTTATAGTCAGAGTACAATTTGGGTGTCTGAGTCGTTTGTTTACTAATAGGCATTTACTAAATTAGGGCTTTTCATAAGACTAGCCGTGGTATATCAGTCTCCAGACGCTCCCTTTAAATTACAATGTATGCAAGCAAACAAATTCTTAATTTTAATTATAAGTTCTGATTTCCTGTTTGCTCCGAAGATTCTCAATCTATTCAGTACTTTCACTAGAAAAAAATCCAACGCCTCTTCTTAACCTTAATGTTAACCTTAATTATACAAAATATTTAAATATTGTTGCACATTATCTAAACCTATTTTATCTATCTATTTTTTTTTTACTCTAAACCTGCTACCTCCTCTTTGGAAAACTCTAGCGCCCACTGCGAAACCTAAAGATGGGCCCTGTTGACCAAAAAATTTTCCAATACTGATTCGACTGGTGAATGAATGTAACCGGAGACCTTACTACTAGTGATTTGTCAATCAAACCGAGTTCTATTTACCTAATGCAGATATTTATATAGCACACATAACAGTAGCTGCAGTGTGATTCTAATGTGTCCGTACAACCGAGGAAAGATCGAGCATTAACAGAAATACAGTGTGGGTTATCAGCATAAAGTTATTGTTTTTTATATGATGAGTGAGGGTACTGGAGACCCATAAGGTGATATGAGGTATCTATATGAGATACCATCTCAGGAATGACAATGGATGCATTTGTTGAAAATGGATATGTTTTATGAGCTGCTGCAGTCAGCACATGAAGTGTGTGGTCGTTTATGACCTTTAAGTTTCATAAAAACTATAAATAAATAATATAATAAGTATATTGCTAAATGCTAAAAATATTAACTTAGTTCATTTAATAATTCTAGTCTAAATAAATCATTGTTACGTTTTAAATTTTTCTTGTCACATTTTAATAATGGATTATGAAAACGTGAAAGAATAGTCAAATAATGCTTATATGATAGTATATTATTTAATGATTCTAAATATTGTCACGTAACGAATACTAATTAACCTTAAAATGTTGTAGAAATGTTGACCATTGAGACAATAAATGTAATTGATAGTAGATATTTATATATCCTGTAACAATTATGTTTACTGTTGTTGTATTATGTGTGTATAAACTTCAAATTTCTTGCTATGCCTTGGAAACACTATTTAAATAAACTAGGCATTTTAGGTAGCGTGTATCTTGATATCGGAAGTTAGTAAAATATTTAAACAAAATATTGTCATGCGCGTAGTTAACGTCATGTTTTGAATTACTTTGCTTAAATCGGATACCAATATAAGCAACTTTTAGTTTGTAAAAATCTAAAATACAGAATCTCATTAGTACAATCTAACTGGAATTAGGCACCCCCGATTGCTAGATCTTTCTAGAAGTCTAGCGTCTTCACTATAACAATTGCGGACAATCGGGCACTTCCAGTTTAATGTCTGAAGCTTTAGAGATTCTGTTATGTTTTTTATTTATTTATCGGAAGTCAGTGATGAGTATCAAATTACTATTGTTATTGTCACCATTTAGCCTTTACTCGGGTAATATTCGATAACTCGCCTCATAAAATGAATAAAATATTTATTTACATTTCACATCGTCGCTCATTAAGAATCTCTCCGTTGCCGCATTTCGTTTTACCTATTATGCAATTTAAATGACGGTGTTACAATAAAAAACAAGGAAATTACCGAATCAAGTCTGCTATATAACTATAAGCGTAGTTACGAAAATGCAGATTAAAATATTTTCGCCACACGTGTAAAAGATTAATATCTTAATTTACGAACTAGGTCGACGACGTCACCGTCTGTAATCTGTATGCCAAAAGGCCCGCGCACCCGTGTTGCGTTTTGTTTATAAAACATTACAGTGATCCTCTTCAATATTTTAAAAGATGACTAGCGGGATTAAGTCTTGATTAGATTGATTATACTTCTCTTTTAAATTTTAAACGATAACATTTTTAATTGCTTAAATGCAGTACATTAAAAAATGTCCTAAAATGGGTCAAAACGAAATTTTAAAAACCCATTATAAGTCGAGCTAATAAAAAAGCGCTCAAAAAGCATAAACATACATTACATAAACATTCCCCTAGCCAAACCGACTTCATCGCTTATGGTCGAAATTCGCACAATATATTATCTACCCCTAGGGTAAAGAAAAGTACACACACGTGATTTTATTTGAGCACCTCCCATTCCTCCCATAATATAATTTATTCCCCCTTTTCATAATATAATAAATACTAATAAAAGGTGCGTCAACTTTCCATGTTCACCTATTAATAAATAGACTTTATAAAACGAAAAACGATAACCTCTCCCAATTTATTCATACAATGTGATCAGTTGTATAGCAAGCTGCCATTTTTCCGGTGTGTCGTAACACAAGTACAACGGAGAATATTAATGGAATTAGAGGAAAAACAATTTCAAATTCTCCACGTGAAGTTGCGGGCACGATCGCGGAATCCATCGGGCCCATAAAGTTACGTTTTAATTGAGACCGTGTTGGATTTTGTCAAACCGATTGGGCAAACAATGTACGCTACTTAACATGTCTACCACGGCCAGGCCAGTATTGGAAGAGGATTGCTTAAAAGTTGTAAAACATCAAGTTGTCGAAACGTACCTACTTAAAACTATCAATAGTTTTAGTTTTAAAACATGAAAGTTATTTATTCTCTGTTTCAACGTCAATGTACATTGACGCTGGAAAAGAAATATTCTGTTTAGTAGTCTTTTCAATTCGCCTTCTATGTATGATTAAAGCCCCAAAGGAACACATATTTTAATTGATAAAAAGTGATCACGACCCTACCTACAATCGTTAGACACCCACCCTCGGTTACACACGTACATTGCACCCGCACTGCAACCTCATAATCTCTTCCTTCGCCCCCGCCGTCCCTGCCGCCGGCAGTAAGGGCATCGCAAACAAGGTTATTCGCGATAGATACAATTCAATACAGATAGTAGCGTCGCGTTGGCATATATTCTCCAGCACCCCCGCATTCCGAATTGGCATACAGATAGCTAATAAATATGAAATGAGATAGATAATCCTTAGTCAGAAGCAAATCATCGAGCCGAGGTTTGGCCCTCTCGGGCACCCTCGAGTCAGACGCTCTCGCGAAACAGGGTAGCGGTCCGAACCGAGGCTCCCTCTCAGCCCTTGTGCTGGTTACCCACTAATAGTGGACTCGACTGAGCACCATAAGCGCTCAATAACCTCTTAACCCGGTGAAACTGTAAAATCCCTCGAGATAATAGCGGCCACCCGGAAAAAAAAGCCACCGTCGGAAAAGCGTCAGACACATCTGACGTTTAAGAGTGGGTCCTTTAACAGGAACTTTGGTACTTGTTACTTTATACACGTCATGCTCCGATTTTACGTTACGCATTATGCATTCTGTGAGTCTGTGGAATCGTCTTGCGTCTAGCTACAGTGATTCCCTTTATAGTTTAAATATCAATATTTGCTGCAAAGACAAATTTGAAAAACTGTCGTAATCAGTGTTTTAAATTGACGACAATGAATGAACACATAGTTAACCCGAAGTCAGCATTATAACCTATACTATATATATGTATGTATATGTTTGATAAAGAATCAAACTATAAATTATATATCACTCTTAATAAAACTGACGAAAATGGAATGCCTGTATCAGAGTAATTTGGTTAAATAAATCTTATCTCTATTTAACTATGCGATATTATTCTTAGTGATACTACTATTTCGTGTTTTGTGACACAAGATTTTCAAGAGTATACTGCAACTCACATTACGGGTACATATTAGTTAACGTAAAACAAGCATATTAATATTAAAATAATATTTTTTATTAAATAATAAACTTGAATGAAACTTAATGTTTTCTAATGGGCTTATTATGTGAATAATTATTAATATTTATTTTCAAACTTTAGACGTTTCATTCTTTCAATAATTTATAGCTTTAACATCTTTTTTTGGTTGATAATATTTCCTTTCATGGCAATAAATAGTTCCGTGCATTCACGCATAACTCGCCTAAATGTGGTTTTATCTAAGAAAAGAAGCTGCAAAGAAATACATAGAACCAAATTGATTATTATAATAAATAATTAAAAATGAATGTGTACAAATATTACCTATTGATAAAGATGTGGTTTAAATTATTTGTTATTTGAAAAAATCCTAATACAAATAAAAAACAAACTTATTAAGGAGAAAAATGACTTGCAATGCCAAGCCTTGCTTGGAGTAAGCGCAACAACAGACGGAGACGCAAAAGTTACATCAGTGACTAATGATATTTCGACGTAATAATCTCCGTCTATAAGATATTAAACATCATCATCAAATTTAGAATAAACGCCCAATACTCCAACGTCAACAATAATTAGTCCGTCGCTCGAATGGGAAGCCTTAAACAAGTTATTGGTTATTCGTATTATTACACATTCATATCATTAACAGTTTAGTTTAAAATTATGTTAGGGCACTGATTTTGTAATACTTAAAGTATTCATCAACCAGAACCCGTCTGATGATGAACATAATGATGATATATCGTGAAATAAACTCCCTTCAAGTTTTGATGATTTGTTGTAATTGCCACGGTCGCTCAGCAAAATACCTAATTTACATAAGATGTACTAACCTCAGCAACAATGTCCTTTTCAAGATACACCTCTTCGATTAATAACTTTCCAATTTCTTCTATTAAATTATGTGGCCATTCAGAAAATTGCGATATTCTAAATACATTCTTGGCGTAACATTTAAAAAAGATTTCTCTTTTTAGGGATGCAGGAAGAGAATGGTAATAACTATTTTGCTTCTCTATTTTTTGTCATCTTAAAGTTGTGATACTGTAGCAATTTACGGCTAAAATCATCGGACAGCTGACACCAACGTAACAGATTAATTATTCTGTATCTGTTCATGATAAGTTGTTCTTGGGGATATTTCACACGACTGAGGCAACCACGACACTATAAGATTCCACATGTAGAAAAGGTTAGCTAATATAAATGAACACAATGAAACCACTTTGCCCCAGTAATGAATCTGAGGTTTCTCCAAAACTGAACAACAAGAAAGACTTAAAAACTCTAGCAAGTTCTAGAGTACAGAATACAACGGTGGCTTGTGGAAACCTTTCATCATTTTTGTATCTAATCACTGCGATAGTATGACTTCACTATTTGGCATTATGACCAGAAGACAAACAGTATCTGCTAAGTTCATAACAGCCAACATAGTGATTATACCTAAAACAGCTATACGAAGGAATTTAAGGAATGTATGTACTTTGTGCGGAAGAGACTCGTGCTCTTTTCCAGTAACTCGACGCATCGTACAAACGATACAGACGTAAAATATAACTTAACGAGAAAATAAAACATTTGCAACTTAAGGATAACATAAGGATAACTTATGTTTTCGACATATTTGAGAAACAAGATCTATTGCACTGGTAACGATGAAACAAAGTGAATGAATAGTTTTGTAGAGCAATAATGCAACATAGACTTTTTTATTTACAAATTTATGCTTCTGTCTTCTTTCACTCTATATCCAGTTAGCATGTTAAGAAATAAATCAAAAATTATGATAGCTTCATAGATCACTCCGATAAAATAAATCTCCCATATTAGTTCGCCGTACAAAATTGAAGTGCAATGGTGAAAAATTAATTTGCTTAATAAGTTTGTAGTTGATAAGAGGCATTCCCAAAAAATCCAATGTCAATTAAATAAAAATTAAATAAGCTATATATGTTGGAAATGGGGCCAAGATCTTAATCTTCAGAGGTGATAGCGCATAAGCATCCTAAATTCTTATAAACCATGGATGTGTGTCTGCAGAGATCACTTACCATCAAGTCTGTATAAAGCGTGCGGGCATGCGAGTTATTATGTATTCCTCTATCATCCTAAGTTTATAAGAAAATGACATCCTAAGTTCTTAAGAAGTCATGGTGCTTTATGTTTCGGCCACATTGATAGTAATTAAATATTAAGGGTTTGATGTAAGATAACGATAACAATATTCTGACAAAAAATACAAGTATTGATATTTTCTATGACTCTTACAGTATTATTCATTTTTAGTATTATTGGCGTTAGAGAAGCCGTATCCCGCGCTGTTCTGAATTTGATCTCTATAGAAATCCATATTACTGAATTTCCAAGGGGTAGAGTTTAGCATCAGCTTTTGTTATGACATTAATGAGACGGATCGCCTCACAGAATAACGGCGTAAAGTAGACGTGATTCGTTTCGCAAACAACACGTTAGCGGATTTTTAATAAATTTACCCCAAGGTGTTCATGAAGTTTACACGTATAACGCTAACAGGAACTCATTTGTCACATATTCTAATTTTGAAAATATTGCTCTTGTCACTTCAGCTAAGATCCCTTGGCGTTGACATATCGTACGACGTTCAGTTCCGTGTTCACTTTGAAGGCAGGGCCAAATTGGCCTCTAATAAACATGGCGCGCATAATAGAGCAAGACAGTATTTTGTATCGGCCAACCGTGTGCAACTTTACAAGGTGCATGGACGATGAGACATGTAATACTGCTCTTATCTCTGGGCCAGGGCTCCCCAGTACCAGCTCCTTGCGTTTGACCGCATTCAACAAAAAGCGGCTCGAATGGTTGACGACCTGGTACTTCCAATCGGCTTAATTCATTGACATTGCGAAGAGATGGAATTGGAATCAGCTGTCACTAATGGTATATCCGAACTGATACGAATCAGCGACCTTCGAAAGTTTAGCAACCTACACATTACTTAGTGGCCGGCAGCACATCTGCCACTCCTCTGTTGTTACGAATGTTCATGGGCAGCGGTGATTACTTACAATTAGGTGCTTGCGTTTAAATTTACAGAACTCTTGTAAATAAGTTGTGCCAACATAGGGGACACAATGTGGCCCATTGTCCTTACGTAACAATTTGATATCTTACGAATATGACATCAAAACATCCTCAGATTGCAATAATAATGTGATCTTCGATTTTGATCAGGAAACGATCATCTGGATGATTTTTACAAAAAGTTAACTTCAAAGTTTTCAAATATATCACATCAGCTTAACCTTAATTTGCTAAATGGGTGAATGCATCCCTTTTTTTTCGGGCTGAAGGCCACTGTTAGCCCGAAGGCTTTTACCGTTTCACCGGGTTGAGAGGTGACCGAGAGCTATTGGCACTCAGTCGAGACCTCTATATGCATCCCCTGTAGCGGCGAAACTGCTTGATCCTTCCCATTCTCATAGAATGAGAGCTTCGATAGTAACATCTAGATCTGTGATCAGAGTAGTGGAGGAGAAACGAGTCATTCCACCATAGCTTTACACGTCCCCAATAAAAAATGTGTTCTTCGATATGTTCGAAGTCTAAAACGTCCTTTTCATATTCTATTGAACAAGCATGATCGTAATAAGATTCTCAGAATGAATTTACATTTTTCTTAAACATTTTAAAAGATAAATTACGCTATACGGTACGACGACGACGACAATACGTTGATGTATTTATTCGTGAAAAAAAATATTTTTGGAAACGTCAAAATTTAATTGAAATCTTTTGACGATCCTGAAGTTCAAACACACAAACAAAATTAATAATAATAATTACCATATTTAGTTAAAAATATAAGCTTAATAAAAAAATTAAACTCAAAGTCATAGACGTAAGACGTAATCGTAAGAAAAATAAGAGAGTTCAGAAAAGAAAGCGACTGGATTCCATGTAAATCCAATGTTATATGCAGTATACATTTCGAGGACAGTGATATACATACTACTAAAGGTGTAATAGGTATATAGGTATGACCTTTTTTTTTTGATTTTATATGAGGTTTCAAGCAATCAAGTTATATAATTTACCAATAATGAACCAAGTGATGTACTTGCTTCCTCAATTGTTCATCTCGTGATTCGCATGTGGTCGGTGAAAAGCGTTAAATATTTACTCACTGCTTCCTGTAGTGTATACTTAGGTACCTAATCAAAATAACATTTTTTTAAATTTCATCGGAGACCTCAAAAATTCCAGAATAATTCACTGAAGCGAATACTTGTAGTGCTTCGCATGGGGTAGGTCAAAAACAATAAATATCTTCTTACCTCTTAGAATATTCAATCAATGAATCAATCAAATATTCTTTATTTTACACAGTAAAATTAGTCTAAAAAACAAGTGCACAATTTAGGTGGCCTAAAACATTACGTACTTTGTAATGTTTCAATCATTGAAATAGAGGAATTAGATGTAGCAAATACCTTCAACGCTTTGCAGGAGGTGCGCAATTATAATAATTTTATAATTACAAAACAATAAGTCCATTACGGGTAGAATTCTATTTTGATTTTAATTTTGTTGTTTGGTATTTTTTTTATTGAGACTGATTATTTTACTCTCTATTGTTAAATAGGTTTATTAATTATTATACAGTTAATTTTTATAAAAAAAGTTTTTAAATTTCTAGCGATTGCAGTCTCTTCTAACTAAAATCTAAAGTACTATTACCTAATGAAAGTGTATTTTGTACTGATATGTATTTCTTCCTTTCTAGAGTGTGTTAATGGTTGGAGGCTTCTGTGCAAACAATGAACTCATGAAATTTAAACACTTTAAAATGATCATAGAAAATCAGGTTCTCTGATTTTTGCAGTGTAGTAAGTATTATGTATACAGTATTATGTATGTATGTATAGAAATTTAAAATTCATTTTTTTTCTATTGTTTTGTACACCCAATCCACATCGTCCTTAAACTGACTTTAGTAATAGAAGCATGGACCGTGAATTGCCAAATATAATAGCTAACTTCATCAATACATTAGTACTGAGTTTCCGGAAAGCAAAATGATTTTTTTTTATTTAAATATTATATAATAAGTTTTATTTTATTAATAATGTAAAATTTTTATTTACATTGAAGTTATTGGATAAGACAGAATGATGAATTACCAAAAAGGTAAATACACTGGTTCCATGTTCTATTTCAATTGTTCGTTATAGTAAAACCAAATAATTGTTTATGGTTGTTTTTTAATGTCATTACTAGAAATCTCTCTTACTACAATAGGTCGGCCATTGTCGAGCTTATTTAATACACCTATTTAATTCTCATTCAATATGCCAAAAAATATCACCAGTGAAGTCCGTGAAATAATCCTTAAGGTCAAAGAGTTTATGGATGAAGAGAAGCGAATGCAAGTTCCAATAATTCCACTTAGCAAAGTATATGTCAGAGTCTCCGCCGCCACAGGTTAGCGTTTCTATGCGTAAAATGTATTATATACAAATTAGATTTACTAATATTTTCTACAAATTATTTTTATACTAAGAATTGTACGTCAATACACGAGACAAATCCATAACATAAAAAATGTTGTCAGTATCAATTTTCGCATGTATTTTAATCATTGCAGTAAATAAATTACCCTGATATAATTAAGTATTAATGGCTAAAACTGACTGAATGAACTTCATCAATATGAGAAAATAAAAATCAGCTATGTGCTATAAAACCCCAAGATGAATTATTAATAATTAATTAAGACACTATTTGGTTATCTATTTTTATTATAATTTGTCTTATTGTGTGTATTATAATTGTCGACAACCTATACTAAAATTAGAAATAAAAAAATTGTTTAATTTTGAATTACATTATTGCCATAATTCCAAATTAAAACATTGAATAGTGTATATAATAATAAATTTTTCAAGAATTTTATTTTTATTGAGTATAATACTAAGGATTAGCGATTGAATCAGCCTCAATGTTTAATTAAGGAACTGTAAAGCTTAGAGTATAACAAGTTTAATATACAGCATCAAATATATTTATAAAAATATAATATGTTATATATTATATTTTTATTTATTTGACCTTACAAACAAAATCACTTCACTTTAATGAAATCACAGTTTTACTACTCCCTTATCACAGTTTACTAATTCTCTTTGTAACATTTTTAAATTCTTGATAGATCTTAGATAATTAACAAATTTAACTCATATGAACTCAACTCAAAATGAAAAAAACATTCTTATGCAGTTATTTTAAAACAAAATGTAACTGTCAAATAATTAATTTGACTTTGATTTGGGATTTATTTCGGCTAAAGAGAAGAAGACAATTAGAATTTTAATATTCAACTCAATATACATAGAATGGGGGTTTTCATTATGTAATTCTCTAGGATATTGCAGCCGCTTCTTAGTCACCTCCTTTCTCCTAAATGACCCTGAAGTATAGGAGAATCCTTGGGATTCTAGCCTGGGCTTTGGCTTTATTGGGCACATCCAACCCGATGTTACAGTCAGTTTTGAACATTTGGCGGTTAATGGTGTCATTTGTTGTATTAACATAGGTGTAAAGTTAATGTAAATAATGTGACAAATGAGCACATAGTCCACCTGATATGTGATGACAATGGTCAATGACATCTACGTCCTTTATCAATGATTCATAACAAAGATTGAAGATGCACTTCTATTGTCATCCCTGTGAGCTAAAACCGATTATATTGCAGTATATATTTTTAATTTATTGAGTTAGCTTACCTCAAATTAGGTCAAATTATCTAATTTTTATAAACTTTTGAGTCTTATTTATGTGTTCAAGTGTATTATACTGCTTTTTGGGGTCCTAATCTTTAAATATCTTTAAATTAATAGAGGCATAAGCATACTTATGTCATTACATAAGTGTAAAATCTAAAATTATTTCTATGATATAGTCATTATAGATCATTCAGTTAAAAAGATGTTTTTATTTTTTTATTTATTTTTATATACATATTGAACCGCCAACAGAATTACATGTATTTAACACAATATGAATATGAGCATTAAGGTTACTTAATAACATGCAACACCATGCATTTAAAAACAATTTAAGTAAAATAACTTAAAATAATTAATGAATGAAATTGAAATCAAAAGAAAATTATTAAATTTAGGGATATAAGAACAATCTTTAATTATGAATTCCTTAAGTAACCTACAAAGCCTAGGCAATATGGAAATATAAAATTGATTCTGTAAAACTTATGCGTGAGTAGTGGAACACGATACCACCGCAAATGGGCAGGAACATTGAATAGTATTCGACTCAACTGTTATTGGTGATTCTGTTTATATAAAAATATAAAAACAACATGTTGTGTCACTATGTCTATCTGTTAGTGAATTCAAGTTAAACTTGTAAGCCTACACAAATAAGATTTTCTTATTTGGTCCTATACTGTAAAGTTGTGTGAAGTGCCTCTGTATACTTTCTATGTGATCTTTATGTACTTGATATAGAGGATTCCAATTAACCATATTCCAGTTTGCTTCTAAGGTGTCATATAAGCATTTTTGGTACCAAGTTTTTTAAATTGTTTGGAATTTTTAAACACAAAACCTAACATATGGAATGGCAATCTACAAACTACTATAAATATGATTATGGAAGCTAAGCTTAGCATCAATGGTGACACCCAAATCTCTTATGTATTGTTTCTTTTCAAGTGGTTCATTGTTGCTTGTGTACTTTGTACAGAATATTTAGTAATTGTGTGTGAATTTAATAAATAAACATTTATCATGGTTTAGAAGCATGCAGTTTATTTTACACCAATGGTGTAAAATAAATAACATACTTCTAGGCTCAGTATTTAAAGTTTATAGAATCCCATATAGTTTTTGTGCATAAAACTATGGTTTCTGTTCATTAGCACTTTTGGATTTTTAATAGCAACAAGTGTTAGTGTGATATTTTATCACAGTGTATAAGGTACTGCAACCTTAATCATAAATATAAAATCATAAATGACAATTGACAATATGATCCATTATAGATAGACACATAAATGTTTACTGATGTGTGAAGTATATAATGGGTTGACAACTATGTTGTGTCTGCATTTTAAATTTTTTAAAGGTTTATTTTATTAAAATATCTCTAATGTTACAGGGGTCTCAGAGCGCACAGTACTAAATATTGTTAAAGAAGCCAGACTAGTGGAGCAAGGCTTACTTGATCCTGAGACTCTTAAAAAGACACCAAAGAAAAGAGTGCGTACTAAAGGAAAAATAGAAGTTGATGAATATGATTTACAAGTGATAAGAAGAAAAATTCATGAATTCTATGCATTCAAGAAAGAAGTGCCTACAATTAACAAACTGTTGCAAATTCTGAAAGAAGAGATCAATTTTAAGGGGTCTAGAGAGACTCTTCGAAAAATATTGCGCAAAAATGGGTTTCAATTTAGGAAAACTAAAAATAATAAGGAAAAGGACCCATCAATTGAATCTACATCCACAGTTCCTCCAATGGTTGCACCATACATTCACACTATGTTTAGTCATAAGAATATCCAGTCTTAACCTTTAGATTTATAAGATGCGGAGTTGAATTTATGTAGTTTCTTAATTAATAATGGAAGAAATTCTAATAATATGCCGATAATATTTATTATTTACATGGCAAGAAATTAAATTATGTTGATATGTGAAACTAAAAACTAAGCCTGTTTAATACATGTAGTTTCTCCTGATATTTACAACTCATCTTGAGATTGATTATGAATTATTTATGATTTCATAATATTTTTAAAATGAAAGTAATGGATCATCATTTGTACTTGTATATTAAGTACAATAACTGTTATTACTATATGTATCCATTTATTTGTTGTATCTTATCTTTTGTAATGATCTTAAAATAATAATACTTACACTTATTCTTTAGATTCCTCAGATGGCACAAAACTTTAGTCTAGTAGTACTAATTATGTACTATTGGTAAATACTATGTGCTATTCATATGTAAATAAGTAGTATTTTATGTGTGCTGACTTACTCTGTGTGTTGTACTCCGAATCATTATGTACCATGACAATGTCAATTCGATTTTACCTCATGATGTGAACACCGCAAGTTCTATTATTCAACCTTAAGTATTTGTGCAAGCATAAATGCCAATGTCTTAAACCAGTTTAAGGCACATGTGGAAATTTGTTGGATGTTGTTACAATGATGGACAACCATAGACATCCAAACACATCCAGTTATTACACATGTGAAAGTATGCTGCAAATTTTATTGCCCAGCTTGTATTATTATATGGTATTAAAACTATTTTTATAGTGTTTAACTTTGTTGTGGTAACTAATTAGGAAGGTAATCCTTAGTTTAATGCTCTATGCAACAATTATTTTGGTATAATACGAAGATCTCTTATTCACTAGATCTTTAGTACACAACAAGAACAGTATAAATCATGTATCTAGATAAATAAGCATAATTTTTTTAAAAATCTGATAATACCCCAATTTTATCAAAAAGAAAAGGATTCAAATGTTTTACAAAAAATGTCTGACTGATACAATATTAGGTTAATTTGATAAATAAAGTTATTAATTACAAAGTGTTTTTCTAATAAATTACTAAAGATTAAAGAATTGTTTCTAGTTAAGAATGTTTATTGTAAATGTTTATATAATTGATTCAGTAAATAATGCATATATGTAAAATGTAAGAAAATAAAGTAATTTAAATATTCTAACTGCACTTCATTTTACCTGTCACAATTATAATTCAAAGGAAAACCAACTGCTACAAAATGGTTTATTTTTTTAATTTATAAAGGACTTTTACACACAATATGGCATGTGTCATATAAATTATATCAGTTATGGTTGGCTATTAATCTATAAATTCTTCACTGCTTTGCTGTTCAACCTTATTGGGTTTATTCTTATTGACTCGGTCGATATACTTCAAAAGATGATACAAGTGCTCAATAATTCTACATTCTTTAATACACTATATTATACCAGTATTTGTGACTTAATTCCTCATCCTACATGTACCTAATCTTATTACAAATAGATACCAGGTACCTTTAATTAAATACAGTTATCATTGTATAATTTTATACCATATACTTTTTTCAACTCAAAGTAGGTCAAAGTACACCTTTCAGTAAGGTACATTTAAATCAACCTACTTCTCGATCTTAAAGTCAAATTTTGCCCATATGTCAGCACTCTTGTCCTACCCAATCAGGGATGGAAACAATTGTAATCTCAGACTAAGAGTGCATTGCACCATACATCGATCCACCTCTACTGGCGGAGGTGAAGCATTAGCTTATTCTGTACTTGCTAGAAAAAAATCTAGTTAGACGTTGTAGCAAAGACAAAAACAAAATGAATTGGAAATCTGCATTTAATATAGAAGCAATCTTTTTCATTAACAATCATTCTTACATTACATGAAAGATAACAAATGCAAGCGATGACAAGAGTAACATACTTAAACTCTATGCAATAATCTTTGTGTAATTGCAATTACAGCTAAATAAAGTACATTTTTATAATATGCATATTTTGAAGCTATAAAATTCTCATTACAATATATTACAATTGACAGGCAATGATAAAAGTCGACAGATAAGACATTCCAATAGGTGCGAGATTTAGTGAAGAGATATAATCTAAACTTTACACTAAATATTTAGAATCAAACGATCATAACTACAAGTCAATGTAGTTATTATATTTAGCTTTTACACATTTCCAAGACATGCTTATACACAAAGTAAGCAGCTTTGAAGAATATTCAAAATATTGCCGCTTATAGCTTAGGAAAATCTAATAACATTCACATTTTTTATTTTATATAATTCACTAAACATTTTACCACATGACTTAAGACGTTAATATGAAATAAGTTATTTTTCCCTGCTCTAGAGCATAATATTCTTATCTAATTCATTTATTGCAGTGTTACAAAATAATTTGAAAACGTAACATTTACATATAACATACTCATACTAAAAACAATTCACTAATGTGCCTCTTACAGGATTTAGTAAATATATTTTTAAAATGCACTCAACCTCTGGTCTACTATGGAAAACTTTATAAATATTTATTACACCATGATATATTTTATGCACCCTATTCTATAGAAATAATAAGCCTTAAATTATTTAGAATAACTAATCATTTTATACAGTAGATATTAATGTGAATAATACATAATTAAAATCTAAGTTAATTAAATATACCCTAAAAATAAAACCTATTGACATGGCATAAATAATTTATTTCATATTTTCTATTGTGTGAGAGATACATGTGCAAATAATTAAATATACTAATAAATATAATGAATACACATATCTGTTATACATATCAGGAAAGTGTTTGTACAATCAAGTACTACAAGCATCATAAATAAATATGTTAAAATGTGAATGTAACTTATTGTTGTTACAGATATAAAAGACATCTAAAGCAACATATCATAATACCGGTTAATCAGTTGGGTAATCTGTTTAAATTTAACATAATCCATCTTCTTCCTCAGTCTTTTCTTCATAGGTGAATTTTGCTTTAGTGTCATCCAGTTGGTTGGGTTGCTGTTGATAAAAGAGCAGACATGCTTTAATAATGAAGATTATCATCAATAATTAATATCTGATTAATGTTTTTGGAAACACTCTTTTAAAGATTTAATTTAAATTACTTTGCTTTGCTTGCTTCTCAATCTTTTAGGCACATACATTTAGTTGGTCATGTGTCACGAATTCAATCTTTTTAGTTAGATAACCTCAATTTGATAATGATTAATGACATGTGAATAGGTTAAATATGTCAAACTCTAAATTTTAAATAGACTTTTTAGATGTCAAATTGATACAAGAATTAGCTAAGAGTTGGCTAGAAACAACAGTTTTTCTTTTATTATTGTGTTGTTAGATGGTTTCTTACATAGTCATCACACATGTGAATCAATGTATTGTAATTCCAAGTATTGTACAGAATAAATATGATTTACTACTTGACAATTATTTTAATTGCTTTTTAAATTTCTTTTTAAAGTGGCAAATGTAAAAGTGAGCTTGGTATCTTAATATAGATGTGAAACCTTGAGAACTTGCCCCATAACAAATTAACTAAGTTTGTGGAGGAGAAAACTAAAAGTTTATCATAACATTTACGTATATAAAGTATTGGTATAATCCGAGTGATGGAACTGTAAGAATTTATTAAAATATCACTGAGAGGATCTCCAGCTGTTAGCCTGTAGATGGCCCATACAGCTATTTGTTAAAGAATAAATATTGATTTTTTATCTGCGGCCTTGCCCCTTAAGTGTCAAGAACAGACATGATAATATGTAAATAGGTGGAATAAGAGAGCAATATCAGTCAACTGTCTCGTTTTCCTATCTGCTAGAAATGATAAATGATGGTTCCACCTGAATTATGAATGTAGTTACTACTAAAACCATTATTGAACCCACAGTATTTGAATATTAATATGTAAATACAAATTGAACTTTTTTAATTGTGCATATTACAATACCATACATTTTTCATTCAAGGAATCCTTGTTTTTTAATAATAGAAACATCTATATAATATAATATAGTTGATACTGTTTATGCTTTTATTCCAAGTACATGACAATTTTCACCTGCAATTTGGATCTACTGTGTTTGAGATCATCATTATTGCCAGTAAAAAAAAATATATATTACCTGCATGTATGCCGCATTGGGGCTGACATAAGATGGTGCTGCATTCTCCCTAACTGTAGCTTTTGGTGGTGGCTCTATCCCTTCAGGTAACGGTATCGAGGCAGCCAAACGAGCATATTCCACATCCATACTACGTATGAAAGGTGAAGCAAGTGCCTTTTTGGCAGAGTCCCTGTCTTCTTCATCGTAAGCTTGCAGTAACTGCTCAATGGTTTGCATTTCTGGTGCTTCACAGTTGTTGCCCCACTCCTGTTAAATTATATTCAGATGGGTTCAATGCAAATTAGTCTAATAAAAACACTGGGGACTTGAAATGAAACGTCTTGGATTAGAATTCGAAAACGATATCTCCCATAGGTAATTGTGTGAAAATATCACTCTCTCATAATTATACACAACAAAATATGGAAAATAATTTGTTTTTGCTATTTTTATCAACCCCTTAATGAGATAAAATAACTAATACTTTTGATAAAGTTCTCTCTTACTTACTCTTTAAAAATGTATTAAAAGGATATTTGACAGGATAAGACGATATGCCACAGTTTTTCTAATTCTGCCCTACCTAGTTGGATTTGTCAATGGAAATCTGTAATCGAAGTTGATCATATCAAATACTATTTCAAGAATGAGAAAATCCAGAGACCCAATTTGTGGTTATTTCATGATTAGTCCATATTAGTTCTCAATGGAGAAATTTTGAATGCAAAGGGTACTTTTATTCAATTTTGGGACCTATTGTAACTCCCCATTTATGGTTAAGTTAACTGTCACTCTTACAACAACTGGTCAAACACATACTTTGTAAGCTTTCTCAGCAGCTACAGCGTCTCCTCTGGCCAATTGTACCAATACAATGGCCACTGTTAGGCGACCCACAGCTCCAATATTACCGCTTTCCTGGTGGAAGCCAATCTCCCGTCGGAGGCTATCCACAGCTTCATCATATCTTTGTATAACAAAATTGTTTACATTTAGTATATTTTCGCAAGGAAGAATAAATATGACATTAAATTGACCCTGAAGAGATAAGTGGCCATAAAACTCTCAGGTAATATTAAATTACCTTTGCAGTTTGACTAATATTCTAGAAGATTTGCTGATGTATTCAGATCCTTGATGTTGACTACTTTCAGTCTGAAAAATAAAAAAAAATGCGATATATGAATATTATTATTGACTTACAAATGTTATTATACATATTGATGTATAATAATTACATACTATGCAATATACATATTGTTTAATATGTAATTATTATATGTATATACATAATTAATGTATAATAATTACATATTATACCTACATATTAATGTAAGTATATAATACAAAAATTGTACATAATATAATGCAATAAACTCACAGATGACACATCAGCTGCTTGTTGATACAACTTAACTGCTTTCTCAGGTGAGTTTCCTTCTATAATCTTGGCTGCCTTATCTAATACATTAGCACCAGAGTCCCCGGAACCATGCTGTTGGTAGAGACTGCTAGAGTCGCACGCCAAAGTGTATATCTAAAAAATATTTTTAAGTAATATTACAAGTTATGGTAAATCCAACATAAAAGTAGAATTAATATTTGAAAAAAATCTTAATATTGGTTAATTTTTTGTTAAAACATTCCATAAAATAAATGTGATAAAATATTTGGTAACAATGAGTATATTAAGTTATTACCTCATCGGGAGTGGATATCTCTTTACTGACAATGATAGCATTTTCAAGAGCTTTTCCTGCATGGAAGAAAGAACGATTCCTCTTGTACATTTCCGATGCTTTTAAATAACAGTCTTTGGAGGTTTTTAGATCACGCGCGATGCGGTAACATTGTGCTGGAAAATGCATTACATATGCAAATTAATTCTACACAAAAAATCACAAAATTTCTAACCACATTAACAAAATATGGTTAAAAGAAAAATTGAAATCCTACTTATATTATAAATTTGAAAGTTTGTACATTATATAATCACACAAAAACGTTTGAATGGATTTGAATGAAATTTGACACAGATAATAATAATATATATATAAGCTGTATTAACACAGGATACTTTTTATCCCGGTAAATGAGATGGCTCAAGGACTGTAATCAATTTGTGGCATTCGGTAATCTTGAGCAACTGACATATAGCTGACCATGTGAGAAGCAAAGTGTGCCCAAAACGTACATGTACTAGCAGAAAGTAATAAATCAAACAATCGTATATTCATTACTACTAATATATTTCTCACATTTATCATTTTTGTCTGGACCCAGTTACGATATTCATACAGACGAAGTCGTGAGCTGATGCTAGTATTATCATATTTCAATTATATTACTGACCTGCTTGACTGTATTCATCAGCTGCAGAGTCGTAATCGGGTTTCCAACGTAGCAGAGATGTCTTCAAACTAAAAAGAAGATAAAAATTTAGTCTTAGCTAAAACTCTAAGCTAGTTGGTTCCAAAAAAACGTATGAAACATTCATACGTTTTTTATATGTAAATTTACTAAAACAGAAACTATCATCAAACTTGCTGACAGTACAAAATAAAACATCAATAAATGTGATAATCGATATATTCATATAATTAAAATAAATGGAAAAGACCAGTTAAGCGCGAGCCTAATTCGCATGGCAAGAAAATTTTACCACTTTGTTTTCTGTGAAACTAAATAATTATATTTTAATTCTCATAACAAATCCTTCCTTTCATCTGATACATAACAATTCTTTAACTTTCTAAATAACCCACTAAATACGTAATTTGTATATTTACACTCTATAATTGAGTTATCTACTTTATATTTCATATGTGAACCAAATTTCTAATTTTTGATTCAGTATAATATAAATATAAACTGTGAGAGATAGAAAGCATGACAAGAGTTATAATATATAGGGTAACGATTTTTCATGGGATGTACAAAACTCTAAAAATACCATCAAATATATTTAGTTCACATTTTTTATGTTCTATTTTCTTAAATTAGTATACAACTAATATACGGAAGCATAAAATGTTCTCCAGAGAAATTTTTAGTCTGTCGGGGAGGCCTATGTTAAATAGTGAAGGGCTACATGTGGGTGGTGATAATAATTAACTAGTATTTGTCAATGAATGAAGTCAATAAATGTCTTTTATGAGTATGAAACAACATAAAAAGTTCAATAAAAATATTTAAACCTTCGCAGAGATGGAAATTTTAAGAATAGCTAAAAAAGAAAACAAGCTCACAGTTAAGCAATAAGCACAGCAAACATTTATCAAAATAAAGAGGCAGATGTAGTTTTATCTATTACAATCAGCCGCCAGCCACCTTAACTAATACCATTAATCCATCCATGATATTTTCCATGAAGTGATTTAGTAATGGGAGTTACTATATGCTATTCCGGAATACTCCCATTTTCTACTAACATACCATGGATGAGTGAATTCCTTTGCACTAATGTTATACAAAGAAGTTTCTAATGATTTCTATTTATATGAAAACTAAACATTAAATTAAACTAATTTTATGGATTATGTTTTGTTACTTTAAATTTTTTTTATTTCTTATTATGAATACTTTACAGTACTCATAGTCATAGGGGGGCTGAGGTATTTGATTTCATAATTAAAAAACATTGCAAAGTCATAACCAAATAGGTAACAATAAATTATAAACACAACTTGAAACAATTAGTGTGTAGGATAAATGTTAGATTAAGATAACTTCCTGATTCAAAATCTCAACGGAAAGAAATACATACAGTACTTACATAACATTTTATTCACTATCATTTAGCATATTATAATTATATTTATTATAATGTTCGTAATAGGAAGATATCCGTAATCTTAAAAAATGCAAATAAGTAAATATCCAAACAACACACAGATCACATAATGGCAACCGCAGCCCACAACATCTACATTCATCTTCAACAATTATTTAAGATGCTTATGCAACCCTGAGAACTGTAATGGAACACCTTGTTGCCTGTTATTTGATCCCTACATTACCCATAAGAAACACAGCAGTATAATGCTGCTATTGCATGCAGGTATTCTTTGTGGGTGTGGTTGAGCCAATTCATTCATGTTGCAGTTAATAAATAAGAATATTTCGAAGTAATATTTTCCAAGAGATGATAATAAATAATTTAAATAGAGATACATACAACTATTTCAGAAAAAAATGCTTGGAATAGAACTTATAGAAGAAGATAGATTACACTATCTCTAGAAGATTGATTAAAACACGCAAGTAATTTAATACTTACAATTTTTCGGCTGCTTTACAATGTTCTTGAGCTTCGTTTAATTTAGCCGACATTTTATTATTTTATACTTCGATAACAGTCAAATATTCACAATGTAGAAAGTATGAAAATCAATAAGACTTAGGACTGACGTTTTAGTTTTACATGCATGTCACGACAGTTGCAACTTGCGCTGCTCAATAGTGATAGCTACATCTTACTTTATTAATTATTCTCGTGATATATAACACAAAACAAAAAGTGAAGCGAATTTCCACATAATTAAATAAACATCCGACGGTCTTTTTAAACACGAAAAACGTCACGTGCTCTCGTTTATTTCAGAAATCCATATCAACTAGAAATAACATGCACAGGATATGAGCTGGCCTAAAGTTTAATAATAGTAATTATAATAATATAATAATAATAAAATCCCACAGGATAAATAAAAGAAATGCACATCTACATATTCAATTGTTAGTAACGAATATTTAAAGAAGTCATTCTTTTGTTTACTTTCAAATAATTGGACAGTAAACATCTATTGTTTTCAAACACCTACAAACGCTGCGCTAGAGCCAGGTGGTAGAGCCGTAATAATATTTTTATAACAACCTAATTACTTCGCTTTTGTTACGAATGGTCAATAATTAGGATTATTTAGCTCCTGAAAACACGTGTTTGTGACTTATTATTACTTGGGCTTGTTGAAGGCAAATCCGAACGTGGGACTGCTTCACAACTGAAGTTATCGAAGACTTGTGTTCATGGCACAATAACTCGATACAGGAGACAGGTAGTTTTTAAGATCGACAACACTCGGGAAGTCGAGAGCTACCACGTTTAGTGAAGATAATTTCATTGTTGTTACCAGCAAGCCAAATAGACGCTTAATAGCACCAGAATTCCGCGTTGACGTAAACAAAACCCGAGTTAAACCTTTATCATTGACTACAGTAAACGGCGACTGAGATGTAATGATGATAAAAGATGCGAAGTTGTATGGTCGCGTTGCCTAAGGCCGCAAAACAAGAAAAAACGGATGCAGTGGGCTTTTGTCCATCGAGAATGGACTGAAGAAGATTTTAAAAAAGTGCTTTGGAACGATGAATCCCAGTTCTACAGAACTATTTGGTTCAAAACGTAGAATTTACATTCGACGCAGTGCCCAGGAAAAGATGATGTCAGATTGTGTAGTCCCAACAATCAAGCATGGTGGCTCAGTTATGGTCTGGGGTTGCTTCTCTAGCCAAGGAACTGGCGAACTCCTCAGAGCCAGGATCTCAATCCCATTGAACTTTTGTGGGAAGAGCTTGATAGAAAAGTCCAAAATCGTAGCCCATCCTCACGAGAAGAAATGTGGAATGCTTTATGCGAAATTTCGAACAATATATCACAAGACACCATTAACAAATAGATTGCCCGTATGCCGAGACTTGTGAAAAAAGTAATAAAATGTAAAGGAGGATTTTTTGATGAAAAAACAGTTTAGCTTACCTAAGCCTTTTTTGCATGGACTGTTAATATTTCTTTACGCTTTTAAAGTATATTGTTTGTCAAATATTCTATTAGATCATTAAACAGGTTAATTAAACATTTGATATTTTATTGGAGTTTTACTTTATCTTCCTACTTTAATTAAGGTGGTCTTAAACTTTTGGCCTGTGGTGTATATCCCGATTTTTGATCATGAACCATAACACCAAAACATAAGCTAAACTTTTTTCATCGTTCTTGGCTAGAAAGAATTTTTGTATTCGACACGTAATAAAAGTAGATTCGCTTAAACCATCATACCTATAGGTGCATGTCGTTTCTGGAAAATTAAAATTTTAAAAGCTAACGAACTGTAACTTTTCCATTCCTCCTGAAATCTATTACTTTTTTGTGAATATTGCTATAATATAATAGGGAGACAACGACGATGCTGTGAAGCTGGCGCGGAGGCTGCTGCTGCACTACCGCAGCACTCCGACCCCCTGTGGACAAAGAACATCAACGACAACAGAGGGGGGCGATAGTATGATCCGAGGGCCCCTCATAAGAAGGTACGAAACCTCGACTCAGATCGCTATCTAAAGGGAGGACAGGTCGATTTTTAGAGCGGAGGGCCAGCTGAAGCGGCCTAGAACACGAGTAAATCGCGTGTAAGCCGCTGTGCGAGGAAGACGACGTCACGCTCGCCAGCGAGTGCGGTGTGGCGTGTCTGAGTTTACGTGTATGGAATGTGTAATGTTGGTGAGTATGCGCTTCGGCGAAGTTGGTCGGTCCGTGGTTAAGCCCTTGTCGCTAGACACGGACGGGACTGTGTCGAAATAAATGTTTGCCTTCAGAATATCAACAGGCGTTATGATGAGGCGAATTTAGGACGTCTTTTGTTAGGAGGGGTGTCCCTCACGAGGGTGTAGTTACCTGCTGCTACCACTAACGGATTAGGGTGATTCACGGTCGAATTGAAACATCGTAGAGATATTTCTTTAAAGTACTTCCATAAGGAAGGAATCTTAAAGTCTCGGTGTAATCCGAGTTTCTTACAAACCATGGAGCGCCTGTCGCCCTACGGAGAATTTTGTTTAGCAATGTTTGAAGGCGCTTAAATCGAGCCTCCGGGAAGTATGCGAATACAATGCTTCCATACGACATTACAGGTGGTATGCAAGTTTTATAGATTTGCAACTTATACCTTAAGGGCATTTTGTTGCGTTTGTGTAGGATGCTAAAAAGCTGACCTGTGATAAGGGCCGCCCTTGCTCTTACATTTTTTAAGTGTACTAAAAATGATAAGTTGCGATCTTGAGTAACTCCTCCTATATATTTTATGTGGCTAGACCACGGAAAACAGTGTATCACATTTGCAATAGGTGATATTTTCTCATCGCCCAAAACCGCAACGGTTTTTTGCTTTTAATTTTAAGTTGATTTCGAACTGGAAACATTTCTCGAATAAGAGAAAGATTTAAATGTCAAAACCGAAATAAACGTAGTAGACAGACGCTTAAAACACAGAGCATAGACGTCATAAAACAGTTCAGAGGGAATATCGCTATATAAACAATTGAAGCACCACAATGGCGGCAAGTAACGTAAAGTAATGTTAAGTGTGAAGTGAATTGCCAGATGGAATAAAAACTCCTATTTATTTAACTAAAAAGAAATAAAAAATAATATGATTTGTCTTTGGAACTAGAATTTTATGGATCGTTGATTTGTACCTTGTAGAGTTTCAGACCAACCATCATACGAACAAGACCTGGCCGTATGGACTAAAGTCCTTTGCCTTTCCCATTAGGGATAAATTAATATCATCATCATCATTAAAATAGGTATTGATGAAACTTAATAAAACATAAAACAAATAATTGTAACAATGTGAGCTGCAATGTCATAAAAAATAAATCCGAATCAATGTAATTCTCTTCTTTTAGGGTTTTCAAAATATCTTGTTCTAAAGATTTATTCCTATCTTGGCGACTTTCTTTTTGGTTTAAAGTTTTTATTGTTTATTTGTGACAAAGGATCAAGGTATACATTTTCATTAGCCGTTCCTTTTTGCTTCTTTTTAGGAACGGCTGTTCCAATTCAACCAGATGGCGGTGTTACAGTTTTACGTGACTTCTTTGATGTTTCTTATATACAAAAAGTTTTTTTATGTGATAGAATGACACAGGAGTCAAACAAGTAGATAGTCCACCTGATGGCAATTGGTCACCATCACTTACAGCATCTATTATCCTACTAGTAACGTCATGTGTCACTAATGGGACAGAGAAAGTTCGTTACACACTCTGAGCCCTAAGTACTAACGTCTCATGTGTAATTTCACTGGCTCTTCTGCTCTTTAAACCAGAACACAGCAGTGCGAACTTTATGTAAAAAGAAACTCATATGAAATGTATACTTTTAGTAGTTAAATACGTACTTGTGGCGAGGAGCTTCGAAGGTCGATCGGATTCGTTTTTAGTAAGACCCGGCATGACTGTGGCAATGTCAATCCTTGCACAGAAGATACGTATATACTTTTAGTCGTATATAAATCGCTGTCCTCGAAATGTATACTGCATAATACATTGGATTTACATGGAATTCAGCCGCTTTCTTTTCTGAACTCTCTTATGATGAAATTCTAAAAAATCTTAAAGGTATAAATAATAATTGTTCAGTAATGTCAAAGAATCGTAGTATGTAAGTTTATCTGTCTATTTAAACAAAATTAGGTATCAATTACAATCAATCAATTAAGTAAGAATTACAAGTGAACAAAAGAAAATTTATCTCCCACATTTATTGTTTTGATATATTGATTTAAGTGAAAACAATTTAACTAATCAGAAAAAGAAAAAGTGGTACAATTAAAAAAAGTGATCCCTTGGCTTTTTTAATTGTACCACTATGGTTCCTACAGCCCTTCACTACACACGACGGCATTATTTCTTTTTTTTCGGCAACATTATCACGCGGCGCGGTGTCAGTGTGTAATGACGGGCAGTAGACTTACTATGGTCTAGAATATGTGCGTGTCGGCTTGTCAGTATATCGAACTAACTTACTTTGGGTTACTCCACTGTTTAGTTCAGGAGATGCTGTCTAAATTTTAACATTACGTCTATGACTCTAAGAAAAAGTTTTAATAAGACGGACATTGGCAACACAACTCCTTTATGTGTATATATGCTCAATGATTACTAATCTCGTCTAACTACTACCTCAAGGTCACAAGGGTCTTGAAAGTAGCACTGACTGTGAGATTTAATTTTCGTACTCTGCACAATTCTGATTCCATTGACTTCCTCTCCCATAACCTTGCGGCTTTAAACAGCTATTTGGATGAAAAAAGGGGTACTCAAACTAAGAGTAACGATAATTTTCATCTTGTTTGAATTAAGACATCTACATGTATTTGTATGTCATACAGATCATACGCATTAATTTACTTTAGATAAATTAATAAGATAATGTGTAATGTCTTTAATTAAATACGATATTTGTACACGGGAAGTACCTACATTATATAAAATAAAGATCGAGCTAATACAATCGACAAATACTTGAGTGCGGTTTCTTTTTAAATAAGAGTCTGCGACTATTATTTAGAAATTATTTAATTTAAACTTTTTATTTTACCTATATGAACGCATATAACACATATATGGACAACCAAAAATAAACCAAAAATCAATTATCCTACTATTATCGCCAAAATGATTAACAAGTATTCCAGCAATAGAACGCTGATACGATAGATGTAACTGGCGGCTTAGACTTTGAATTTAAGACAAAAATAATTGTCTGGGTTTCGTGTTTAATTTAGATTGGTTACCAACCTGACGGTGCTTGAACAAATATTTGCTCTTAACTACAGTAAGTTTTATAAAGTTGCATAACAAAATAAAACTGTATAATACTAATAATATATTATATATATATATATATATATATATATATATATATACATACTATTTTAAATCTCATCACTTTCTGGTATCATTCGATGCTTTTGCCATACATTTCCTTTTATTTGCGCCATTTTTTTAATGTTATACATTGCCTATTTTATAATCATAGACCCATCGCGAACTGAATGAATATCAAGTTATTTGTATCTTAGAGTCCTAAGAATATTGTTATCATAGACATATGTTGTTCATTATAATGTAAAGTATAATATTTTTTTATACCGAAGTAATATAAAAAAGTGCAACCAATAAATAAAGATAAATTATACGTTTATTACAATTAATTATTACGGTAAAGTTGAATCTGACTTTATGATATGCAAGCAGGTGTACGTACTGTTTGCTGTAGCGAGGTGGAATAATAATAATAACATTTCCACGTGAGAATGTGTTCGCACCCCTGATCCCCCGCCGCTTCCTCGAGCGCGGGAGATATAGGGGAAGTTTGAAAAGAAAACTGAAGAAACGGCCCTACAATATTTAGTATTAACGGTACCTATAGTAAATATGTTTTTGTAGTAAGGATGGCATAATGCTCTAAGGGCGCTAAAACTTCAATCATTATTTTGATTCATGTTTTTCTTAGAAATATGTGATATTAAATAATTGTACAAACATTTACCTGGACCATATTAATTCATTAATATTTAAAGATCGAAAGTTATTTTGAGCTTATGCCTGAGCAGGTCCTGAGTTCGATTGTAGTCGATATATATATTTATATATATATATATATAATTATTATATTGTGGTAATATTTATACTCTTCTTTTTTTTCTCACGGAGTAGAAACAGAAGTAGGCACAATATCTTTAACTCGAGTCTAGGCGCGTTTGTTATATGAACCGTGTCTCTCATACAGTTCTTCCTTCGACCTTATTGCATACGTAGGATGCCTCACAACTGATGACGGAAAAGAATGATAAGTAATTTTTTGTATTTGCGTAAATACGCTCTTATAATGTACTGTATAGGTCTCATAATCTAATAATAACTATTAATAATAAATATCAAATTTGTATCACCGAGTCCAAATCAACTATAAATACGCACTTTAGTCTAATCACACCGTTTCAAAGTTGATGTCAATAATTTAGGGACGTTAAGTTAGTTACAATGTGTAACCAAGCTCGAAATCGATCAGAAGTACGCTAGAACCATTATTCACATACTCTAGTAGTTTTATTTCCGAGGTATTTAGGTAAAATAAAAAAATTGGATGATCAAAAGTGCACAGCTAAGTGTTAATTCTTAGTAAAAAAATTATTAACAATAATGAAAAAAAAAAATATGTATGATCAGCCAAACTTAAAATAGGAAGTTAATTATTCTGAAAAAACCCTAATGATTAGACTTCCATTCTACACTAGTACGAGGGTCTTGCCAAAATAATTTATTTCACGATGACGCAAACTCAGACTCATAAATTACAAGATTCATTCGTTATATGTACCTGATATCTGAAGATATCTGTATATCTTCATATTTTCGATGAATTCATCTTGGATACGAATGCACTTTTATTTGTGTTTGCGGTTACCATAACAACTACACGAACGGCTACACTTGTAGGGAAAACGCGAATCTTCGTCGATACACGATATGTGGCCGGGAATTAAAGAGGTAAGGATATTTACATAGTGTATTATTTCTCACGATCCTGTTTCATGTACAGATTGCAAACGCTCTATAAACATAAATATGTAACTGAAATTTGACGTAACATTTTTATGAATATACCATAGTTTTCGTATTTTGAAAAAATAGCACATTATTTTTTTAAATACGTGGCATCAGTCCCTTCGGGGAGGAATACTGAGGAAGGAATGGAATATCCTTCAAATCCTCAAGCACAGCATGCCGGACGGGACACACCTTTCTATAAATTACGGCGGCGTTCGAGAAACTGCGTTATATCTTCTCGTTGAAGATCCCTCAATGCATATTAAAATTAAAGTGTTTAATTAATAAGTAAATTAATAAGGGGGTTTTATAGTGATTATTGAAATTGGCACGTTATCCTTAACAGGTGGCTGTATGAACGCCACAAACTCGCATAGCGGGCTATGGAGAGGCTCAGTATTTCTTTGAGTGATAGGATGCGAAATATAGTTCCGCAGTAGAACTAAGGTAATCGACATAGTTCAAAGATCAATAAACTAATTTAGTAATTGGCAATGGCCGTACAACTAATAGAACAGTAACCGTTGGAGAAGAAAGGTCCTGGATTGGCAACCTCGTATTAATCATCGCAGTGTAAGGAAATCTTGCACTGGATAGAATAACGACCCATGTAAGACTGCGCGCAGACGATGGAAGTAGGTGGTTCAATATCTTGGCAGTCTGTATGGGAGGAAGACCTGAATGAGATAAAATACTTAATACAATTTGATAGACAAGTATAATCATGTGAGGATAACAACTGAGCAACTGCATAATAAATATTTTAGTATTGGACGTAAATATTTAAATGCACCTTTTACATTAAGAGTGTCGATAATCAGGTACGTTCTTATCTTACCCACGTACTCGCAAATATTTGCATGTAACGGATAAAAACCCTACAATGAAAGTGACCACTGGTGATACAATATAATAGGCAACTGAACAGCCTTCTTCACTTCGGTTTCTTTTGAAATAAAATAGATTACTATAATCTATATATTAATACATGAAAATTGTAACTGTTTTTAAGTATTTATTATAAAAGTAGGTGAACGAAACTTACATATCTTTCGAAAGGAATTGTGTCCATAAGTCTGTACAGAACATAAAATCATGTGTGTTGCCGTTAATGCAGATAAAATTGTGTGAACAAATAAAAATGACGACGATGATGATACAAAACGGTTTAATTAATTAAATGAAATTTTATTTTATATCTTACCATACCTTTTAGTGGTATGTTTATTATATTTTATGGAATTTTATATGTTTATTAATATTTATTAGTTCCCCCATGCTGGTTTTTTGTACTTCCCCAGTCTTTTCCTCGTAGCTTCAAGATAATATATATTATTTTCAATAGTAATGTTAATATGTTGATCTTTTACTTACCTGACGCAATTATTCGATATTCAACCACTTTCTATAATAATAATTTAAGATGTCGTAGAAATGACTGATCGTCTCAAAGGTAACCCTTTATTATTATATTAAGTATATAATAACTTTAAATAAATAAATTTAATTTATTGAAATAGAACATTCACTTTCGCGCAGACAATCGCTCTTGTGAAAGGGTCAAGTCGTTGCGGTTTGTAGTACCGCCGCCTTTGTAAAGAATCAGCTTCCTAGCGGTAGTCTGTTGTCTTACTATTCGGTGCTCAACATTGTAAATTTCACATTTCACTGTTGTTGCTATGCGATAATCTAAGCGATGGCGATATAAAGAATATTTTTGTATATCTATATTTTATGTAATATAATGATAATAATATATTATTAGAGTACATAGTGTATTATAAAAATAACCGCGTGGTATATTGGTTAAAGTAACTGGTTGCTGCGTTACAGGTACTGAGTTCGATTCCGAGCCGAAGAACAGTATCTCTGTATCACACAAATAGATGGTTCCAGACACGAAAACCATGTGTACTGTGTATGTCCCCTTATCGGCACGGCATCTGAACCGAGTAGTACGAAGTAGTGACGAATGTTTACTGCAAAATATTCTGCGTAATTGATGTCATCTCTTAATTACCAGAAGATACTGATACGCCGTGGTATATTATAAAGACATTTTAAATTACTTATTATATAAAGGTTCACTTGTGATAGAAGAGTTGACAAGTTGCAACGGAAAAAAATATTATCTAAAGCTTAATCGTTATTTCATTAAATAAAATCTAAATGTTTTAATGTAATATAAGAGAGGCTAAAATGCAAGAGATTCATTTAGCGAACAGTAACTGACAATAAGTTACAGATTTTCAAAAAATCAAAACCTATTTTACTTTTCAATTTTCAATCAAATTTTAATTTACTATTCAAATATTTTTAAGTCGTGTACATTAGCAAGATGAAGTTCTATGAAAAAGATAGGGATTTTATTTCACAGCAGACTTATCTTCTATTGAAATATAAATAATAATTTAAGTAATAATAATATTAAGTAACACCTAATTATTCATAGAGGACAAACATATAAGAAGATATGAATAAATATATACAATATATATAGATACGCACTACTGCCCATTAAATTTACTACCTCTCTTTAGAAAGTGACCCCTAGAAATGTTTTTGCGAAAATATAAATGTATTAATTAGGTTTAATACACTAATTTAAATGGTGTTTTGGAGCATGCATTATTCGAACGAAATAGATAATCATATAGTGTGCTACCTGTCCTCAATACAAAATATAAGTAAAATATTTAAAAAAAACTGCTAGAAAGTTATAACTGCCGCTCGCGCATAAAACTGCGGTAACAAATCTAGCTGCTGACACTGACATGTGCGTAATTGGGCCATGATATGAGGCCGTCGTTCAATGTACTTAGAAAATTATGTATTGTAATACATTCAATCTATAAAAATGACGTTTCCTGTCTTTTATCGCCATTCAATTTCCGACATTTTGGCAATTGGGAACATCGTACTGGAGAATGCAGTATAGGCCGACCCATTAAGTAGGTCCTGGACATACGCAACTTGACGGGAAATCGATATGGATACAAGACACAGTTAAGGGCAACATATGGTTACAGTCTTTTCAGCAATGGACTAACTGGACTGAGGTGATGATAAGATTGATTGTTAATTTAAATTATCAGCAAAATTTATTAGTCAAAATACATAATGGCTTTAATGCACATTCCAAAATACTCTAGACCTACCAATTATTCTTCGTTAATATTCGATAAAACGTTTTGTGGGATATTCAAGAGTCGATGATCAACAATCAATGATCAGAAGCCATCAATAGCCGTTTATCACCAGGTTATCGTCTTATCAAATGTGTATCTAATAAAAAAAATCGTATAATTATATACAAATTAGAAAATCGTGTCTACTATTTTGTACATTCAAAATAACTTTTATTTTTCTATTAATTTATATAACAAAAACAATGTATACGAAATGATTCTTCTTGTACTTAGGCTTTTAAAGTGATTATTTCAGAAGTGTGTTACACTAACACGCACAATAGCACGGAAAGTGTATTTATTTATAATTTCATAGAACGTTAGGGGGATACAAAAATACATAATAAAAACTTTACATTGTTTAAACTAGTTTTTAATTAATTTTTAATAATTTGTTACCTTAACAGTGGTAGAGCTACACTGCAGTTGGTACCGGGTAGGTCTACGCCCCCACAGAATACCGACGTGAAATAGCAGCATAACGCTGCTGTATTTCGTCTGTTGCGTGAAGGGATCCGGAGACCTTTATTACTGGTGGCGAGGCATTCCATCCCAGTCCTCAAGGGTGACAACGCATCTGCATTATGATTCCTTGTCAAGGATGAATGTATATGTCATGGGCCGCAGGAATCATTTAACATCAGGTGAACTATGTGCTCGTATACAACTCTAATGTAATAAAAGAAAACTATAAAAAATACTTATAATTAATATATATTACTTAGATTATTGTTAAAAGAATATGAAAATGAAACTTATTATAACTTATGAGATTTTTAGGTATTATGTAACAATTTATCGTAATTATCTAAGCCCACCATTAGGTTACTTCATGTAGTGGACGATCGTCCTATCCTTTATTCGACCCTGAATACAATCAAGACTATACTGTCACCTGGTGTTTCGTGTCGATAAAGTCCTTGATAATAAAACGTACCAGCAAATAAAATAGATACACACTCTTTGAAAGGACTTATTTTATAATATAAGGGGGCGACAGAGGTTCCTCTCAGAGGCAAAAGTGAATGCGGCAGCAATGACGCCCACATACATACATCCTCGATAAGGATACATAATGCAGATGCGGTATCACCCTTGAGGAATAACTTTTAACAGTGGTAGAGCTACACTGCAGTTTTCTTCTAACTGCAGAATGAATAGGTCAGCTCGACCGGGGTAGGACCACGTCCTCACAGAATACCGACGTGAAATAGCAGCATAACGCTGCTGTGTTTCGTCTGGTGAGTGAAGGGATCCGGAGACCTTTATTACTGGTGACGATGATTCCATCTCGGTCCTCGTGTTGCTACTCGTTTGCTACTCTGTAATAATAAAAAACTAAAATGAAATGCCTCGTTACCAGTAATAAGGTTAAGGTAAGTAACTCGTAATTCGGACGATATCCGTGCCACGTCCAAATCATTTATTTATTTATTTATTTATAAACTTTTGTACAACTAACATATGCACAAAGGCGGACTTAATGCCTAAGGCATTATCTACCAGTCAACCTTGGGGGGGTTCAGAGAAATCAAGGTAGGGACAGAAGAATAATAATAAAGAAAAAAGAGACATACAGTACATCTAAATGCTTATACAATTATATATACATATCATTATATATTATCTTAGGAATTTATAATACTAAGTAAAATAATAGATATTTATATACAGTTACATTAACTATAAAACAAAAAAATATACATATTATAAATACAAACATATCTAAAAGTGAATATATATATAAATATATACATAATTATTATCGATGTAGTGAATCTGCTGACACTACTTCCAACAAATGCTTTCGAATTTTTCGTTTCATTTCAGTTTTGTGCCTTAATAAAACGATGAAGTATGAGACTTTTCCCAAAAACGAGGCTTATATAAAAAGAAAACGTTTTGATATCTCGTGGTGGAGAGGTGAAACCATCGGAAAGGAAAAACAGTCTTTTCTTACGACATTGCCCTTTGCGACTCATTATTTGTTCTCACTACGAGATATGCGAACGGCCCATCGCATGTAAAGCTTATCTTAATTAATTTAATTGTACATAATTATGTTCTGTACATATTTTACTAGCATTTATCGCGATCGCACTTTGATATTAATCTCACTCAAGCAACTTTTGTCACAGCGCTGCGGAAACTGAGTAAACTGTGACAACTTCGTGGTTATTATTTATGTATAAGAGAAAAAACAACCAAATAAAAATTATAAAAATCGTAGATTTAAGTTCAGTGTACCCAAAAGTGACCTCTATCTTCTCATCTGTTCGATTTGGTTTTTGCAAAATATCGTTAAAAAACGTGCCCATATTATAACAGAAGTTTAAAATTTAAATATATGGATATTTAAATGTTTGCCGTTTATTTAAACAAAGTTTATTTTACAAAATACAGTTACAAGAATAAAAAGTAGGACAGTACATTATTCGTAGCAACTTGGACGACGCAGGTGTGACTCGTGAGAAATCTCACCCCCTATGTCTAGGTATTTAGCAGGCGGAGGGCTATTCGCACTGCCATATAGGTGGTTTATTCCCACGGGTTTATGCAAGGCGGAGTGTATGTGCCTTGTGTAATAACAATAGACTTGGAGGTGTCGTAATTCGTAGTGATTTGTATATTCATAAATAATAATAGCCGAATAATCGCTTCTTATATGTATGTTCATTGTTTAATGTTTTTACGGTATTACACATTACCACAAAAAAAACGAAGATAATCATAGGGGGCGAATAGTGATTCGAATTCCTTCTGGAGGAGTCACAAACAGCGGCGACCAACCTCTATTGTATAATGGAGCATTGGTGGATTTAGAAGCGGTCTAGATCACGAGTATATATTTTAGGGATCGCACTAGCTGGTTAGCGCGTCATGGGAAAACTTTATACAGTTCATAGTATATAGCCGTGATGTTGATATATGTGATGATTTTACAGTGGTAGAACTACACTTCAGTTTGTTTCTAGCTGCAGAATGAATGCGTCAGCTCGACCGGGGTAGGACCATTCCCTCACAGAATACCAGCGTGTGATAGCAACATTATGATGCTGTGTTTCTACCGGTGTGCGTAGGCATTCGGTGACCTATATGACTGGTGACCGAGGCATACCATCTCAGTTCTCAAGGGTGACAACGCATCTACATTATGATTCCTCGTCAAGGATGAATGTAGAAGTCATGGGCCGCAGGAATCACTTGCCATCAGGTGAACTGTGTGCTCGTTTGTTACTCTGAATATTAAAAAAAATACGATAATGTTACGGGATACTTCGGATTTGAAATAAAAGAACGAAGCTCCGAGTATAGGTTTTAATAACAGTATACAGTATCCAATCATGAAGAGCAGTCAATATGTGTACGTAATTCGCAGCGCAAATCGTATCACTAGTCACTTATCATTGTAACTGGCTATATAGAGAGCATCGCATCATCGCAGCTTCGGTCGCCTTTATATAGGAGATCTTATTTAGCCATCCTTAAGCCAATGAAAGATTTCAACACGATATCAGTGATTCAGGGTGAGACAATGAACCACTGCTGCTTTCGAGCTGGAGGAGGAGTTACAGTACGCGCAGTGAAATATACACGTTCACATTATAACACGTTCTTGAACGTAACATACTTCTTTCTTACTTAGTTCCTCTATGTCTTTTGTTTATCCCGTTCAGCTTGCTAAGTTGAAGTTAATATCCTTATGTTTAGCGGATAACATTGACCTTATTTCTAAGGCACATCATTTTAATAAAAATTAAATGTAACTAAAATGTATATTAGGTACATTTGTTTATTGAAAACTTTACCAATTTTATCAAATTATGATTGAGTTTGATTTTTTTTTGCCTTTTTACTGCTTAGAATATTTTAATTTTACTATCATGTTACGTGTATAAAGCTTCTGATACTATATTTTGCAAGACATAGAACAGTAAGAATTATGACTTTAATTATATACTAAAATATTGACTTCATTATCAAACGATACAAAAGCTATACACTATTAGCTCATAATTTATTTATTTATTTATTGTAGACACACCAACAATGTACATATTCACACATTCATAGTAGTTAATAAAGTTATATATCAGTAGAAACTAATAATTACACCAATAACAGGTATGCACAGCATTTACCTAATTGTGACATTGATATATAATTAGACATTTTGAGATACAGTATAAAATATGGACATAAACAATTTTTAATGAGAAAACATTGTTAATGTACAAAAAAAGCAAAATCTGTAAATTACCCCAAAAAAAAAGACAATAATATAATTACAAACACTTAAATAAAAAAAAAAAAGAGAGACAACCTCATTATCAAAGTATAATTTTATATCTTTTCTTCGTGTGTGTATAATTTGACATCTCATTGATAATTACTAAATAAATATAAGTGTTATTGAATTTAAAAAATGTATTTTTATAAAACGTTGACCGTTATATACTTAATACTTTCACATGTTTATTATGTTTTTCTTAAAAATAAAAATATCACTATTTTAAAAAATCCAATGAAAGTATGACTATTTTTTTAAAAATAAATAATAAAAGTAACTTGCAAACAGTACGCGATAATAATAATAAAGTAATCCCTATTACAACTGGAATGTTGCATCACGGCTACCACACAATTAACTCCCCCTTTCCCAATCGGGTACGGACCCCCACACCGCTCCTAGCGGCCAGGTGCCAGTCGTGGGAATCCCACGGCTTTGTAACGTGGGGGGACACTCACTACGGACAATTGTACGACTACAGTTTAAAGAAACTAGACACAAGCTGTATCTTTATGTTGTCTTTGACTATGAAGTTCTAAATATCACTAATTTCAATTGATATTGTTAAATATGTAAAATAAAGTAAGGTACTTTTAAATAGTAATTTGCAAATAAATTATTATAAAAGAAATCATTTATATATATATACACATAAATACACGCTAAAATCATTATTTATAAATATACATATATATATATATATATATATATATATATATATATTATATAGAATAGGTGGCAAACGAGCAAGCCGTTCACCTGATGGTTAACGATTACGGTCGCCCATGGGCATCCGCAACACCAGAGGAAACGCAAATTCGTTGCCAGCCTTACGATTGGAGCTACTCTTCGTTGAATGGAGCTGGTGCTGGGGTACCCCAGCCCAGAGATGAGAAAATTATTACACTTGAAGCCTAACTTACGCCTTGTTCCAAGCGTTGAGCTTACACAAAATACTATCCTGCTCTATTAAGCACAGCAACCTTTCTAGAAGCCAATTTGGCTTTATCTTCCAGGTGATCACGGGACTTACCAAAATCCGTCAGAAATAACTGATAGAGCAAAGGTTCGGCCCTCTCGGGTAACCTTGAGTCGGTTACTTTCGCGCCCTGGGTAACAGACCAAGTCGAGGTTCCCTCTCGGGAACCCTTGTGCTGGTTACCCATTCATAAAGGTCTCGGCCGAGTGCCTTAAGCGATCGGCCACCTTTCAACCCGGTGAAGCTGTAAAAGCTCTCGGGCCAACAGTGGCCATCAGACATTACAAAAATACGGGAGTAAACATCGCTCGATCATCAAATAGTATCTGAGTTGTCCGGTGTCTAAGCACTTCCTCGGCGGTGAAGGAAAACCTACACGTTTAAGAAATATGTAAAAAAAATCTCGAAGACATTTAAAGTGCACTAAAACAAAGAAGAAGCCACGTGATGGACCCTCTCTAAAGCGGCTTTTGCCTAGCAGTTGGAATTATGAATGTAGGCTATTGTACTTTATTTTTAGTGTACAATTTATTTTTAGCTCATATTTATTTCTTCAATAGTCACGCCTCGCAGAGTCAACTGTGTGGAATATACCTATTTATATTTTTATTTTATGTCGCGTTTTTAACTCAAGTAATAATAGTATTTTAGTATTTTCATAGATTACCTCTGCATACAAACAAACAAATTTTACCTCTTTATATCAATGTCGATTTCTCTGTCATTTCATTTACGTTTTTATAATGTTCTATACAATGCAAGATGATTAATAGTTACCTATTAACAACTTAAATTATAAAGATCTTGGCAAAATACAGAAATCTGTGCGGAAGGTGCGAGGATGCTATTATTTTTCAAATTTATTTAATTGTAGATGGTTTTGTGATAGAATAATCATATGACGAAAAACGTCATGAAAATTGGAGACCCTAGGTGGATTCACAGCAGACCTGCATCCTCCGGTTGGAAACTGTAGGAACGGACATGAATATTAAACCCTGATTTGATACAAATACGTTTGGAACGGCATTGTTAGATTAGGACCAAACCCAAGGGATATTAGAGATTGACTCGGTCGAAGTTTGACCTGTATAGATACCAACTTCTCTCAATTTTTAACCCAGAACACTCAACAATAATACGAGTTTACGTTCTTTAATCAAAACGCTGCATCTTCAACACGCCACATCTCCCAACTATAGAGTTATTTGGTCGTCCAATCACCTGGGAAAAGACAGTCAAATACTTAGACGTCGCATTAGATGAAAGACTCACCTTTGTTCCGCATATCACGTAACCGCGTACGGAATTGAGCAGCATTCGTCCTAGGTCGTTTGCGCCCGTTACTTTCTCAAAAAGAATAGCAAAATGTCCCTGCGTAATAAAATTACACTATACAAAGCGTGCATCCGACCTATAATGACATACACAAGCCCCGTCTTTGCGCATGCCTCCCCACGTCACATTTACCGACTTCAGGTAATACAAAATCGTTTCATGCGCAAAGCCACCGGTGCACCGTGGTTCTTGCGTAACGAAAATCTACACATAGATCTTGAGCTGCCGACCATAGCTCAGTACCTGAAGCAGGCTTCCCGCCAATATTTCGACTCTGCCGTCACACGCCCAACCCCCTTGATTGTTAGTGCCGCCACTTACAATCCCATCGCGAAACATAGATTCACCCGCATCTGAAGTAGACCAAGGCACCCCTAGATGACCCCGACGACGCTACCACTAGGGCCCAAGCCTTTCATAAAACACAACACGTACATTGCACCCTCATATCGCCCCCGCCGACGACGAGGGCGTCGTAAACAAGGTTATTCGCGATACTGCCATGTCACTGATCGGTTCTCTCCAGTCCATACAGATAGAAACGTCGCTGGAGTTTCTTGCGTCACTTCTTCCCCAGCGCCCACGCAATCCGAACTGATGGTACAGATAGCTAATAATAATAGCGATATTAATTTAAATAATCCTCAGAAGCAACTGACCGAGCCGAGGTTCGGCCCTCTCGAGTCAGACGCTCTCGCGAAACAGGGTAACGGTCCAAGCCGAGGCTCCCTCTCGGGAGCCCTTTTGCTGGTTACCCATATATAGAGGTCTCGACTGAGTGCCATAAGCGCTCGGTCACCTCAACCCGGTGAAACTGTAAAAGCCTCGGGCTAACAGCGGCCTTCAGCTCGAAAAAAAGAAAATAGACGTTCTTTAACATTTGGACAATACAGTCAATAATATAGCCTAATAATATCTTTTACGATTCAATTGTGTTAATATTAAAATGGGCAAACAGCACCATTTTTACTCCACGAAATGTTCGTATCAAAATATATTTACATTAAACATATTTTGATACGAATACATATTTTGTTCATCAATTGTGATTTAATAATAAATTATATTGAATTATGGGTTATTTGTTTGTATCGATTTGTTTTAACACAGTGTACAGTAATACTTCTGCATACGATACCCCGAGTTACGCGTACCCGAAGTTACGCGAATTTCAAATCTTATCGTTTAGTCTTTTGTTTGAGCGCCACGCAACTCTCGGTATCTCACTCTCCCCACGCTATTGTTCAGCTCACAAGTAGCTCGTACAGCTTTACACCCGATGACTTCCGCGTATGAGCAGTGCGAATCATTCGACAATCTTGGAATGAAGTTTCACAAAAACCTTTAAATGGCAACTGGAAAAAACAGTGTCCTTTTTTTAGTCTTGCCCACAACCAGTTTTCAGAACGTTGGAAATTTGATAGAAGGCCTCAGTTCAATTGAACAGGGATTACATTTTTTAGAAAATATAGACTCCAACGAAGAGCACATTTCTTTTAAAAAAACAAGAAATAAAAAAAATGTATGCTACGATGACATTTTGGAGGAGATGAAATAAATTTTCGAGACGTCAGATGACATAGATTTTATGAAGGCTTCTATATCAAAATAGCTTCTTTTTATAATTTTAATAATAAAATTTGTTATATCTATATATTATATAAGACAATTCATTTTTTTTTCCTAAATTATCTCCGGCCCATATTAATAATAATTTATATTTATAGGCGAAATTATAACTCGACTTACGTGAATTCCACTTACACGGTTAACGCTTTCGTCTAACGCGTAAATTCTTACCTAATAATGTTATTTTGCAGATATGAATCTACCAAAGAACCATGTTCCGATTTGGTTTGGATGGATACCTTTCCCAATAATCGTAGGCCAATTATAGTTTTAATTGTATTAACATATTTAAGTTTTTTTTAGTTAATATAACTGACAAGTAAGACAAATAATAATGACGAAAGAAAGAATCACTATATGGTGACATTAAAATATTTGTGCCATTTGCAGTGCAAAAGATCAGCCTTCGCGATTACTCTGAAATTCTATTAGTGAAAAAAATTGTATCGCAATGTTGAAAACAACCAATACAGCAAAAACAAATAATTAATGCATTCATTTAATTGTATGTATATAAAAATGGATCTCTTTGCTTAAATAAACACAAATAAAAATTTGACAAAAGCAGGAGAGATAAAAAAAAATTGTTGTGACGCCAACTGTGTGTCAATACAAAGAATAACTTGTCACTAACAATGAAACAAAAAAAAATGGAGTTAAGAACTTGTGCAGCAGCGTAGCTTATCGGTGCGTAGCTTTTCGTAGCGTTGCGCCTAACTCTACTTTACACTATTGATAACTTCCTTTACAATGTCGTGCAATATGTGGTCCGTATCTTTATGAAGATCGGTCGGAACTAAAATAAATAAAACTTAAGACAGCATATATTTATTTGAGAGCGCGTATTAATTGTCCAAGTAGTAGTAGGCTCTAGGCTAGATTATGAGCCAAGTAACAAAATTTTTGAGGCACTAATTTTAATTTTAGTTTAATAATAAAATAGAAGTAATGTTCGAGTCTCATGCTAAAGTCGTGAAATAAATATCTATTATAACAGACAGACGCTTGTAGAACGAGTCCAGGATCTTGTATTATATAGTATAAGAGATGAGTATAATTGTGTTAAAAGGAGCAGGTAAATAATGTAAATAAATGATATTTTTTAAGAATACGACACAAAAACATGTTGTTATTGCTAATCACCATTTTTGCACTTATAGGGATTGTCATGCCCTGTAAAAAGTTGTCATTTACTCTACCTACCCTTATATTTAGTCGTGAAACGGCAACCGGTACCCGGGCCCTTATGATTAAATACAAACAAGGCCTAAAAGAACACATCGAATTAACAAAAAGAAAAAAAAAAGTGGCACAAGCGTATGCCCTATCGGAACAAGGCCAGAGTCAGCCCATGTGTTAAAATGAGCCAGTCTGATTTGCCCAGAGTTTACCGGCGATACCCAGAGACTGGTAGCTTTAACCTAAGAAGCGGATCCGACAGAAGAAGCTCAGAGTAACGCGAGTGACTGTTAGCGGCTGGACAGTTAGAAAAAGACTAAGGACAGCTAACTTGACTTCAAACAGGCTGGCTACTGGCCCTAAGTTGACTCCAGCTCATCGTACAGCCCGACTACGTTTCGTAAGAAAACACGTGAACTGGTCGGACGAACAGTGGAGCTCTGTTCTCTTCTCAGATGAAATTAGAGTGGCAGCGATACATGACGTGTCTACAGAAGAGCGATTCGCCCAGTGCTGCATAAGTGAAAATGTGACATTAGGAGGTTCCTGGCGTGCATTTTAATAGAGGCAAAAACCGAGTATTGGTTTTCATCGAAACTATGACAGATTTGGAGAATCGACGGTGAACCGATATTGAAGAGATATTAATGGATCATGTCATTCATCCCTTACGTAGGCTTAATCCGTGAAAGCTTTGTGCTAATGCGGGACAATGCCCACCACATTATGCTTGCGCTCGTCGGTACCTGCTGGAAGTCGAAATTGAGTGCACGGAGTGGCCAGGACATAGTCCCGACTTTAATCCTATTAAGAATTTATGGGACAAAATTTTTAAGGAAATTCTGCGCCAGCTACGAGATCGCTGAAGAATGTGATTGTGTTGGTTAAGAAACAATGAAATATCTTATCCGGTATATAAAGAACCTAACCGGGGTAATACTAAATATTGAATTGTTTCTTATTATTTAATGTATGACTGTTTGGTCATTTTATATGTATTTTCTTTACAGATAATGTTTCCTTATTTTAGAGTTTAAGAAGATTATTGTATATTTTTTTTATTTACAGGTTAAAACTTACTGACTCGTCAAATCTTGGGGAAAAAGATTTTTTTTATTTTATATACAAATTCAAGATATTTTTATCATAGTTTATATACATTTGTTTGTAATATACCCTGCCGGTCAAAAGTTTAAGACCGCACATAAACAACATAATTATCCATCAATTGTAATAAAATCCCATAGGATAAATAAAAGAAATGCACATCTGCATATTCTATTGTTAATATCGAATATTTAAAGGAGTCATTCTTTTGTTTACTTTCAAGTTATTGGACAATAAACATCTATTGTTTTCAAACACCGACAAAAGCTGCGCTAGAGCCAGGGGGTAGAGTCGTAATAATATTTTTATAATGTCCTCATTACTAATTACTTTGCTTTTGTTACGTATTGGTCAATAATTAGGATTATTTAGCTCCTGAAAACACCTGCTTCTGACTTATTATTACCCGAGATTACTTGGCCTTGTTCACAAACAATCTCAATGAGTCTTAACTTGTGGTTTCTACAGTGGAGTCGTCATAAAATGGGAAAAGCTCAAGAAATTAGCAGTGAAGTGCGTTCTACCATCGTTGTTTTACATAATGAAGGCAAATCCGAACGTGAGATTGCTTCACAACTGAAGTTGTCAAAGACTTGTGTTCATGGCACAATAACTTGATACAGGGAGACAGGCAGTTTTCAAGACCGTCCACGCTCGGGAAGGCTGAGAGCAGCACCAGCAAGCCAAATAGACGCTTAACAGCACCAGAAATCCGCGTTGAAATAAACCAAACCCTAGTTAAACCTTTATCATTGAATACAGTATAACGGTGACTGAGAGATGCGAAGTTGTATGGTCGCGTTACCTTTCGAAAACCTCTGCTAAGGCCGCAAAACAAGAAAAAACGGATGCTGTGGGCTCTTGCCCATTGAGATTGGACTGAAAAAGATTTAAAAAAAGTGCTTTGGACCGATAAATCAAAGTTTGAACTATTCGTTTTAAAACGTAGAATTTACGTTTGACGCAGTGCCTAAGAAAAGATGATGTCAGATTGTGTAGTCCCAACAATCAAGCATGGTGGTGGCTCAATTATGGTCTGGGGTTGCTTCTCTAGCCAAGGAACTGGCGATTTGATTAAAATTGAAGGAATTTTGGAAAAGGAACAGTGCACAAACATTTTAGAACAAAATGCGGTTCCTTCCGGGTTGCGATTAATTGGAGATGGATTCATTTTCGAACAAGATAATAATCCAAAGCATATCTCAAAATTATGTAGAGGATATTTAGAAGAGAAAAAGAAACCCCTTGTGCTTCAAGGGGTGTTAAAAACATGGTTTGGCCTCCTCAGAGCCCGGATCTCAATCTCATTGAACTTTTGTAGGAAGACCTTGATAGGAACGTCCGTAATCGTGGCCCTCCCGAGAAGAAATGTGGAATGCGAAATTTGGAACAATATATCACAAGAGACCAATAACAAATTGATTGCCCGTATGCCGAGACTTGTGAAAAAAGTCATAAAATGTAAAGGAGGATTTTTTGATGAAAAATCAGTTTAACTAATTATAGCCTTTATCTGCATGGACTGTTAATATTTCTTTACGCTTTTAAAGTATATTGTTTGTCAATCAATGTTCTATTAGACCATTAAACAGTTTTATTAAACATTTAATATTTTATTGGTATTTTACTTTATTTTCCTACTTTAATTAAGGTGGTCTTAAACTCTTTAAATATAGTATATATGCCATTTTGTTCGATAACTTATTGATAAACCACACCCTTTCTATATATTCAATTGCGTGTGTGTTGTGTCAAAAATAAATCCAGTGGTCAATTCCGGCCTTTTTTCACATTTCTTGCTGGAGTCTCATCAGCTGATGGCAGATGATATCCGAACCGATGGTTTTGCCCGGCGGTAAAAGCTCATAATGAACCATGCCCTTCCAATCCCACCATACACACAGCATCATCTTATTGTGAGTTAATCCAGGTTTCGTTATGGTCTATGGAGATCAGTTTCATTACGTTTCAATAAAAATCGCGAACGGTGGTCATGATTAGGTTTCCTCCAGTGAGCTCGTGTGGCACCCAAATATCGCTTTTTAGTATATCCAGACCTTTTGAAATGGGTCAAAACTGTTTTGAGTTCAACCCCTAGCTCTTCAGCTATGTCGTAACTACTAGTATGCCGATCTTGCTCCTCTTTTTCAAAAAGGCATCGACGATATCTATAACAGGTCGACCAGAGCGAGCTTCACCTTTGACATCAAAATTCCCGGTCTAAAAACACTTGAACCAATTTTGATTTGAGGCATTTTTTGCTACTTTTACTGACACTGTGTGTGAGTTCAGTTTTGGTGGACAGAAAAACAATAGAAAATACAGAAAACCAGTTAGACTTTTTTTTTCTGTATTTAAAATGCCGTCTATTTAATGGTATCAAACCAGCCAAAAACAAACAGTACAACCGAAGAGACTTTACTTCAACTTTTTACTTATAAAATACGAAAAAACTTCGCCTGGTTGGTTAATAAAATAATTTAATTAAAAAATACAAATATAATAAAATAAAACATTAAAGAACTAATATGAATCTTTTTTGGTGATGCCAAGGGACAACTGCCCCTTACCAACGGCGTAATTGTGAACTTATTATAAAGTATGTATATTTAATTTTCTTATTATCTCATACAGATAATATATAAAATAATATAGATAATATATAGCGAAAACATTTTTTATCCAAAACCAAGAGCAAGGTCACGTAACGTGCGAACGGTGCACCCAGTTAACTTATCTACGAATGCAAAAGACTCCACGAGCTGAGACAATTTTAGGGGACGAAAGCGCGAGCCATTCTCGTTTCTCACGCGAACTCTACATCTGCTTTGAGTTGCGGACCCTTCTTATAAACTTCATTACGCTGTATTAAAATTTGTCATTTGATTTTTTTTTCTATTTTATAAACCCTAAAAGTTGAAACTGTGGTACCTTAATGCAGCATGTATGTAACCTTTTAAAAAATTGCTGTAAATTTAACTTTCTTATTAATTAATAAGGCACTTTAAATTATAAACATGTATGTTAAATTTTCGTAATTTTTAGTTTTAGGTTTTGATCGCCTCTTTTGCATTTATTTAAGTAAATTGAAAAAGTGTATTTTTATGGCACCAAAAATTTACACAATGGGTAAGCTACAAGTTTACAAAATAATGAACAGTTTTCAAAATAGCTAGTATAACGACTAACTTCCACTAACGGCTACACTATACTATAGGTTCGAATAATGTAATAAGTACTTATTTAATGACGACTGGAAACATATTCTGTCTTTTTATTTAAATGACGCCTAATTGACGTTTCTGGTTCAAATTCCAGTAACTAATATTAGTGATAAATATATAAATTTCGATTTCTGACATTTTTGTAATAATTTTACAACGGTGGAACCATAGTAAAAGTAAAATTTAAAAAGAAAAAAAAATTAAAGAAAAAAATCTTATTTAAGATGACTAAAAGACGCTGCATATACAACGAACAAAATAGCGTCCTTTTGATACTGGAAAGAAAGTGCTAGTTGAGCGATATTTATTTTTATTTGCTTCAGCGCTAATTAAACAGTCCAGTATAAGAAATACGTCACCAAGAAAACATCAACTAATCTGGCTCTTTTTTCAAGAGTTGACAATACTTGCCTTTGATTTATTTAAATCACTCAAAGATAGTGTCATAGAATATTTCATATATATGTATTTATCCTTTATATAATTGTTTCAATAATAAAAATATAAATAGCTAGTAGAAGATATTTACAAACACACGACTATATTTACATTTTATTTAAATTAATCTAAATTAAGTATTCAGTAAAAAAAATCATTGGCCTTAAAGCTCCTGTAAAATCGTAACTTGACAATAAATGCCTCTACACAGAAAGCAGTGACCACATGTGAAGAGCTTCAAAGTTTAGTTAAAATAATATAGATAAAATTGTCGTTTCATTTCAGTTAATCACAATTACTGTACAAAAGTGATACGTGGACATCGCACTTCATTAACTTATCTACGCCTGTACATACAAGACACTAACGAGGTAAGACAGCTTATGGGGTCGCGAGCGCGAGCCACCCCCTTTCTCACGTGAACTCTACATCTGCTTAGAATTCGGACCCTTCTTACGAACTTCATTACACAACAATAAAACTGTGCTTTATTATTTTTCTTCCCTAGCGCTGATTTCACATAACGGGATTCATTCGTTGCGTCGCAGTCGCGTGTACTGTATGTCTCTGCTCCAGACCTTTTCTCAGTTAATTTCTTAATTGCGGCTTTATCAACTTACAATTGGAAGTGTTGTGATATTTTTTTATTACGTTAATGTAATGGACGCATTTATTAACGCTCAAAAGTCAAAACTGCAATGCCTGGTACCAGGTAAGTTGGTTTTTTTATAATTTTATCCTAACATAATATATGTGTTGTTTAAAATAGTTTACATATTGGATAATAAGTTTAAGTGAATTTAAAAAATATGTTACGATTGAGACCGAAGTTTCATTTTCTTTAATATAAGTTTGTGACCGCCGCTTTAGTTAAATTAATATTTTTGCAAGACCAAAAATTAATGCAATTCGTATTTAGCATTGACTATTATGAAAATTTGCAGTAGTACTCCTTCTAATTTCTTTTAAAACCTTTTATGAAGGATCGAAAATACTTTCGAGTGGAATACAAAAGATATTTGTTTTTTCCAAACTTCTCAGTTTGTATGTGAGAGGTTTTATTTCTATTATTTAAGTCATTTTTTATTTTCAGTATTGTCCGGAAAGTATATTACAAAAGTGTTTCCAATTAATTTGTACTTATTAATTTTAATTTTTTTAATAAATTAATTTTCCCTATAAAGCAATTTATAGATGAGTATAATTTGTTTAATCAAACCGTGGCACATTTTTCATTTATGATACTGGGGGTGACAAATGAGCACAAAGTAGACCTACTGGTTAGTAATGTCTGCTACCATGATATCTACATCCATTCTTAATAAAGATTCAAGATCCACGTTCCATATCACCTCTGAAAAATGAATGCTATTCCGTGAGGGCATGTTATTTCCCAGGTCGAGCCGACCCATTCATGCTACTGCAAGAAACAATCTCCAGCGTGTCTCCACCTCTCCAAACTCTGCACCACTGTAAAAATACATTATAACCCTAACAACATCAATTTAAAATGATCAATAAAACTATCAATAATTTATGTGTGGTCTCGGTATTATCTTAACGCGAATCTTTATCATAGCGGGCAATTTTTCAAATCCAACAACGGATGAGTAATAATTCCTTACATAGATACATCACGAGACGAGACCAATCCCATCTCGTGATGTTTTTTTTCTTTTTTTATATTAGATTAGGCAATAGTGGCAATGTACCAAGCAGCTCACCGTAACTTTACAAGACTAATTATAACTAGCAAATATTCATGATAATTTTCGGTCAAGCTAGTTAGGATGTTATGCGTGTAAACATATTCTTTCAATGTTCAATTTCAACCCAGGGGTTTGACATTGTACACGTATTTCTACTTATACAAATTGAAAAGCCATATCAATTTACTTTGGACGTGAGTATTCCGATTACTACATGACTGAATATGGTAACATATGTCAAGCATTCCTTTTATATAATATGGATAAACGTTTGTGGTACGTTATGTTGCCACCATTTTTTTCACATGGTACCACAAATTTTCAATAAGGTTGATATCGGGGCTGTACGGGGGCCAATGTAAGACTGTTACTGATTGGCCCCGTAGAAGTTCTTTAACCTATGTTGCTGTGTGTTTTGGAACATTGTCTTGTTGGAAAGTCCAAACCACCGGCGAACATCAGAATTTATCATATTACTTTTTTCATCCGAAAATTGTATATTATTTCCACTCAATTTCAATCCAATGTTAATATTTTATGCAAACTATAATTTAGCTTTAATATTTGCTTTCTTTAAAAATGGGAAGATTACACGACTGAAGAGTTATAAGATATTCTTCCTAATAAGTTTGCCTCACATAATCGCCTTTTAATTGTTCTTGCCGACACAAAAACCTCTTGACCCTCCAGCACCAAATACTTCTAAACGAATCAGCTCTGGTCCTAAACAGTAATTTTTTGTGTTAGCAATATTACGTTTTCTGCTGTGTTAAACTTCTTGAAATGCTTGATAGCGTTAATTATTTTTTTACGGCGAGGGCGACGCAAACAAAGTTATTCGCGATACCACCATGTCACTGGCCGGTTCTCTCCAGTCCATAAAGATAGAAGCGTTGCTGGAGTTTCTTGCGCCACTTCTTCTCCAGCGCCCACGCATTCTGAAGTGGTGGTACAGGTAGTTAATAATAATAGCGATATTAGTTTAGATAATTCTCTGTCAGAAGCAACTGACCGAGCTGAGGTTCGGCCCTCTCGGGCACCCTTGGGTCAGGCGCTCTCGCGAAACAGGGTAACAGTGCAAGCCGAGGCTCCCTCTCGGGAGCCCTTCTGCTGGTTACCCATATATAGAGGTCTCGACTGAGTGCCATGAGCGCTCGATCACCTCTCAACCCGGTGAAACTGTAAAAGCCCATGGGCTAACAGTGGCCATCAGCCCGAAAAAAAAAAATTATTTTTAGAACATCGTAAGTGATTCTCAATTTTCTTATATGACCAACCTTTGACAAAAAAATTAAAAATGATCTTCCTTATCGCATTTTACCATAGTATCTCGTTGAAAAAGACCAAAATGATATATGTAGATATTGAGATAACGATAAGCTAATTTTTTATTTATCGTTTCGTTTTGATATCATTTCTTGCGTATGTAAAAAAATAAGAGGCTGTTTTTTTTTAAAAAAATCTTCTTAATGTAAATTAAGAACATGAAACATTAAACTTTTATTAATTAAGTGCTCAACTGAAAGTATATTAAAAAAGTTTGTGATTTATTTTAAAAAAAGAATAAAGTCTCAACTACTGCTTTGCATTTGCAAGGCTTTGATTGATTTAATTTTAATAATATTGGCGATTATTAGTAAAGAAAGTAGAATTAATACTTACTCTATCAACAAGTGTATCTGTACATCAACATGAAGGAGGTGACTCCTGGTTGATTATTGTACTTGTGTCCATCACGATGTTACTTGATGGACAGGTTACGTGACTTAATGTCGAACCCTGGTGAACATCAACTATGATCGGGAAGGCTCTATATCGCCAAAAGTAGTGTAGTGAACCAGGGATTGTGTTTTATGCACGTTGAGAAATGGTGTAAGCAGATTTTTATTTTGCTGATATACCTCGAACTAGGTTCGGAGGACAAATATAGGATGGACTGTGCCGTTACCAGAATTGAACCGAATTGAATAACCAAGAACATCCACTTAAAACGGAGACCAGACTCTATCACGCACGGGTTAAAACAAATTAATTATGTGACACAGTTTATGAACCGCTGTAGTAATTGCGTTTTTACACACTACCTTTCCTTACTATATTTGGATAATATAACTTACACGACTTACACGGTAAATTGCAATTTACCCGGTAAGCAAGATACAGATATACCTTCAGGTTTTACATGGGGCAAAGACAATTGTGCATCTAGGTGTGATTGGTGCAACAGGTGCTAGGCTAGAGCAACTGTTGAATAAGGTTATCCGCAAACTGCCCGTTTATTAGTTCTTAGAAGAAACACCGCCAAATCAATCTTGTGTTTTTATAAATATAAAAGAACTCACGGCGTAAGTACAGTTATAAACATAGTGATGACAAAGTTGAACTGTTAACAGGTGTTGCAATCATAAATGCCGTCTTTTAACAATTATCAATTATCTATTATACTTTAACAATTATCTACCAATTAAAGTGCGTTGTTTGTTCGTGTATTTTACACATATTTTATGTAAAATATAATTATTAATATAGACATGTTATAGAGACATTGATTAACACAAAAACAATTTCAATTTTCCTAATACAACAGTAAATTTCGCAGAATATGAATGCAGAAATTTCTATGTTTAGCAGTGTTTGGTTGATAGAACTACGGTGGAGCCTAAAATTGGCCACATGAATGTGCTGTACGGGCCACAATTGAGATAAAATCTCTGGATACTCTCTACCTTGCGGATTAATTACAAGGTGCGTTAGCTGAAAGCGAGGGTTCTTTTATGGAAGTGAACGTGATAAAGAAGCACATAGTTTATTTGATTCTAAATGATAACCGCAACTCACAAATATGTTCATTTCGCCTAGATAAAATATCAACAACATGTACGTCTATTTCAAGGCGTCAAGTTTACATTACTATTTTGTGCAACTGTGGTCGTTTTCCGGTCGAGACCGTTTTAGTAGACGTAGGTTCGGTCCTCTCGGGAACCCTCGAACGAGTCGCTCGCACGCAACAGGCTAACGGTCAGTCGGTCGCGCGCAAAGAGCTCCCTCTCGGGCTGCCCTTGTGCTGGTTACCTACTAACAGAAGTCACGGCTGAGCGCCCTAAGCGCTTTAGTTACCTTTCAACCCGGTGAAGCTGTAAAAGCCGGGCTGGCCATCAACCCGAAAATTAAATACCGTTTTAGTTGACTTATACGCATTACCGTTTACTTGTGGTTTAATTTTTTACGAGGACTGAGTATGTATAAGGAGGGATTGCTGAAAAAACAACTGTATCCACTGTTTGTCATATTTATTTTATTGTTCGTGTTATTGTGTTACTCTTATTGTTCGTTTAAACTTCTTGAGATAAGTTACAAGTTACAAATAAATATAACTACCATTTAGTTACCATTTACTATATGCTAAACAAAAATTTTCGATAAGGTTGTCATTATAAATCAACATTCATAATCAAATCAAGGACAACCCTATCACCTCCCGTCAATATTTTAAATGAAGGGTTGGCGGCTCACAAAATATGTGTAAGAATTTTTAATTTAAAAAAAAGGATGATTTACACATTATGGCAATTTTGATACCGAACATTGCCTGTGAGTGTCAACGGAATATAGTGGTATAATATAACATACGTTCGTAGGTAATTAAAGTAAAACCTCGTTACAAATTTAGTTATGTAGGAGCAGTGGTAATTCAGAATATTCGACTACGACATTTTTTTATGAAATACACGAACTACCTGAATTTAAAATCAGAATAAGCTTTTCGTCTGAATTTGATGCCTTGTGCTGGAAAATTATTATTTGCTTTAAAATAATTATAAGTAAAGTATAAAAAAAAACATTTTAAAGATTGAGTTTATTAAATCAACATTTGATATATATTTTACACACGTTAAATTTAAAAAGTAACATAATTAAACAAGCTATTATGCATATATAACAAACTGACTTTACTATATAATTAGTTGAAGTTGTCCTCGTACTCTTAGTCTATTTTAGCTAAAGTTTAAGTGTAATCGAAAATCCTAGCAGGCCTAATGATAGACGCCTACGCAGCGAATTTTTCGAAAGCTTGCGGCAGGTGACGGCGGCGCGAGCGGTCCTACTCCTATCCTTATTCCTACGTTTATCCATCAGTCGGTAGCGCGCGCGTCGGCGAACGGTTGTGTTTAGTGAGTGCTGCGTTCGGTCCGTGGTCCAATGTTTCCATGTACGGTGCGGGGGCGGCGGGACCGGTCGACGGTCGCACGCTCGACCCGCCGACCTTACGTACCGTTCACTGTACGCAACACGGCTCTCGTACCTCGGAGTGCATCCAAGGATCAAAAATGCAAGAGATAAAAACAGCACCTGTGCTATAACACCGCAAAAACTTTAAAAGTGTGAGAGGGACGATAACAGATGCATCTATATTTCAATTTTGGACATTGCCGTCGGGAATACGTAAACTATGTACGTTCTTTAAATCGCTATTTAATATTTGCATTTTATTAATTATATACAATCTGTCTATACAGACTTCTGTAAAATTTTAGATCAAATGGATATGATCTAATTTTCGTAACGGTTTCTTCTAAATTTGTATGCAAATGATTCTAAAATTACTATGCCTAAGTAGTTTTTTCCGCATATCTTTTTCTGGAATATCTGGATATGATAACATTAATAGCGCATAACAAATGTCTAATTTGTTGTAATCAGTAGAATAGAAACCTGGGTTTGTAAGTTGTATGACTAGTCAAAGGTCGTCGGTATTACGAACCATAACACGTCGCTAAGTATTACAGACCGCCTTGTAAACTTTTGTAATATTAAAAATAGATAATTTTATATATATTCAATATTTATTTCACTATCATTTATCACTCAAACTATTTAAAGCTACTGGATCATGTTATTTACGTTATTAACGATCCGGTAATCAGTTAAGTGGAGACTCATTGTGCTTCGTTTAAAAGAACGTAAAAGTAGTTAATTATTAAAATATGATATTTCTTCAATAACTGAAGAAAGTGTTAAAAAGTAAATACTTATTGTTTAGATATCTATTATTTAAAATTGTATTACTACATGCTAAATATAAATATGATAATTAAATATTCTCTTCCTGTTTAAATTTAACTTTTAAGAAGTTATGAACATAATTTTTATTAATTAGTTTTATTACACAATACAAACATAATTTTAAAGTTCAACCAGTACTTAGCAAGTTTATAGTTTTTTTTAATTATCTAACTACGACGCTAATAAGCAGTGGTTACTAAAAAGTATTTATTAACTCCTAAATGTGGTTAAACCTAGACAAAATCATCTAGAAAATATCATATAATAACATTATATTGTACAGAACCAATAATTAGCAAGTCGCACTTCACCGGTTTTTATACCGGGACACATTGGCCCACCCAGAGATATCCAAAGTAATCAGAATGACGTAAAAGAGATATCTTTCATACGCTATGTCTTTGAAGCCATAAAACATTTTATTTTGTGTTTTCGTCAAAAATTGCCGTAACCCGTGACCCATGTTTAATTAGTGAGAAAATTCTTGTTCATAATAAGGGCGCACCGAATAACAGTAACAGAATTATATATATATCTTTAGCTTCTATGTTCAAATATTAATAGAACCGCTATCATAAATTTGCCTTTGCATTGACGCGCAATACCCGTTCGATAAATTACCTTATTTTGTTTACTTTTACTATAATTCTATCTCAAATATAATTAACTCCGCACGTCCATCGGATGTTGAAAAGGAATAATTTGCTACTTAAAAATTAATGCCAAATCTACAGGTATTATACATTAACTTTTTAGCCTAAATATTATTAAAAGAAATAATTATTCTATATATATATTTATATATATATATATATATATATATATATATATATATACTGAATATATTATCATTGTTTAGTAGCTTGTTTCTATCGGCAACATGAATGATACGACCGGGGAAGAACCATCCCTCACAGAAAATCAGTTTGAAATAGCACCATCTTTATAATAGATCAAGGAAAAAGATGTTTCGTATTTCATACACAAGTATTGTATACATTTGTGTATACATCAAGATATTTATATATCATAGTTTATTTAAATTTGATTATAATATATATGTGCCATTTTGTTCGATAACCTGCTGTGCCATTTTTTAAGTGGTGACAAAATCCCATTGCTGTAGAAAATTTGGGACTACTAATTAAAAAACTGCAACAAGTACTTTGACAGTCCTCTCTTGATGTTAACCTAAAAGACCTAACCTAAAGAATTCTGAAGAGACCGAAAAACTAAGAGTGCAAGGTCAGCTCTGATTGTTTTTGATGCATTAACACTTCCCAACGCTTTCTCACTATTTGCTGAAAGGCTAAATATGTTTAATTTTTTCTTGCTTGTGTACCATCGGCTGTTGGCAATAGAAATCCAAATCGTTGGTGTTGTCCGGCGGTAAAAACTCAAAACAATTCAATTACCTTCAAATCGCACCATACACACAGCATCACCTTATTGTGAGTTATTCCTGGTCTCGCTATATTCTATGAAGCTTGACTGCCCTTTGGCCATGATCTTATTCGCACGTTCTTGTCGTAGATATCTTTTCACGTTTAACACTTTTCATCACCAGCGATCAATCTTATCGAAAACGGTTCGATATCATTACGTTACCATTGAGAAACGCAAATGTACACGTTTCATTAGGTTTTCTTCAGTGAGTTCGTGTGTCAACCAAATATTGAGCTTTTTTGTATATCCTGACTTTTACAAATGGGTCAAAACTGTTCTGTGGTCAACCCTGCTACTAATATGCCGATCTTGCCCTCATGTTTTTTATCTGTAACATCAAAATTCTCGGATTGAAAACGCTGAAACTAATTTTGTGCTACTCTTAACGATTTATGATATTAAGTCTATAAAAATCACAATTTTTTTTCGCGGCTGGTGTCCAACTTTTCCCTTTTTGTAAGAAAACTTCAAAATGTATTGAATTTCTTCTTTAGATCACCCATTTTGGCAGACAGAAAACCAATAGAAAAATGGCGGGAACTGTTTTTACTTTTTATTTTTCTGTTTTTAAAATGTTATCTATTTAATGGTATCAAAACCAGCCAGATACGATCATCGCAACTTAAGAGACTTTATTGCAACTTTTTACTTATAAAATACGAAAAAGCTCTTTTCCTGACCTATTATTTAGATAGCTAAATAATAGGTCAGCAAAAGAGTTTTTTTATATATAATATTAACACTGTTTAAAGCATTTTTTAGCCCTTTTTCATTTTGTCTTTTGTCAACAACTCTATTAGTAATTTTAAATCTTACAAAAAAAGCTTTTATAGCTGCAACGGTTCATACGCCTCTTCTTACAAAAACTCATATAAGTACCAAGAGAAAACACCTGGCACCCGTTAACCAAGCACTAAAATCTTAGGGGATCATATTTATGGAACCGCAGGTCCTTGCGATTGGTTAGAATTTTTACACGCGTTACCAATGGGAAGCAATGGATAAGTATTGCCCTTCAATGGGCAGATGCGCTAAGCTGCATTGTATATTATCAGTATTTCCCTCCGTTATATTATATTGTAATATAAATAATGCAAAAAATATCGCCTGCTTCTCAAATTTTGCAACTGCGGGTGCGATCTACTGAAATTTAGTTGGATGTCGACAACGACGGTTGTAAGGGTGATGTGAAAGGTGTGCAGAATGTTATTATTTAATAACCTATTTCTAACATCTCAACTTATCATATATTATCGTTTAATTTATTTATTTATAATTTTGTTTATACTCTCAAATTTAGTATATAATATAGTTTAGCTTACAATAATTATATATATATATATAGCTATATATATGTATATATATATATATATATATATATATATATAAAGGGCTACAAACGAGAAGCAATAAGTTATTTTTTATTCCATTGACTCTTAAGGCAACTATATTTTATCATAATTTCGAATCTTATCGTCTCTTATTCTCAATATATTCAGTTTTGATAGGATATATAATAAGTAATAATATACCACAACAAATATACATCCATTATATATTATACCTTCTAGTCATTTCAATTTCAGGTTGGCATGTGCCACCGGAGGCGACACGCATCGGAGAGGGCAGCAGTGGGAGTAGCATGGCGGAGGCGGCGTCCATAAGTAGCAGCTTAAAGTATCTGCATAAGAAGCGCCGACTCTCGATGCTACTCGACAAGCTGGCTGTACAGCTACAGAATAACAATCACTACCAGCTTCCGCCCTGGCTCATGCTTAACCCTCCCTGTTACGAGCCCAAGGCTCCGGACGACGCGCCGCTCGACCTCTCAATTAAATCAGACACGCCAAAAGTAGAAAAAGAACCGACAGGATACAACTGTGAGACTTGCGGCCAGACGTTCTCAGCAAACGACCGGCTGGCCAAGCACGTCGCTTCCCGCCATCGGGGCAGGACTCCTGAAGCAGTTCGTGCCTACAAGTGCGAGATTTGCCATCGCCGCTTCGCCCGTTCGGACATGCTGACGCGACACGCCCGTTTGCACAGCGGCGTCAAGCCGTACTCTTGCTCTGCTTGCGGGCAGGTGTTCTCACGCTCAGACCACCTGGCGACTCACCAACGGACGCACACAGGCGAGAAACCGTACCGTTGCTCCGCTTGCCCCTACGCCGCCTGTCGCCGAGACATGATTACACGTCACATGAGGACGCACTCGCGTCGCCCGCAACCCGCCGAAATATGAACGCATGAAACTTCGCGATTCTTATCGTATAAAGACGAACGCGAACGCCTCGATTACGTTCTCATATAGATGTAAGTTTACCTTATAAGTATATCTTTATTTATTTAATTAGCATTTTTCTCATTGTAAATGTTGGAGATTGATTGTTTTTTTCCATTTCTAAGTTAATAGTGACTAACTAGGGTTAATTGGGTTTCTCTTTTGTTTTTGCAATCGTAGGGAGACGCGACTGTGATCAGACTTCGCGAGTAAACTATCGGTAAGAACGACATATCACATTGCAAAACTTGCACAGCGGATTTAGTTGCGTTTGTATTGCTGGTATGCGAATGTCCTTTTTTAACTTAAATTATTAATTTAAGCAACCTGCTGAGCGCAATGCGATGTGTCTGTTTTAATATGATTGATGTGAGTTTTACCAAAATATTGTCGGATAGGAAACATACTGTCATTAAGGAATAAGGCTATGCGCTTTTAGTTAGTACATCCATGTTTGTGTACATAAGCAAAACGCCTACAATGCAATTCGTAGGAAATGTTGTCCTATTAAATATTTCAACTAATTTAATACAAACATGTATGTTAATATATTCTTGTGTTGTAATTTACAAATCAAAACGTTTAAACCTTTATTTACCATAATTTTAAAATACAAATTATTAATTTTATGAATACCAAACCACTGTGGTAACTTTTTAATTAATTAATTAATTTTGTTTTAGTGTATTACTCGTTCACTTGTAACTTTGATTGTTTTAAAATAAATAGTTACCTATAAAATTTCACATGTTGTAGAATATGCCGTATAGTTAGCAAATACTTTTTCATTCAATGAAATTAAAATATGTTTTAAATTTAATCTCATTATGGGGGAAAGGAATTCATATTGCGGTATCTAGAGGAGCGCCAGGTTATTAGCGATCGCCAATGCGTTTCCACGGGAATGCTCAGCCGGTGGTTTTCTAGATTACTTGACTCATCCTTGCGCACAAGTAGTTGGTATATTTGGTCCGCGAGTTTTTATAACGGTTAGTCTAGGCGCCTCTGGTGTTCCGGATGTTCATTGACGGCAGTGATCACTTAACATCAGATGAGACCCTGGCCCGTACTACCCCTCTTCTTTAAAAGAAATACGATTTGAAGATCTGATGTAATAATTGTACTTTAATGATAAATGTTACAACTTTATTATTTAAATTGTTACCGATGTTGATATTATCAACTGAATTGCTATCAGATGTTTTGAATTTACTGTTTCGTGCTTGAATATTTTGTAAGGTTATAGTTAAATATTTAAAAAAAAATATATAGATATTTAAATTTCTAATAGTTTATAAAATTTTAAATTAGGTACCTACATTGTAGAAGCTAGTAGAGCTTAATAAATGTAAAAGCTTTTACAAAATATAACATAAGCTGTCGTTTTTTAATCCTAAACAGGTTAGACCGATAGTGACCAACACTTTCACTATTTTACCTAGAGCTTATTAGGAAGAAATGTGGCAGATAAGAAGAGCCTATATACGTACACTGGAATAAAATGTAAGCAAACGACGTTTTGTATCCAAGAGCCCGAAGAACGAAAGCTCTTAGGAACTAATCATCGAATCCACAGATGCTAGATCGCGTGACTATTAAGAGAATAGGATAAAGATATGGTGTAAAATGCTAAAATTAAAATTGATTTGTTATATTGTAAACATGTAGAAAACTAGCAGCTAACCTATCCAAATTATAATTAGCAGAAATTTCTAACGAATGACACGTTACTCAAATTTCGTATGGAGCTTATTAAATTATAACTACTAGAGATTTCTAACGAATGATACGTTACTCAAATTTCGTATGGAGCTTATTAGATTACTATTTAATCGATCGCAAATTATATAGTGATAGACTAGCGCACAGATATTCACTAAAATATTTAAAGATCCTTTAGATTGTAGGAACGCCTATGAAATTTTTGTAATAATTTTTCAAAATTCGGGCAATTTGATTTTCCGAAAGTAACCGATGAGAATACCTACGTAATTTTGATATAACAATTAAACAGCAAACAGATATTGATATTGTATAATAATTGTTATTGTTTGATTCACTTTAATAGAGTACGTTTACAAATTATGTTTGGAAAATGGGAAAAAGGGTCCAACGTACTTAATTATAACTTAATTATTAAAAATTATATCTATTGATATCAAAGTATTCGTAGTTCATAGATGTTTAGTATAGAATAAGTCCAGTTTACTCTAAATATATGTACATGTGCTTATATATCATATTAATTAAGTTTATAAATTTTTTAATGTTGGTTTATTTACGTTACACGTATTACATATCTCGAGACAGTTACATATAGCTTGTACCAAAAGAATATTTAAAATGTTCTAGCAAATAAATCCACTTAAGTTATTTTAAAATTATTATAATAACTACCACAATAACTTCTTCATAATATGTTTACAATTTCTATATTGTAGTAAATAAATATTTATCTGTTTTTTTAATATTTAATTATTTTACTTGCGTGTTTTTATGGCAGTCTTCATATGAAGACTTTTAACTAGAACAAAATTATGAGATATATTTCTAGGTCTAACAAAACCAAGGAAGTCTTATTGTATGTTTATTTTTTTGATTTTTACCGTCACTAAAAGTAATTCACGTACTTAAAATATTTTACAATATAATAATGCACATTGAATGAATGAATTAGTTAAGTTTAAACGGAAAACGTAAATAAATAACATTGCATAATTTCAATAAAAACACTTATGCTAAGTATTACACTTATATACAGTAATACACTTATATAATATATACAAAATATTGGTAAGAGTTATAATGTGTAAAAGTTTATCTAAATTGAAAATATATAGGAAAATTGTAGCGAACCCATCCAAATTATTACTACTAGAATTTTTTAACGAACGACACGTTACTCGAATTTTGCGTAGAACTTAATGAATGCTTATAATAAAAATCGATTAACGAAAATCTTTTTAAGCCGAGTTACTAACGTTACAAAATACTATAATAACTAAGACAATAAAAATATATTATAAAGAAGTTATAATGTTTCTATTGTAGCACATATTTATAATTGCTTATACTTTTAATTTAATTTTTCACTATACACACTGTATTACACTACCTGCCGAATATTACTTTTGACTGGAACAAAATTATGAAATATATGTGTTGATCTAACGAAAATAGGAAGTCCTTATTAATTTTTATTTTATTGTATATGTTATTTACCGCATTTTACTGTATTATTATACACTATGCATAAATGAATTAGTTAAATTAAAAAAAAACGCAAATAAATCGTCAACAATGCATAAATTATATAAATACAGTGCTTAAGTATTCCTTTGTCAAATAAATTTCTCATTGGTACTAGAAACGGCGTGATTCGTGATTATTTTCGAATCGTTCCGTCTTATAGGAGCTACATATGTGTGTTTAGAATAAGATTTCTTACCGACGTACAGAGACAAGGTATTTCTGTTACAGGAATGTCTATACTTCGCTTTTACTGTATTTTAATTTTAACTTTAATACACATATACATATAAAATGTAAAAGTAACTGTAACGGTTGAAATTTGTTAAAAATTTCAATTGATTTTTGTTAATTATATCGTTTGTCTACTTGCAAAACTATTTTAACTGTCTAATCTATTACAAGAAACAAAAAATATATATAAAATGAAAATTCAATAAATGTATATATTGTACAGTATGTAAACACTCAGTCCTTTTGTCTTTTTTTGCTAAAGTTTAAAACTGTTTACGAACCCTTATGTTTATACATATCATCCATAATGGTATTTGAAAATGTTTAAGTTTTAAATAGACTTATTATAGATTGTAATTTTTTTACTAGGTTTTATTTTTTATTGCTGTGATAAAGTTTTTATGTTTTTATATAAGCTGTGTTTTGACAATATTTATCGCCACTTTTTTAATAAAATATAATTAAATCCCTAGGCGTATATTTTTTATAGTTGATGAACTACCAATTTTTCTTTGATGTTTTGTTACTTCCTAATTATTTTGATATTTTTACACCAACATGGAAGTTATTGCTATGATGATCAACAAAGATCCCTACATAAATATTAATTTAAAGAAAAGAGGGCTAATGTCGAACAACGACATGAACACGTTGCCATCCCCAAAATATGTTTTCAATAAAATCTTCAATGCACGAACAGAAAATAATAAATTCTAAAACGATTCTATAAATCAACGAAGTCCTTTCTATCGTTATAGGTACATGCATAACTGAGTGTGCGCGTGTGTGCTCTCAGATCAGAAATTAACAGGTTTTTAGCTTTTTTTAAAATGAATACAAGTAGTTTTTGTGTACACCCACTTGATGTTAAATGAATATGAAGACGTTGATGGTAGAACGTACTACTTTAGCAAATGCTTATACACTTTTCTTCGGTTTTGAAGACAGGCTATATTATAGATATAGCTGCCCCCACTACCGCTGTGAATATTGGCCAACCTAACAAGTCCGAGACTAATAAGTACTGTTCAGCTGTTATCATGCAATAAAAGTGACCACAACAGGTATTATTTATACATCAGACTTTATGGACTGCCACCCGATTTATAGGCGCACTTGTAACGCAAAGAACAACGAGGATCACCCAAAATTCTATTATTATAATAACATCGTTTATTACTTTCTCCGTTAGTATTTGACTACTTGGCTGGTGTGTGACTGTGACACCTGAGCTTCGGGTCGTGGGTTCGAGTGTTTACAAGCCAGTGGTTGTTTACAATCCCACCTGGTGTTAAGTGGTGGTGTCGACGTTGATGTTAGAACGCGCTCACCCTGCAAATGCGTATTCATTTTTTTGTGTTAATCATCCCTTGAAGACACCCACATTATACTCGGACGGATAGATTGCCTCAGGCAAATTATTCCAAGCCTTCGAAGTTCGCATTAAAAACGATGTTGTTGTTTGTTTATGTGTTTGTCTAAATCTTCGTTTAATCTTCCTAATTTTTCTGGGATATCAGACATTAGCTCCCGATCATGTAGGCCCTGTGTATGATATGCAATAGCATAGACACTACACATTTGTGAACACTTCCAAACAACGCTCCAGCGTGTCTAATTCCCGTGATAGTACTTACCCAATGAACAAACGTCCGAGTAATGAAAGCGTTCCCCGAGGCCCGTAAAAGCTATAGGTTAAAGCACTGAGCACAATTCTCCTTCTGTCTCTCTCCCTCTGCTTAGCCTTGTCTAATTTTTGCAATATACAGCACTACTCTTGCGCTTTCTTTTGACTGAACGCCATGAACTGCTGACGATGGAACGAATACGGCTGGAGGCTCTGGAGACCAGTAAGGTGATCAACACCTCGGATACATGCTTATAGCTTAATTTCGAGTGCACCACAGTGGTGAAGGACTGCAGTAAGTGGGAGAATTTGACAGAATGAATTGAGACGGATAAGTAGAGAGGACCCACGATAAGGACTGCCGGAATACATCAATGATACTATGTTCATCGACGCTATTAAAAGTGATAAAATAAGATCTGCAGTGTACCTTCACTGGAGATTATTTTATCATTTTTCACTATCATTACACCTTGAAAGACGCTCTAGCTCAAGCATTAAAAGTGATGCTGTGCGCTGAGTTTCTTACAAGTTACGGCAAACTCTAACAAAACGTATAGAACAACATCACACATCATTCAACATTAATGTGGGCACTACGCACTTTCTGACTAAGTGTATTGCGTAAATAATATATATATATATATATATATATATATATATATATATATATATATAAGTGACTGCGAGAGAGAACATGGAAAAAAAGGGAAATACCGGTATTAAGAACTAATGGCAAAAGTACAGTTGACATGGCCGAAAAAGTGGCAAGTGGTCCTTTTTATATGCCATGTGAGGAAAAGGGTAGATAATGTCGGACTCGCACAGACTAAAGCTCCAAGTGATTGGCTGATCTACAACTCGAGCAAAAAGAAAAAAGACACTATGAGCTTCAAAAACTAACAAGTAACGTAAGGTAAGTAAGATAGAAAACTATTCGTGTATGCACTACTCATGCTTATTCGTTTGAAACATTTAGTGGAAAACAAGCCTGGAAACTGTTCGAGTATCCACAGCTCCGTCTAAACGAGCATTGCACATTGACACAAATCTTTGTGTTTTCAATTACAATCATAATTGGGTATCTACATCCATTGGAAAAATAAATAAACTGCGCACGGATTGTGCTGCGCGAGTGGTAAAGAGATTTACCAGAATTTCATTCACATACGGGTTCCGTAGTGACAGTTGGTATCAGATACAAGTGAATCGAAACATTTCTCGACAAACATGCGCGTTCCAGTATAATATGCAAACTTTCAGTGATTTTAGACCCCCACCGCTCTTGTATAAGCAAAAATAAAAAAATATGAACTTCCCTCTCCCCGCAATAAAATTATTAAACTGAAATAAATAAATAGAATTAAAATTAAAGTATTGGTGTTTTATAAAATTATTCTTTACAATTCAGTCCTACAATCGATAAATCGGTTGCATTATTAACATCATTTTCGTTCAGCCATCCGGCGTCCATATTCCCATCTGCATCTCTTATGCACATTAATGCTCATGCACGTCGAGCGGCTCTATGCCTTGGGCGAACTATTTATCAACTTTGTATACAATTTATTTGATGGGCAACACTGATAAACGAATCAACGTTGTCGATTCAATACGTGCCCGTAAAAAAGAGATATTGTCGCTGCTTTACAAAGTTAATTCGATCAACGTAAATTAATTCGATAGTTAAAAAAATAAATGCCAACCGAGAACTACATAGTTCTATTTAGAGCAGACAAAACACCTGTTAGTCAAGACGAACGACAAAACAACTCACCAGTAATTGATGAAGTGGCGATAGTAACCCGCGTGATATTATTTTTCATCGTAGAAATGGTAATGTCTACCAATTCTCAGAAACTCATCGCTGGATAAAATGGATATCATTTCATCATCAAATGGAGAAATCCGCAAACAGGTAATGACAGTTAAGTTAACAGTTAAGAAAGGCACCGACGATTCGTAACAATATCGAAAATCATATCTTGAAAAGTCGTCAATCGTTCCATTAATATTATCGATATATATGCAAAAACCAAAAGCGAATGACTTCTACATTCGATTAAATCAAATCAAGTTGCGTTCCTAGGATAACATCAATTTACGGGATGCTACTGTTAACGATGGCAATGTGAATCCCAATGAATTGGGAAAAGTGAATGATCATATACCAGCTACTTTGCAAAGAGTCCACGGCGCATGTATAATATAATACAATATTTAATATTTCATAATACAATTCGCGTATGCAGCCAGATTTGCTTATAACATTCACATGTAATCCTTTATGGGAATAAACAATACAATCACTTGGAACTTGAAGCCCATAGTGCTGGTTACCCACTAATAGAGGTCTCGACTGAGCGCCATAAGCGCTCGTTCACCACTCAACCCGGCGAAACTGTAAATGCCCTCGGGCTATTAGCAGCCATCAGCCCGAAAAAAAGAAAAAAAAAGAAAGAGAGCATTGTCACCACCACCAAACTTTAACAGGATTTTTCTCATTGTGCAGTGATGACATGTTAGCAAATACGCTACTTTACTATGACGTGCCAACATACTACACATGGAATGCATTAGCGAAAAAGTTTCAATGTCACGAACATAAAGTATAGCCGTCCAAACCAAAATACAAATATTACGTGACCGAAGACATCCTCCATCGTTTCAACGAATCAAAATCCGAAAATTCACATCCAACGTTTATTATTAGTCATTTATTTTAATTAAGGACTTATGTTTGAAAAACGCTAGCACTGGCACAATTGGAAATAGCTGCGCTGTATCGATAAGCAAACGAAATTTTCGAATTTATTTGTAGCGAGAAACACGAATTCGATACATTTGTTCTAATGAATTTTCTAAAATTGGTTTCAAAACAACACAGCGTATGACAGAATTATACATAAATCAAAGCGGTGGATTTCATTTTCTAGATGCGTCTGGGGTCACAGGAATAACTTTTCTTTCACTTTTTTCACTTATTTTGGCAACTCGCATCACAAAAATATATTGCACTAGCAATTTCAACTTCTGCAATTGCAAAATATTCTTTTTGGACAGTGGACAAACAGCGCATTCAGCTCGTTGAATATCCAATTCAGTGAGATACCATTATGTAATAAAGCAAAAATTCTTGAATGGGTAAAGTACTCCAACCACGTCTCATTATATGGGACGAATGTACTATGGCCCCGAAATAACTCTAAGATCTATACTAAAATGGCGTCCATTCATTCATTTTCAGATTTGGGTTCTCCACTATGTTTTGTAAGTTTACGAATAATGCCAAGTACTTACAATAAGGAAATTGTATTGTGTATATCGATTACTAGTTAAACAGCAGAAGGTACAACAACAGCACTTCCCATAATGCCTCTATTTACAATAAAAAGACGTGTCGTAATAAAATTTTGCTTACCTGTTAGATGTAGAACAAACAGCCTTTGCTCGGCGGTAACAAACTTTTTAAACAATAAAAAAATATGATAATATACATAACTATGATATGAATATTTACATAAATTAAATACATAACGTTTTGTACGTAGATAGAAAAAAAATATTAAAACAGTAAATACAGCTACCATTTTAAAAGGAAAATTTAAATGAGACGATGTAATGTACATATTCCAATGAATTCCGACAGATATACCATTCGAACTCACACTCTTGCAGTCTCCGGTTAACTCGCATTTGAAATCACCATCGACAAGGATTTTTTTTTTTTTTTCGGGCTGATGGCCGCTGTTAGCCCTAGGGCTTTTACAGTTTCACCGGGTTGAGAGGTGACCGAGCGCTTATGGCTCTCAGTCGAGACCTCTATATATCAGATATGAGGGTGCAATGTATGTGTGTTGTGTTTTATGAAGGGCTTGGGCCCTGGTGGTTGCGTCGTCAGGGTCGTCGAGGGCGTGCCTCGGTCTCCTACGGATGCGGGTAAATCTGTGTTTCGCGATGGGATTGTAAGTGGCGGCACTTACAATCAAAGGGTTTCGGTGTGTGACGGCAGAGTCGAAATATCGGCGAGAAGCCTGCTTCAGGTACTAAGCTATAGTCGGCAGCTCAAGATCTATGTGTAGATTTTCGTTACGCCAGAACCACGGCGCACCGATGGCCTTGCACATGAAACGATTTTGTTTACCTGAAGTCGGTGAATGTGACGCGGGGAGGCATGCGTAAAGACGGGGCTTGCGTATGTTATTATTGGTCGGATGCACGCTTTGTAAAGTGTAATTTTATTACGCAGGGACATTTTGCTATTTTTATTAAGTAACGGGTGCAAACGACCTAAGACGAACGCTGCCCGATTCCGTACGCAGTTGATATGCGGACCGAATGTGAGTCTTTCATCTAATGTGGCGCCTAAGTATTTGACTGTCTTTTCCCAGGGGATTGGACGATCAAATAACTCTATAGTTTGGAGATGCGGCGTTTTTGTGCGCCGAGAGAAGTAAATGGCTGCACTTTTGGTGGGGTTAACCTCGATCCTCCATTTCCGAAACCATTTCCCTAAGGTGTTGGCTGCAGATTGGAGGCGTTTACAAATAGCGTCTGGTTTAAATCCAGACACGTAGAGGCCGGTGTCATCGGCGAAAAGAGGTAGCTCTACACCGCGAGTGCGCGGTATGTCGTTGGTGTAGAGTGTGTATAAAGTAGGACCTAGGACAGAGCCTTGTGGTACTCCGGCACAAATGGGGTGAACCTCGAAACGCGTTCCCTCGACTCGGTAACGAAGGTTCGATTTCGGAGAAAATCTCGTATGATAAGTACGAGTCGATCTGGCACACCGAGCTCATATAGTTTGTATATGAGCCCGTTGTGCCAGACCTTGTCGAAAGCTTTCGCCACGTCGAGAAAAAGTGCCCCAGTTTGGTAGCCCTGAAGAAATTTACTGAGGATGTGCTCCGTGATGCGGTACACTTGATGTGTGCATGAGTGTTGGGTGCGAAACCTGAACTGCTCATTGATTAGCAGCCCTCGGGACAACATGAAGTCCTTGAGGCGGGTGAAGATGAGTCTTTCATATACCTTACCCAAGACTTTGAGTAGGCTTATGGGTCGATAGGCTGATGGATCGGTTGGATGTTTTGAGGGCTTGAGAATCCCTATGACATCGGCTTCTTTCCAGGTGTTCGGGAAGGTGCCTTTGGATATGGCCGCGTTGTAGATTATCACCAGTAGGTGTAAAATGGACATGGGTAGGAGTTTCACCACCTTGTTGGTGATACCGTCGGGGCCGGGAGCCTTGCGTGGTCGCAGGTTTTTAATTATGGACTCAATTTCGGTGCATGTAACTTGAGAGACGGAATCGCGGGGTGGTTCCTTACTCCTCTGTTCGACCTCACTGTTAACCATTTCAAGGTTAGCGGCGTCGATCGGTATGGTGCTCGGTGAGCATTGGAGCTCGAGATTGTCAGCCAGACATTCGGCTTTCTCTTCGTCTAAGAAGGCGGGTGGTTTATTGGGACGCGCTAAGGGAGGCATTGTTTGGGCGTTGCCCCTTTTAGGGATTTGGGAAGTCGCCAGTAGGCGAGATGGGAAGGTTCGATGTTGGAGTGGTGATTATCCCACCGATCGTTCCTATACTGGGCTATGCGTGATCGGACTTCACGCTGAAGGGTACATAGCACCAGCCGGTTACTTTCAGTGGGATATAAGTCGTGGGCACGAGTCGCCGCATTCTTGCGCCTCATTAGGTCTTTTATGTCGTTTGGCAGGGTCCATCGGTGGTCTTCCACCGAGGGAACCTGCCTCAAACAATCCTCGACTACGGTCTGGATGTGCCTAGTGAGGGCATGAACTGCGAGGTTCGTGTCGTTGACTGAAGATATGTTCCTAGGAATAGCATCTAGGTGCGGTGATGTGGCTTCCCTCAGGGCGTTCCTGAGTCGGTGCCAGTCTACAATGGTTTTGGTGGAGGGTGAGGTTGGGGCGGAGGGCCCTAACCGAAGAAGAACGGGGCGATGATCGGAAGCGAGCTCATGGATTACCTCTATGCCTTGGAAGGCGAGATTGATGTTCTTACAGATGGCAATATCAAGCACATCCGGTGCGTGACCCAATATGTATGGAAAATGGGTAGGCGTAGTAGGTGCTACGACGTCGAAGTCGAGTGCGTCGCTTAGCGAGTCTAAAGCCAACCCCCGGGGGTTGATTTTAGTTGCATTCCACCGAGTGTGCTTGCTATTGAAATCTCCTGCCAAAATGACTGAGTTTCCAATGGAAAGGAGCGCCACGAAGTCGCTTCGTAATACTTCTGCGTCACGTCTGCAAGGCAGGTAGTCGGACGCGATTGTGATGGGGGCGTGGCCAGTCATGGCTAGCTGACAGACCGAGGCTTCTAGGAAGGTTAGGGTTGGCGTATCGACGGGCACGCAGTGCAAGGACTTTTTATAGTAGATGAGAGTTCCGCCATTAGCGGCGGAAGTTCTATCATTCCTAATGATGTTATAATTCGCAATGTTGGGATTGCGAGTGTGCGGTTTGAGGAATGTCTCTTGCACTAGGAGCACGTCGGCTTGGTGATCGCGAACAAAATTGAAGATTTCGTCGCGTTGATTATTAATACCGTTCGCGTTAAGAAATGCGACGTTAAGGGAACGCGGTTTTACTCTGCCGTTGTAAAGGCCCTCTATGCTTGAAAGTTGATGATGGCTGACACTACATGTTGGTAGCGCATTGTGGCAGCAATCCTGATTTCGGGCTTGCCATTGGAGTCCCTTAGGGCTTTTGCAAGGGCTGAGACGTCGGCACCGTTGAAAGCGGCGGCGAAGCGACACACAAGGTCGAGGTCGCTTTCGTTAACCGGCCGTCCGGCTGATGGAGGGGAAAAAAAATAAAAAAATAAGGGGGCTGCTCAACCGGTTGAGCGACGGTCACTACGCCGATAGGAGTTTTCCATGCGGGACGTAGAGGTCGAACAGGAGCGAGAATAGGCGCGGGAGCGGCGACCGGTGTAGCTACCTTAGGTGCGACTTTAAGTGCCGGGCGTTTCGGCTTGGGAGCCTTTGGGCAGCCAAGGTAATTAGCTGTGTGTCCCTCTGAGTTGCAAAGGACACATGCGGGGGGCTTGAAAGCATCCAAAAGGGCCTTGTCCTTGGGTCTCGGACAGTCGGTGGTGCCATGGTCACCCAGGCACTTTACGCATCTGGGTTTCCCGAAGCAGTTGCGAGCAGAGTTGCCATATAACTGGCATTTGTGGCACTGGCCCAGAGGGCCATTTTTATGAGGGCGCTCTATTGTGAGCCCAGAAAGGTGGCAGCACGTTTCAGGTTAAATACCTGCTTCCCTGCCTCGGACCTTTCGAGGGCCACAATTACCATGTTGAATGGCTTTTTGTTATACCTACTGTACATCCTATGCACGGATAGGACGGGTAGATTCTGAGCCTGGAGGTCCTCTTTAATGAGCTCTGCGGGGATTTCCCGCGGAAGGTTTTTAATAACCACTCTGAGTTGGCGTTCTTCTGCTAGGGTGTAGGTGTGAAATAATACACCTTTGTCTTGTAAGTAGCGGGTGACCGCTCTATGGTCATCCGTGGTTTCTAGCTGCAGTTTAATGCCTACAGCGGTGGGGATCGCTTGATATTTATAGCGATTAGAAAGGGCCGATACGACAATCGGCCATTTATCTTGTGCCTGTATGAAGACAGGCGGCGGGCGTTTCGATGGCTGTGAGACAGCCGAAGTTTGAGGGGAACCAGTAGGGGCGCGCTGTGGAGCGGCGGGGGCTTGCTGTGAGGCTGCAGAGGGGGTGCCATGGGGTTGGGCCACAGATGTCGATGGCCGGGGAGAGGGGACATCGCTTTCCCGTTTTTTCGCCTTGGGTGGCGGCGTCGGGGCAGGTGAAGCTCGCTTTTTACGCTTCTTTTCCACCAGCGTGAAGTTGCTGGTGTCTTGCGGGAGGTCCTCGGGGGACGAAGGGCTATCTAGCTCCATTTCGGAGACCGAGGAGGACGATGAGGCAGAGGCCCTTGAGGGTGATGTTTGCCCCTCCGGTAGGGGTTGCTCTTTTATAATGTCTTCGAAGACATCGGGGTATTTACGCTTCAGGTAGTTGACCAAGTGCACAAGGAAATCCATGGTTGGATTCTCCATTGTACACAAATTATTAATAATATTACTATTACTCGGGATGTGTGGCCTCCGGTGGGGTGACGGGGTGAGTAGCCTACTTCCCTCCCTGCCGGGTATAGGCAGGGAGGATGTGTGCCTAGTTGTGTAGCCCTAGTGCGTCCAAGTGCCAATCTTATTTGTGCACTTGGGTGTGTGCTTAGAGCTAACTAAAAATACGCGTGAGACAATTATAAGTCTAGCGGGTTGGTCAACCTTGGCTAGGGCACTACTCAAGGCCAAGTTTACGTTGACTCCTTCCGCTATCTTGCATTTCCCAGAAGAGGAACCGCGGGCGTACGGGGCTTGCCCTAAACTAGCTTAGTTAACACGGCAAGGTATCCACGTGTCGGGGAGCCGGGCGACCGTTCTAGGCGACTGCTGAGCGTCGAATGAATCATCTACAAGGACAATCACCAAAAGTGTATGGATCTAATTTAAAAATCTATGTTTCTTATGCGACTTGCTCACGCGCCGGGAAACTGTCTGACTTAATAGTGTACGCACTAGACGGAAAACCCAAAAATATTGTGTATCGAAAAGCACTATACAAACATATACAAGCATATTATACAAACACTCTCTACACTACACTACAGCTAGAATTCAATAAAATATTTAACTAAAATTTTGTGCCGAAAAACAACACTTGAGAGGTTCAATGGCGCAGAAAGTTTTTCGTATGGTCCATTATTTGCTCGGTCGAAATTGAATATATCACGCGAGTTGAACCAAAAATTCATTAATGGATTACATTTTCACAATGGCTGCTAACGTGTCATTCCTGGCGAACCGGCTCGCTCCCAAGATTGTACGCAACAAGGGGTTTTTTTAGCTCGTAATCGACGAGCTCAAAAAAACCCCTTGCCTTTTTTTGCCGACTGTATAGTCGTGAGCAAAAAAATAAACTCATACTACGTTTGCGGTCAAAATATTCTCATAAAAAATCTGTTGCTCATATTTATTTTTTTAAGTATAGTAGATTAAAAGTAAATTAGTTTTTGCCGCCAACACCATCCAGGATCCTCCTTTAAATGCAAAATATTCATTTATAGAACTGGACGAAGCGCTCTCCAGGTCTTTTATACATTCATTGTCGACTACCGCTTTTGAGACACACTGCTTTCATCTGAGAAGAGAACAGAGCTCCACTGTTCGTCTGTCCAGTTCACGTGTTCTCTTCCGTGTGTGGAAAGATAACTATTTGATAAACGTTTTCATTACTTAGAAACCAAAACATACAGCTTATTATAATACAAAAAGATTCATTAATTATAATTCCTTGTCAAGGATAAATGTATATGACATGGGCCGCAGGCATCACTTGGCATCAGTTTAAGTTAGAGGATATCAGTATATACAATATTCTTTGGTACAAAAACAGCTCTATAAGAAATTGTACCTAAGCTGTATACCAATCGTTATTGCAAGTGCAACTTGCAAACTGTGTATTCAGGAATACCCTAAAGGATCTCGCCTCCTTTGCTCTTAATATAACATAATATTCTTTTACATATAACAAAGTCTTTATAAAAAGGCCCTTGTAGATGACATTTATGGGAATGTTTTGTTGAAACATAGAACTGACTATATTAAAGTCACTGTAAAAACAATATTTTATACATTAACTACAATGTATACAATATACTTTCTTTCTAGAAGAAATATTATAACATATTTTATTAACACATTATCTCCATATATTGTTTGTAGACATATTTGTTTTGATAAATGTAGTTTAAAACTAAACTACGAGAATTTTTCAAAAATTTATTAATTGTTAATCAACCCTCTTCCAGTACTAGCACAGCAGAGCTACATTACATTTGGTTACAATACTATTGCTAAAAAAATTCAAAAAGAAAATAACAATTCTAAGAAAAAGCTTGCATTTAGCATTATAATTGTATTAACAAATTATTTCCAAAAAAATCTCATATCCTTCCTACTTGTAAATATAAAAACAATCATGTTTTATTCAAAAAAAATAGAGTAAAAGTAAGAGAATTAACTATATAATGAACTACTAAAGTTAACCTCATTTTATATCTCAATTTATTCCATCTAAAATTTGGTGCTAGTGTCCATAAAATATTGAATTACCTTTGTTATTAGGAATCTTATAAAATATACTAGGTAGTACATATTGGTATATAGGCACTATATTATGTTGAAATCAAAATAAATGTTAATCAACTAAACTAAATTTATGATTATAAATAATTAATAGATTAAGTCAATCAAAAATTTAATATCCCTTTTTAATATTAATTATGTTTCAATGGAATGTCATTCAATTGTGTAACATTAAATCATCATCAAAAATCTCTGGTAAAATTTAACTTTTATATTAAGTAATAATATTTAAAGTTGAAATCAACAAAAATGTAAACTTAATAAATATCTACAACTGGAAGCTATTATTGGAATATGCTTTCTTCTGCCATTTGATAGTATTGTTACCACAACTGAGATCCTGCTCATCGGTATCTTGAGAGTCGAATGAATTGTATTTTGGTTTTGGCCGGACTAGATTTCGGATCGACAGTTTAATTTCCTCTTGCGATCGTAAATCTCATTAATCGCCAATTTTGTTTGAATTATCTTAATAGACGTAATAAAATAATAACATTTATTTATTCCAAAAAGACACTGAAAGCAAATTGCAGTAAGTGTATCCGATTCCTTAATAACAAGATTTATACAGACACGTATTTTATGAATCATATTGGTTCTTCGAAAGAATCGGCTGAACAGAGACACACTGAAATCACTTTCCGACAAACATAAGCGGCAACAACTTTGGGACATTTCCATTCTTATAGTTGTTGGTATTAAATGTTTTATACAAAAAGAAAATATCAATCTAATTTCTCTTCTCTTCATAATCAATCCTAATTTCCCGCCAAACTAGGGATGTGCATTATGAATCGATTAATATGAAGATCACTTAAGTGTTGTGGATTCAACAAGATTTTGCATCATTGGGAACTTCAAGTGAATCGCTTCAACCATATACTGAATCGTATCATCTTTGAATACAAAAACAAATTCACCACATCTAGTTAATTTGTTATGTTAAGTAAATAGGTTTTGATAATTGTAATCTCAATGGAGCACAATCGATTATACGATACGCCCAAAGTTGTTGCCGCTTATGTTTGTCGGAAAGTGATTTCAGAGTGTCTCTGTTCAGCCGATTCTTTCGAAGAACCAATATGATTCATAAAATACGTGTCTGTATAAATCTTGTTATTAAGGAATCGGATACACTTACTGCAATTTGCTTTCAGTGTCTTTTTGGAATAAATAAATGTTATTATTTTATTACGTCTATAAAGATAATTCAAACAAAATTGGCGATTAATGAGATTTACGATCGCAAGAGGAAATTAAACTGTCGATCCGAAATCTAGTCCGGCCAAAACCAAAATACAATTCATTCGACTCTCAAGATACCGATGAGCAGGATCTCAGTTGTGGTAACAATACTATCAAATGGCAGAAGAAAGCATATTCCAATAATAGCTTCCAGTTGTAGATATTTATTAAGTTTACATTTTTGTTGATTTCAACTTTAAATATTATTACTTAATATAAAAGTTAAATTTTACCAGAGATTTTTGATGATGATTTAATGTTACACAATTGAATGACATTCCATTGAAACATAATTAATATTAAAAAGGGATATTAAATTTTTGATTGACTTAATCTATTATTTATAATCATAAATTTAGTTTAGTTGATTAACATTTATTTTGATTTCAACATAATATAGTGCCTATATACCAATATGTACTACCTAGTATATTTTATAAGATTCCTAATAACAAAGGTAATTCAATATTTTATGGACACTAGCACCAAATTTTAGATGGAATAAATTGAGATATAAAATGAGGTTAACTTTAGTAGTTCATTATATAGTTAATTCTCTTACTTTACTCTATTTTTTTTGAATAAAACATGATTGTTTTTATATTTACAAGTAGGAAGGATATGATTTTTTTTTGGAAATAATTTGTTAATACAATTATAATGCTAAATGCAAGCTTTTTCTTAGAATTGTTATTTTCTTTTTGAATTTTTTTAGCAATAGTATTGTAACCAAATGTAATGTGGAAGAGGGTTGATTAACAATTAATAAATTTTTGAAAAATACTCATAGTTTAGTTTTAAACTACATTTATCAAAACAAATATGTCTACAAACAATATATGGAGATAATGTGTTAATAAAATATGTTATAATATTTCTTCTAGAAAGAAAGTATATTGTATACATTGTAGTTAATGTATAAAATATATTCAGTTTTTACAGTGACTTTAATATAGTCAGTTCTGTTTCAACAAAACATTCCTATAAATGTGATCTACGAGGGCCTTTTTATAAAGACTTTGTTATACGAAAAATAATATTATATTATATTAAGAGCAAAGGAGACGAGATCCTTTAGGGTACTCCTGAATACGATTGAGATAACGAACGATTGAGATACAGCTTAGGTACAATTTCTAAAAGAGAATTTTTGTACCTAAGAATATTTAATATACTGATATCCTCTTAATTTAAATACCTGAAGTGAATGGGAGATTTTGTCTACTGTTTGTGGGCAGTTGGTGTGTATGATGTTAACTTACTAACATTTAAATAAAAATGTCATCTATATATTTGCATAAGCTTATTTTAATCCATTCAAATTCAATTCCATATCACTCTTAATTACTGATAAATAAAACTGTTTTATTTATCAGTAATTAAGAGTGATATGGAAATATTTAACATATAAGTTATTCAATTTTTTATAAATGTAGTTTAAACTACAACTACTAAAGTTAACCTCATTTTATATCTCAATTTATTCCATCTAAAATTTGGTGCTAGTGTCCATAAAATATTGAATTACCTTTGTTATTAGGAATCTTATAAAATATACTAGGTAGTACATATTGGTATATAGGCACTATATTATGTTGAAATCAAAATAAATGTTAATCAACTAAACTAAATTTATGATTATAAATAATTAATAGATTAAGTCAATCAAAAATTTAATATCCTTTTTTAATATTAACTATGTTTCAATGGAATGTCATTCAATTGTGTAACATTAAATCATCATCAAAAATCTCTGGTAAAATTTAACTTTTATATTAAGTAATAATATTTAAAGTTGAAATCAACAAAAATGTAAACTTACTAAATATCTACAACTGGAAGCTATTATTGGAATATGCTTTCTTCTGCCATTTGATAGTATTGTTACCACAACTGAGATCCTGCTCATCGGTATCTTGAGAGTCGAATGAATTGTATTTTGGTTTTGGCCGGACTAGATTTCGGATCGACAGTTTAATTTCCTCTTGCGATCGTAAATCTCATTAATCGCCAATTTTGTTTGAATTTTCTTTATAGACGTAATAAAATAATAACATTTATTTATTCCAAAAAGACACTGAAAGCAAATTGCAGTAAGTGTATCCGATTCCTTAATAACAAGATTTATACAGACACGTATTTTATGAATCATATTGGTTCTTCGAGAGAATCGGCTGAACAGAGACACACTGAAATCACTTTCCGACAAACATAAGCGGCAACAACTTTGGGACATTTCCATTCTTATAGTTGTTGGTATTAAATGTTTTATACAAAAAGAAAATATCAATCTAATTTCTCTTCTCTTAATAATCAATCCTAATTTCCCGCCAACCTAGGGATGTGCATTATGAATCGATTTATATGAAGATCACTAAGTGTTGTGGATTCAACAAGTTTTTGCATCATTCTACAGAATATCTTAAATATGTAGAAGCGTTACTATGTTATCAGGCGTATAGTTAAATAATAATATCACAGATTAGTTTCTTCGCCATTTCAAAATAACAAAATGATTTCACCTGCATTATAAAACTAATATTTTTCGGTGTGGATTGTGTCGATTTAGTGAATATAATATAATTCATATTATGATAGTACTCTAAATTATATTGTTGTAGTAAAATTTAATGTAAAATTAAAATTAAATAACTTGTTTTAATATAACAATTTAATTTCATATATTTTATAATGTGTGTGTTTTACTTTTATGTTCACATGCAATTTTTTTGCTCATTGTCGATTTTCTGGGTCGCAGTGGATCATGTGCCTATGAATCGATTCTAAGATCGAATTTATGCTCTTGATTCAATCTCGTAAAAACCGATTAAAAATTAGCATTTGTAATAAGTCAATATTTTCAATTTATGTTCTATGATTTTGTTGCCTTAATTATTCCAAATTATTAATAATAATATTATATTACACTATACCATTACTTAGAACTCATATTTACTTATGCGTACAAAATCGACTATCGATAACAGAGTAATATCTCTCGTGGTTAAACAGATTTGATAATGTCTTTTATTTTACGAGACACTAGCATATGTTTTTTTCCATTATCAGTCTTTATAAAATTGAATTGCACACTGGATTATTCCGTGAAGGAATCGATAAAATCACAATTAAGGTGTAGATTAATATTGACACCTTACGACACGCCGAGCGGGAGATTATTAAAATGCTGCTAATAATATAAATAATAAGATCGTATTTTTAAAATATTCTAATGTTTAATTATTTGACTTCACTTAATAACATAGACAATGTGGACAAGTGAAATAGTATCAACATTTGTATGTAATCGATTGTGCTCCATTGAGATTACAATTATCAAAACCTATTTACTTAACATAACAAATTAACTAGATGTGGTGAATTTGTTTTTGTATTCAAAGATGATACGATTCAGTATATGGTTGAAGCGATTCACTTGAAGTTCCCAATGATGCAAAATCTTGTTGAATCCACAACACTTAAGTGATCTTCATATTAATCGATTTATAATGCACATCCCTAGTTTTGCGGGAAATTAGGATTGATTATGAAGAGAAGAGAAATTAGATTGATATTTTCTTTTTGTATAAAACATTTAATACCAACAACTATAAGAATGGAAATGTCCCAAAGTTGTTGCCGCTTATGTTTGTCGGAAAGTGATTTCAGTGTGTCTCTGTTCAGCCGATTCTTTCGAAGAACCAATATGATTCATAAAATACGTGTCTGTATAAATCTCGTTATTAAGGAATCGGATACACTTACTGCAATTTGCTTTCAGTGTCTTTTTGGAATAAATAAATGTTATTATTTTATTACGTCTATAAAGATAATTCAAACAAAATTGGCGATTAATGAGATTTACGATCGCAAGAGGAAATTAAACTGTCGATCCGAAATCTAGTCCGGCCAAAACCAAAATACAATTCATTCGACTCTCAAGATACCGATGAGCAGGATCTCAGTTGTGGTAACAATACTATCAAATGGCAGAAGAAAGCATATTCCAATAATAGCTTCCAGTTGTAGATATTTATTAAGTTTACATTTTGTTGATTTCAACTTTAAATATTATTACTTAATATAAAAGTTAAATTTTACCAGAGATTTTGATGATGATTTAATGTTACACAATTGAATGACATTCCATTGAAACATAATTAATATTAAAAAGGGATATTAAATTTTTGATTGACTTAATCTATTAATTATTTATAATCATAAATTTAGTTTAGTTGATTAACATTTATTTTGATTTCAACATAATATAGTGCCTATATACCAATATGTACTACCTAGTATATTTTATAAGATTCCTAATAACAAAGGTAATTCAATATTTTATGGACACTAGCACCAAATTTTAGATGGAATAAATTGAGATATAAAATGAGGTTAACTTTAGTAGTTCATTATATAGTTAATTCTCTTACTTTTACTCTATTTTTTTTGAATAAAACATGATTGTTTTTATATTTACAAGTAGGAAGGATATGATTTTTTTTTGGAAATAATTTGTTAATACAATTATAATGCTAAATGCAAGCTTTTTCTTAGAATTGTTATTTTCTTTTTGAATTTTTTTAGCAATAGTATTGTAACCAAATGTAATGTGGAAGAGGGTTGATTAACAATTAATAAATTTTTGAAAAATACTCATAGTTTAGTTTTAAACTACATTTATTAAAACAAATATGTCTACAAACAATATATGGAGATAATGTGTTAATAAAATATGTTATAATATTTCTTCTAGAAAGAAAGTATATTGTATACATTGTAGTTAATGTATAAAATATTGTTTTTACAGTGACTTTAATATAGTCAGTTCTATGTTTCAACAAAACATTCCCATAAATGTCATCTACAAGGGCCTTTTTATAAAGACTTTGTTATATGTAAAAGAATATTATGTTATATTAAGAGCAAAGGAGGCGAGATCCTTTAGGGTATTCCTGAATACGATTGAGATAACGAACGATTGAGATACAGCTTAGGTACAATTTCTAAAAGAGAATTTTTGTACCTAAGAATATTTAATATACTGATATCCTCTTAATTTAAACACCTGAAGTGAATGGGAGATTTTGTCTACTGTTTGTGGGCAGTTGGTGTGTATGATGTTAACTTACTAACATTTAAATAAAAATGTCATCTATATATTTGCATAAGCTTATTTTAATCCATTCAAATTCAATTCCATATCACTCTTAATTACTGATAAATAAAACTGTTTTATTTATCAGTAATTAAGAGGTGATATGGAAATAATTTAACATATAAGTTATTCAATTTTTTTGTTATAACTAATTATAATAATAATAATACAGCTTCACTGGGTAGATTAATTTTTTTAAATTCTTTTGAAATAATATATGTTTTAAAATAAGACGATAATAAGCAATATCAGGTTAGGTAGATAAGACTACTTCCAGATTGTCACAACTGTAGTAAGGGATAAATTAAACAAATAATTCTAATTCATTTAATATTTTTGGCAACCAGTCAATTATATCAATCGAGTAATATGCACATTTTGAGGAGAGTGATATTTATACTACTAAAGGTGGATTTCGCTTGTATCCCGGAGGCTCGATTTAAGCGCGTTCAAACATTGCAAAACAAAATACTCCGTAGGACAACAGACGGTCCAAGGTTTGTAAGGTACCCTCAATAAGGAAATACTTTAAAGAAATATATCTACGATATATTAATTTGACCTTAAATCACACTAGTTATTGGTAGCAGCAGGTGACTACACTCCCGTAAGGGACACCCCTCCTAACAATAGACATCTTAAATACGCAATCATAAAGCCTGATGATATTCTGACAGCAAACATTAACTTTGACACAGTCCCGTCCGCGTCAAGCGGCAGGGGCCATCACGTTAACTCAGACACGCCACACCGCACTCGCCAGCGAGCGCGACGCCGTCTTCCTCGCACAGCGGATTACACGCGATTTACTCGTGTTCTAGGCCGCTTCTAAAAATCGACCTGTCTTCCCTTTAGCTAGCGATCTGAGTCAAGGTTTCATACCTCCTTATGAAGGGCCCTCGAATCGTATTATCGCCCCCCTCTGTTGTCGTCGACGTTCTTCGACCACAGGGGTCGGAGTGCAGCGGTGGTGCAGCAGCAGTCTCCGCGCCAGCTTCGCAGTATCGTCGTTGTCTCCCTATTCAGCGAGCCTTCCGCTCGCGAGTCTAATTAGATAAAGCTGTAAAGGACCAACAGCAATAATCACACAGAAAAAAAAATCTTCGCGTTGTCGCCTACACTGTACCCAAAAAGGCTTAATGCAATAAAATATTTACATATTATCTAATTATATTTTGTTTTAAAAATATATTTAGCAAAACATTACTATTTTATTTAATTTTTATTTAAGACATCAAGTGATTACATGATGTCTCATATAAAAACTGAAGTTCAACAATCTGATGAAGCAAGTCCATCTAGTGCTTTGCATGAGGTAGGGGAAAAGCAATAAATATCTATTCACATCTTGCTGCAGTGTTTAAGGTAAACGTAGACTTCAAAAGTTCCAGTTCCAGTACCATGGGGTAACATAAATATCTTATTATTAATAATATTTACTTAATTAATATATTTTTACTGAAATAATTACTAATAATTACATTTAACAAAAAGGTCAATTGCACCATATGTGCATTCTTTTTATTCAAATTATTTTGTATCATTACCATGTCTCTATATTAATATTTTTGAGTATCGGTAATATTTCATTACCGTATACTCAAAAAATCATTACTGGGCACATGGTTCATTACCGCATAATTTTAAGTGGCTTTAACTCGATCAATATTTGAACTACATACGTGCTTTTCACCTATGCATAGCACGAAACGACGCTTAATAGCATACTACGATCAAATCTTAAATGAACATGATTTTTTTATTCTCATGAAAAAATTGCGCAAATATTGTCTAAATCGAAGAAAGACATACCTAAATTTTTAGGGTATTTAGGAAAAATAGGTTTTAATTGTGGAAACTGCTTTGATAAGAATGGATTAAGTTTACGGTAATTATTAAAAATAAATGTCAATTGTACATAGTGGGTACTAATATATAATTTCGTAAATATTAAATGTTTTCCAAAGATAGTGAGAAATGATGAAATGAATAGATGATCGGGCAATACTAACCTACTTATTATTTAACATTCTTTCGTAGTTCGTAGTTCTCGCGGCTGTCATCCTCCATTCCGGCGTCCCTATCGCTTATTAGATTGATTAAAACGCCCTCATTGAGAAAACTCAGAAGCTTTATTAGTGAAACTCAGGTACAATATTTCAATGTTATTTTGTCATCTAATAAATAATGTCAGTTAAGTTTTCGATAGAAATCATTTTAGCATACCCATTTATTCCACGTGTTCGTATTCGATCAAAGAATGAATTCTCTGTTGAGCAGCTTTAGCAGTGAAATCGAAAATCTACATTTCTTAGCGTTTTGGCATTTGACGACAGCGCCGTCTGTGAACTCTTCTCCTACTTTTCGTTTTGCACTGTGGCGGTAATTTGTTGATTTACTCGTGTTTTGTTCGTAATTTCAAAATGAAGTCATTTAACTGGAATTAGTCATTAAAGTAAAATGTATTGTGCTTAGTTGAACCTTTTTAAGATGGCGGACGTAGGGAAATTTTGTTTCACGTCAATAAAGAGCCCGCTTATGTAGTGCGCGGATGGCGAGAATATTGCATAAAATTATTTATAATTATTCAACGACAATACCTTGTTTATATTTGACAAACTAACTTGCAACGGGTAACAGTATTTTCGTAAAGAAAACGTGTGGTGTGTGACATACTACATTTTTAAAGATTATATTATTAGATAGACTGAAAAAACAAGTAAATATATAGTTATTTTTGAATAGAAGCCAGATACCGCTTCCGCCAAGACATTCAAGTGCTTAAAACAAATCTAAACATATTTGGAATTAAATTGAATTATACTTTCTTGTTTCTGACAATTGAGTTTATTGATCAGCTAGTATGTTAGAAGAAAAGCAATAATAACACACTCATTAGATGATGTTTCCTTGTACTCAATCCTAAGATCTTAAAGATTTATAGTGTATTTATTACTACTGGTAAAAACTGTTGGTCTAAATGTGGAGACCATTATCATTATCCTTACGTTTAGGCATCTACATTTACTCAGAATATGGCAATGTGCTAGCAATTCAATATACATTACTAACATTCTGGATAACCACTCCAACTAAGCTTAAAATACTTGTGCTATGAGGTGGTGCACGATAATAGTCAAATGATGGGTCAAACTGATAATCTTAAGATTTGCGGAATTTAAACCATTAGGGTATTGATAGTTCAATATTGGGTAGACATGTGTGAAGATCACAGTAGCCCATGATATTAACATCCATTTTAAACAAAGTCAAAGTGCGCATTCTCACACTTCAAGACAGAGTTAGAATGCCTTGTTATCTGTTACTGGGTCCTTGAATGCCTACACCACTATACAAAACACAACAGTGTTATGTTCCTATTTCACAGTATTCTGTGTGAGTATGGTCATTTTGCAATTAAACACTATCTGCACTATGCCTCCACTACTGTTGAAAACATGTTGGTATTGGATTTCTCTTATATACATTCTCAAATGACTTACACATAGTAATTCAACATTTTTAAACATTTTTTTTTTTATCAAGGGCCAGAAAAAGAAGGAAAAGAGTGAACAACATATTTAAACTATGGAACTGTTGATAGCTTTGTACTGCTTGTGTAATTAATGTTTCTTGTTTATGTTTGGTGTTATGTAAATATGTTATGTTTACATCAAATTAATTGTTTGATCTGTTTTATCAACTGGAGGTTATTGTATCATGCAGCCATGCCACCACCTGATAAGAAACCTGTAAATGGTAAGACTCTACTACAGTCTTACCTGAACACCTTCAATCAACAAAGTGAAGATACAACTACTGATATATCAGGTATGAATGCATTTTGTTTATATATATATATATATATATATATATATATTATTTTATTATTACATAAACATATATGATTATGACATACTCCTGGTTGATTTTGACCACCACATATCATCTAATGCCACATGACAAAAACTGCCCAGAATATTTAGTATTGTAAGCAAATCCGCAAACAAAGAAACACACTTTATTTCCTTCCCTAATTTGATGTAATTAATGCATTAATGCATGCAGTAAGGTTGGAGGAAAGTTCACATGCAATGTCATGGATATGGAACATACATAAAACACCGAGATGCGATAACCAACAATTTATGATGCACAAATGAATCCCACACCCTCGATGCAGCCACCAGATATGTGTGTATATCAATGTATGTATGTATAAATATACATATATTTTAAAAATTTTCAAATTTATATGCTGAACAGTCTTATTCACAGGGAAACCTTTATGGCCTCTTTAATTAAATCACTCCACTTTAACTTCTCTATCATTATAATCCTAAATCATTTAAATTGTCTCTATTTAAATCACTTATAAAATTGTACTTGTAGGACATGGTGATGGTGAAGAGGATATAAAATCTGAGGTGACATACTTTGTAGATGAAGAAGGACGATATTATTATCAATCTACTGAAGGTGTTGACAACCTTGTCACGCTACCAACTGTACCAAAGGAAGAAAATGATGAGGTACTATATTTTTGTATAACATATTCACACACAGTTTAACCATATTCTTTTTTGAACCTATCTCCTCTCTGTTAGTTGTAGTACACATGGGTTTATTATTTCTAAATAGCTGACTCCATATCCTTGGTTTGCATGGAGAATTAGTTGTCCACTGAAGGTTATATGTATATATCTTTATTTGTTTACCTCAACATAACATGATTCCATGATTTCCATGATTCTTACTCCATTAGAATCATGGAAGTATTGTATGATTATAACAAGATTATGTCAATTTGTGCCTTAAGTTTACATGTAAACACAGAAACTCACTCATCTCCTACTTTAGTTAATTTAATACATCTACAAGAAGGGTCAGATATCATTGATAGGAGTGACAGGACAACCTTACAATACAGACAGCCGAAAATCAATAATGTGTAATACACAAATATTATTCCTTGGTTAGTAGTAATCCGCGATACAACAGCTAGTTACTTTAAGCACCTGTATGTCATTATACTGCCGCGTGGTGTACGTGTACATATATGAGGATATTTTAGGTGGCAGTCTTACGCTAATCAGTGTTGATGAGAGGTTTCAAGAAAAACGCTCTTGGAATGTCAATAAATAGAAAGCACTTTATTATGACAACCACTTAAGTGTGTGTGAAAGAATCAATAAAATCACCCGCAAGTATGTCCAGTGTGTACTAAAGAGCAAAGCTTATTCGTTGTTCCGGAGAACAGCTTGCTTGAGCGTCCCAGGGACGACATCGCTTATTGAAGCGATGTCTTCCTGTCTAATTAACAAGGCGGAATTCCATTAAGTCTTAGCTTATGAACCACTTCAATACTTTAAAGCCAGCGCTTTATAGCGAATTATGAAAAGGTTACGTCTATGCCGGAACATGGGCTATGATTAAGTGTTTGTTCACGTTGACTTACAGGCGCGGTTACATAATATTTGACATGATGATGATGATTTGACATTATATCGATATGTTCACGTACAAAATGTTGGTGCAGTATAAGTGGAGAGTAAGCTCGCAAATGGGGCGAGAGACCGATTGTGCTAATTTTCATGCGATTGTGATAATGCAAGTGTATGAATGTTCACATCTCCCTGGTTATAGAGCTCTAATTACCACCAGATGTTAATATAGAAGAGTATTTTGGCCACTGCAAAGTCCTGGCGAGCAATGTGAACTAAAACTAGCGAAGACCGCACTTGTCACCGCAACCGCAACCACGTGAGTTCTTATTCACGAAAACTCGATGTATTTCAAGAAAAATTTATATATATATTTTCTGTGTAAATTTAAGTTCAGAGTGTTAGTATTGCAAGATTGACTTTGATTGAGATTTAAGAAGACAATGTTTGTCTCAGTACAGATCAGTAGTGCGAAAACTATACAAACATAGCAAATTTTGTAGAATAACGTTAGACAAGGCGATGTAATGTCCCCATGAATACTCAATGACATCAATTGTGTGATGACTATACTCCATTTTGTACCTGTATCAATTGTGGTTGAGGTCACAACAATTCAAGTTATCTTATATGAGTTACACGAGTCTTGGGCAAATGTCCAAAAAAAGTTCGACTTCATTCAAAAAAATTAATTTTTTTCTCCAATTTATTGTGAATGCATTGTCTACTAGTAGTGTACGCAATGATAATTAAGTATTCTAGAAGAGTAGTACAATAATTACATACAACACAAAGCATATTAACAATAACTAAATAAAGAATAGAGAAGAAAAGTGCAACATTCATAATTGTCATGATTCTTAGTAAGAATGATAATGGTTATCTCCATTCCAGTCCATGAATAAACTGTTGATCAAAACTGTACACCTAATTGTAATTAACTGTACCTTGTAGGTAAAAATTTGAATAAAATATAAAATCTTTTTTCTGCTTTTTAGACCATAGTCAAGATAGATCATGATTCTCAAATGTTGGTGGATGGCGATGGTTACCAGACAGTAACGTTGCTTCCATCAGAATCCAATAATGGTGAAATGAGCTATGTACTGGTTGTACAAGAGGACACCAAACCAGTTCTTGACATTGAGATAAAGGTAGGCCAGGTCCCTTATATATTTTTGCACATTTAGAAATAAAATTGTTCTTTCTGTAAATTCTCTTGAACATAATATCACTCTACTATTGATATAAACTAATGTAAACTTCATTTAACAAGTTATTTTTTTCTGGAGGACGAAAAACGGAATGACGATGTTTACGATTTTGAAGATGATGAGGAAGCTGGCACTGAAGGGATGGAGGATGACAGTTCTGACATGTCGAAATTTAGCATTTCAAGCAAGCGCGCTAAGTACATGCGCCCGCATTTCACATGCAATTTCTGCGCTTACACCAGTCACCGGCGGTGAGATTCCTGTTCTTATAATAATAATTGTTTTTTGATGGATCATTATCTCTATTAGTTTCCAATTGTGGTAGTAGTTTTTATTTATAAGGTAGATAACAATTAAATTTATGATCGCCTTTTCATTTTCTCAATCTCTTTAAGTCAAAATATATAAGTAATTGGGATATGATTTTAGCTAATAACCTTTTACCAACCTTTCTTGAAAAATATAATGGTTACATGTTAAGTTAAATAATGCATTGTAATAACTTATGTTAAATAGCGGACAAATTGGTTTATCTGATAATTATGATTCACACATTAATAATCCTCAGGTGTCAGAGTGATCCAAATGTTCCCCAAGTGATCTAAATTTCTTGTTTGGTCACTTCAGTATTAAAAACACTTTTGCAGATATTTGCTACTACGGCATATGAAATCTCATTCCGAAGAACGCCCGCACAAATGCGGTGTTTGCGAGCGCGGCTTTAAGACCGTCGCCTCCCTGCAAAACCATATCAACATGCACAATGGTGTCAAGCCCCATGTTTGTAAATATTGCAATAGTCCATTTACTACCTCTGGTTAGTTTCATATTCTGTTATTTTTATTGCTTTTTTTATTTATTTTTAAATTTCTTATAAATTCCATGCAGCATGCAAATGCATATTTCTACTTTTACTTTTATTCCAGGAACATAAAAGCTAATTGTTTAAATAATAATTCAATAAACTTTGCACCCAAGAACTTCTATTTGCGTTTTGATATTTTAGGGACTAAAAGTAATAACATCATAGACAAGTGAAAAATACTTTTTAAAAATATGTTTCAATATGTTTTTTTGATTAGGTGAATTGGTTCGTCACATCAGGTACAAGCATACCCATGAGAAGCCTCATAAATGCACAGAGTGTGATTATGCTTCCGTCGAATTGTCGAAATTGCGTCGTCATGTACGGTGCCACACCGGTGAAAGGCCATATCAGGTAATGCAGGATTTGTTATGTACCCTGCCGGCCAAAAGTTTAAGACCGCACCAATTATAAACAACATAATTATCCATCAATTGTAATAAAATCCCATAGTATAAATAAAAGAAATGCACATCTGCATATTCTATTGTTAGTATCGAATATTTAAAGAAGTCATTCTTTTGTTTACTTTCAAGTTATTGGACAATAAACATCTATTGTTTTCAAAAACCGACAAACGCTGCGCTAGAGCCAGGTGGTAGAGTCGTAATAATATTTTTATAATGTCCTCATTACTTTGCTTTTGTTACGTATTGGTCAATTATTAAGATTATTTAGCTCCTGAAAACACGTATTTCTGACTTATTATTACCCGAGTTTACTTGGGTTTGTTCACAAACAATCTCAATGAGTCTTAACTTGTGGTTTCTACAGTGAAGACGGCATAAAATGGGAAAAGCTCAAGAAATTAGCAGTGAAGTGCGTTCTACCATCGTTGTTTTACATAATGAAGGCAAATCCGAACGTGAGATTGCTTCACGACTGAAGTTATCGAAGACTTGTGTTTATGGCACAATAACTCTATACAGGGAGACAGGCAGTTTTCAAGACCGTCCACGCTCGACAAGGCTGAGAGCAGCACCAGCAAGCCAAATAGACGCTTAACAGCACCAGAAATCCGCGTTGAAATAAACCAAACCCTAGTTAAACCTTTATCATTGAATACAGTATAACGGTGACTGAGAGATGCGAAGTTGTATGGTCGCGTTACTTTTCGAAAACCTCTGCTAAGGCCGCAAAAAAGAAAAAACGGATGCAGTGGGCTCTTGCCCATTGAGATTGGACTGAAGAAGATTTTAAAAAAGTGCTTTGGACCTATAAATCCAAGTTTGAACTATTCGGTTTAAAACGAAGAATTTACATTCGACGCAGTGCCCAAGAAAAGATGATGTCAGATTGTGTAGTCCCAACAATCAAGCATGGTGGTGGGTCAATTATGGTCTGGGGTTGCTTCTCTAGCCAAGGAACTGGCGATTTGATTAAAATTGAAGGAATTTTGAAAAAGGAACAGTACACAAACATTTTAGAACAAAATGCCGTTCCTTCCGGGTTGCGATTAATTGGAGATGGATTCATTTTCGAACAAGATAATAATCCAAAGCATAGCTCAAAATTATGTAGAGGATATTTAGAAGAGAAAGAGTGTTAAATACATAGTTTGGCCTCCTCAGAGCCCGGATCTCAATCCCATTGAACTTTTGTGGGAAGAGCTTGATAGGAACGTCCGTAATCGTGGCCCATCCTCCCGAGAAGAAATGTGGAATGCTTTATGCGAAATTTGGAACAATATATCACAAGAGACCACTAACAAATAGATTGCCCGTATGCCAAGACTTCTGAAAAAAGTCATAAAATGTGAAGGTGGATTTTGTGATGAAAAAATCAGTTAAGCTAACTATAGCCTTTTTTGCATGGACTGTTAATATTTCTTTACGCTTTTAAAGTATATTGTTTGTCAATGAATGTTCTATTAGATGATTAAACAGGTTAATTAAAGACTTAATATTTTATTGGAGTTGTACTTTATTATCCTACTTTAATTAAGGTGGTCTTAAAGTTTTGGACGGCAGTGTATATACTAATAAGTATGATACACGAAAAATCATTGCATTCAAAAGTATGTACAGTATATAATTCAGCCTTAATGTCTTTTAGCTTACAAGATTAACTGATAATTATGATAAAATATTAAATAATGTCCAGAAAAGGTAAACGTTGATAGCAGCAAGACAATAAAGCAAACCGAACTTCATTAAACACATTCAATTTCTTAATTAATGCCATTGTCCAAATTCTACAAAATTTATAAAAAAATATTATTGATCTACAATCTTACCAGAGAGTGGTGTAAAATCAAAAGATAATGGAGGTAAAACCGGTCATTATAAATATGTACAACAAGTTGGGCTTCTGAATTATAAAATTGAGGTTGGATGGAATGCCAACTGAATTTTAGTGCAAATTATTGCCATTCAGAGTGCAATGTGGTGGTAGTGTTGGTATTTGCATACACTGTGGACACATTACTTTCATTGAGTGACTTTTTTTGAATTGACGATTGCCTTTTTTGTGTCTAAATACTTTGTTTTAAAATATAATAATATAGTTATTAAAGTGAATCAAAAAGTCGATCATCTACAATTTTTTTATAATGATTATCTTAAACTCTTTTTTTTTTCTTAGTGTCCACACTGCACCTATGCTTCTCCTGATACTTTTAAACTGAAGCGTCATCTCCGCACTCATACTGGTGAAAAGCCATATAAATGTGATAACTGCAATTTGTGCTTTACCCAGTCCAACTCATTGAAAGCGCATAAACTCATCCATAATGGTAAGCTAAAACTTTATTATTGAAACATCTCTTGACTTTATCAGACATATTGTTTCTTTACCATGTTATGTATCCTTATCATATGGATTCCAGTTTAATATTTAATTCAAATAGCCTAAAGGGGTATATGGACCCTCCTTTGTATTATCTGTATCTACAATTAATGCTTAAAACCCAGTCCTTATGAACTATGCTACTACTATACTATACTATATAACTTATGTATTTGGAACACTTGGTACACTTTCATAGGTAGCAACAGCCTTAGTCTTAGGTAATGTAAATAATAGTGAAACTAATTTATTATGATTTGAATCGTAAAACCTAGTTGAAGCAATATTTAAAGATATTTTTTTTTGTAGTTGCAGATAAACCAGTGTATGCTTGTGAGCTGTGCCCAACCAAGTGCGGTCGCAAAACCGATTTGCGTATCCACGTACAGAAACTTCATACCTCTGATAAGCCATTGAAGTGCAAAATTTGCGGTAAATCTTTCCCTGATCGTTATTCCTGCAAAGTTCACAACAAGGTAGATGGATTTTTTTTAAGATTAATTTATTCTTTATTTATTATATTATTATTTAACTCGTTCGCTACCAACCGGCACACGATATGTAACACAGCAGTTTCTTACCACAGCCCGTTTTTTTATGGCTGGCAGCCACTGTTATCCCGAGGGCTTTACAGCTTCACCGGGTTGAAAGGTGGCCGAGCGCTAAAGCGCGGCGGGGGCGGTAGGTTACAGTGTTAGTGTGTAGTGTTTTGAACAGGGCTTGGGCCCCGATGGTCACCTCGCCGGGGTCTTCGAGGGCGTTCCTCGGTCTCCTTCGGACGTGGGTGAATTTGTGGTTCAAAATAGGATTACGCAGGAACATTTTGCTATTTTTATTAAGTAGCGCGTTATAAAGGCTGCTCGACTCCGTGCGGGGTTGATATGCTAATCAAAGATGAGTTTTTTATCTAATGTGACGTCGATCAAATAGCTCTATGGTTGGGAGTCGCGGCGTTTTGTTGCGCCGAGAGAAGTAATGGCTGCACTTTTGGTGAGGTTAACCTCATTCATTGCATTTCTGAAACCAAAAGTGTTGGCTGCAGATATGATCCCCAGACGCGTAGAGGTCGGTCTTATCGGCGAAGAGAGCTAGCGCACCACCTCGAGTGCGCGGGATGTCGTTGGTGTAGAGTGTGTAGAGGACGGGACCTAGGACTGATCCTTGTGGTACTCCAGTGCGATGGGTGTACTCGGATCGCATCCCCACGACGCGGTATCGAAAGGTTGCGGAGAAAGTCTCGTATGTTAAGTACGACACGATCCAGCACACCCAGTTCATAAAGTTTGTATGCGAGTCCGTTGTGAAGACCTTGTCAAACGCTTCGCCGCGTCCAAAAAAAGCGCTTCGGTTTGGTAACCCTGAATGATTTGTTATGGATGTGCTCCGTGATGTGTGCATGTGCGTGGGTGTAAAAACCGTGCTGCTCATTGATAGGTGGTAGCCCTCGGGACAGCATGCAGGCAAGAATGCGTTCATAAATTTTTTTTGAAGAATTATATATACTAAAGACATTAGGAGATTGACGGGCCGATAAGAGGTTGGGTGGAACGGGTGTTTCGACGGCTTGAGGATTCCTACGACATCTGCATCTTTCCAGGTCGGAAAGATTCCTATAGTGATTGCTTTGTTGTAGATGAGGACTAAGATGTTTAAGATGGTGTCTGGTTGGAGTTTGACTACCTTATTTGTTATACCATCAGAACCAGCGGATGTGCGTGGTCGCAATTGTTTGATGATGGACTTAACTTCGGTAACTGGTGTGATAGAATAGCAAAGCGGTTGTATGGCCCTCCGATCAACCTCCATGTCGACCATTCGAACGTGTTCGTTGTCGACTGGCTAGTTTTTCGTGGAGCATTGAAGTTCGGGACTATCAGCTTGATATTCGGTTTTTACTTCATCCAGGAAAGCAACTCCGCAACTATGAGCTAGCTGTAGTGCAAACGTATCTATTGAACTGAGAATAGAGGAACTATGCTTTCACAAAGTATTATCCTAAAATAGTACCTTAGCGCTACTGTGTTTCGTCTGGTGAGTGAAACAAATGGGAGTCCATATTATGCATTATGACTTCGTATTTATGATGATTTTTTTAAAGGTTTATTATTAACACTTTTCATACATTTACGAACGACAACGAATGTTTGGACCACGCAGTTGGTGTCATCTGGAAGTAACCAGAAGATATCGTAACTCGGTAACTCATTCGTCTAAATGTTTGTAATCAAATCAACTTCGGTGAGTAGTGGAGTAGACTATTTGTTTTTGCGACATGGTATACGAAACCATTCATTTTATCATACGTATGCACTCGTGAGCAAAAAAATCGACCCAAAGATCGTGCGTGAGGTTGAATATCTATAAAAATAACTGTGCCTGAATTATAATTTTCTTTTTGAATTATTAAAGTTGTATGTTTTGACTTCCAAACAATGTAAACAAATGTTATATTGTCCAAGAATCCTCTCAAATCACCATGTTTGCAATAGCGTTAATTAGGAGTTGTAATGTCCTGTATTTTTCTTTTAATAATAATTTACTTATTGACATAATTTTTTTTTTCACACAATCTTTATGTAGTCTGTGACTTCTGAGCTAAGTTCTAAACCTGTGTTACAGAGGTCAGTGTCTTCTCCCATTAGAGATTGCACACGATTTATGTAAATAAAATATAATAAATTAAACCAGAACTTGTGTGGTGAGTGAGTGTAAAAGGTCACTTACCTGACCCACCCTTATCATTTAGTCGCCAAACTTCAACCGGTACACTTATCGATTTATACTAAACAAAGATCGCCTAAAAATGGACACCTCTATCGAAGAAGTGGCTCAAGCGGTTGTTTGCCCTGTCGTAACAAGGGCAGAAAGCGAGAGGTGGCTAGAAAGCATGAGCCAGTCTGCTGTGTGTCAGAGTTTACTGGCGACACCAGGAGACTGGAAGCTGAAACCAAAAGAGCGAATTTGACGGAAGAAGTTGCACATCAGAGAGGGGTGACCGATTCCTCGTCAGGATTTCGCTCAGAAATTGGCCCTCTCTGACGTTCAAGTCCAAAGCGAGGGGGTAACACTAAGTATTGAATTGTGTTTTATTATTTAATTTAGGATTGTTTTGTCTTTTTGTCTGTATTTTCTTTAGAGTGAATGTTGCCTTATTTAAAAGTTTAAACTGAAACCTTCACCTTTTACTCAACTATAGTCAAAAAATAAACATAAGCGTCTGATTTCAGACGGCGTGAGGCGATTTTTTTGCCCACGAGAGACATAACGTTGTTCACAACTCGACGTTCAATTCTCTATAAATTATTGACGAACTATCTGATATCGCCTTTAGTATAACATTTTTGAGTCAACTCTTTTGTAGACCCATGAGGGCGAAAAGTGTTTCAAGTGCGATCTATGCTTGTATGCCTCGACTACATTGCGTCACCTTAAGTCTCATATGCTCAAGCACACCGATGAGAAGCCCTTCATCTGCGATCAGTGTGATCAGTGCTTTAGGTAAGATAACATATAAATAATATTGTAAGTTTCAATGCACTGAATACTCAAAATACTGAATTCAGTTCACATTTTTAAAATACCACATGGCGATTCTCAAACGAACTTATTGTTCCATTATTTTAATTTTCATTATTTTTGATATTGTTATTGTTATTGAGAACTTAGTGTTAAAGTTGACAAATCATTTGATATATACATTCTTATTATAAAGACTGGTTCTAAATATGGTTAGTGCGCCTGACTGCTATGTTATCGGATGGTAAGTGTCGATACAGTCTTTGACGGGGTGCACACTAGCACGATAGATTTACCTTAGCCTATTCACACTAGCATTGTAAATTCAGAAATTATACCAGTCAGGGAAAACAAAGGATAAGGTGGGTTGTTCCACTTCTTGGAGGTGCGTTTGCTACGTAAGCGCGGGGAGCTATGTGAAAGTGGAAATTCTCTGTACGCGTAGTTATCGTAAATGGCAGAATGGGATTGGAGGATCAGTTCTACTTCCTTCGAGCACTCTCCAAAATGTAATCGTAAACCGAACAGCGTGGTTCAATACGGCGATAATTGAGGCCGTTAAGTTTGGCTCCAATAAGAGCATTATCACCAACAATCGTTATCTCACACCTCGCCACAGATAGTTAATTTTTAAGTATAAGTTCAATATACGTTTCATAATCTTACCGATTATGGAGGTTCTATATATGATACAGTACACTTCTTGACACAATGCTTTAGTATCGCATATAATTAGTAGATTAAATATTTTGTAGGCAAAAGCAACTTCTCCGTCGTCACCAAAACCTCTACCACAACCCGGATTATGTGCCAAAACCGCCAAAAGAGAAGACTCATACTTGCCATGAATGCAACCGTACTTTTGCCCACAAGGGCAACCTGATACGACACCTCGCCGTGCACGACCCGGAGTCTGGTCACCATGAGCGCGTGTTGGCACTGAAGCTTGGTCGCCAGAAGAAGATCAAATATGCTAGCGAGCAGCTGAAGGCAAGTTATGTTTATTTAGTGGTATTATTTGCACCCAATCGCAAAAAACAAATTCTAAACATCGCGTCTTTGATAATTTACGTTTTGCCCCTTTTAATAATAAATAAATTGATGTATTATAAATGTGCAAACAGAATTCACATATTCTTATTTCAACTGTATAATTGTTTGGATCTTAATTTCAACAAAAAAGGGTAGAAGCAAGACTATCAACCAATTAATAATAAAGCAGCAATTAAAAGTAAATATAACTTCGTTTATGATTCCCTTTCTAAGTTTACATAAAATTGGTTATTTAATTTTGATGGGTGAATTAAATTTTTCTATGTGCATTTTTGTTTTTTATTGTATATAATTTAATTATAGTAAATTCAAACTTCACCTTTTATTTATACATTGTGTGTATTTTGTACAGAATTTAAAGTATTTTTCATTTTATTTTCGTTATTTAATATAATATTCAATGAATTTACAATCTGATGGAATACTTACATATTGTGCACTTGATTTTTGCCTTGATCTATGCTGATGAGTATATACCGCAAACTGCAAATCACAAATCAGTGGCAGAAAATATACAAAAAAGATAAAAAGGTCAAAGTGATATTAAAACAATGGGACAGTTACCGTTCACCCAATTTGGAAAAAGACTTTCCTAAAACCAGTATTTTGTTGTGTTTTTTGCTCAAATATTCATAAAAAATAGCTTTTTATTGCGTCATATAAGGCAAAGCGATATTTGTTACTTTAATGATTTAAATTGAAATTCTGCTTCGCGAAAATTTATTTTAATTTTACCCAAGCTGTTGATTCTATTTAGACATGATATTAATATTTCTGTATTTCTAGATTTTAAACAGATTGTAATTGAACCAACAATTTAGCAATATAGCCAATTTAATTTGATAATTGTTTACATACTCATTGCAGAAAATTCGCGAAGAACAATCTGAGAATGAGCAAGAAAGTGAGGAAGAAATTAAGTTGACCATGGAGTGTAACAAGGATTTGAAACGTGGGGAGTTTGTAACCGTAGCTGATGGAGATGGCCAGCAGTATGTAGTCCTGGAAGTTATCCACGTTGAGAATGGCTCCGAGCAGGAGGTGGCTGTTGTAAGCCCTGATTATATTGAGGAGGAACAGGAGGGTAATGAGGTGCAATCGTTTTGTTATTTTTAAAGGTTTTGTTTCAGGTGCACTGGGTTAGTATACATTCTGAATCAAGAGCAGAAAACCATTGGTCAAATCACCCGACCAAATTTTTAATGATTCTGCTTAGGTAATTATTTTATATGCTTATGATTCTACATATCATATCATATAGAATAGAATAAACATTTATTCGACACAAGAGGACAAAAATAATATTTTCACTCTATGTTAGGAATGAAAGAAGAATGTTGGCTGCAGATTGGAGGCGTTTACAAATAGCGTTTGGTTTGAATCCAGATACGTAGAGGCTGGTGTCAACGGCGAAAAGGGCTAGCTCTCCACAGCTAGTGGGTGGTATGTCGTTGGTGTAGAGTGTGTATGAAATTTTTCAAATGCTTTGCGGACAAATATCAAGTGATCGACACGACATCACTGCAGGTGACTTCAAGCAAAAAATCCGTTCTCTGGTGAACTACATTGTTAGGCAACACGTCTTTGGGAATACTCGATGCAGAATGTATTCAATCGAATGGGAAAAACGAGGCTTGGCGCATGTACTTATTTGGTCGATATATATATTTGATCGATGATACCATGTGCCGAGATCGCTGATTCCGCAACCGATGCAGAGTTACATGACGTTTTAATTCTCCCGATGATAAGCACGAGTTGAACACCTCCAGCGATAACATTGACCGGTTTCTTCACGATTTGGCAAAGCGATCCGTTATGTCACTTGGAACGTTTCATCGAATAAAATTCAAGGTCGGAGGCAAGGCGATGCGGCTGGCTACTAGTCATCCAGATGTGCATTCTGATGATGCTCTTGGTCGTATTTACACATTTACACCAGTTCATCCCAAGAATAATGAATGCTTCTTATAGCGGCTGGTAACTATTCGTGGACCAGCATCATTTGAATTACCACGAACTGTTAACGGTATAGTACGATACTCATTGGGACACGTCAATCTATGAAGCAATTATTTCTGCGTCTCCCATGTCAGATACGCAAATCATTTGCTATCATAATTTCGACGTTTCCCATCGAATCCACGTGACCTATGGAACAAATACGAGGATAACTTAATCCAATTCGTGTCAGTTCAAGAATTTGATGGCGAATGAAGAGATGCATAACCAGGCTTTAATCAAAGGATCGAAGATATGTGCGGCAGTTTGTTAGTCAGTTTATGAATGCCAGCGCCAGATCGCTGAATGAATGACACATTTGATTGAAAATTTGAACGTAGATGTGAATATGGTCGACATGAATTAGACCATTCAGTTCAAAAGAATGTACCACTGTTCTACCCCCAACAGTAGGAAGTCTATGATACATTAATGAAGGTAATTGATGATGGAAATGGTGGCTTATTTTTCCTGGATGGAACTGGGAAGACCTTTTAAGAATTCCTCATCTCATTAATTGTGGCCTCTGTTCGTGCGAGGTCTGACATTGCGGTAGCAGTTGTTTCTTCTGGAATAGCGGCCTCACTGTTACAAGGATACCGTACGGCTCATTCAGCATTCAAATTGCCGTTAAACCTTCAAACTACATGGAACATTGCGAAACACTCCGCCATGGCCCAAGTTTTAGTAGCATGTAACATAATCTGGGACAAATACATAATGGCGCACAATGGCCCATTGAATTCTTGCGTCTGATAACAAATCAAACATTCATTGACTGTTAGGCGGTACGAAGTTCGCCGGGTTAGATAGTTATCTATAAAAAAATATGTACACAACACAGCAATATAATAATGACTTATGATAACTAAGTTTTTGTTTCACTTACAGTGGAGGAGGAAGAGGAAGAAGAACCTTCAGAGGAGCATGAGGAAAGTCTTATGCTTCTTCAAAGAAAACAAGCGACAGAGAAGGCTCTCGAAAGGACCATTAAGTTGGAGAAAGATGTTGACACATGCTTCGGATTCGATGTATGAAAATATTTAGCCTTTTTTAATTTAAACTTAAAAAAAAACGCTTAGGCAAACATTGTATGTACTTGTGTGCCGTTTATACCTTTTTACACACTATTGCACTACTTTAAAAAAGGGAAATCTGGCATGTTGTATTCAGTTGCTTAATATTGTTGGGCGCCCATAGGAAAGACACGTGTATACAAATACTCAAGTTGGTGAATGTATCGACACGATTGAAAAAATATTATTATAACTTATTGTGAATTAGAAAAGTTCCAATGCAGCTAATTTAATATAAATGATTATTATATGACTATTACGGTATAGTAAAGTGGTAGCTGTGTCTAAGAGTTAGCTTTTAATTCACTGTACACAAACAAACCGAGTTCAATCCCTTGTGTGGGCACCAATGAAATTGTAAATAGCAATTTTAAGTGTTGATATAGCACGTGGTTGACGCGGAAGGAAAAATCCTGAGGAAACCTGCATATCTAAACCAAGAATTCTATATATATTCTTAAGAAAGAACTCATAGAAACATATTTCGAACACCTGCAAGGTCCGCCAACTCGTAGCGAAAACGTCAGGTGGACTATGCTTTCTAAAGGGAAGGCCCTTGCTCGCCAGTGGGATTTATATACATATAGGCTGAAATGTTACTTTGCAGTAACAGTAATGGTGTTCATCTAGACAACTTTATTTGCGTAAGTGCTAAACAGAAAATGTATATTCAGGATATGACATAGTGCCGTGAGTTTTCTAAATGGAAATAAGCATTAACAACTTAAAATCGACATACCAATGCGTTTCTCTATCTCGTGTATTATTAATTTACTTCAATATCAACAATGAGAGTATCAAAGTTATGGAAGAAATCACGTTTTGGGTCTGTCTTGTACATAATATAATAAATTGTTGCAGGAGGAAGAGGAGGAGCCTGAAGAAGAGGAAGTGAGTTACGATGATAGAGTTATTTTACGTTTAATTTAACAGGGCTTAATAATGGTTAAGTATCTCATGATACACCTCGGTTGGAAACATCTTGAGGAAAGCAAAGGACATTAAGCGATAAATACGCATTTTTAACTTGAGTTACAGGTCATATATTTTCCTTCTTTACCGTTTCGATTTAATTTTTACTTTTCCAAGTATTTTTTTACATTTCACGCCTCGTCTTATGTTTGATCCCATTTGAACAATTTGCTTTACATCAATACGTCTAATATAATGTATTTAATACAATCACAGGTTTACCATAACTTATATTTTTTAGTTATTATTGCATTGATCATTTCATCTGTGTTAGTACAGTACTTGTACGATTGATATATATATATATATATTTTAAATGATCTCCATTTATATTAAGCACTACACTGGGTGGGTATTAACGAAGCTTGACTTTGACTTGCTAATTAGCACAAGTTCGTAGCATTTCAAATATTTAATAAAGATTATTGTTGATATGAATTTATATATACATTTATATATGAAAATTATAAATATCACGTATATTTTTCATAATTAGCTAGCATATTTATAGTAATACAAATTATATTTAAAATAGTAAATTTTTGAAATCTTATCTCAGATCATTTAACCAGTTTAGTACTAGATACACGTTATATTGCAAAGTATTCTATATAGTTGTTGTCATAAATATTTAGTAGCAAGATAGATAATGATGTTAAATTTATAGACTATATACCATTTCTTGTTGAAGATGAGAAGTCCAAAGAAGTTTTGATGAAAGATACATTAAACTTCAAACTATAATTAGTACTAACATTACAATGTATTCTGGTTTATCCACCTGATTCCTACTGGCTAGAAGTCTTCTTTATTATATTTATAGCGCGAATTTTTATCGTAATACCATATGGCCTATAATATCTGAGAACATTTTATACATATGTTAAACATTGGAACTTTTTCAGATCCCGAACTTTAAAAATGCATGTGTTCAAAATAATTTGATGTTTATTGTAATATAGATTGTGATATAGCTAGTTCGGTGTTGTTTCAACTTTATCTTATATAGATTTCGGACATATTTGCACTCGATATCTTTTGATTACTAAAGATTTTACACATAGACATAACTGATTATAATTGTTTTCATTTCTCTTTATGTGGTTATAAAATCATTTGATGCTGATAACTACAAATTGATTGAATTTCTGATTGTGGTATAATTTAATAATTGTGCTTAGCTTGTTTAATAAATGTGCTTAGCTAATTTATTCCATATTTTAGTGTTGTGTAGTGTAGTTTAGTAGTGTTCAGACCTGAAATATTGTACTTAGTAATAATATGCACAATTAAATACAGATGTAATTATTAGTAGTATATGTTTCTATCTTTTCGTTAGTCATTTTATTATACATATAACCTTGGATAAGACAAAAACATACAACAAATCGATAATCACTATCAACATTATATGCTAGAGATAAGGAATGGGTTCGTAATTTATTGTGGTCATTAGTGTTTATAGGGAATCTCATTTGATAATATTAAAATTCCATTTAATATCTTGCAACTGTAAAGGATAGTATTGACGGTAGCCCACCAAGCTCCGCCATTTTTGTCGTAGTTAAAGTACCTAGTATCTTAAGTATGTAAGGCACTGCTTTAAGCATTTAATTTCGTTGTGTAATATGTAGTAAGAAAAACATTGAGTGTGCAGATTTTGAAGTTACAGTTGATGTGCAGCTATTTACGAAGTTTTAGAACACGGATCAGGAAAAAAGATAAACATTCGATCGCGATGAATTAAATTTTCACAACTAATCAACCATAAGGACATTCTTTCATATTTTAATCAGAGGCGACTTACAAATAAGTGTTCCTGACTCGAGGATACCTTACTAAAAGGCCACAGTGAATGATCCGAGAGAGATACGTGAGTTGAGTTAAAGGCTCAGTCAATTTTGCCTTCTGCGTGGCGTAGTAGTCCAAGTACACTTTGATTTCATAGTCGCGGGTTCTGGGTTTGATTCCCATTGGGTACAATATTTTTGCATAATAAATTGTTAGTTTTTGATTCTGGACGTGTTATATGTCCCGTGCTCCTGATCTGAATTTTCAGTTATTATTGCTGTTATTATAAGTGTTTTTCGCCGGACCGGTAATATGGTACGGATGTCTGATGTTGATCTGTAAGACCAGAAGATGTGGCCGTGGAAAGATATCTTCCAATTCGAAAACTAGAAGTCATTTCTACTTTCGGCGATCATGTTTGTTTTTTTTGGTCTGTGATTTAGGAATATGTTGACTGAGAAATCTGCACCTCTGCATGCATGCATAATACATTACTATGAGATGTGCTCACTAAATGTAGTATGTGTGTAAAAGTGTACACACACACTGCACTCACTTGAGGCACTTCACTTATAAAGTTGACGCAATGATGTACACAGTAAAAGGTAACTATGTTATTAGTTGAGTGTTAATTATAGTTTATTAGTTATAGATAATTATGAATCAAACCAAATACAAAAAGAATGTTACATGGAACAGTCTTACTGAAAGTAGTAGATGCATGCATTTAATGTTTTTTGATTCACGGAAAATTGTGTAATTTTTTACTTGAAGGAATATTTAATAGAAAATGAAATGAATGAAATATTTAATATTGTATATTTCTGATGCTAAATGTCCTGTATGTTTTCTCCTCATAGGAAAGTTTTGTCTGTGTTTAAATCAATTTGAATAATTGTACCTTATTATCTATTTTATAAGTAATTGTCTTATTTTGGAGTCTGTGTGATAAAATCCTTGCAGTGATTCGACGCCTTTTTTTATTTGCAATATCAGCTGACGACGCGAACAATTATTCGCAGCTGCAATGCTTTTTGAAATAATTAATTAATAATCGGATTGACAAAAAAAATCTTTTTTCTCTGGCTGATGGCCGTTGTTAGCCTGATGGCTTTTACAGTTTCACCAGGTTGAGAGGTGACCAGCGTTTATGGCGCTCATTCGAGACCTCTATAAGTGGAAACCAGCACAAGGGCTCCCAAGAAAGTGCCTCGGCTTGGACCATTACCCTGTTCTGCGAGAGCGTGACTCGAGGGTGCCCGAGAGGGCCGAACCTCGGCTCGGTCAGTTGCTTCTGACTAAGAATTATACATTACTACATTAATATCTATATTATTATTATTATTATATATAGCTATCTGTACCAGCACTTCGGAATGCGTGGGCGCTGAAGAAGAAGTGGCGCAAGAAACTCGAGCGACGCTTCTATCTATATTGACTGGAGAGAACCGGCCTGTGGTAACAAGGTTTATAGCGGTATCGCGATAAACCTAGTTTGGGGTGCCCTCGCCGTCGGCGGGGGCAGTATGAGGGTGCAATGTACATGTGTAGTGTTTTATGAAGGGCTTGGGCCCTGGTGGTCGCGTCGTCGAGGGCGTGCCTCGGTCTCCTTCGGACGCGGGTGAATCTATGTTTCGCGATGGGATTGAAAGTGGCGGCACTAACAATCAAGGGGTTTGGGTGTGTGACGGTAGAGTCGAAATATCGGCGGGAAGCGCGCTTCAGGTACTGAGCTATGGTCGGCAGCTCAAGATCTTCGTGTAGATTTTGTTACGCAAAAACCGTGGTGCACCGCTGGCCTTGCGCATAAAACGATTTTGTAATACCTGCAGTCGATGAATGTGACGCGGGGAGGCATGCGCAAGAACGGGACTTGCGTATGTCATTATGGGTCTGATGCACGCTTTGTATAGTGTACTTTTATTACGCAGGGGCATTTTGCTATTTTTATTGAGTAACTGGTGCAAACGACCTAGGGCGAAAGTTGCTCGATTCCGTACGCGGTTGATATGCGGACTAAAGGTGAGTCTTTCGTCTAATGTGACACCTAAGTATACGAGCCTTTTCACAGGGGATTGAACGATCAAATAGCTATATGGATGGGAGATGTGGCGTTTTGTTCCACCGAGAGAAGTGTATCGCTTCACTTATATTGGGGTTAAGCTCGATCCTGCATTTCCAAAACCATTTTCCTGAAGTGTTGGCTGCGGATTGGGGGCGTGTACAGATAGCGTCTGGTTTGAATCCAGACGCGTAGAGGCCGGTGTCATCGGCGAATAGGGCTAACTCTATACCGCGGGTGCATGGTATGTCATTGGTGTAGTGTGTAAGTGTGTAGAAAGGGACCTAGGACGGAGTTTTGTGGTACTCCGGCTCAAATCGGAATGTGTTTCCTCTACGGGACCGAAAGATTCGATTGCAGAGAAAGTCTCTATGATTAGTGAGAGTCGATAAGGCACCGAGCTCATATAGTTTGTATATCAGCCCGTTGTGCCAGACCTTGTCGAATGCTTTCGACACGTCGAAGAGCGCCCCGGATTAATTTACTGTGAATATGCTCCGAGATGCGGTGCACGAGTGTTGGGTGCGAAACCCAAGCTGCTCATTGATGGGTGGTCTCCGGGACAACATGAATTGAGTACCTAACCTTACCTTTATAAGTAATCAATTATACCCAAAAAACAGTAAGCCATTTAAGATAAAACCAATCGCCCGCCTCGAGGACTGATGAAGTCCTCCCATCAATGAGCAGGTTGGGTTTCGCACCCAATACTAGTGCACCGCATCCCGGAGCATATTCACAGTAAATTAATCCGGGGCGCTCTTCGACGTGTCGAAAGCATTCGACAAGGTCTGGCACAACGGGCTCATATTCAAACTATATGAGCTCGGTGCCTTATCGACTCTCACTAATCATAGAGACTTTCTCTGCAATCGAATCTTTCGGTACCGCGTAGAGGGAACACATTCCGATTTGAGCCGGAGTACCACAAAACTCCGTCCTAGGTCCCTTTCTACACACTTACACACTACACCAATGACATACCATGCACTCGCGGTATAGAGTTAACCCTATTCGCCGATGACACCGGCCTCTACGCGTCTGAATTCAAACCAGACGCTATCTGTAAACGCCTCCAATTCGCAGCCAACACTTCAGGGAAATGGAGGATCGAGGTTAACCCCATCAAAAGTGCAGCGATGCACTTCTCTTGGCGGAACAAAACGCCACATCTCTCAACAATATAGCTATTTGATCGTCCAATCCCCTGTGAAAAGGTGTCACATTAGACGAAAGACTCACCTTCAGTCCGCATATCAACCGCGTACGGAATCGAGCAACTTTCACCCTAGGTTGTGGGAACCCGTTACTTAATAAAAATAGCAAAATGTCCCTGCGTCATAAAATTACACTATACAAAGCGTGCATCAGACCCATAACGTCATACGCAAGTCTCGTTCTTGCGCATGCCTTCCCGCGTCACATCCACTGACTTCAGGTAATACAAAATCGTTTCATGCGCAAGGCCACCGGTGCGCCACGGTTCTTGCGTAACAAAAACTACACAAAGATCTTGAGCTGCCGACCATAGCTCAGTACCTGAAGCGCGCTTCCCGCCGATATTTCGACTCTACCGTCACACACCCAAACCCTTTGATTGTTAGTGCCGCCACTTTCAATCCCATCGCGAAACATAGATTCACCCGCGTCCGAAGGAGACCCAGGCACGCCCTCGACGACGCGACCACCAGGGCCCAAGCCCTTCATAAAACACTACACACGTACATTGCATCCTCATACTGCCGCCGCAAACAAGGTTATTCGCGATACCTCCATGTTACAGGCCGGTTCTCTCCAGGCACATAAACAACATAATTATCCACCAATTGTAATAAGATCCCATAGGATAAATAAAAGAAATGCACATCTGCATATTCTATTGTTCACGTAATAATATTTTTATGTCATTAATAATTACTTTGCTTTTGGTACGTATTGGTGAATAATTACGATTATTTAGCTCCTGAAAACACGTGTTTCTGACTTATTATTACCAGAGTTTACTAGGGTTTTTTCACAAACAATTTCGACTAGTCTAAACTTGTGGTTTCTACAGTGAAGACGTAAAATGGGAAAAGCTCGAGAAATTAGAAGTGAAGTGTGTTCTGCCATCGTTGTTTTACATAATGAAGGCAAATCCGAACGAGAGATTGCTTCACAACTGAAGTTATCGAAGACTTGTGTTCATGGCACAAAAACTCGATACAGGGAGAGTTTTCAAGACCGTCCACGCTCGGGAAGGCTGAGAGCTACCACGTCTAGTGAAGATAATTTCAATGTTGTTACCAGCAAGCGTAATAGACGCTAGAAATCCGCGTTGAAGTTAACAAAACCCGAGATAAACCATTATCATTGACTATAGTAAAATGGCGACTGAGAGATGCGAAGTTGTATGATCGCGTTGCCGTTCGAAAACCTCTGGTAAGGTCGCAAGAAAAACAACAAAAACAAGTAACAAGAAAAAGCGGATGCAGTGGGATCTTGCTATTTAGATTGGACTGAAAATTTTAAAAAAGTTATTTGGACCCAATTGATGAATCCAATTTTGAACTGTTCTTTTCAAAACGTATAATTTACGTTCGACGCAGTGCCCAAGAAAGATGATGTCAGATTGTGTAGTCCCAACAATCAAGCATGGTGGTTGCTCAATTATGGTCTGGAGTTGCTTCTCTAGTCAAGGAATTGGCAATTTGTTTAAAATGGAAGAAATTTTGAAAAAGGAACAGTACAAAACATTTTAGAAAAAAATGCCGTTTCTTCCGGGTTGCGATTAATTGGAGATGGATTAATTTTCCAACAAGTTAAAGATCCAAAGCATAGCTTAAAATTATGTTGGGGATATTAAGAACAGAAATAGGCACAAGGGGTGTTAAAAAGCATGGTTTAGCATCCTCAGAGCCCGGAGCTCAATCACATTGAACTTTGGTGGGAAGAGCTTGATAGGAACCTCCGTAATCGTGGCCCATCCTCGCGAGAAGAAATGTGGAATACTTTATGCGAAATTTGGAACAATATATCACAAGACACCATTAACAAATTGATTGCCCGTATGCCGCGACTTGTCAAAAAGTCATAAATTATTAAGGTGTATTTTGTGATGAAAAAATCAGTTTAGCTAACTAGAGCCTTTTTTGCATGGACTGTTAATATTTCTTTACGCTTTTTAAGTATATTGTTTGTCAATGAATGTTCTATTAGATGATTAAACATTTAATATTTTATTGGTTTTACTTTATTTTCATACTTTAATTAAGGTGGTCTTAAACTTTTGGCCTGCAGTGTAGATAAGTGTCATTGTAGTTTCTTGCGCCATTTCTACTCCAGCGCCGACGCATTCTTTTTTCGTTACACAACAACCACGGCGCACCGGTGGCCTTGAACATTAAATGATTTTGTATTTCCTGAAGTCGGTGAAAGTGATGCGGGGAGGCATGCCCAAGAACGGGGCTTGCATATGTCATTATAGGTCGAACGCACGCTTTGTATAGTGTTATTTTATTACGAAGGGAAATTTTGCTATTTTTATTGAGTAACACCCGCAAACGGCCTAGGGCGAACGCTGCTCGATTCCGTACGCAGTTGATATGCAGCTAATGCTGTACAAACACGGATATGTGTTGGTAACCTGCCGGCCAAAAGTTTAAGACTGCACAAACAACATATATATCCATCATTTATTATAAAATCCCATAGGATTAATAAAAGGAATGGACATTGCATATTCTATTGTAAGTATCGAATATTTAAAGAAGTCATTCTTTTGTTTACTTTTCAAGTTTTTGGACAATAAACATCTATTCTTTTCCAGCACCGACAAACGCTGCGCTAGAGCCTGGTGGTAGAGTCGTAATAATATTTTTTTAATGTCCTCATTACTAATTTCTTTGCTTTTGTTACGTATTGGTCAATAATTAGGATTTTTTAGCTCCTGAAAACACGTGTTTCTGACTTATTATTTCCAGAGTTTGCTTGGGTTTGTTCACAAACAATCTCAATTTGTTTTAACTTGTGGTTTCTACTAGTTCTTCTATTATTATTACTTATAGAAATTAGCAGTGAAGTGCGTTCTGCCATTGTTGTTTTACAGATGATGTCAGATTGTGTAGTCCCAACAATCCAGCATGGTGGTGTGGTGGCTCAATTATGATCTGGAGTTGCTTCTCTAGCCAAGGAACTGGCGATTTGATTAAAATTGAAGGAATTTTGAAAAAGGAACAGTACAAAATCATTTTAGAACAAAATGCCGTTCCTTCCGGGTTGCGATTAATTGGAGATGGATTCATTTTCCAGCAAGATGATGATCCAAAGCATGTTTCAAAATTATGTAGCGGTTATTTAGAAGAGAAAGAGGCACAAGGGGTGTTATAAAACATGGTTTGGCCTCAGAGCCCGGATCTCAATCCCATTGAACTTTTTGGGAAGAGCTTGATAGGATCGTCCGTAATCGTGGGTCATCGTCGCGAGAGAAGAAATGTGGAATGCTTTATGCGAAATTTGGAACAATATATCACAAGACGCCATTAACAAATTGATAGCTCGTATGCCGAGGTTTGTGAAAAAAGTCATAAAATGTAAAGGGATTTTGTGATGAAAAATCAGTTTAGCTAACTATAGCCATTGTTTGCATGGACTGTTAATATTTCTTTACGCTTTTAAAGCATATTGTTTGTCAATCAAAGATCTATTAGATGATTAAACAGGTTAATTAAACATTTAATATTTTATTGGAGTTTTACTTTATTTTCCTACTTTAATTAAAGTGGTCTTAAACTTTTGGCCTGCAGTGTATATCATTCGTTACCACAACAAATTCACTATTCCGTTAAGTAGCTATGTACTCGCAGTGTAAACCCAATATAGTAATAACCAACTTTTTCGAATTTAAAGTGATGGAGTGATAAATCTTCTTGCTTTCAATGACTGTCTGATATGAACTAGATTCACCCTATATGACGAGGTCCGTATGCTCGTCAGTACCACAGTGGCACCATACTTAAACCCAGAATAAGTTTAAGGTAAGGACTAAACGAATTTGATGCAGCCAACCGGTGGCGAGAATATTTTAATAAATTACTGAATAATGATGTAGCTGCTGAAATGCAGCATATCAACTCTTTAGCACCAATCGGTGCAATCATCTATAAGCTACTCAAAGGAGCTATAAGATCTGCGGATCCTGCTGTCAACCAAAAACAAAATAAGGTTGCCGGTATTGATAACATACCTGTAGAATTAGTCAAGTACGGAGAAGATGAGTTGCATAGTGTTTTATGGAGGATGTTTGCTCGAATCTGGGAGGAACGGTTACCTTCTATCTTTGGGGTATCTCGCATCTCTTCTCTCTTTAAAAACAAAGGTGATCGCAAATTAAATAGAGGTATCCTGCTCATGACCTCTTCGGGTATAGTCTTGGCTAGGATTTTACTAAATCGCCTATGTCCCTGTCCGAATATATTTTTTCGGAGTTATTATTTGGTTTCCGTCCCGGCACCTTTGATGCTTTTTTTCGTTTATCAGCTTTAGGAGAAAATCTGAGAGCAAGGTCAGGTATTGTTTCTGTTTCGTCAACTTGGAAAGTCTTCGAAGGAATGTCTCGAGAAGCCTTATGAACAGTACACACAGAACAGGTAGTGAAATCGGGTTCAACAGAGAAGTTTGTGAGACTCATTCAACAATTGCATGACATAATGCAATTGTTGAATGAGTCACTTTAAAGGACGAAAGAAACAGAGAATTTGGTTTGTTTCTTTTTGTAGGAAAATTGCAGAAGAGTATAAAATGACAAAATTTGAGTATGTAATAAAACTTCTGAAATATTTTTAACTGTTTATTTTAAAATGATCTTTTAAAAATTACTCGTTGGATAATGTAACAATATTTGAACATTTCCTTTGTATAAGGTATATAACGGAGATATACACAATAGCTATATCTAAACTGACATAGTTTTCGTTAAAAAATTCGATAATTAATCTGATTAAGAAGTATATACTATATAAATAAGCCATCTTTTTAATTTTAATTTTATTAAAAAAATAAAATTAGCTTATGTACTTGCTGTACTGCAATACTTAACGGAATAAGGCGGCGGCGAACGAGTCTTTGTGCTCATACGAGCTACAGTGCGATACGAAGATAAGTAACAAGTGACACAACTTTGGTTTTGAATTACAGCTATCGAGTGCTTAGTAATTGGATACCGTGTGCCTTAATTATTTTCTAAATTAATATTAGCGAAGCCCATAACAATTTGGTGTCAGAAATAAGATTTGGGTAACGCTGATAACTTCAGAAGAAGCGGTGAAAAAAGAAGTGAATGCCACGGCAGGGAGCAACAACCGAAACAACCGGTACTGAAGAAACTTCACCTGCAACTGGGCGGAAAACTGCAGCAGTTTCATCACACTAAACTTTTTTTTATTTTCAACTCCTAGCAGAAGGCGGTTCAAGCCAATTGTACAGATTATTAATTTAATATATTGGTCAAACTTCATATTTTAAGGTTATAATGTAGGTTATGGTGAACACAGTCGGCCGTCTCTGGTGTACGACTTTCCGCCAACAGAGAGGCAATGAAGACTTCTTGCTCCTTTAGGCGTTTGACGAGAAGCTCCCACGACCCGTAGTTGAGGTCCATCAGTTGTACTGTCTTCTTGATTATCTTGTGTGCTTCTAAGCACCAGTCCCTGGTAAACAATACAAGGGTTATTATAATTTAATTATATCAAATTACATCTACAATAAGACTAAAATGTTTAAGTAAAACAATACGGAGTTGATTAAAGTGCACGCATGAACAATCATGCAGACTGTTACCCGAATTTGGCGAGTTTAATGACATAATTTTTAGTCGCAGAGCACATTTTTAAAGTCGAGAATTATCAGCCGTGCTAGAGCCAGCGTGGCTGTTTAACAGGTTGTTTTTACGAGGGAGCGTTCTTAAGTTCGCGGAATGAGCGACAAGGAGTGACAATAATAAAGAAAAATAATTTTTCTTTTTCAATATATTCACTTGAAAGACGAATCTTGCAATTAAATTACGCATACCTTCATAAAAAAATGTTTTACCTTGTCTGAAACGTACGCCAAAAATGCGTCTTTAACTTCTTCATTGCTAGTAAATTTCATCCCACGCAGTTCTTTTTTATTTTTGAGAAGTAATAATCACTGGGAGCCAGGTCTGGGTTATAAGGTGGGTGAATACATGTGTGGTCAAAATATCCCCATCCACCTTATGCAGGGCAGCCAGCGCAACACGAATCTTGTGTACGGGCGCTAGAGATTGTGCCACTTGTATAACAACGTTTTTCCCCAAGCCATAATACCCGTTAAACGATGATATATCTTCCATTATGATATTGAACAGATTTCCCTTACTTTGTAAGGAAAGTAAAAAGCTTGATAACGACGCGATACTCTGTTTTTCACACTTTCATCCTGATTGAGTTGATGGACGATAGTTCTTACTTATGGTAAAACTTTATATTTGTACTAATTATGAGTAACTGCACACGATGTGACCTACAAGAGATGTCTCGTCCTCCTCCAACACCACAATATTGCGAACTTAAAGGAAAGTCTTTGGAGGATTCTGGAGATCTGCTTAACCGTAGTCCTTCTAAGGCCCAGTTGAAGGGCTAATATTTTTAGCTTGCGGACGGGACGTCGTTAGATTCACACGCACACTGCCTTGATTGCGGTCCTTTTACGGTCTTAAATTTTGCAGAAGTTCATAAAACTCGGTTGGCGCGTTGACGCAGCGCATGAAGCGCGACCCCGTCACATCCCCTTTTTGAGGTCAGTTTAAAACAAGAGGTGTAATATGTCGTAGACCTATGCTGTAATTTGAAATTGCTATCAACGCGAATGAGTCGGCACGACTGGGGGATAGGACCACCTCACAGAATACTAACGTAAAATCATTAACACAACGACAAGTCATAAATTATTATTACTAACAATCCGACTGATTTCTTAAATAATAACAGAATTTTTATTTAGCAAACAAACCTATAATCTGGATATCCGGGTAGCTTGAAGATCCTCTCTAACATGACATCGGACAGTTTTCTTAATTCGTGCGCCACCTGAGCATTTTGTTGTATTGTTACAGTTATTATATTTACAAAGTCTTAAGATTGCATTGATATAATCAATGGAGGGTATTTATATATTTCCTGTCAGCAAATTACGTTATAAAATGCAATCAAATTTTAAAATAGGCTATCACATCATCGCTGACTTCTCTTCACAAGATGCGATCCTTTCTTTTAGTTTTAGTGAACTATACAGAACGATACAGCTATGAAATAGTGCTCTGTACATGGAAAGTGGTGTTTGGCTTATGAATATACCTAACCTTACAGAATTCTAGAGTAAATTAGTAGTATTATGATTGTAGGGATCTGGAGATCCAGGACCCTCTACCCGTATAATTCTTCGGAGGGTAACAAAGCATAATATCTATGTAGATGTTTAAAGACCAATAATCAGTTACCATTAGGTGAACTGTTTGTCGCCCCTAATATTATAAAAAATTCTTTTCCATAGAGTTTGAGATGATGTCCTAGTCCATGGTTCTGTGCCAACTGCATCCATCAGCTTCCCAGACTTGATTTAATCATTTACCATTTGCCGCAACAATAATATGACACTTAAATGTTACTAATGTTGATGAAATAACCCAGTAGTAAGAGAAATAAACTACTCACCTCTACACTAAATGAACCGAATTGGTATTCAAGGCTCTGTACGTTTTGCTTGATTAATTCTACGCTTCTGCTGAAGTCACCTGCCAACAAAAAAATAATAATTGGTAATACGCTAGAAACTAATGGAAAATTATAATTAATAAAGACAATATATGATATTAATAGTAGTCAAATGTTGTTTTTAATGTGATTTGAGTAAAAAAAGTATTTGTACATAATATTTTACTATTGATATAAATTAAATAGTTTATTGTTTAAAAGGAATACCCAAGCTATACGAACTATTCATGCAAATCATACGAATTACAATAGACGACTTCAGACGTAGATTCCGTTGATGCTGATAGCCTATGCAGCTCTTACAGCTTCTCAGGACACAGGACTCACGGAACTGGGAGGGTCCGTGAGCTGGTTAAGTAGTTTTTAGTTCTCTTACAGAAGGCGCTCATAAACCGAGCGTGTTGGTGTGCTCTGATTACGTTCCTATACGACTTTAGACCGCATATTATTACATTTATGTTTAGATATATACGATTTAATGTACACAATATATATATATATATATATATATATATATATATATATATAATATTGTGTGAGGGCCTCTGTGTTACGTAACCATAAACTAAGTAAACAAGGAACAAAACTCGAGGCTCTGCTCGACCGTGAAAAAATCACACTATTATAGAATATCAGCGTAAAATAAAAGTTCGTCGCTACTGTGTTTCGGGAACGAAAGAAACCGGAGAACCTGTAACGGAATTACGAGGTATTCTATCCCAGACCTCAGCGGTAGTAAGGCATCAGCATTACGATGGCAGCGAAGATGAGTAGATGCAGCGGAACAGAGAGATGTATGTCACGGGTCACTGGAGCAAACTTTCCACGCGGGGCTAATAATACAATACAATGGCAACTTACCCAGATCGGCGTATACTCTGGCGAGCCTTTCGGCGGCCGCCCGCAACAAGCAATGGTGTCGATGCCACACCTTTTGTTTCAGTTTGAAGGACGCTTGCAACTTTTCGCATCGCTCCTGAACGCTCGACGCTCGCTCGGCTGAGATAAATAAGAAAATCATATACAAGGGATATATACACAGACTTAACTTTGACAGTGGTAGAGCTACTTTGTTTTGTGTGTGTGAGTATTGCTGTTGGTCCAGAGACCTTTACAGCTTTATCTAATTGGACTCGCGAGCGGGCGGCACGCTGAGTAGTCGTAGAGCTACACAGCAGTTTGATTCTAGCTGCATAATGAATGGGTAATGCTCGATCGGAATAGAAACACGCCCTCACAGAATAGCAGCATGATGCTGTTGTGTTCCGTCTAGTGAGTATAGGAATCCGGAGACTTTTATTACCGGCGACGAGGCGTTCCATCTCAGGCCTCAAGGGTGACAACGCATCTGCATTATGATTCCTTGTCAAGGATGAATGTAGATGTCGTGGGTCGCAGGAATCACATGGCATTAGGTGAACTGTGTACTCAATGTAATAAAAGAATACTCGATTGCGTAAAATGTCAAACTATACATTTAATGTTTTTTTTATTAACATTAGTAGTGAAAAACGAGAACACATTTCACCATCAGATAATTGATGAATGTGGACCATCTATCTACATCAACTTGTAAAAAAGATTCATCATGCGTATGCCTTGGCGGCCTTGAGCGTGACGGAATGCCTTCTTACTGGAATATGTCACCGGTTCCCTGGATTTACCTAATACCTAATGAAACAGTGACGTTATTTTACGTTCATCGTCGGTCGCATTCGGAAAGGTTTCCAACTGTGGAGTGCTGCACGCTGACGATGACAGATAGATGTAAGACATACATATACCTTGTAGAGACAGATCTTCAGCGCGGTCAATGATAGATAGTGCCCGGTCCAGCTGGAACTCGGAGAGGCATTGCTGACACTGAGACCGTTTACCGCTGACGACCACCGGACTCTTGCACGACTGGCATACGTAAGCAGAAAACAGCAGCTGTGGACAAACATTAAGTCTGCATGAATAAGAAATAAAAAAAATATACAAAAAACCGTGGAAAGAGGTGGAAAAGACCGAGACGTACTACCCATAACCTCCTTCTTTTTCACACTTACGCACACACACGGGACGACATTCAAACGGGCGCGCGTAATTTAAGCGCTTTAAGGAAGCGCTATTTAGAACGAACTGCACCCATCCACTTTACGCAAGGTACACAGCCAGACTGCGTAACACGAGAAAACGTTCTTGTTGAACAGTCATAGGCTCCAGAAGCTGGCACGGCAGATTTGAACTTTGTAGTCCGTACTCCACGTACTCTATTGGCGCTATATAATATTACTCTTACAACCACAAAAATACTCACCACAAAGTCCCTACGATCGGTATCCCGACAAGCAGTGCATGCACATGTGAACATGTACTGGGCGCGAAGTTGCGCCTTTCTACGTGGAGTAGGCTCGTGCGCGCGGTGAGGCCCGTAACAGTTGAGCACCTCTGCTCCGACGGATAGCTCTTTAGCGCAACGCACTATGAGGCGACAATTGTAAAACTGGAAATGGTGGGCAGGTGAATGATTTCAACAATTTAAGCTTGATATTCAAATGAACTACCCAATAAGTCCTACTAAGTAATACTAAAAGGGCAACTTGAGACTCTTCAGGATTGCATGCGTTAGGCATTCTTCAATAGATCTAATCAGTACCATAGTCGACGCATTTTAAACTGAGTCGTCGGGCAATAAATGTCACTGACAGTAGGAATGTGCACGCAATGCAACCCGTTATCGATACTTAGCTACATGCGCACGCGGGGTCGATGCGTCATTCCTAGAAAAGATAAAAAAGGCCTTTTTGTGGCCTGGTCACATTGCGATATATACAGTTTCTCTATGATTACGTCGAAACAAACATTTTATCTTACAAATTAAAAACTTTTATTTTCAGATAGCGAAAAATTATTCCTATTAATAGTTAACATAATTTAGCATATCGATCGTACCTATCCCGTTATCGATATGCACCTCTACAATTCTTACTCACATCACTACACCTCTCCATAAGACCTGTAAGTGCGAGACAGACATATAAACATGATTTATGACCCGAAGCCTCAGTTCATAATGCGTCGACTATAGGTATTTCTTTGTATGATATGCTTTATATTCAATATGTCTAAGCGATACTGAGTATCTATAAGATGTATTAGCTAATGATTGATCATTTCATTCTTCCTTAAAGGCCATCAATGCATTTGCGACTCCTCTGGTGTTGCCGATGTTCACGGGCGGCGGTGCCCACTTACCATCGGGTGGGCTGCGTGATCGTTTGCAACGTTATCTAAAAAAAAAAAAATTGACAAAACTAAACTTAATAGTCAATGTAATTGGCATCTGGCGGAGACACGACATAACTTTAATCTACAGTCACCTTACATACAACTGGGTCAAACAACCTACTATTTCTGTATATGTGGACCCCTCCCCCAGTGTATTATTTGTTTATGTTTTCATACAGTTATATATAACACATTAACAATTCTTACTTATTGATTATGTTGGGATCGCATGAGTGGTTCATCATGGCAGCCGATGGGTATACGGCAGTCGCTCTCCTTACTTCTCGTTCAATTATCGTGTGTCCTATAACAAATATATAGTTTATATGATTTCATTAGCCTCACCGAGATCCATTATTGAACGGCTCAACATTTGGTGTATGTATCTTTATTCCGGTGTATGCGTACGGGTTTCGCGTTGTTTTAATGGTAAAAAGCCTTCACGGGAATTAGAATTGTACGACCGACTGCATTTTTGGTGTCTTACGTAGCATCGTGCTAGAGTGCTGAGGCCCTACCCAATGGCCATTATCGAACATGCGCATATCGTAAGTCTATCTGTCGTCGGACTTAACCACCTTTTGTGATACGTGATTGATTACAATATGCGGGGACGAAATATATATATATATATATAGATATATATATATATATATATTTATAACAGGATGATTTATAATTACTATTACCGTTACCATCCTCGTCGTCGACAGTGGAGAGACTTAATGTGGCGTGTCCATTACACACCAACTGCCCCATACTGCGCAACAATACCGCGGCGGTAAATAATTTCAATTGATTGTCCGAAAGTCTGTACGGGATTTTACTTGGCAAGTAATCAAAGAATGTAGTGAAATGTTCGAGGTAAATCGTTAACATTGTTGCTGTCTGAAACAAAACGTAACTTGATATATATCCACTAGTGTTATAATGGTAGAGCTACACTGCAGTTTGTTTCTAGCTAGGGAGTGAATGAGTAAGCTCGATCGGGGCTGGACCACGCCCTCACAGAATACTAGCGTCAAATGGCACCATAATGTTGATGTGTTTCGACTGGTGAGTGCAGGCAGCCGGAGAACTTTATTACTTACTGGTGACGAGGAATTCCATATCAGTCCTCAAGTGTGACAACGCATCTGCATTATGATTCCTTGACAAGGATGAATGTAGATGGGATGGGCCGCAGGAATCACCACCACAGGTGAACTGTGAGCACGTTTTTTACCCTCAATAAAATAAAAAATAAAAGTTTTTTAACAGTAGTAGAGCCACGCTGAGCCTATTTAACAGAACCTGCATGAATTGGTCGGCTCGAGTGGTGAGGGACGACGCTTTCGCGTTGCTGCATCTTATTGTGATAGCAAGGAACTGGTCCTCGAAGCGGGGTGTACCATTATGATGCAGTAGTCGCTTACTAACAGGTACAATATGTGCTCCTTTATCACCCTTAGTTCCTTAAAGAAACACAGTTGCAGTTGTAGTGATCACTTCGGTACGTGACACCCATATCCATCCTCGATGAGTGACCAAGAAATGTCCTCAGCAGATGAGGACTTAGTCCTTATTTAGTATTATGTGCTAGCTTAGCAACTGCAATTTATTAGGGCTAATTCCCTTCGATTCCTTTCATATATCAGCAAAAGAAAGAAAGCAGCAGCAACCCATTGTACTGATATGTAGTTCGTTTCCTTTATTTTATAGTTAATCTTTCTCCACGCTTCCTATAGGTTGACCGATAGACAATGCCCAAGGTATCATCTATGCCTTTTGCAACCCTTTTGTTTAGTTATTATAAGTATACACAGCAACGTAAAGATTCGTCTTACACTGCTATGGCCAATACGAAGTTGCCACTCCACAACTTTCCTTCCCCATCGGCCATCGGTTCTACGAGCTGTAAGGCCGACCCATCACTAGTCCAACTTACTGTCGACCCTCATGCCCATATCGGTTGTTAATGCATGACAAGAACGTGGTCCGGAAGTCCATTAATCGTTGTTGAAAAATTAAATTTTTAAACTCACCAAGGCATATTGGATATAATCGTTGTTATTCATCTTGTCGAAGTTAGTGACCAAATTAAACATTCTATAGAACGGGGGTGAGTCTTGCTTGTATATATCTATATCGTCGACATCGGCATAGCTTCTGAACAATTCCGCCGCAGTATTCAGATTCGTGTTAGGTTGTGGTACCTTGGGGAACCCTTCACTAGCGCTACTTAATAATAAGACTCTGTGAAAATTATAAAAATTATTAATTGACTTTTGAGTGGCATAAGTTCCATTTAAAATTGTGAAATTAATAATAAAAATTATATCAACATATTTGTTACAGAAGTTAAATTAGTAAAAAATAACATCGTGTTTAAACGGTGAAGTGACACCCCGGTTAATTGTCCGTAACACGCATAAAGATTATATTATGAAACCGATCCGTTTTTAAGGATTGTTTAGTGGTGATGAAAAGTATATTACCTACTACAAGAACGTGGCAAAAAAGATCATGGTCAAAGGGCAGTCAAGCTTTAGACTAAGTCTAAGCCTGGATTGACTCGCAACAATGCTGTGTGTATGGTGGGCATCGATCGTTATGAGCTTTTAGCGACGGGCAATAACATCGATTCGGATCCCTACTGCCAACAGCTGATGAGACATTGTGAAAAACGGCCGGAAATGTTAAATAGAAAGGGTGTGGTTTTTCATCACGATAACGCCAGACCACACGCATCTTTAGCCAGTAGCAAATATTGAGAGAGCTTGGTTGGGAAGTGTTAATGCATCCACCATAAAGCCTTGTCCTTGCACCCTCAAATTTTCACCTGTTTAGTTCTCTTCAGAATTCTTTAGGTTAGGTCTGTTAGGTTAAAACCAAAAGAGGACTGTTAAAACTAACTGTCGAATTTTTTAGATTAGAAGTCCCAAAATTTCTATAGCAATGGGATATGTCACTACATAAAAATGGCATTATATATCATATTATAATCAAATATAAATAAACTATGATAAATAATATCTGGAATTTGTATATAAAGTACGAAAAAACTTTTGGCCATGGCCCCTTATTGCATTTTAATTGACGAGACTGTAATTTGGTTTTTCATTGTGGCGTGCTTTAGAAATGTTTATTTTACGTATTACGTTGTGGCTTACGGCAACAGCCGACTTGCCAGAGACAACAATAGAGACTTGTCTATTGGCATTTGACTATGAAGCCTCATATCCGTGATCATCTCCATAATGATATACGCGTTAGTAGGTCATCCGGAGATTGTGGTTGAAGAATCCAATATTGACACCATACGACGACTGTTTGAAACTGACAAAAAATTACTTGTCAGCAAATTCGTCTTGTATAAGGCATTAGAATAAGCCAAATGCAAAACGTTATGTTGCATTATTCAGACGAAATTATTGCGTAGAGTGGTGATGATAAAATATAATGGAGGACAGTAATTGATGGTATACTGTTTTAAACCGGAAAGAAAAAGCCAATCGGCAGTATAGGGCTTTAAGAAGATTTGCCGACGAAGGACTGACAAAAAAAAAAAACAAATCTGAGCACCAGCAAGAAAATGGTGGCTTTTTTCCGGCAAATTATAACATTACAATACAGTGTCGCTTGAAAATCAATCAGAGACCCAATTACGAGTGACGGTGCTTTTCATTCTCGCCCTCAAGGTCCTCAAGGGACAATGCATATGCATCTTGAATCTTTATTGTAAATGAATGTAGATATCATGGGTCCCTGTCATCACTTATCATCATTCAGATCACCTCTAATATTATAAATAAAAAAAAATATGAATGCCAAATTCAGAGTACCCTTAAAAATTGTATACGCAATCGTAGTTAGGTGGGGGGGGGGGGGGGTTTATCGGTCTCAGTGATCACTTATCATCAGATGAACTGTGTTCTCGTGTGTTATCGTTACTTTCATGAGAATATACCTTAAAGCCAGGTGGGCAATGCCTATAGTGGGTAAGAGCGAGCACTGTGCGGCGACGCATTCCCAACGGTGGAAAGACAGCGCGGCGCGTGCGCGACACAGCGTTCCGCAGTACACGCTGCGCGAGCACCGGCTGCAGCTGCATAGCGGAACAAACGACTGTGTTGAGGGAAAACCAAAGACCAACGTCATTAAAGTCGACGGCATATTGAAATTGCGGATTATGAATGGATTATTACCACGGCATTTTAAACATAGTTTTTAAAAGATTTAAAAAAAAACAACGTTCTATATGACGTTGACTCACAAATATAAAAAAAAATATTTGACTATGCCTAAAATCCGTATGTATTAGTGTTTGTAAGCATGTAAACAATGTCCAAATTTTAGTTTCAGTTTAGGGTTAATTTTTATCTACACTGTATACTAACGGCACTGGATTTATATCGGACCGGCAGCACATCTCGCACGGGGGTTCGGCGGCAGGCAAGGTAACCCACGCGTACGGCTCCTCAGAAAACAACACATCGCCACGGCGCGCGCTTCGCGTCGCCACCACTTGTCTGCCCGATGTTTCGCTTCGCCTGCAAACATATTTTCATCTACACCACTGTATTACTACTATCGTTACTGAATCTATGGAAGACGATAAAAATCGATGTCGAATAATTATCTCATGTCTTCCACTGTCCCGTCACTATAGCTTCGTTCGAACGCGCTTTGTTAATAAACAGTACGTTGTATTTTTTTATGTTTGTAGTATGTCCAGAATTTTATGCACTTTTTGAATACATTTGTATCAAAATAAACAAAACTTAATCTAAGTAAACATAATATGTAATCAATAATTTTGACTGCATATTTATAATTTCTTACCTATTCTAAATAGCCCGTTGTTCTTCTCGTAATTAAAAAAAACAGTGGCCGATACTGATATTGCTTCATCGATAAAGGCTTGCGAACAGAAGGTTCCGATAATGATATTTCTCTTTCTCTGATCCACAGTAATATGTACTAGTTCACCAGTCCGATGATCGGACGAAGGTTTAGGCGCCGAGTCACAGATACGAGAGCGACGCGCACCACATCCAGATCCAAAAGAGCAAATTGTTGCACAAATATTATTCCTCTGGAAATCGAATAGCAGCCAGGACTAGCCATGCAGTAGCTAGGTAATCTGAATATTAGACCACATGGTCAGCATGGACATTCCGAGGAAGTGATGGCTCTTGCAAAGCAATTGGACTACGTATGCCTCGTTAACGCCCAGATAAATGTTTTTAATATGGCATCGTAATATAATTTTTGTAACAAATCTGTTTTTTACATTTTTTAACATGGCCTTGGTAACAGTTTATAGCTTTTGTGATAAAATGGAATATGGAATTCAACGACAGAACCTTAGTGTAGGAGCTTCACGACGACAACCTCGTAAAGGGCTAACCTAACACATACCTTAAAAGGTTTCTATATTAACAGCACCGTACCGTAACTCTATGGCACTGGAAGCAGCGTTGAAGTCCACATTGGCCCCCCCGTAACATTCAGGTAACTGTATTTTGTCATCCTGTTGGTATTCGCACATAGGCTTTTCCAGCTTCTTCTCTAATATTTTCACATGTCTTTCGAATTCCACTGCGCAAGAAAATGTCATAAATTAAACGTCATAATTTTTGACTTGGGCACTTATTGTTCAGGACCTTATTAATAAATCTAACAAATATTATTGCAATATCATAGTGTGAAGCAGTTACTTTTGACGCTGGAGATTGTAAAATCATTCTTGCGTTAAAATAAATAAAATTGTGATTAAACAGTAACACATATAGACACAATATGGCTTCCAGCTTTCTCTTCCTTTGAGTATATAAAATATGCGGTTTCAAATCTTCGAACTTTTTATATTGTCCTTGCGCCAATATTTGGTCACTCTTTGTCACCTTATGTAAAGCATATTCGGTAAAAACATTTGAAAGTTGCCGTCTTTATCGTTCTCGGTCGTTCATCGCCACATTATACGAAAACTAATAATTTAAATTTGGCAAATACTGGAATTGGTGAAAACTTTGATTACCTCTTAGGCCCCTATACGTCTATTTGTCATATGAAAGTATTTCGATATATGAGTATACTAACAAGCTTGTGTAGCTGACAGGCAGAGAGTGTGGACGTGTTGTGTAGCTTCAGAGAGAGCCGATTGGGCATCGATCTTTTGACCCAGCTCTAAGTGACAGTCGGCCCGACGTAGCAGCAATTTGTGACGCTGTTCAGCCGGATACCCGCTCTCGATGGCCAAAGCGATATCCGACAGAGATTCCTGCACATTCGTAATGCAAATACAGAGGCTGGTTTAGATTTCATTATCGTTAAACACTGTATATACAAAATATATCAAAATTCAATCAGTCCAAAAACGAGTTGTGAAGTTTAATACACATTGAAGACGCATGTTGAACGTAGCTCACCCATCGGAAGTTATACATAATCGGGACATAAGATCTGTCATGTCCTTATTTAATTTTAGTTCTATTGAATCAACAACCACTAAATAAAACAATCCAAACATTTGTGGCCAGTATTGCTTATTAGCAATACTGGCCACAAATGTTTGGATTGTTTTTGTCTATTGGACTATTGTGAGTAAGAACCTTTCGCGCCATATTATCAAGAAATATAAATTGATGTTGTTTCTTTTAAATAATGGAGTGGACGCCAAACAAGACGAGTCGAGGTAACGCTTCAACGTTATGGTTACGCGCAAACTTTTGCAAAATTATCTTTTTTTGATTTGACATTGAGAATTTCTAGAAACTTGAGATTTGTTTATCGGACTATCGAACGGTTTAATGAAGATAAGAGCTTCATAGACGGTAATAGGAGCGGCCGACTCCGTACGGTCAGCTACCATCGAGGCAGTGCGCTTGTGAATCCAATGAAATCCCGTCAGGGATTCATTTCAAGCAAAAAATGGGAGCCCTTCAATTGGGCTTAAGCAGCAGAACCATGGTTAATAGTGCCAAATGAAGATCCGTAATTGCGAGCTTATCTACGCAAAGCAGGACATTTTCTTAATAAGCGATTGAAAAAACTAAGGCTCGAGAGATTCCAGGCTTTATTAAGGCGGTGGGCGGGAAATCCTTTTTTAAAGGTAAAAGTTTTTTGTTTCAATAGACACATTGATAAAATGCTTGCCCACGGTAGTGTAGAAGCGAGCAAGCATATTCCGAGCGGGCATTATCCTTTATCATTTTTGGTTTGGCTTGGTGGAGTTTCATACCCAGGTCTGATGTGCTTTTCTGTGACAAAAGTGTGAAAACTAGTGCTGTTGTGTATCAAAATATCGTCCTTACAAACTTTATGGACTTTACTTTTTTCCAAACAACATTTTGAAAACAATGTTGGAAAACCGATACCGGGTATTCCAATAGGATTCGGCATCATTTCATCGAGCAGTGAGCTTACAAAACTAGCAATGTGCCCACGGTATCGACTTCATCAGGCACGACGACGAATGGCCCTCTCTCCAAACTTAATTTGGATTACAAAATATGTCAATATTTTGAGGATAACCTAGGTTAAATGCCCTCTGCAGAATTAGAAGTGTCCCAAAGCATCCCTGATTATAGCAGTGGCCAATATATACATTACCATTGGGTGTGATGCGATTGATGGCTGGCTTTGGTTGAGGTGTAGGCAGCACCTTACATATCCAGTAACCTTACATATAATATGTAAATGCAAAAACATTTAGAAAAATGATTAATGTAAACAAATTGTTATTACTTTCTGAAATATATTTTCATCTTTCCTCTATCAAAAATTAAAATTACCTTAAATCTCTTTAACCCCAACAATGATGCTGATCTATTGGCTAAAGCCAAAGGATACATCGGTCCGTTATGTTGGGCATACACTACACTCTTCGAATAACATTTATAACTCTCTTGAACTAAGTGTGCCCTATATTTGTCATTTCCTCGTTGTCGCCATAACAAAGAAACATTGTCGCACTTCAGAGCAGTGTCCAGTTCATTGATCTTCTTGGCATATGAGCTCTTCATTTGTTGTAGCCACTGAAGCATAATTTTCCTAAAAGAGATATATAATTAATTTTGTTTCAATTATCTACTTGCAAACATAAAGTAATAAAATAAAGCATTGTGCTTAATAAAGTTAACAAGTGCATAATAGTACACATTGTATTTAGTCTATACTATGTAGTGAAACTACTTTGTATATGTTTGAGACAATAAGTAAATTATTAAATTGCTGAGCACCATTAAATTTCAAAGCATGACTAGCTAGCAACAAATAGAATTAAATAGTTACAGTCTACATTAAAAATTAGGGCAAATTTCTATCAAATTAATTACATGGTTTTGTTTTCAAGTTAAATTGATTATGATTGTACTGTAAATATTGCCAGTGTTATTTTTTAAAATTCTTTAGCAATACCTATAAAGCTTTTCAATATTCATACATATATAAGGTCTAGATTGTTATACATTCAGTGACACTAAAATTATTTAGTTTGTATGAAACACATTTTAAGTCATATAAATATACTATAATAAATGTTTATGTAAGCAATGGCTAAATTATATGTATGTATAATAAAGATGTCCCATAATCTCCGCACAATTTTATTATGCTGACAGTAAGTGATCCCTGCAGCTATAGGACATCCACATACAAACATAAAAAATAAGAGCATATTATTGAACAGTATTATTTCCCTAGCAAACTAAAATGGAGTGCCTTGTTAGGCAGTTAATGGGTTTCAGGTTCTCCGATTCACCAAATGAACTAATCAATTTCCTTTCATGCTGGCAGTCTATTAAGGCAAGACCATCTTTGAACCTAATCACGCTGCAGCAAGACTACAATATCTAAACACGGTGAGCACTTTATAATATGCATATACACAAATCTGGGAGCTTTAATGTTAGTAAATTAAACACCAGCCAGCAAATAGACATACTATATCCATGGAATATAATATGTTCAAGTTTGTGAGATATCATGGGATGGAAGTTTTTTTAGACCATGTTATCTAGCAAACTATTGGGAGTAAGTTCAGCACTGTGGTAATGATAAACTGAAATGATGGTATTATCTGCTACCTCTTTAAGGATGTTTAATAATTTATTCAAATCTACAATATCTACATGGACTGATGAAACGCAGCAGAGACTGAACTAAGGTGCAAGATATATGGTGCGGTATCCTCATTTACTCATAATTCTTGTAAATTCATTTTTTTATTCCTGTTTCAACACAGAAATACATATCAAAAATAATTTGTATTAATGTTCTTTAGACATTTATATATTTTGCAAATCGTCTTTAACAATACTAGGATATACACCACAAAATAATAAATAATTAACATGAGCAATTATAAATTAATATATAAATCAATAACAGTTGCATCTTTCGCTTTAACAGTGGTGGTGGGTAAACATAAATACTTAATTATACAATGTGTCAGATGTTTATCTTAGAAAGTGGAAAACCAAATACGATTCCAAGATCAAAAGTACATATATACAAGCAGGAGAGACATAATATCCCTATCAAAATAATTATTGATAGAATAAATGGATGAACAATACATACAGAATGAATTTGAGCAAGTGTAAAAAGAGCACTGTCAATATAAGTAGAAGAATATAATACTATTCTGTCTCATAATCTGAGCTTAAGGGTCATCATGTTGAGAGCAACAAAGGAAGACCTTTTACTCGGGTGTCTGGCGGCTCTGGATTCATTTAACTGGAATAATTGATAATATGTAATGATGATTAAAACATTTTGACAAGTCCAGTTAGAGGCCATATTTTATATATATATAATGAAAATAGTGAGCCTTTTAAAGGAGAAGTTTGACAAATTTAAAATGTCTATTTTTCTAAACTCTTATTATGTTTTAAACATTGATTCAGGAAGCAATTATTATGGAGGCTTCTTATTGATATTTTTAGATGTTTCTATTTAGAACATAGAATATGTTTTTTTATATACATTGGCTGGTTTAAATTTCCCCTATAGTTTTTATTACTATATTCCTCCTAATAATAATAAATTAATAAGCCCCCCTTATTAATTTACAATTACCACATATTAAATATATCACAAAATGAATATAGAACATAATTTAATATGTAATAACCAGTTCAAAGTAAAATTCCCCAAATAATTGGAATAATGGTAAATATGACTTGTTGCTTCAATATTAATTTCAAGTTTTTAGATAGAATTAGAGCTTTTAATTTCCATTTGGTACTCATGTTACAACAATGCCTGTTAGCCAACTCAATAAGTACTATCTGATAACAAACATCTTTTGGGCAACAAGCCAAAAGAAAACAAGCATAATGTTCACAGATTAGAAATGCATATGTACAAAGAACAATAAAAAAAAGCAAAACTTTTCTAAAACTAGGTAACAAAATGTATGGAATGTACTTGGAAATCTAAAAAGTCTATAAATAATTTGAGAAAATTAGGTGCAAATCAAAGTATGTAAAGTTGTCTAATAAAGAAACTATCATCATAGATATTGTCAGCAGTTCGCAAAGAGATTATTATTAACAGTTATGCTTAAAACATTTGAAATTGATTGTTTGTAATTTGTCATTCGTTTGCTGCAGTTCGGGTTACGAGTTAAATAATTGTTAAATTATTAGAATTTCTCTATACCTTACACCTTCGTTCTTGCAGAAGTAGCTCATCGTATCAATCTCATTTTCACTAGTCCGATCGATTTTCTTTTCTTCCGACGACAATAATAAAACTAATATTTCCCACTGTTTCGAGCAATCTTCAGGTAAACTTACACTATTCATTGTGTATATAAAATAAAACTGAAGGTGCCTTAGAATGAATCGTATTGGATCAAACTACTGATTAAATTAATAATAAACGCAAGGAATTATGAATTATATGCTAAATTCGTTGGTAAGAAGTTCAAGATGGTTTCGATGTATCTGTAATCTATCAAAATATAAATTATAATATTATGTAAACAAGTTAAGTCGCTACACGATCATGTAAAGAACTTCGGTACTTTTTGTGATATTCTATTTGATAGTATTATACTAAACGTTTCATTTCATGTTAAATATGTAATGGTTGGAATTTTTATTTCAGTTTCTAGAAAAAATAATATTCTTTCAGGAAAAAGGTTAAATTAAATAAGTTGAAAAAGTTAGTAATACTAAAAGAAATTAATTGTTGATTTTCTATGTTATTTGTTTGATATCTATGAACAAGAAAGGAAGGATAGAGCATAATCTATTTATTTTCCGACAATGAATAATGTGTTAAATTCTTGTCGAAATCCTTTAGAAATAACTTGGTATAAGAATATCATGAATATTATAGGGTTCCAAAGTAGAATTAGACTTTATTTAAAATTCCAGACCAATTTTTATTATGAAATATAAATCTTAATTCCTGTATAATTAACATACTGAGAGAACCCTTCCTCGATCCTCGGTTTTATTATAGATATCACATACAAAACTCTAAAACATAAATTATCACTAGTCATCGAGTACTAAGTTGTTTTCTTTTTTTATTGAATAGGTGGCCAACGAGTTAGCAACTTAGCTCACCTCATGATTAGTGATTACCACCGCCTATGAAATCCGCAACTTCAGAGGAGTCGCAAATGCGTTGAAGTAAGGTGTATCCTCTTTTCTTGAAGGTCCCCACGTCGTATCTGTTCACATCACTAACGACCGCTGATTCCACAGAATAGTTGTGAGCGGCAGGATATTCCGCGTAGAGCATTAGTGGTGGATTCCCAACCATCGAGATGATGTTGAGGTTGAAATTTTGAATTCTGTCGTAATGCACGATGTTTGAACTCAGCGGATGGAATAACTCCTCAGAACACTCCCCATGGTAAAAAATGTTCAGTAAAAAATGAAGAGAAATACAACATCTCCTCACAATGCTAGTGAATTAAGCCGATCGGAAAGTATCTGATCATTAACGATTCGAGCCTCGAGTCATTGATATGCAGTAGAAATAAGGTAGATAAGGTATGTAGTAGGAGATAGCACACAGCCTTGTGGAACACCAACACTAATTGGTTTGGAGTCCGAGTGACCCTTTTTACGGGATTCCATTATTTTAGAAAACCAGGGCGTAATAGCAATAGGCTTGTAGTTGGACGGATCAGAGCGATCACCTACTTTAGGGATCGGGTTTACCAAAGCTGGGACGACGGCTAAGGAGTACCGAAAAAGATACGTAACAACTGGTACCAGCTCTGATGCACACGTCATCAACACTATTAGAGAGATACCACTCGACTTGTGGATGTCCAGGGAGAGAAGTGTTTGCGCACTGACGTCTGCAGAAATTGAAAATCGGACATAGAGTTCGAGTCGAGTTGGACGCAAAAAGAGAGCCTAGGATATCGGCTTTCTCCTTTGCATCATGGGCCGGCGTATCGTCTCCTTTGTGCAGAGATGGCTGACAGAAATTTCCTAGGACAACTTTGGCGAGAGGCCAAAATGCGCGGATTCCTGAAGGGAGACGAACTAGTCTCACGCCAATTTTGCACAGACTGCCTGTGCAATAACTCTTTGAAGGCTCTAGAGGCAGCGTTGCTTTTTTAAACAAGACGGATTTTGCGTCCCGTGACACTGATGCATCTGCCCAGGCTCGGTAACACTCCTGCTTATAGCGTGACGCTATTTTACAGGAGCAACCAAACCAAGTATGGGATCGGCGTCCGATGGGCACCATTAAGGATGAATGGTTCCATCCCCTAACGTACCACATCGGAGACAGAATCAGCAACAGCGTTGGGATCAACCAGTGAGAAGCAAAACCGCCCCCAGAGGTAGGATGCAAAAACCAGTTGTGTCAGATCATATGCCAAAGCAATGTCGCGAACAGATCTCGCGATTCAAGCCATTGAGCGTGGTGAGCGTTAAAGTCGCCGAGCATCACGTTCTCTGCGGATGGTATGTGTTGTTGCACGAAGTCCGTAGCCATTTGACGTGGTCGATGAGTCGCAACACAACGCAACATGTTCAAACAAAATGGCAAAATAAAAAATATATGTATAAACCTCATGCCGCTAATATACTATAACATAATTTTTGAGGTAGATACCTGCACCCACGATTTCCCAATAAGATTGATAATTGATGAATCCTTAGGCCAGTTTCTATTGTACCTGCAGGTGCTTCAGTGTAATGCTGAGGCTGATGTTAATGCATACCCCATCAGAGCCTCGTAGATCAGGCGGCAGCGTATATGCGTTTTTGCATTTTCCTAACTTGGTGCGGATTGGAAGAATAGATGCCAGTATGGGTGAAAACAAAGCGAAAGGTGATATGTGATGCCCTGGAATGTCGAACCACCAGATTGACTTTGGATGCCATATGCAGCATGCAGTTGATTACACTCGATATCCTTACCAAGAATACAAGGGACGATTCTGTGCAGCAGGAACATCTCAAATAGCTTAAGTATATGTGACAGTAACGTGATGCGGCAGCAGTTTGCCGGCTATTGTCTATATTTCCCCGACTTTAGCAGAACGATGACCTTACAATCTTCCGGAAAGTGGCAGGTGCGTAGTATTTTTTAAAATAAACACACATTACACTTCTTGGAAGAGTCAGCAATTCCTCATTCGATATTCATTTGGAGGCAGCCATCTAATGGTTCTGAGTACCTCTACAAAGAAGAAGAATTGTCCTTGTAGTGGCACCAGTGGGTACGACGGAAGTTCCTTTACGCGGTCCTCTATCTTTCGATGATGTTCCTCAGTCACATCCAAAGCGGTTTACGAAGTAAACTACACCACCAAGTTCTGAGCTAGGTAAGTCAGCCTTTAGCCGAGGCTTCATAGAATCGATTACCCCTTAGTCACGCGTGGTGTTTCGCTGTTTATTCGACTCGACGGTCCCAGGCCTCTCCGCGGTGTGCCTTAATCTCGATTAACAACTCCTCCAGCAGCCTGTTGAATTGGGCCTACACTAGTAATCTGAGCACCCGCTTGCAAGCCTAAAGTGAGTATATACATAAGTATGCAATATTATAATATGCAATGCATTATTTTCTAAGGGGAATAATTTAGATCCAACGTTAAAAAATATTTTAGATTGTAATTTTAATAGAACTTAATTTATATTAAAAATAATAGCGTTGCATCAAACACTAAGTATTAAAAGTAGTAAAATAATAAATATAATTACTATCTATTTTTCGTCAGTGTTACAATTTCTGGTCACAGTTAATAAAATTAATGTTTCGTAGGGAAAAATTTCTTGGCAAGATACATATAAATACAAAAATAGTCCGCTAATCGGCAGTAGTGCCGCGTGGCTAATTATGCTTTAGCATCCTCTCTAGGGAGGAGGCTTATGCCCAGCGGTGGGATTTTTATACAGGCTGTCACTTTTTTTCAAACTCCGACGGAAACATACGCCAGGCATAAAGGCTATTTAGTCTTCTGTATAATCTGCCGAATAATGTGTGTGGTCTATGCTACTATAGTCTTTTCAGAAACCGGCTTGTTCGAAAGATTGGAAGTTAAGCCTAGAAGTGAGACGAATTGAAAATAATTCGAAAACCAGATATCGATGCGACTCAGAACTCAGGGTTATCGCCTTTCTTGAAGAACAGTAGCACCACACTTCAGCTCTACGCTTCCGGGGTAGCACCTAAGGACGGAATTAAACATCTTTTGCAGCACTTGAAGTGTCACACACCCAGATATACCGGATCGGAGGATTCTTCCGCTGAACACACGGACTAGAAGGGATACGGTATTAATATCAATGGTGAGAACATCACCCACCTTCAATTTGTCGACAACCTGAGGGACTAAAGGACTTAACAACGAAGTAGAATTGGGGGACTGGCATAGATCAAAAGATTAGCAACTTGAAGTGGAAATGGGTTAGGTTAGGTCGTAGAACCGATATCCGATGTGGCAGAAGGAAGTATAATGACCCCCCCCCCCCCTAGTGTAGCGTGGTACAGCTCGACCGAGGAAGAACCATGCCCGCACAGAATAACAGCATGAAATAGCAGCATAATGCTGCTGTGTTTCGTCTAGTGAGTTAAGGGATTCAAAGAACTTTATTACCGGTGACGAGGCATTCCATCTCAATCCTCAAGGGTGACAACGCATCTACATTATGATTCCTTGTCAAGGATGAGTGTAGATGTCATAGGCCGCAGGAATCACTTACCATCAAATGAACTGTATGCCCGTTTGTAGAATTAATGCAATAATAAAAAAAAAATGGAGCGACGACCTATTGAAATTTGATGCTAGGCTATGGAGGATCATGCTCGGTGGCAATCTATGGAGGAGGTCTATATTCAGCAGTGGACTATAGACAAGCTATGATGTTGATAGAACAATACGTTTAACATAGTTATCGCGGTGATCGAAAAAAAAATTCTACGTAAATGTTTTTTTTTTATGGAAATAAAGAGTGAGAAACGGACACAGTTTAGTGATAATAAATCACTAAAGGCCATGGACACATAGATCAATCCTTATTAAAAAATGGAGATGTTCATGTTTGTGACCCTTGGGGACTAAAAAATAAGATGCCTTAATTTAAGTAAAGGTCTTCGCTTTTCATCAAACAAATCAATATTTTTTTTGATTTTGCTATTTTACGTTGGCAGTTTGTGGCAATATGATCCTATGAATATTGAATCCATGTATGTTACATCATTGTTCATGTATACATATTTGACATTAAGTCCTAATTAGTTGTATGGGCGTCGATATTTTAGTTTTTATAAATAAACATTTTCGAATTTAGTCACGTTTTAAAAATAAGGATAAAGGAAAGTGTTTGTCGCATTCCACAGCAACATCAAAGTCGTGATGGACTCCTATTAAACGTAAAACCGAATAACTCTTTATGTTCAAAAATGAACTTTATGTGTTGAACCGAAGGTGGTCGAAAAACAAACGAATAAATTTGGGTTACACCATAAGAGATTATCCGTGACAGTCCTTTTTAGGTTCCATTATGGAAACTAATGTATTGAGTGACGACTACCCATCCTTTAACGCAGTCTGCAATACAGCGAACGTGACAATACTTATGTAGCCTACTATCTTTTTAACTTGCCTTTGTCTAAACGTTTATTTGAAGACAGACTACTTAAGTACTTGAGTAGCTTTCTTCGTTACGTAAATAATAAAAAACATTGACTTTCCCGTATATTAACTAACATTCAAAACGTATTTTTATATCGCATTATATCGTACATTTTAGAATTCCATGAAAATATATATTGAAGGGAAAAAGGTTACTGTATAAAGGAAGTAGAATCTGAACCTGCAACGATTTTTTAATTAGAAAATTCTGCAAGTATTCTACAGGCGCCAATCCTTCAAATGGAGTCGTGGTATCATCATCATAATCATCACAGCCCCTCCATAGTCCAGTGCTGAACATAGACCGCCGCCATGGATTGCCGCAAAGCACGATCATCGCTCCAACTGGTGAGCGGTCGTTATACACTACGACCACCTGTCCAAGGTTGCTACACAAGAATCTTTCTTCCCTATTGAGCATACAGCAAATCCCTACTGCCGCGGACTATTTTTCCTACCTACGGCAAATAGTCCGGTTAGGTAAGTTCAACTTTGACGCAGATGTCCAACTTCCATGGATCTAACTCGGATAGGCAGCGTTGTTCCCCTTCGTCTAAAAACAAAAGTCTTTACCCAGTGCATGTTGCCAGCGACGATTTATGATGCAGAGACATGGTCCTACACTGCTGGCCGTATGAGAAAGCTCAGTGTCACTCGTTGTTTCTCTGCATGATAGAATACGCAACGTACACTTCCGCGGTAGAACGAGGGTGACCGACATAGCTCAAAAGATTAGCAAACTGAAGTGGTAATGGTCTGGCTATATGCTCCGTACTCGTAATATATAAAATAATAATCTATGACGACTTTACCATTTTGAGGTTTCGTTTTGCAATTTTATCTTACTAATATTTTAAAGTAGTGACAATGTTGAGCTACAGAGTTCATCAGTTCATTTTACTCTGTATTTTGAAACTAAATATTAAAGCAGTGTGGAGTTGCTAATGGAGTGGGTACTCAACTTTTACTAGTCTTTATTTGGTATAAGACATTTACAATAATTGGATACCATTAAGGACACAGAATGAGAGTGATATGTGTTAATCGATAAGAAAGTTATTGCATTCACTTAAGTCGATTAAGAATATTTGTTACTGTTTTAAAATATTATTTTTATATAGTAGTAATTATATTACTCAACATTATTAAAGCACAAAATCTATATTTTTACTTCATAAGGGACTTCTACGAATTTATTTAAATTTAGCACTAATCAGATACTAGACTTATTACAGGCCTTGCAGTTCAAGAATAGACAATTGAAATCTAATATCAGATTTACAAGAGTATTTAAAATAGAAATAATAATACTGCACAAATATAATATGTGTAATTCGTTTATAAAATTTTTTATTTGTCAGTGCTTCATCTAATAAAGTTGACTGAATTAATTTGGTTGCAATTTGAAAAATTTTCAACAATTTGTAGTAACTACTAACTAGCCAGTAACATGTTTTACAAACTATTAAAATTAAACAGCAACTTGACCAAAAGTACTGTCAAGTCTTATAACAATAATAAAGTTATTTTAAACAGTCTGTATATGTTTACATTCCACGGGGGTTGGGCTTAGGACCAGTGTAAATTTGATCAATGACCTATAAAATTTATTTTAACAATTTTCAGCTTTGGACATCGTATATTGATATTTGCTATCAACAGGAATTGCGTAATTATTATCTGCGTCGAATCAATCTCATCGAGAAAGTGAATGCATTAATTTTAATTTTGCTATGAAATTAGTTTTTTCGTAACAATTTTACTGCTCCAATGGACATCTCGACAAAACTTTTCTGCGAATCATTAGAGAATAGAGAGACAATGAGTTGCGGAATGTTAGAGGAATGAGGGCGTTGAAACTTTCCGGTAATGTTTAACTGTATTAAACATTTAGCTGTTCATGATTTATAATTATTGTTATTATTTATTTATTTTATATTATTTATTTATAATTATTGATCTATTTCAAATGTATATTATAAAAAAATATTTTCAAATACAAAAGTTATATTGATATTTTTGATACTTTAGGCATATAATGCGAGTATTTCTCTACATTTTCTTTATAATATGTCAATGTAGTTAAAAGATTAGAAAGTTTGATAGTTACTTAAATATAAAAATATAAATTAATGTTCGATATATGCATGTATATACATCTAATTATTTATTGTTAAGGTAGATATATTGTTAATGAATTACCGAAGCCACGTACTATGTTTATTATGATCGTATCTTTATATATAATTATAATATAATAATTTTTATGTAAAAAATCCTTAACAATGTTTTGTAAAACTAGAAAACAAGGAAATGCAAATTCAACAAAAATAAATAAGAATTTGCAGTATATCCGACATATCTGTACATAATGCTACTGTAGAAATTAAATCCTCCACCTACTAACCCAATAACCAAATGTGACTTACGCCTAAAATGCACTGTAAATCGCATTGCAAATCAAAACACGTAAAGTAGGCTTCACACACTGGAGCTCGAGAAATTCGTTATTCAGCGCGCGAAAGCTCGAAGGGGAGAGGGACTGGGGACGGGGTACCTATTGGTGGATACCTATGATGCGCTTTCGCACCTGTCGCGCGCGTACCGACTCAGTCGTACACCGACCGTAGCTCGAGTAAAACGCGCCATGACCGCGCACCATCACATAAAATCGTCGCGAGTGTCGTAACTATTCGTTTTGTGTGGACATTACAATGGATATGATACTCCTGTTTGCCGTATTAGTGCTGCTGCAAGGTAGGTCGAGTTATTGTCAATTATACACTAAAATGTAGATGAGAGAGTTCGACACGCCGGCCGCAGAAGATGAGCCACTTTCAGATTAATCTTCTTTAAGATTCACGTTTTGAAATTTCCACTTTGCGTTAAATATTGTTTATGATAATTGTACTCGTATTGCTTTATTCAATATAGGCAAAGTGATAAATCATATCGTATTTATATGGCAAAGTGATAAATCATATCGTATTTCGGTACATTTGTTATTATGTTCAAATCTTACACATAATTTCGAATGCTAGTAAATTAAAACGTTATTTTTTTAATATAATATATGATCTACTTGGTAGCGATTCAAACTAAAAAGAGGTGCAAACAATTAATAACTAGATAATGAATTTCTATTATATGCTCTCTGAATGGTCTCCGACCAAGATCAACACGTTAAGTAGATCAAAACAACGCTATTACTGCGTAGTCAATGACGATGCTGCACCGTGGGATCATGTTTTTACACAATCTAACAGCTTTCATCGGTCGCATCCACATAATTATCTCGAGATCCTTCTTATTTTACGCATGAAATTCTTCTTTCTCTCTCTTCAAAATTTCAATTTATACAACGTCAAATACGCTGGAGCCAATACATGCCATTCCATTAAATCACTAATCAGTAATTCAGCCATCGCTATTCGAAAGAAACACTCTTAGAGCCAATATTTAATTGTTACAAAAACAGTTCTAAAAGGCACTCAAAAAGTTGAGTATAAAATTATTCCAACAGTTTATTATAATATTTAGTAAATTTTATTAAACTCAACCTTTATTTATTATAGCAGTTTTGATTTTGTTGAACTATCCATTTAAACAATATTATGTGAATAGAACAATGACATTTAAACATTCGGTCCAAAAAATAATATAACATCCCAATAAAAACTTATTGCATAGTAGTAGATTAATAGGTGATAATTAAGCACAACAAATATTAATTACGTTTATCTTTAGAAATTAATCGTAAAGATTCGATGAACGTTACATATAGTGTGATAATATGAGTATTATAATAAAAAGATATCTATGTAGCGTAACGCTGGCGTGTCCAAGTGTCCGGTCGGATGCCTCTTCGTGTACTTTGTGTATTGTGATGCAGCGGTAAAGCGGTAATGAAAAGAAATTTTAATGTTTAGATAATCAATGTCTTTCAAAAAGTTAAGGTAAACCTATATACAAATTCCACTGTTATATTTTATAAGATGAACCCCACTCCTTAGTTACACCAAAATAAAACTTGTTATAATTATTTAAAGGCATATTAAGAAAAGGATTGAAATATATCGATGGGGTTTCTGACTTCTCTAAATGCAACTGTTGTGAGGAAATGTTCAATAATTTTTGTAATTTTAAATTTTATGAAATAGATGGCGGCAAACAAGCAAGCAATTATTATTACATTTCTCAATGTAATAAATAACAATGTAATAATAATAAATAACAATGTAATAAAATATTGCAAACCAGCACACAGTTCACCTGATGTTAAGTGATTCCAAGCGGCCCATGACATCTACATTCATCCTTGACAAGGAATCATAATGCAGATGCGCTGTCACCCTTGAGAACTGAGATAGAATGCCTCATCACCAGTAATAAATGTCTCTGGATCACTTCACTCACCAGACGAAACACATCCGCGTTATGCTGCTATTTCACGCCGGTATTCTGTGAGGGCGTGGTCCTACCCCGGTCGAGCTGACGTATTCATTCTGCAGTTAGAAACAATCTGCAGTGTAGCTCTACCACAGTACGCTACGTAAGTAATTTCCTGCGTCTATCTCAATGTCAACCACATTGGGATAGACACAGGAAATTACTTAAGTCAAGTCTTCAAGGTGTCAAAAGTTTATGCGTTTTACCCTAAGACTTCAACCTGGCCCTAGGATAAGTTTAAAATAGAAATGACGACAAAAACTTACATTTTATTATTATTTCACTTAGCAGAATAATCATAAACATATTTAATTATGTTATCTTTTATAATCTTTCACACAACTGTTTTGCCCTCTGCTTCAAAATTCCGGAAGTTTAAAGTTCCCTCACATCCGGCGTATATATTTTTATTACACTGGTGCACTGGTCGGTCGGTTTAAAAATATGAACCTTAATTAATTTAACAAAAATATATAACAATCATCAGAAATGACTACAATCTTCCAAAAACTTATTGATATTTCTTTTAAAACCGTAACGGGGATCTGACCAAACTTTATCAGGAATTTTAGATCATAATTTGAAGTAAGACTACTTCTATCATTAATTTGCTTCTGTCACTAATTGCTGAACATAGCCCTTGCTCTTCAGATGACCATAAAGCACTGAAGACAAGACAATTGGTCGTTTTTTTATAGAATAGATGGCAAACGAACAAGCAGTTCCCCGGATGGTAATTTTTTTCAATTTACTATACTTTTCTTCGTATTTATGGTCATCAATAATGCATCCTATGGCAACTCCGTTACAGTACACCGGTCTACACCCTCGGCTACAAAGGCCACCTGCACGATTAACATCCTTGATTATTAACGAACTGGCCGTTTCTTTATTTAGTGGAGGGTCATTCCATTCGCAGCGTTGTAAGCTTATTACATTTTAGCTTATTGGTCTTCTGTATAGGCATGATTCTATTCTATATATAAGATTGGGAAATATCCTAGTTTAGTGTCTATCACATGTAAATCTTTACGTATGGCTTCCCCCTTGCACACACATGTTGTTAGATATGCATAAAATGTCTTATTGTAATAGCCAGTATAGAACCCCTTTTCCGTACTTTATATTATAATGAACATTTTACGTACAAGTGTGGTTGGCATTAATAGAAAAAGGATCAGTAATCATCATTACACCTCGGTGCGGTTCGAGCAAGCGTCCTGATTTCAGGCAAATTTTTCAAGAAGCTTTACCTTTATTGATACTTATTAGGAATGCCTATATATTCTCCAGTGAGTAAAAGTTTAAGAAATATCTTCTAAATCTTTTAAAAACTCATACCTTAATATTTTATGTTTCCGACAACAGACAAAGAAACAGATGTGTTGCAACAGATAGTTATTTATTCTAACAAAACTGGTGATAAAACACCACAATTGCGATTTTTCTTACCCACCGAATCCGAATCTTAGCAAACGTAGAAAATATAAGGTATGTTTAGAAGAATTTTCGATAAAAGAGTTGGTTGGCTGAATAACAAGGTAACTAAGTTGCTAAATATATACAATCCCACGTACATAGAGTAAGCTGTAGATTGCGTAAGGAAAGGACCCTGACTCTGGATTCTGTTGATGTTGATGGCGTTACCCTACGCGGCTCTTATAGCTTCATACACACACGGAAGCTTCATACACATACAGGATCACAGAACAGAAGTCCGTGAGATAGCTATTTTTTTTTGGTTATCTTACCTACCAAGAAGCGCTCCTTCTCTGAGCGTGTCTGTTTGTGCTTTCTCTAATTGCCACCGAAGTTGGTAACTGACTAGCTACCTGAAGATACTCCACAGTGGAGAATGGATGGTGACGTGTATTTACCGTCCGAGGTTAGGTATGCGGACCTAGCTTCTGACGGTCAATACCTGTTTTTAATTAATATCGGGAGCTGTGGGCGGTGAAAACCGACACGCGGGGAACACCCTGAAGCACACGTAAATACTATTATACTTTGTATTTGATATTTTATTTTGTTAAGATTGTTTTTTGTTAAGTAAGATCACGTAATCGCTCGATTTTCACGTTCATTTAAGTTTTACTTGTTATTAATTGTAATATAACGTATTAGATGGGGAGTCAGGGGATCCCTTATACATGTTAATCTAGTTGGGACCCCTTCTTCTTCGCGCCAGCTTCTCAGCATCGACGTTGTCTCCCTTCTTAGCGGGCCTCCCGCTCGCGAGCGAGTCTAAATAGATAAAGCTGTAGAGGTCTCTGGACCAACAGCAATACTCACACAAAAAACAAAAGGCAGGCTTACACGGGCTACATAACGTTCATTATATCAAACAAAATTAAAATATACCGCACTTGTTTATTGTACTGAAAATTGTCTCTCTGTGTTTTATACAATAAATCTCATAAGTTATTGTAAACCATATAACACTACGTCACTTATTATCAGGTAGTAAAAGGACTAAATTAAAAAAGAGTAATAAAAATTGAATACCATCAAAACATTTATTTTAGCAAATTCTAGTGACATAGAATAAACAAAACTAATAAAAACAAGAGTGGAATGGAACATAAATGGGTCATGTAGTGACATCGGCCCGATATCAGTGATAGGAATTCATTTTTTTGTGCATAAATATAATGATAGATTTACTGGAAGCGTCACTTGATGTTAACAAGACGAAGGTCTATGAATGTACAAAAAATAAATACTCTGTTATTTGAAATTTAAACTAACGAGTTCATCATACAATACATACAACGAGTCAACAATTGTTATAAGAAAACAAGATTTTTAGTATTTTATTCATATCAATCATTATGTGTCATAAAATAGTTATATGTTATATAGTTTAAGATAATAATAATAAAAAATACAATATAATAGTCGTTGCACTTCCCCGGTCAAGGTGACCCATCCATATTGCAGCCAGAAAGTAACTGCAGCGTGGCTATATTACTGTTATATTGTTTATTTTATGTTGTCATAAAAATATTCTTAATATTTCTAATTACTAATAATAGTGTGTAATTCAGTTGTGAAAATATAACTCATTCTCTATTCTTATATATTCGCAATATATGTAACATTGACACTTTGCTATGTTATGTTACGCAGTCGGGAGTAAATTTTTCGTCAATGACCCAACTTCAAACCTTCGGCAACGCATTAATCGGCGTGGTCCGAGCCGAGGCTCCCTCTCGTGAGCCCTTTATCCACTAATAGAGGTCTCGACTGAGCACCATAAGCGCTCGATCAACTCTCAACCCGGTGAAACTGTAAAAGCCCTAGGGATAATGACGGCCTTCAGCCCGAAAAAAAAAGGCCAAAACTAGTGGTACATGACCTTTGCGATATGATGATATGACTGCAGATCGATTGTTTCATAAAGATAATTTTAATTACCCACAGTCCGTAAACTGACATGAGTTATAACCAACAACTTAAACATTATCTTTTACATAATCAACATATCCATTTATTTTTATGTTTTAATCCCAAGATATATCTTATTCTTTTTTATTTTGTCGAAAAAAAATGGCCATAGGTTGCTAAATATACATAATTCCACTTACAAGTAGTTACATCATGGCAATTAAAACTGGTTGTACAATAACTTAAGATTACGAGAAAATGAACTATTTATACAATGTTAAATAAATATTAATAATTTAAATAAACTAAAGTTAACTAATTATCCTTAGGTGTATTTTGAGTTTTACTAATTTTAGCCTTAAAAGTTTCTAAAATGTCCCTAAATAGGTCAATAGACTTATCCTTACAAATCAGTATGGTACAGTCTGCTTAGCCTAGGTGTTAGGGAGTGGTGCCCTAGGTTTGTTTTGTACAATTTATGAGTAGAGTGAAGTAGGGTATCGCGGTATACGTGAGGGACTTTAAAGGATATTTGGCTCAGCATTACGGGGTTATCCATGGGTTCGTTAATGAGTTTATGCAAGAATATTATTAACTATTAATATTTAATAACTGTATAGAGATATACATATAGAATTTAAAGAGCTATGGTTGTTTAGGGGCCGTCGTATGTAGTGAGTGTGCGCGGGCATAGCTGATCTCTTTCGAACACAACTCTTTAATAAAATTTTAAGTATTTAACTACGCCACATGCTCGGCCATGAGAGAAATGTATGTGAAATTCGCGCTGCCCTTTGCCCTATGATATGAAAGTGAATTATATCAAGACAAAGTTTCATAGCGCTGGGTGGACTCGCAGAGAATTCCAAACGGCATCAAGTCCTTCTATTGTACCCTTTTAGGTTAATACAGAAAGTTTAAATAAGCGTGTACATGTGTTGATCGTAATAATGACTTTGTTGGTGAGAAAAAGCGTTTTGACCCCTGTTTCCGTGTCGGAATGCAAGTCCATAAAACTTTCACTTAATGTCAGATCATTTTGAGTTTTCCGTTATTTTAATAAATGTATTTTGGTCGGTCTGTTTCGTAGTTTTTGATGACTATTAAGCAATTAAAAGAAAAATAAAGAATTTAATTCGATATTACCTTTTAATAGACTATTCTAAACTTCCATATATCACTATACAATAATTTACTTTCGCTGTAAAACGAAATAAAATATTGTATTGTCTTTTATATACTACAATAAAAATCTAGTGGCTTCCTTTTTTAATTTCCGTACCTCTAACCAATTTTCTTGGATCCTTTTGAGAAGCGATGAAAAATAACATAATGATGCTTTTAAAAAGTGACACATGCATTGTTACGATTCGCCCAGCTCACGGACCCCTCAGATCCGTGAGCCCTGTGTCCGATGAAGCTGTAAGAGCCGCATAGGCTAACAGCATCAACATCAACAGAATCTTAATTACGATACGTATGTACGTCACATTGTTTGAGATTTAACAAATATGCGTTTTGTGATGTAGTAAGCTTAAAAATATAGTTCTGTAACATGTAAATTCAGTTATATTGAATAATATTGTTACACGTCTTTTCTGTAATATGAATAGTCGATGTATGTACGTCTTCAAAGCCAATAGTGCACTATTACCCTGTAGAAATATGCCGTAGCATAGCCATGCGTGAGCGTAAGCAGAACAGGTTGCCGTTGTTATGTTAGTGCTTTTATTTAGTGTGTACATTAATTTTGCTAGTTTCCCCATTTTCATGTCATACATGGGTCTAATTCTTCTAATAGTTTGCATGTGTTTACTGGTTCTACAGATATATTATTAGAAATGACATTCGTTTAAATCTTGATAATAATAATCTAAATAATAATCTTGCATAATTCTAAATTGCCTATTTCTAAATTGTTTTCTCTCAGCCGTTAAAGATCTAATTCAATGTTATATTATTTGATTTTGTAAATCGTTATGACTATTTTATGGGAATTTTATTGTTATGTCATCTGCATATCTGTTCTCTAACTAATCGTTAGGACTCGGATTATTCTGAAGAACGCTATGATGTAATTGTATATTATGAAATCTTGAAATAATTTTCTGACGTATTAGCGTGTGGAACTGTAACGTTCGACGATTCCATTCATAGTGAGTTGACCTATGATTTTTTTTCTTTCAGTTTTAGGCTTCGTTATATATTTCCACAAATTTAACAACACCACGGGACGCATACTTGCATACCAACTTTCTTCTAAATATTCTTATCGCTATCTATTCAACATTTTTATCGCTCTTTTCAACTAAAGTAAAGAAGCGCTCGGACCGCCGTGAACACACTTCCTGTTTTCTTTCCATATGAAACTTCGAATTAATATTATTCATATATCTTGGTAATTATACCAAATTTTGTATTTGTGTTTTCTTTGTCATTTGAATAGAAACCCACGTGATTTTTTTTAATAAGTTAAGTTCTTCGTAAGTTAAACTTTAAGAGCTTCACCGGAGGTTTTACGATATACCATGAGAAGGTACAAAAGATCGAAAAGAGAATTGTATCTGAATGCGTAGACATTGAGTTTGTTTTGTTCGCATTAATACTTACTGCAGATTACATTATACATACTTTGCAGATGACACGATCTAAACGACGTATGTGGTTGCGAAGTTATCATTATCAATATTAATAAGTTTATTTGAATAATACATTTATGACATTCTCATTGTACAAATACAGTGTTAACAATTATTAACAAGATATCCACATCAACCGTTTATTTTGTCTATGGTTACGTGAAGTAAAAGTAAAATCTATCACGGCGCGGTGAAAGCGCCTCTTAATTGCCTAATTGGCGTTAATTATATGTAAGTTATCAATATTGATGCAATTAGCGCCTTAATATTTTAAGCTATAAGCTTTTTTAATAAATATTTCAATATTACTTATAATGATTAGCATAACACACATTTAAAACTTTGCGTTATTATTTATTATAGGCCCATAACGCGGAGCCCGATCTAGAATGAGTTTAAGATTGAAGATGACCTGTCGCGTGCCTCAATTTACATCGCCTGGTGGGTTGGCTAGCGACCTAATTATGCGTAAACTAACTGCGTATTGGACGATGTAACGGTGCAAGAATGTGGTTGCTCCCGTTAGGCATTGACACTGCGGAATTCTTTAGGTGTTTGAAAATTATTAAATAAATGGAAAATATTATAAACATCCATCCAACTGTTCCACCTCCAACTTGTTTTAGGCCACCAGATTTCTAATACACTTCAAATTTAAATCTTATAATCATTGTCAAGTTTGCGCGCAGCCGATTGTTGCAGGTAGTTCAAGATCGTACTTCGTGCTAATCTATGAGAATGGCCTATGTTGATCATTTTCTTTTTAGTCCTTTGTTAGTCCTTGGAGGTTTCTTTTATTTCCATTGAATTCTATTCATGATTGATATTACAATTTTTTTCTAGTTTACTTCCCGCCTGTTATAACTCGGCTTCGATGCTACAGTGTCAAATTCATTTCTAAAATAATCTGCCTGCTCGTAACCATCGTTACAAACTAAATAAATATTAAAAAAAAATGTTGCTAACTATGGTATTAAAATGAACAAGAACTGTCTCTTTGATTCCCATCATCACACTGTACGTTTTACGTAGATTGAGCACCTCAGCTATCGAAGTAGCTCAGATCAGATTGCTATACAATTGCGGCAACCATAAACCGGGCTATTTGGATCGTACCCTAAGCCAGTAACTAATTATGCTTATTCAATACATTCTAACTTTGACTAAAAGTGACGTATATATTGCAATGAGTATAATATATATCTCAATAACAGCGGACGCAACAGTCCTACAGCCAATCGGTCAATTTGATCCGTGAAAGCACTTTCTCGGTGACGCAAAACGAAATTTCCGATTATTATAAAATGTTTGCGCTTTAGCTATAAAGATAAAATTTGAAGAGCACGCTCGTATGTGAAATTTCACACTATTTATCATATATTTGTAACACGATTTGACGATTGCATACATAAACATATTATGGTACTCCAAATAAGAGGATCTCTATCTACCTTGTGTTAAACATGTCATACGTTGACACGACTGACAGTTGTACTCCACAAACACTTAAAGGCCGGCAACGCGTTTGCGACTCTGGTGTTGCGGATGTTCATGGGCGGCGGTAATCACTTACCGTCGGGTTAGCACCTCGCGCGTTTGCCAGCTATTCTTTTAAAAAAAAAAAGTTAAATAGACCGTGTTCTTAGAACGATCACAAGCGGAAACAAGCACGATCACAAGTAGTGGTGTGATTATATTATAATTCGACGCCATTTAGCAAACACCCCATATTTTGGAATTTATTATGGTTGATACTGTAAAATGAAATTTAAACTTTTTCAAGCGTATTATCAACGCGGACGTACTATCAGTCAATGACCTCGTAGATAGATGTGGTATAAATAATAAGTAGTGATCATATCCTTGCAGTAATGAGAATGTACTAGTAACCCTCATAAGCGTTATTGTAACTTAATTGACGTTCCCACGGCCTATAAACTTTAGCTTTAAAAATGTATCGATAAATTTTGAAATTTGAAAATGAAATTTTAAAATACTGATCAGCTTTGCCGAATCTTAATCTTTAATATATATAATTAAAGTTATATTTTAACTTGAAGCGTCAATAACTAGGTCGTAGGTTCGAATCCACCATTCGACTAATGTCATGAACCATCTCCTAGCACAAGCATTTTCAGCTTAGATGGAGAGCAATGCTATAAACATTGCTAATATTCCTTAAAAAAAAACTATAATATAGAATATAAATTCACTTTAAATAACTTTTTAACGTGACTTTCTTAATACACAGGTAAATCTATGAAAACCTTACAATATTGTTTGTTAAAAAAGCAAAAGTATGTTAAAAGTATACTAAAACATTGTGAAATTCTCTTGTTGATAATTTATGTGGGACACTACGGTCGTTACAGGTAGGCCGTAAAATTGTTTCTAAACAGTTACTACAAAGACGTGGAAAGCAATTTGTAAACCGCGTTTTATTATGGCCGGCTTTCGAGTATTCGATTTAACCCTGGTTTAATCATTAATCTACATTGTTCTTGATAAATTAGTAATAAGTTTGCAATACAACTTACTAGAAAGTTGCATATTCCGACAATAAACCACTAAATTAAAGAAATCACATTAGAAGCTGTAAAAATCATGTTTAATCGAACTTTAAACTGCAATAATTCAGACTCAATTTGGAGAGAAAATATATGCAGTACATTGTATTATTTGTATAAAATGCGCAATGTTAATACAAAAGAGATTCAACTATCCTTGATCCGTGACCTTACTTTTGATATTCTATTTATTGGAGCTGAAAATTCTTAGAAGTCTCTGAAAATCTCTCTCTTGGAAAGCCTTTTCTTGCAGGTCACTAAGTCGTAACGGTTCTGCAAAAAACTGGTGACAGTTGATTCCACAGAGTAGTTGTGATTGGTAAAAAAAAATTTCGCGTAAAGCGCACAGTGGTGGATTGCCAACCATTCATATGACAAGTATGAAATTATAAATACTGTCGTGACGAAACTCAACGATTGGAATTAATAAGACCAACTACTCTTTGATATTTTGTTTGTTCCAATGATCTACAATACTATTCTATTACATCTACAATTAGGTATGGGATAATTTACTTAAAAGCGTCGTTGACTTAATTCATATAACAAGTATGAAATTATGAATACTGTCGTGACGAAACTCAACGATTGGAATTAATAAGACCAACTACTCTTTGATATTTTGTTTGTTCCAATGATCTACAATACTATTCTATTACATTTACAATTAGGTATGGGATAATTTACTTAAAAGCGTCGTTGACTTAATTTTATTGTCAACAATTTTGTATAATAATCAAAAATGTTCTTCGGTCGCTTATTGAAATCCTTTTACAATTATGAAGTCTTTCGTATTAGTCTGTAGGCTATTTGGTTTGGTGCATTCAAATGAAGGTTTACTGTTAAGCTCCCTTACCATTACAAACGTTTATTGTAAAGTTCTATTAACAATTGATTAATAAAACAACCTGCGATGAACTGACCTACTGAACGAGATTTTTCATACTTACCTAGTTATATTGAATGATGTACGCCCCAGGGTAGAAAGTTTGTATTTAGTGGCGTTTCTAGAAAGGCATCTGAGTAGTTTCAGATACATAGTTAACTGTTTAACCTTTGCATCTAATTTAGAGTAATTATATTTGCTTAACTATCCTTGGAAATTTTATTACTAGTTATTTTTTTAAATTCCTAATATAATTATAACGTTTAATCAAAATTTCGTAAACAAACACATATACACCAGGAAATATATAAAAAATTATAAAAGAAAGGCTATAATAACTAAAATTTCACAACGATATTTATTTTGATAGTCCGAATACTATTATTTAAATGTATTTACGAAAAAAAATTGTTCTTACTCGTATAGCGCCCGCGAACATTATTAATAATTTTCCCTTGTTCAATTAGATTAATTATTTATTCACGTAGCATAATCTTGATAATGTAAACACCGTAAAATATTAAAAAAATAACATTGTCAGAGATGCTTTAGCGAATTAGCTGTCCGCGGATTCGCTGAGGTCACCACGCTTTCTTAGGCAAAGTAATCGCGCAGCTACGTTCAGTTAACCAATTCTGCCACACGGGTTCAGCATTAGTGTGTAATTTTTTTGTCGATTTATTTTATCTGCAGATAATTTACATTAATTTTAATTATCATTTGCATGTCACATCTGTGAACAAATTGCTAATATTTTGCTAATAGCTTTTATGTTTATGAAATAATGGATTTAACGAAAGATCAAAGAAGTTTTTTTTGGTGAATTCTGGAAAAAGCTTTACCTAACAGTTTAGCACAAATTAATGGTAATAACAAAAAACAATTAAGACCGGTATAAATTCGTACTATATTGTAATGTGAATACAGTAGAAATTTGTAAGAATTTAAAATATTTATTTATTTTGTTATAAATATAATATGAAACAACAAAAATATATATAAATATATAAAAAATATATAATATCATCTAGATAACGGCATAGGTTTTAAAGATATTTGAATGCGTTAGTTTTAATATAATCAGCACACCTGTTCACGAATGTTCTGGTGGGGAAAAATATGAAATAATGTAGAAGTGGTCGAGACACGCTCCACTCAACTTTCACTTATTTGTTGACCGGGAGTCAATAGACGCCGTAATTTATACTCATAGCAAAATTATTTTCGATATAAAAAACAACGTTTGAATTTTTCATTATTTAAAAAAAAAAAGGTTAATTATCTATTAAAACACTTAATAGACCAGTCTTTATTTCATCAACTTTTATTCTATACATTTAACCCAATACAACATCCAATACTCTCAGTATAAGTCCTTGGATGGAGTAAGTTAAGCATGCTGGAATTTTCTTCCGGTCTTATTGCACGTACTTTACGATGCCCCTGGGAAGGTGACTACGATTTACTGCCTCTGCGTGAATGCTTATTATATAATACTTTAACACATTCTGAGCAATTGATGTCATCTAACCAGAAAATATCACCGTGATTGAAGACGATCAATTATATAAATTATATAGGTATATACTATAAGGTGGAAGAATTTTTATAACTGACAAGTATTATTCGAGACCCGTATAAGCAAAATGATTAGGGTTAGAGCTGCCCTCTAGAGAATTGTATGATGGCATACCATCATACAATTCTCTAGAGAGCCATAGGCCTTGCAATTACTTCCTTAATGTGTACTTTCGCCTATGCTAGCGCCTGCCACAGATCGTTTCAATCACGGATTACTTCAAATATGCAACGTTTCTCATTTCACGGAAATTTTAAGACCGCTGACGAGTTAAATATTTCGTCATGCAACGCTTTACTGAGTCACGACTTTCGCCTTACTTTTAGACTAAATCTATCTCTAGCTTTAGGGCAGTTCAAGTGGCAAAACTACAACTATTTTCAGATAACACTTCGCCTAAGCTATTAGTTAAATTACTATAAACATTATGTTTTAAATTACTTTATTATTGTTATTATTTCACATCAGATTATCAAAAATCACAAAGATATGATAAATTTGGAACTTCCAAAGCATCTGTATACGGAATAATTACTAAACTATTCAATGGTTCAAAGAATCTAATATCAATTATAAAGTCCGATAGGTGATATTTACATAAATACAAATCGAAAATTACTACATTTTTATTGCGTTTATAAACGAAAGTAAAAAGAATTAGAAAGTAAGGAGTGGCGGTGTGACATCTCGTGGTCATTAGTCACGAGTAACATTTAGCCTTTTACAAAAATATTTCAAAAATGTTGAGAGGTCTTCTCATTTTATACCTGATCCTTTTTTTTGCTGAGCTCGCGCTTCACACTTTGTATTAAAGCATTAATATCGATGCTCATACTGAGATAAATTTTAAAGTCATCCTAGATTTATTGTGCAGCTCCTAATTGTGTGTGTATATGCGATTTTGTGTGTATATTATAAAAACCTTGTGTTAGTGTACATTTCAGATCTTAACATATTATACGTTAAAAAGATTTTTTTGGCGAGTTAATAATTTATAAAATCCTTCAAAAATCTGTTCAAATAATATTTTTGAATTCCCGGAATTGCTCTTAATAATTACTCTGAAAAATCACGACACTCAAAAAATTATGTAAAATTATGTTGGGGCAATACGAGGTTTTGAATATAAAGGAGCAACTACTAAATCGGCGAGTAGCGCAGCAGCTGCGACCGCACTAAGGGACACCTTGATTATCACCTGGCGTTTCAAGGCTACACCAAGGACATCCAGCATTTCCACCACCACATGAGTAAGTTGGCTGGCTCTCTTCCACCTCTGCCAGATAACCCCTGCGTTTACCGCTAGTAAAGCTGCACCCGTGCCGCATAGATATGCCTGAGATATAAAAACCTTATTTAACTTTACGATATCTAATGATAATTTTTTTATAATATTAGGGATGACAAATCAGAACACAGTTCACCTGATGATTTACTATCCCCAACAAAGATTCACGATGGACATGCGTTCACGTCAAGATGGACATGCGGTGTTGCCCCTGATAACTGTGACACGTTACTTGTAATTGAGTAACCGGACCGCAACACTTACCATACCAAACACAGCAACATAATGTTGCTATTTCACTCTGCTTTTCTGTGTGGGCTTCCCCGGTCGAGACGACCCATTCATGTTGCAGCTAGGAACCCGCTGTGGCGTGGCTCCACCACGTAAAAGATTCTCATCGTAGTAGTCGGCATTAGCACGATATCCAAGGGTAGGCCCACTTTTAATTTCATGATAATGATGTCCTTCTGGTAGATTTCGACCACGACGATATCTTCTGGTTATGGCCAGATCACATCAACTGCGCAGAATAATTTATAGTGCCCGTAAGTATTTGCGAAAACACACTCGTCATCCCCCTCCATATTCCGATCCATCAACCATTTATAGATAACCAACAATTTGTGATGCACAAATACCATACCATGCGTTTGTGTGCCGTAGAGGTTACATAAAAGAACAGTTTCGTTTGTATTGTTGTTGTATATATTAATACCGGCCAACGCTTACATAGTACAACTATTAATCTCACTTGAATAGCCTGACCTCTACAGTTCGATGTTCCCGCACATAAAACCAAGCCCAGCACTGCAATAGAATAAGCTATCACCATGCCACCAGTTACCGATTGTTCCCAGCGGAACAGGCGCAAAGATCGCATGTGTATAGTTAGTAGACATATCAAGACCATGAGAGTACCGAGCCGGAAAAGGAGCAAGAAAGTTTTGAACTCTTCTAGATTTCCAGTCTTATCTATGGAAATAACCATTTTTAATATGTATCATGTTAGAAAACCGTTGACATTTCAATGACAATAAAATTTTTGTTTGTCTGTTTACATAGAGCGTTGTGTAATTATTTTTGCATAAAATAATGAACTTGCTATAAATTCATATAACCCGAAAATTATATAGAATCGATGATATGGATAATGTATTCAAATATGTATAAAAATTATTAAGAATATTAATAATATGTCTTTAACAGGACAGATTATTTTTTTGCAAGAAGTAATAATTTCTTCTAATTGAACATATTACATATAATGTATAGTTATGGAATTCTCTGAGTTTATTCGCTGCATTCCTCTGCTTATTAGGCCAGGAATATTATATTGAGAAAGATCCAGAGAATCTATGTCTCCCGATTGCCTTTAAGTCAAAATTAAAAATTATAACTCTCCATCTGCAAGTGAGGATGGATGTATTATACTCGATATAATACATCCATCCTTAAGCAAAGGAAGGAGATCAGTACAGTTGTTTTGACCCCAGGCCTTTTATCGTTTTCATGATGAAGATCTTTATAGATTCCTCTTAAGGGAATATAATAAATCACCTATTAGAATAAGTCAGTTTTATAGTATTGTAGTTTGGCGTAAAAAGTTAAAATCCGTAACAACAATTTTTTTAAAGTTGTTTATCTCATCGAAAAAGAAATAATAAAACAAGAAAATCTTGCTGTGGGTAGTTACGTTAGTAGGTAGTATACGGGTATACCCCGGGTATTCCGATCTTTGCTGTCATATCTAAGCGTTTTGTAAAAGGCATCCCCATTGATATTGTTATGGATGAATTAGTTTCTTATGAGATACTACTTAAAACTACGTAAAAGAGGATAATTCAGAGTACACACCGACCCATACAGTAGTATGTTTTTAATTTAGCTATGTCAAAACAAATGCCTGTCTAAGCCCCGTTGGTTAAGTTTCCAAAGCTAAACTTGATGACGACATCAATTTAATTAAAAAAGCTTACAAGAAATTTGTTAAATATCTCCCCGTCATTCTTGTTTTTCATTTCAAATCTACACTTTTACTATAATAAGAAGTGGAACACGACATCTGCTGAAATGTTTAGATTTTTATAGATGTATAAATATTAGACGGGTATCTCAGACGGGTCTGTCTGTCTGAGAAAATCTTTCCTCCATCTCTACAATGGAAGAATACAAAAATAACCTAGGTTCATACATGATGTTAATAATATATCAAGCAAGCGATACCTTCTGTTTGGTGATGATGCATTTGCTGATAGAATTGCATTTTTGTACTAACGGTATAACAATTTTGTTATTCAGGTTACGCAGTGGCGACGTGTCGTTTTCCTGGTGCTCCCGCGCACTCTCGTGTCTCCTTCTCCGATGACAGCCTGATTGAAGGGACCGTTTCGACCTACACTTGCGAGCGAGGATTCGAACTTCTAGGACCCGCACGACGACAGTGCGGACCCAATGGAAGATGGTCGCCCGACGGTATTCCGTTTTGTGGTAAGCATATTTTTTCTCTACAACTTTGCTTAACTAATTAAATTAATGATCAGAGATAAAAAAAATCATATCGGCGCAACATCTTATGGACTTTAATGAATTATAACGTTAATATATGTTTTTAAAGCAAAATATATTCTTCACTACAAGAAAGCAATAGCTAAAATATACCTTAAATATTTATTAACTAAATCTCATTTCAATTAATCTTATTTTCTTAATTTCTTCTTAATATATCTCCAAGTGTACTAAAATTGTGTAATTTTTACAATAAATGATTTAGTTTATTAATTTTTATTATTATCTTATTTAATAATTATTTGGATATGGATTGGATGGATTATATGGATGTATACTATAAACGTAGACGTTACGAGAAACGTCATAACGACGTCGCGTTTTCGTCGCGATTTCCGCACTAAAACCGTCGCATACGCTCACCCACTTTTACTTTCATCGTCGAGAAATCACTTCACATGGGCCGTGAATGCTTTTGAAAAAGCGGAAGATTCATTGTGGATCACTCCCACGGCTCTCTCTGTTCAGAAACTTTCCGTGGCTTACGCCCTTTGGACAACTGCTGTGCGAACGGTATCTGCTACACGTCACACAAATAATTATAGAAATTATATGAATAAATTAATATTGTCATTACCTTTCATTGACCATAACACTAACATTTGGAAACGGTGAGTGCGTCTATTACAATATTAGTACTAAGGTCCGATTTAAAAAAAAGAAAAAGAGTGATAAAATATTATTTATATTACTACATATTATATGTTTACATATTGTATTTTTATAATATAAGGGATAACAAACGAGCACACAGGTAACCTGCAGGTAAGAGATTCCCGCGGCCGATGACATCTACATTCATCCTTGACAAGGAATCATAATGCAGACGGATTGTCACCCTTGAGCATTGTGATGGAATGCCTCGTCACCAGTAATAAAGTTCTTTGGATCCCTACACTCACGACACGAAACAGCATTATTATGCTGCTATTTCACGCTGGTATCCTGTGAGGGCGGGGTCCTACCCTGGTCGAGCAGACCAATTCATTCTGCAGCTACAACGAAGTACAGTGTAGCTCTACCAAGTAAGTAAGCGGAACATGACATCTTTATCCGTACTCAATAAGGAATCAAGATGCACTCGCGTTGTCACCTTTCGGGACCGAAATGGAATGTCTCATTAAATCCGGTCGCCGGGCATTCACGAGACGAAAAATAACAGCTTTATTTACGCTGTTTGTCTGTGCGGACATGACCCTTCCCCATTCGTAATATTATATATCTTTTGGCACGACAGTAAGTGGAGACCTAAGTCATCCATACCACTTCCACAAAGACACTCGTAGCGTATCGGCGCTCCAAGATGGATTCCTACGGCTATGCGTAAGCTTTCGTCGTTAAGTAATGTACTCAGATTACTTGAGGGCAAAACAAGCAGCCAATTTAAATTTTATTAAAAAAATAACTGGAATTTTTAGGCGAAACACCTAGAAAGCACGTGAGTTGTCTATCAAGGCGAGTTATTTTTAATTCTTCAGAGGAATATTCCAATAATCGTTTACAAAAAGTACAGTAACCGACCTATTATCTAGACGGTGAACTCCTCATTCTACTCGTTCGTATGTTGATCACATTACGTGTCATCATCATTTTGTATGTCGACAAACTGTTATTTTTTATAATATTAGGGGTCACAAACGAGTTGACCTGCTGATAAGTGATGACTACGGGCCATAAAGTCTAAATCCATTAACTAAAATTTAACCTGCAAATGCTTAGCCGTCCCTGACTGAAGACTGAGATGGAATGCATTGTTATCTGTAATTACATTACTCATGTAGCCATTAAAGTTTCAACACTAAAACCATGGTATGAGATTATCAAAACCTAACAAAAAGTAAAAATGATAACAAAATAAATGGTAAATATATTGACTGAACAAGATGCTGCCTCACCAGCATCTTGTGCAGCATTTACCACAACGATAATAAAAGCAGTTGTTTTCTGAATCTGGACTGAAACGTCACCCATGCTATTTTCATTATTTTCCAGAAACATCAGTCAAAGGATATAAAATATTATTTTAAACGTTCATTTTCGACTTTATATAATTATATTCTAAGCACAAAGAGAAATTGAAATTTTCTCGGAATGATATTAAGACGGTTTCAATAATCTCATCACTGACCTAGTTTTGAGCTCAATGACACCTGTCGGCGATGGGCCATTGTAGTAATAGAATAATTAAATAATGTTGCGAACTCATGGAATGGCTGATATTTTTGACAGTGGCAGAGCTACAAAGCAGTTTGTTTCTAGCTGCAGAATGAATGGGTTAGCTCGACCGCGGTAGGACCACCCCCTCACAGAATACCACCGTAAAATAGCAGCATAATGTTTCTGTGTTTCGTCTGGTGAGTGTAGGCATCCGGAGACCTTGATTACTGGTGACGAGGCATTCTATCTCAGTCCTCAAGAGTGACAACGCATCTGCATTATGATTCCTTGTCGATCATGATGTAGATGTCATGGGCCGCAGGTGAACTGTGTGCTCGTTTGTTACTCTCAATGTAATAAAAAAAAATATCGTTACTGCCTTTTACAGCGTAGTACCATAGCCATGTAGCGTTTTTGAAGCATCAATTATATATATTAAAGATGATATTTCCATAAAATATTTTTAGCGTACTTATTTATATAGATATTGGTGTAAACTATCGTTCTGGTATTAGATATGTGTTTAATTTAGCGCTTTAACACTATTCGTATTAACTCTACCACCCGTACGCTATGTAGTTAAAATATGAATTATTACATTTATAGTTTCATTTCATTCATAAAATATAACCACATCAGAAGACGGTACAGTAAAGCTTGAGCTGAGCTACGGACGTTGTTTTCCAATATAATTAGAGAAACAAAATAGTTTTATTTGTTAACTTTTAATTTAATATTGTATACTGCACATTTAAGTCTAGCGACCAGGTTTACATCTTTTATATCAGAATACATTTTTTAAGTAGCTATAAACTGATTATAAGTTATTTTAAGTTATTTAATATTAAAATTTAACAGACTGACACAAACACAAAAAAAAAACGCATTCAAGAAGCTTTTGAATAGTCAGTTTAATGAAAATATTTTCAGAACCTACAAAGCTTCTTCTTTTACCGAATTTTATAGATTGAAACAAGATAAATGAAACAAGTCAATTGGTTTAAAAATGAATTCGATTTAAAATATGGGAATTATTCAAAAATAAAGTTTTTAGTTATGAAGTGGTTTTCCTCTCTTCTATGTAGTATTCTGCGTGTAAAAGACGACGCGCTACACCTAGATTCCAACTGGCTCGACCTGGGAAAGACCACGCTTTCACTTGATTCGCTTCTGTATTCCTTTTGTGGTATAGAGAATCGAAGACCCAATTAAATTTATTAGGTATTCCGTCTTTGGACCTCAGAGGTGAGAACATTATTTCGTTTGACGTATCATAACTGTATGCTCGGTAGTCACTATAGCTTACGTAAAAAGTAAGGTTATACACCTTCTCTCTACAGGCTCTGTGGGTCATTGTGTTACCGTGGTTAACTCATATATGCACGAACGGAATTTGAACAACCTCTATCCAAAAACCCTCGCCTGATATGGAAACTTGTCCCGTATCGTAAACAAGATTAAGTTTGAAATATATATAATTCTATCACATAAGATGTCCACGAGAAAGGTTTCATGTTTGTCACTTTAATAAACACATAGGTGCAGATTCACCGAGTTAGATTCCGCGGTCAACGGCTTCAATTAGAATTCATTTAAAATAGTAACGGTAGAATTTAGACAGAGTGTGTAAAAGTTTTTACATGTTCGAATAATCAAAGCTTAGCCTGCTATATATGAGCAGGATATCGCGCAGTGTCGGAAATCGATCAAGACGTAGCAACTTATTAATGTTATTATTAAAAATAGTGTGATAATTATATTAGTATTGATTAATTTTATTTAAAACATAAACTAAAGAACAGTAACATTAACCTTAAAATTAGAATAATCGTATATATTGTTGCTCATGGTAGGGTACCCAGTAGCACATAATTATTCAATTAATATCTATAATAGAATAAAATCTTTTTGCTTTTCAACTTTCATAACATATTTACTATTTGCTTAACACAAATAAACCATCGTCCATCCAACCAAACCTGGGAAAAATATTATTCAAGCACAGACTCCGTTATTAGGAAAATAGTAGTGTATTTTATTTATTACCATAAATAGATTTTAATGCTTTCATTATTTTAGTACGCTTGTTCTGTACGTGAAAACACAAATATATGTATATATTATACCTTAAAGTTCTGTTTTAAAAACATAAATATATATACATGTATATGTATCTTTTTATGCCCTACGAAACTTAAGGTCGTGGGTTTGAACCCGCAATTTATTATCGTGAACTGTCTCCTAGTAAAAGAATTTTTCTAGTACAAGCTTAATTGAAGTTGTTTCTGGTTAACCACTCCTTGTTAGTAATTTCCACTCCTTAATTAAATAAATAAAAAAATAATTACATTAATACGACGAGAAAATATGAAGTTGCACCTTTTCTAGTATTTATTATAAAAGGGAATGAAACTTATAACTTTTAAATAGAGGAATTAAACTTATATATTCTTACGAAAGGCACTGTGCCCTAGATGTGCAAAAAAGTCATGCCAGTCGTACTATATTGCCGTTAAAATGTTGGTTGAATTTCGACGAATAAGCGATACTGGTATCTATAAAGTTGGGCATGTACAAAGATTGTTAGAATTTTTGTGATAGTTTTGTTTATTAATCATGCCTTCTGTTTTCGGCATCACTGCGGATTGGCGGACTTACGATAAATATATTATTTCATTTATTTTATAGTCATGCAGGTTCCTTGCGATGTTTCGTTTGCCGTCGAACACGAGGTAATTCATTGGTGCCTGTACCGGGGTTCACTTGGTTTGCCTTCTTACAGTCAAATTAAAAATGAGTGCTTACGTACTAAGGACTTTCAAATTTTATAAGTATGAGATTAAAGTACCTAAATTCCTGTATACTATATTATATCCATGATAGAAAAGTGTATCACTGTGTCTAATAAGCTCTCAATAAAATTTTGCCGTCTCGGAATGCAAATCGAGGTAGACAGCGATAGTCATTCTAGTAATGGCTATCTCTGTCTACCTCGATTTGCATATTGCATGGTTAAGTCGCGGAAATAACGCTGTACACTGGACCCCGGGAATGGTTGTTGGCAAGTGATACAGATTATACTGATGTTTTAATAGAATATAAACAATGGGGCTTCATTGCGAAATTATAATTGTAGTAAAATGGTAACTGTAAGTATATATACGATGATGGCGAATAGGATAATTATTGTAATTAAACGGATATGAATCGGAAGACACCTGTAGGATCAACACGGTCTACTCCGTCGCCGTTACTGCACGCGTTGGCATACTTTATGGGCGCCGTTAGCCTTTAGGGTTGAGCTAATGTAACCAAAAAAAAATTATATAGTATTAAACGATATTCCCTTCGCTGCATGTCATCGTTTTTAATAAAACGTTAATCTCATAAATAATAAAGAAATAAATAATAAAATACTTGGTTCAGATATTAATGTATTCAAATTTTAATATACTTTTTGTCTATTTTTACATTTTACAAAAGTATTTATAAATACAGAAAGTCTTATACTGTGTGATTTCATAATATCAACTAAATTTAATTTGACACAAAATGTGAATAAAAATAAAAACCGGCAACGTCCTTGACTATTGACGTCGGATCCAACAAATTAGCGATTGTGAGGAGGCTTTTACCAATGAGTTTTCATTTATCGAATTCTTTAATACAAAAATATAAAAAAAAAGTTATTCCTGTTACGTTTCGAACCTAATAAACCGACATAAATTTTGTATTAACCGACAGTGTCAACCCTAGCAGGTAAATGTGTGCACGGCAGTTGTTTACTACGTACGGGCCGCGTCAATGGTTGTCAGACTTTTCGTTTTATTTTTTTTACCAGCTCAAACGTGAGTTACTAGCCCGAAACAAGGGCACGAGTGATTACAACCTTAAGCAGTCAATTGTTACTGGCGTTACGACGAAATCTATCCCAAACACAACCGGCTTGCGTTGAAATCTAAATATATAGAACTATATATAGCAGAAATAACTTTGAATATTTGACATTTTTCCCGTTAATAGTAAGTTACTTGTTAACTAGACTAAAATGTAGACATAAATTAGTATCATTTAAAGTTTTCGGACTATCCTCTAAAATATATTTACTAAGCGGTTATAAAATAATATGTATGTTTAAAATTTAGGCAGTGGGACACCATTCGCTCGCATTGTCGTACCAATAGACTTGACAACAATCCACCGTTGTGAATTGATATTTGTATTTTTTTTAGTTACACACGCCCGTAGTTTCGTTAGTTGCCGCGAACTTTTTCCTCACTGTTCCGCTCCGTCGATTGTACTTTCCATCTCGACAGCATTCGGCAACTTTTATTTTTGGCCCACTGCCACAAATCGTCAAAAACATGATAAGGTCTGATTGTACCTATCAATTGATTATACTCGTACGTCTCAGTTGAATTTGAAACAAGCCCGCGGATGTTTTCGATTTAGTTTTACCAATAGTCGATCGTGTGTACAGTCTTATAATTTAAACCAAGGGACTGTAGTACCTCATACCAACCTTTTTTCTCTATATTTAACAACAAAGTCAAATTTATTATGTAAATTTGATATACCGTAATTATAAATATCTCAGAAAATATAAAAAGATCTGTGTACTACTTACATACATTTGAGTACGTATTTTGTATGCAAATATTTAATACTTCTGGTTGATATCAGTCCTCTACAGTGCCCTACACTCGTTCCGCATGACCTGAGCGTCTGCAAGAATTGCATTTCATCGTTAAGAGGCTACGTTAACAGGACATCGCGATCAGTTCCTACCGTAAGCGCATTGACCGTAACCCCCACATTTGTGCGCATTTATCTATGGCGACACAGAAATACGCACTTAGGAAACATTTAAAACGTAATTCAACTTTAATTTACTCAAAGGCGATAATATTCGTATATATAATTAAAGACATTCAAGGGATGTTATGTTAACTGAGATTTTTGATTATTTGGTTTCGCATTGAAGAGATTAATTGGTTGCAAATTGGTATTGGAATTTGCTTTCATGTTTCTTTAAAAGCCATATAAAGTTGATGAACGTTAGTGGTACTTTTTGTGGCCACTATTTTTATCGCATAATGCCAAAACTTTTCAATAGGGTTGATTTGAAATTGGTTTACTGTATGGGGGTCAATTTAAATCCATTACTGATTGGTTTCATACAAAGCCTTTAACCGCTGTTTCTGTGTGTTTTGGATCATTGTTTTGTTGGAAAGTCCAAACCACCTGCAAACTGCCTGCATAGGGTGACATAGTTGCCTCTGATGTATTCTTGTATTGGAATATGTTCATATTGCCTACTATTTGCCTAACAGGTATAACGCCATGTATTGATTGTTGACTGGTTTCGTCATATACTTTGGATCCATTGCGTTATTCGGACGACGACTCACATATTCTTTCTTTCTTTTCTGGTATTATTAATCAATAATCTTTGTTTAATTTGAAAATAGAACATTTTTTCACTCATGTTCAGTCCATGTTCATATTTTATTGCGAACTCTAATCAAGTTTTCGTATTTACTTTCTTTAAAAGTGGTACCAAGATATTCTACCAAATAAGTTTGCCTGACATAATCGCCGTCTAACTGGTTTTTGATGACATACATTTCGATCCTTCAGCACCAGACACTTCCAAACGAATAAGCTCTGATCGTTTGAACGGTCCGTTTTTGCTAACAATATCATTCTTAAATCTTCACGTCGGGTTGTTTTTCTAGGTCTCGGTTCCCTAGGTAAGTTTTCTGTTGTGTTAAACTTCTTGATATGCTTGTGAGCATTAATTACCATATCTTCAGAGCATCGCAAGTGTATCGCAATTTTTTTTCCCGAAAAATTATATTAATATTGAGGTAACGATAAGCTTGTTTTTGCTTTAGGTGCGTTTCTTGAGAAAGCCCAATAAAATTAAATAAGTAAGAGGGCTGTTTTATTAATTACAAATATATACATGAAATATATAGTCTTTAATTAGGTGGCCAGCAGCAAGCATATTAAAAATGATTTATTATAAAAAAAAAACAACTACTGCTAAATACATGTCTTTATTGTCTTCATTTTAATAATATGGCATTAGTGTAATGATTAGTAGTAATTTAAGTAGAATCATTATTTATCATCATTATTGCCAATATTAATAATATTAAAATTGTTTTAAAGCTATTTAGCTTTAATTATAATTAAGGACACCTTCTATTTAGAAGGTGTCCTTAATTATGTGACCACCGCTGTAGATGATTTATATTGTGTAAATTAAAACTACCTCCAACACTAAATCTATATACGTACTCTACTTAACAACATTGTACTCATCTTTTACATGTGTACTAATTTAGGTACGCTACGCTTATCCATATGCCCTCTTTCTTTATAATCTTAACAACTAACACTAAAAAATCAACATATACAAGCACTGGTTTGTAAGACTCGAGCGACAGTGAACAAGTGACGATAGCAATCGCTCCGCCCACTTAGCGACAAGTCTGGCGTCCGCGATGACACGACGTATGTGGAGCGGAAATCTGATGTTGTTTAGATTCATTTTGCTCAAGTTAAGCGAATTATAATGATACTGTAGCGTCATTGCATTTAAAAGTGACATTTGTATTGTACGTTTGTAGCTTTTTTTTAAGATCTAGTTTGTTTTCGACGAAGCATTAAAGTGTAATTTAAATATGATTTAAATTTTGCGAACCAGACCCATGGAGAGGAAAGGAGAATATACCAATAACTCCTTTTCCATATGTCAACCTCACCTGTACTGAACTGGTTATTACTGGCAAGGGTCTGTCTGTCTATGGGTGGAAATAAATATTTTTTATGTTTAAAGTAGAGCGCACTACGTCAATAAGTTTCTTTTATAACAATGGTTTTATTGCCATTATTAACAGTATTAATATTCCGGTTAAGCTGAAAATACTTGTGCTAGGAGATGGTCCACGACAATAGTCAGGTGGATTCGAATCTACGACGTTATGTTTCGCAGACCGTACCATTAGACTATTGACGCCATTATTCACTCTTCTAGGAATGTCGACAACGGAAAGATGGAAACTCACCGTGCGTCTAGTTGTTCAATGATGAAAGGACAAACAGAGAATCATGTTATGTACTCGTATCTCCTCTGCACACTTTCTTGAATGTATCCTGTAAAACACCGAGAGTCTAAATCTAAACTTGCAAGTTGCAATTGACAACACTATAGTACTCTAAAGTACCCTATAGTACACTACAGTACTCTATAATACTCTACAGTACCCTACAGTACTCTACAGTATTCTAAACCAATCTACAGTACTCTATAGTACTCTACAGTACTCTATAGTACTCTACTAGTACTCTATAGTACTCTATAGTACTCTATAGTACTCTATAGTACTCTGCAGTGCTCTAAAGTACTCTACAGTACTCTATAGTACTCTGCAGTACTCTATATAACTCTACAGTACTCTTTAGTACTCTACAGTACTCTTTAGTACTCTACAGTAGTCTACAGTACTCTATAGTACTCTACAGTACTCTATAGTAGGCTACAGTACTCTACAGTACTCTATAGTACTCTACAGTACTCCACAGTACTTTAAAGTAATCTACAGTACTTTATAGTACTCTACAGTACTCCATATTACTCTTTAGTACTTTACAGTCCTCTACAGTACTCTATAGTACTCTACAGTACTCTATAGTACTCTACAGTCCTCTACAGTACTCTATAGTACTCTACAGTACCCTACAGTACTCTATAGTACTCTACAGTACTTTAAAGTAATCTATAGTACTTTATAGTACTCTACAGTACTCTATAGTACTCTACAGTACTCTTTAGTACTCTACAGTACTTTAAAGTAATCTACAGTAGTTTATAGTACTCTACAGTACTCTAAAGTACTCTACAGTACTCTATAGTAGGCTACAGTACTCTACAGTACTCTATAGTAGTCTACAGTACTCTACAGTACTCTATAGTACTCTACAGTACTCCACAGTACGTTAAAGTAATCTACAGTACTTTATAGTACTCTACAATTGCTCTATAGTGCTCTATAGTACTCTATAGTACTCTACAGTCCTCTACAGTACTCTATAGTACTCTACAGTACTCTATAGTACTCTACAGTCCTCTACAGTACTCTATAGTACTCTATAGTAGGCTACAGTACTCTACAGTACTCTATAGTACTCTACAGTACTCCACAGTACTTTAAAGTAATCTACAGTACTTTATAGTACTCTACAGTACTCCATATTACTCTTTAGTACTTTACAGTCCTCTATAGTACTCTATAGTACTCTTCAGTACTCTATATAACTCTACAGTACTCTTTAGTACTCTACAGTACTCTTTAGTACTCTACAGTAGTCTACAGTACTCTATAGTACTCTACAGTACTCTGGTACTCTATAGTACTCTGGTACTCTACAGTGCTCTACAGTGCTCTATAATTGCTCTACAATTACTCTATAGTACTCTACAGTACTCTATAGTACTCTACAGTCCTCTACAGTGCTCTTTAATTGCTCTACAGTACTCTTTAGTACTCTACAGCACTCTATAGTACTCTATAATTGCTCTACAGTACTCTATGGTACTCTATAGTACTCTACAATTGCTCTATAGTACTCTATAGTACTCTACAGTACTCTTTAGTACTCTACAGTACTCTATAGTACTCTACAGTACTCTATAGTACTCTGCAGTACTCTATATAACTCTACAGTACTCCATATTACTCTTTAGTACTCTACAGGTACTCTTTAATTGCTCTACAGTAGTCTACAGTACTCTATTGTACTCTGCAGTACTCTATAGTACTCTATAGTACTCTACAGTACTTTAAAGTAATCTACAGTAGTTTATAGTACTCTACAATTGCTCTACAGTGCTCTATAGTACTCTACAGTACTCTATAGTAGGCTACAGTACTCTATGGTACTCTACAGTACTCTACAGTACTCCACAGTACTCTATAATTACTCTACAGTACTCTACAGTGCTCTTTAGTACTCTACAATTACTCTACAATTACTCCATATTACTCTTTAGTACTTTACAGTCCTCTATAGTACTCTGCAGTACTCTATAGTACTCTTCAGTACTCTATTGTACTCTGCAGTACTCTATATAACTCTACAGTACTCTTTAGTACTCTACAGTACTCTTTGGTACTCTACAGTACTCTATAGTGCTCTACAGTGCTCTACAGTGCTCTTTAATTGCTCTTTAGTACTCTATAGTAGGCTACAGTACTCTATAGCACTCTACAGTACTCTTTAGTACTTTACAGTCCTCTACAGTACTCTTATAGTACTCTACAGTACTTTATAGTACTCTACAGTCCTCTACAGTACTCTATAGCACTCTATAGTACTCCTACAGTACTCTATAGCACTCTACAGCACTCTATAGTACTCCTACAGTACTCTACAGTACTTTAAAGTAATCTACAGTACTCTACAGTACCTATAGCACTCTATAGTACTCTACAGCACTCTATAGTACTCCTACAGTACTCTATAGTACTCCTACAGTACTCTATAGCACTCTACAGTACCTATAGTACTCTATAGTAGGCTACAGTACTCTATAGCACTCTACAGCACTCTATAGTACTCTACAGTAGTCTACAGTACTCTTATAGTACTCTACAGTACTCTTATAGTACTCTACAGTACTCCACAGTACTCCATATTACTCTTTAGTACTCTATAGTACTCCTACAGTACTCTACAGTACTCTACAATTACTCTATAGTACTCTACAGTGCTCTACAGTACTCTATAGTGCTCTATAGTACTCCTACAGTACTCTACAGTACTCTATAGTACCTCTACAGTACTCTACAGTCCTCTACAGTACTCTATAGCACTCTACAGCACTCTATAGCACTCTATAGTACTCTTACAGTACTCTTTAGTACTCTACAATTACTCTATAGTACTCTATAGTAGGCTACAGTACTCTACAGTACTCTATAATTGCTCTACAGTACTCTACAGTACTCTACAGTACCTATAGTACTCTATAGTACTCCTACAGTACTCTATAGTACTCCTACAGTACTCTTATAGTACTCTACAGTACCTATAGTACTCTACAGTACTTTATAGTACTCTACAGTGCTCTATAATTGCTCTACAGTACTCTACAGTGCTCTACAGTACTCTACAGTGCTCTATAGTACTCCTACAGTACTCTATAGCACTCTATAGCACTCCCACAGCACTCTATAGCACTCTACAGTACTTTAAAGTAATCTACAGTACTCTATAGTACCCTACAGTACTCTATAGTACTCTACAGTACTTTAAAGTAATCTACAGTACTTTATAGTACTCTACAGTACTCTATAGTAGTCTATAGTACTCTACAGTACTCTAAAGTACTTTACAGTACTCTATAGTACTCTGCAGTACTCTATATAACTCTACAGTACTCTTTAGTACTCTACAGTACTCTTTAGTACTCTACAGTAGTCTACAGTACTCTATAGTACTCTACAGTACTCTTTAGTACTCTACAGTACTTTAAAGTAATCTACAGTAGTTTATAGTACTCTACAGTACTCTAAAGTACTCTACAGTACTCTATAGTACTCTACAGTCCTCTACAGTACTCTTTAGTACTCTACAGTACTCTTTAATACTCTACAGTACTCTATAGTACTCTACAGTACTCTATAGTACTCTATAGTACTCTACAGTACTCTTTAGTACTCTACAGTACTCTATAGTACTCTACAGTACTCTATTGTACTCTGCAGTACTCTATATAACTCTACAGTACTCTTTAGTACTCTACAGTACTCTTTAGTACTCTACAGTACTCTATAGTACTCTACAGTAGTCTACAGTACTCTATAGTACTCTACAGTACTCTTTAGTACTCTACAGTACTTTAAAGTAATCTACAGTAGTTTATAGTACTCTACAATTGCTCTACAGTGCTCTACAGTCCTCTACAATTGCTCTATAGTACTCTATAGTAGGCTACAGTACTCTATGGTACTCTACAGTACTCTATAATTGCTCTACAGTACTCACAGTACTTTAAAGTAATCTACAGTACTTTATAGTACTCTACGGTACTCTATAGTACTCTATAGTACTCTATAGTGCTCTACAGTCCTCTACAGTACTCTATAGTACTCTACAATTGCTCTATAATTGCTCTATTGTACTCTGCAGTACTCTATATAACTCTACAGTACTCTTTAGTACTCTACAGTACTCTTTGGTACTCTACAGTACTCTATAGTACTCTACAGTGTTGTTTATTACTCTACAGTGTTCTACAGTACTCTATATCACTCTTTAGTACTTTACAGTCCTCTACAGTACTCTATATCACTCTTTAGTACTTTACAGTCCTCTACAGTACTCTTTAGTACTCTACAGTACTCTATAGTACTCTACAGTACTCTATAGTACTCTACAGTACACCACAGTACTTTAAAGTAATCTACAGTACTTTATAGTACTCTACAGTACTCCATATTACTCTTTAGTTCTTTACAGTCCTCTACAGTACTCTATAGTACTCTACAGTACTCTATAGTACTCTACAGTACTCTATGAGTACTCTACAATTGCTCTATAGTACTCTATAGTGCTCTACAGTGCTCTATGGTACTCTATAGTGCTCTACAGTCCTCTACAGTACTCTACAATTGCTCTATAGTACTCTGGTACTCTACAGTACTTTATAGTACTCTACAATTGCTCTACAGTACTCTATGGTACTCTACAATTGCTCTATAATTGCTCTACAGTGCTCTACAGTGCTCTATGGTGCTCTACAGTGCTCTATGAGTACTCTACAATTGCTCTATAGTACTCTACAATTACTCTATAGTACTCTACAGTACCTATAGTACTCTATAGTAGGCTACAGTACTCTATAGTACCTACAGTACTCTATGGTACTCTACAGTACTCTACAGTACTCTATGAGTACTCTACAGTACCTATAGTACTCTACAATTGCTCTATAGTACTCCTACAGTACTCTACAGTGCTCTTTAGTACTCTACAGTACTCTTTAGTACTCTACAGTACTCTATAGTACCCTACAGTACTCTATATTACTCCTCAGTACTCTACAGTACTCTATAGTACTCTACAGTGCTCTTTAGTACTCTACAGTACTCTATATTACTCTAGAGTACTCTATAGTACTCTATAGTACTCTACAGTACTCTAAAGTACTCTACAGTACTCTATAGTACTCTACAGTACTCTAAAGTACTCTACAGTACTCTATAGTACCCTACAGTACTCTATATTACTCCTCAGTACTCTACAGTACTCTATAGTACTCTACAGTGCTCTTTAGTACTCTACAGTACTCTATAGTACTCTACAGTACTCTATATTACTCTAGAGTAGTCTATAGTACTCTATAGTACTCTACAGTACTCTAAAGTACTCTACAGTACTCTATAGTACACTACAGTACTCTACAGTACTCTGCAATTCTTTAAAGTAATCTACAGTACGTTATAGTACTGTATAGTACTCTATAGTACTCTACAGTACTCCTCAGTACTCTACAGTACTCTTTAGTACTCTACAGTACTCTTTAGTACTCTACAGTACTCTATAGTACTCTACAGTACTCTATAGTACTCTACAGTACTCTACAAGTACTTTACAGTAATTTACAGTACTTTATAGTACTCTACAGTACTCTATAGTACTCTACAGTATTCTACAGTAATCTACAGTACTTTATCGTACTCTACAGTACTCTTTAGTACTCTATAGTACTCTACAGTACAATGAAGTATCAAGAGCAGTCACGGTGTGAAGTACGGCGGCACAAGGCATTTTTTGCCCTAGACTCAGTGAACCGCCCAAATTTAAGGTTCGACCCGCTTCCGAGTGATGAAATTCGGTATCACTAGTACTATAAACCAACCCTGACCTGCTACACTACTGTGTTGGTGACTGTTGTCCTGGTGTGCGGGCAAGAGTTGAGTGTAGTGTAGGCAACTGTTTGGAGAATCAGAGTTTTTCTATTTTGTTTTTATTTTCTTCTTAGCGTATACATTTTTCCCACAATTTATTTTTACCATATACTCGTACCTACCAAGTCGCTTTTGATATCCGTTAGGGTATCAAGTATTCTAAGAAATCTCCACTCATAATTATAAGTTAGCTAAAGTGAGGAAGAAGGAAGAAGAAGAATAGAAGGATAGAAGAATGTATGTCAGCTGATGAATAATAAAATAAAATAAATTTGTTAATTAAAACAAAATTTTATAACTGTTTCACAGTACTTAACGTAGCTGCTGGAAAGGCACCAATGCAAATCTCTACAGAAGATGGAGGTGCTCCACAGCGGGCGCTAGATGGCAGCACATCTGCAGCGTTCAACGCTGACACTTGCACTCTTACGAAGTCTGAGCGAGTGCCTTGGTGGTACGTCAACCTACTTGAGCCCTACATGGTGCAGCTTGTTAGACTAGACTTTGGGAAACCTTGTTGCGGTAAGTCTTTAGATAAATTTACAATATCTTTACGGAGACAATATATTTTTACGTCTATAATTCTGTGCGAGGTGCTTAACCGGCCTCATCAGTGGTCACAAGTGGTCGATGCCAGTCTGTTTATTACTGAGAAAAGTCCCAATCAGTTACACTACATCATAACGACGCAACAGGGCGCGTAGTTAATAGCACATGCATTAAGTCCCATTAACAATACGTGTAATTTAAACAACTTGACATACAAACATTAATAATATTGTGGAAATTTTAGTAATTAATCAATAGCATTAAGTTAAATGTTTCAATACTTCACCAGTTAATAATATATCTTCATCAAGAGCGTCCGGTCCTCCGAGGCCTGTACTTATGCCCAGTAGAACTCGCATTCACTCATCAGGTGTTAACTTACTAACTATCAATAGATGACGTGGCCGTGTCACATGCCTGCGACTATACTGCGGCGATATTTATGCTATAAAATACTTTACTGATAATAAAAACAAAAAATATGTACTGTTAACAGTAACGTTTAGAAAATAAAAAGAATAATAGAATTTCTAGTTGAAGTGTTATCATTAATATAATCTTGAACTTTCACTGGCATTTTTATGAATATGTAAACTTCTTGAACGCATTTTTCGTGGTGAAATACATCCCACACAAAATATTAGATTAAAATATAAATTTTTTTTCGTACAATCAGACTTGTCAATTTTGATATTTATCCTGATTTCTCTAAGGAATTGGCGTGCACGGCTTTGATTGATTACTTTAGTTAAATGCAATTATTAAACCATTTACTAGTGTGTAAGACGTTGTAAATGCGTTGAACCACGAATGTGAAATCTGTAACATTTTCCCGTTACACTCGAGTGTCGGCGGACCAAGTGTATGTAAATTGACGTTTTATCATTTACTAAATAAAAAAGTTCACTCAATAATAGTATCTAGTCAGATGCGATTAGTTGAATAGTTTTACATATTAAAAAACAATAAGTTTTTAACCCAATATGAGTAGCTTATTATTTTGAAGTTTGTTCCATATAAATACAAAACATGAATTTTTTCAAGCTTTGAACTTGCACAAAAGCACTAGTGCTTTTAGAAATTTTTAATTAACGTCTTTCATTTAGCATAAATAAAAGTTAAAGTTAATGTATGGAAATATTACTATGGAAATGGATTGATATGAATACATTACGTATTAAATGATATCTTAAGTTGTAACGCAATGGGTTATAACTTTCAAAGCAATATAAACCTACATAATTTTATTAATATAAATTTTAATTTTATAAATATTAATTACTGTAAGTAGTTTATGGATATGCCTGATTTAACACAACGGAATGCATGAAAGACAAAGTGTTGAACAATTGCAGGACGTAACGAAAGTCGCATGCATCTGAATGACGCCTCGGATGGGTTCATGTCCATTTTACACCTAATGGAGATAATCTATAACGCGGCCATGTCCAAAGGCACCTTCCCCAATACCAGGAAGGAAGCCGACGTCATAGGGATTCACAAGCCATCAAAGGATCATATTGACCCATCAGCCCATCGACCCATGAGCCTACTCAAACCCTTAGGTAAGGTGTATTAAAAGCGCATCCTCGCCATTCTCAAGGAATTCATGATGTGGCTACTCATCAATGAGCAGTTCGGTTTTCGCAACCAACACTCATGCACACATTGAGTGCACCGCAACACGGAGCACATTCATAGAAAATTCATTCGTGGATACCAAACCGGGGCGCTTTTTCTCGATGTAGCGAAAACGTTTGATAAGGTCTGGCACAACGGGCTCATATACAAACTGTATGAGCTTGGTGTGCCAGATCGACTCATACTCGTCATACAAGACTTTCCCTGCAATCGAACCTTCCGATATCGCGTCAAGGGAACGCGTTCCGAAGTTAACCCCATTCGAGCCGGAGTACCATAAAGCTCCGTCCTAGGGCCCATTCTCTTCATGCTCTACACCAACGACATACCGCGCACTCGCGGTGTAGAGCCTAGCCCTCTTCACCGATGACACCGGCCTCTACGTGTCTGGATTCAAAACAGACGCTATCTATAAACGCCTCCAATCCCCAGCCTACACCTTAGGGAAATGGTTTCGGAAATGAGGATCGAGGTTAACCGCACCAAAAGTGCACCCATGTACTTCTCTCGTCACAACACAACGTCAACATAAGCTCTCAAACATAGAGCTATTTGATCGTCCAATCACCTGGCAAAAGACAGTCAAATACTTAGGCGTCACATTAGGTGAAATACTTACCTTCGGTCCGCAAATCAACCGCGTGCGGAATCGAGCGGCCTTCACGTTAGGTCGTTTGTACCCATTACTTAGTAAAAATAGCAAAATGTCCCTACATAATAAAATTACACTTTACAAAGCGTAGTGACAAAGGCATAATGACATACGAAAGCCCTGTCTTTGCGCATGCCTCCCCGCTTCTCATTCACCGACTTCAGGTAATCCAAAATCGCTTCACGCGCAAGGCCACCGGTGTTCTTGCGTAATGAAAATCTACACATAGATCTTGACCTGAAACAGGCTTCTCGCCGATATTTCGACTCTGCCGTCACACGCCCAAACCCCTTGATTGTTAGTGCCGCCACTTACAATCCCATCGCGAAACATAGATTCACCCGCGTCCGAAGGAGACCGAGGCACGCCCTTGACGACCCCGACGATGCGACCATCAGGGCCCAAGCCCTCCATAAATCACTATACACATGTACACAAAATATGGAGTAATAGTGAACGATCTTGTTTCATTACTATTACTGTACCTATTTGATTTATGATAAATGTAAAACTGGAAACCGTTTGGTGGTTTTTTTCTAAGTTTTCTAAAAAGAGAGACTGTTGAGGATAGCGAGAAGAGCCGTGAACATGCGTCTAACGCTCGCTAGTTGCGTCACCATTCAATCGAGACACTAGTGCGGTGTGATTGCGTCTGCAATTCTAAATCACGTGGTAACAGCGGTACAGAGTAAAGAAGAATACTTGCCGAGTCGGGCCTTGACATGAGACTAACCATTGGAAAGATTAAGAGCATTCGAGAGACCGTTCACTTACGCGGGGGTAGATTATTTCAGACGTGTACTATTGGTAAACATCGGAAGGCGACACGAGAAACGATGAGGCTGCTCTATTTACGTGTCTCACTACGCGCTGTACATTTAGAGCTGGTACATAGTCTAACGACAGACTCGGTGATTATGATGTTCAGACGTATGAAGGTGTGACGCGGGTCCACGTATCATATATTCGGATAACGGGCCACACTTTCACGAAGCGACTGCGGCAATCGGGTCAGCTGCTATGGAAAGAGAATCGAATTTTTCTCTCCTCACTCCGGCACTACGCTCTTCTTCGGCGTTCCCAAGCAAGAAGGATTTGGTACCAAGAGTGGAATCGTAAACTTCTGGAACCCGACGTCCGAACGAATACTTAGTGATCATCGTGGACGGTGGTAACCAGGGGAGGAACGTATGGCCAAGGGTTGTCGTCACTGGGACTTTCCCAGGTCCAGACTGAGAAGTGCATAACGTCAAGGTGACGTGAGCCCTGTGTCCGATGAAGCTGTAAGAGCCGCATAGGCTAACAGCATCAACATCAACAGAATCTAGACGTTCAGCGCCATGAGTATAAAAGAAGGCAGATCGGCGGCCGAGCGGCGATTTCAGGGCATTTATAGAGCTACCAGCAGTAGCAGTACGCTACAAGTTATCTCCAATTCACTGAACTTCCCGTATAGTAGTGCAAGAAGAATCAGTACCCAGCATACTTTGTGTAAATAGTGAATAATTGTCAAGAAATAATAATCCAAGCTCCTTTTCTTATCGTGCTTTTCAATCTTTAGCCAGCAAATATAAATAAATATACGGTCCGCCCCAATCTGTTGTGTATCAATTATATTATTTACTATTATGAATCTGTTAACTAGATACTATTGTACTGTTGTTATTATTATACTTTAATGTTATTATGTTCAAAGCATGCTTTACAAATATTGCATAAATTTATTTAAAAAAATATGTGTTTTATGTACACCATGTTGATATCTGGACTTAATAAATATTTTTATTACCATAAAAATTATAGATCGAATTTATAAAGTATGTCATAAATTATATTGACGATAGAATATAGAATGTATAGCAATTGACTTTGTAATTTATATTAATTCAAACAATTTATATATCCATCCAAATTACAGGTGTCAATAAGCCAGCAGTAGTGGTTGTCCGAGTTGGCAATAATCGCCCTGATCTGGGAACTAATCCGATATGTAACCGATTTACGGGATTTTTGGAGGAAGGTCAACCACTATTTCTGCCCTGCAACCCTCCAATGCCTGGAGCTTTCGTCAGCGTCCACTTGGAAGGTGCAAGTGCAAGTCAGCTGTCTATCTGTGAAGCATTTGTTTACACTGATCAAGCATTGCCGATAGAAAGATGTCCACAGTTTCGAGACCAGCCCCCAGGCAGCACGGCGACTTATAACGGAAAATGCTATATATTTTATGATCAGCAGCCATCAAACTTCAGGGACTCGCTCGCGTTCTGTCGCTCGAGAGGAGGAACGCTAGTTGACGAGAGTAATCCAGCGCTCCAAGGTTTTATAAGCTGGGAGCTATGGCGAAGGCACCGGTGAGTTTTATTTATTGTGTTACGCCTGTGCGAGAGTTTATTTAATCGCTTTACTCATCATAACTATTTTCATTATTTTAATTAAACGATTGTAATAATATAAAATCTAGGCATAATATTTTCTTCAGTCTTTGGTATTTAACATAGCTAAATAACAAAGTTACGATGCATGTTCTAATGCTGTGTATATAAAATGCTTGCGAACACTTGAGTTTTTATGCGGCTGATGCGAAAATGTTCAAACTGAGAAAGCTTTATTATTCAGCAATCATGGCGAATGTTTGGAGGCTTGCGTAACAGCTAGATGATATTTATGTCTGTAAAAACACTTCTCTGTCTGTACTTACGACTTCATTTATTGCCATAAGATATGTACCATAAATAATTATACATATTTGTTAACAATCGTCATGTCGAAAATTTGTTACTTACGTTATAGCTGTTTAAAATAGTATGTCTATGTTACAATAAATTAAAACTAGATGCGTATAATAGATCGCGCTATCATTTGTACATTTCAATTAGTATAAGGCATTGCAGATATGACAATTAAATGGAGTGTGTTTGAAAATGGCCTTTATAGATTCATTACCGTTTGTTATACATTGGTCCTTTAGTGTCGGGTAGTGTTTGTGAATGTGATCGTGAATAGGATAATATTACTGACTTAGAGAAATAGTGAAGTAAAAAGTGTTACATTGTGGATTAGATTGAAGTTGTTGGGACTGGTAACCAACTTCTAGATAGATAACTTGAATACAGAACTTAATTAAATATATATCCTCACTAAAGCGGTTTGCAAAACAGTCAGTCGGGATACGTTTAACTCTATCAAAAACTTATTTGAATATCTTAAAAAAGAGATTTCCTGGTAAAAGCATACTTAAAAGTTAGACTCGAAAATTTCGAATCATATTGGGAAGCTATGCAGATTAACATCTTAAACTTTGGCAACAAAAGAACATAAGACATGTTTTGCTAGTAATGTATTCAATAAGTGCTCTCAGATTTGTATCCTGATTAAAAAACACGGATTAAATAAAAGTTAAATAGTATCGAAATGATAGACAGCTACAATAAACCACAACAAACGATCGTTGTGGCAAAGTTAGAGTTGCGATGCAAATACCTAAATTCTCGGATTATTAATATAGGATTGGTGCATACGAATTCACATCTAACAAAGTAAACAAATGTCTAAGTTTAATATTTAAAGTCTAGTCTCATCGGTGAAGCAGAAAACTGAAACAGATACTAATAATACAGATACATATAAGAGAGTCTAATTATGCATGACATCTTGAATAAAAGATATCCTAATCGTAGAAGCATCTTGAATACATAGGGAAGTTATTAAATCAGAAGAATTAATTAGTAAAAGCTATAAAAGATATCTAAGATATAACATACTGTCTGATTTAATTACGAAGTATTGATATCCACACTGAGTACTGGGACTATATATAATACAAAAATGAGATACAGAATCGCATAAGCTCTTTAAATAAAGAATAGAATCAAATGACAAGCTTCCTACATAGAAAGACTTGGCTGATTTTCTTCAATTTCGCTTCCGTACCAACAGTCGAGTACAAAGAAGCTAGAAGAATATAGCAGTTACTAAAACTTTCTCAATTATAACGAACTGCAAAGATTTTTGTCAACTTACAGTAAATCAGAACCGTAAAATTTGTTTTAACTGCCTAAGACGGCACGAAGACGTAGTTGAAAATTTCACTGAAACCAATTGTAGAAAATGTCATTGTAAACTGCATACCTATTACGTGTTTATACTGTAGAAGCCTCCCTTGTAAGGCACAAACCAGTTAGTATGTAAATTATTACGATTAATTTAATAATAAATTACCGATGTAAAAGTTATCGCTCTGAAGACCACTTCCAATCGTATAAATAGCATAAATAGCACCAAGAATCAAGTTATATTAGCAAATCTGCACTCGAAGCAATGTATACAAATAGAGATAGTAGCATCCACACTTTTTGTGCACTTGGCCATCGAGGATCGCAAGCCTCATTAATATCCGAGGGTGCTTTTTAAGTTTTGGGTCTAATGTGCACACCTGTCATGGGCGAAATAGTTCGAACACGACCGTCACCAAAGCACTTGTAGCACTTGACAACGTATCAACAAACAACATAAAAGCTAAGATTGGTATAGAAGCATATTTACTGAAAAGCGTGACATCATACTTACCTCAGTAAATACACTCAGTCGATTGCCCACAATTACATAGCAGTTATAAGACAGCACACATTCCAGCAGCCAAGTCGCATAGACCTCCACCTCTACCCTAGACTCTCTGAAATTATTCAGAAGGGACTTATGGTTGGCCTAAAAAGAAACAGTACACTTGTGACCATACTAGGTTGGTGGATATATATGGTGGTATAATCATCATCAAAGACTTCATTAAACTACTCACAGAAGAAAAATAGATGAGGGATACAAAGTAAAATTACTCGTACTTACGTAAATTAACAAACGAGGAATAGGCTACATTCTTGTGTCAAATAGAAAGCTGCTTGAATTCTCATTCATTAAATGCTGCAATTGATTATGACCAAGAGGGAATTGTAGTTGCTCCATCCCCAGGACGTTTCCTGGTTGTCGATAATCCAATAGTAGATCCTGATGGAGATCTTAAATAAATATTTTATTCTTGCAATCATAGTGGTTTTACCTTTTTCAAAAAATGCAAGTTTTTTGGCGTAAATGGAGCCGAAGATACTTGGTAAATTGGCAAAGATGCACCAAACGCACTAGCATTCAAGACAATCTATATATTTAATATATAGATTGTCTTGAATGTATAATCTATAAAATTGGTCCTATAGTTTTAGTTAAAGATGAAAGATTGCCAACTTCTAAATGGTTGAAAGTTTGGAGTTGTGATTCAGACCCTAAATTAAGAGACCTTCATTTAGGGTCTGATGGATTAGTTAGTGTAGCCACCATAAAATGTAGAACATCGGTGTAGAAACGGCCAATCCACAAGTTGTGTTTGTTACCGACTTATGAATAAATTTAGTATTGTCTTTATGTGTGTCCCTCAAGGTTTATCATAATTAATTCAATATTGTTTTATTGTTAAGAAATCAACATGCAATGTTAATTTGTGATTTCACAGGATGGACAGTCAGTGTTATGATTCTTTTGTTTTAAAGTACTGAATTGTCTGAGGGGCAGATTGTTCAAAATAGTATTTCTGTATTACATCATTTTACATATAATAGACCGCTCTATCTTTTGTACTTTTCAATGAGTATAAGACAGCCTAAATATGACAATTAAAATGTATGCAATTCCATATGTGCACATAGTCTTTGATATTAATTATATCCCTAATGGGAAAGGCAAAGGACTTTAGTCCATACAGTCAGGTCTTGTTCGTATGATGGTTGGTCTGACAATCCAAAACGTCATAATTATTTCTTTCTATAAGAGATATGAATAACTATTATAATTCATAACGAGTGCTGTCGTCGCTAATTTTAGGCAGGCAATAGAATCACCAACTAAATTATGTTTGATTTTCCCAGTGATTGTTAAGTAAGTAGGATGAGTGGATCTATTGTTACAACGCTTAATAGCTGCACAATAAAGATGCCATATGTGTTTCTCTTCATGCCAGATCCGCTACGCGTAGTAAAACGTCATTATTTGAGTCAATTTTATTGAGTGCCGTTTATCTTTACGCCGTTGTGTACTGTTCATTCCGTTAGCCAGATAAGATGTCGTCATGAAGCGGTATTATTATATATATAGTTGTAGCATTTAATCTAACAACTGTAGAAGTAGTTTTCATGGAACAAAGGGGCTTAATCCTCACCAAAATCAAGCGGGGCATAACACTATATTTTGATTATTAAAAAAGTCTTTTGCATCTTTGTTACTTTAACTCTTGTCTTGTCTTATTTGCATGTTTCATTTTGAATGATTATTGAAAATTTGTGAACAGCATTAGTACAGCACATCAGCACAGCAGTATAGTAATTACATACTTTAATGAAAGTCTAATCTGTTTTATTAGAATTTTAACGAGTCTGAACTATACGGTCTTGGCTCTTTTTCGAACAGTGTGTGAACATGAATCCAATCTTTATTAGTTCTGTTTCTAGTAGCCAATTTTGTTGTAAGAATACCAAAATAATGTGCCATTTATTTTCGGGATACGTTAACATTTGAGGTCTCTTCTGTTTCATGTAATTAAAGTTTTTGAATACTAATGAAATAAGGCGAGTCGAAGTATCATAATAAAAACCATATGCAGGGTTATTGGTAATTCGACGTAGTATTCCCGTTAGGAGGCGATAAGGTGGGGTGACTTATTCAAAAGTGAATAGTTTTTGAGTTATCATATTTTTTTAGCTTTTTTCAAAATAAGTCAAAAATGCAACATCAAAAATTTATTAAAAGAAAGTATCAATTTAAATCTCATTTATTTTTCTGATTTATAAAAGCGATTAAACACTGTTTATTTATCAATATTAAAATTTAAGTAATTTATTTGGGTGCCAAATGAGCTTTTTTTTTTGGGCTGATGACCGCTATTAGCCGGAGGGCTTTTACAGTTTCACCGGGTTGACTTCTACCCGAGCTCACTGAAAGAGACCTACTGAATCCTGTACTCGTTGGCGATTATTTATTGAAACGTAATGAAACCGAACGTTTTTGAAAACCGGTAAAGTGAGCTGAAATACAGATATTGTTATTTAAGGAAGATCAAAGAAGTCAATCATGGGATAAAGCGATATATTGGAATTTATCTTCAAGATAAGAATCTATGACGGATCATTTAAAACGGAGCAGAGAACAAGTAAAATTCTGGAATTACACCTATGGTGTATGGAAAGCCTATTAAGCTGAGATCAATAAATTTCAATGATCAGTAAATTTAAAACGGGCTACCTACGAGCGACATGTCAAATCCACGATGACTCCAAAACGAGATGACCAATCCCGAATAGTTTTAGTTAGTTAGACTTTGTTGTGTGTTTTACTTTGTTAATCACGTTATGAAGATCCTCGCTGTGGGATTGGACATACAGCTGACAAATTCACATTCGTATGTCAAAAATAATATATAATTACAAGTCAAGTTACGGATTCTGATAAAATATTCATTAATTTAATAATTACAACGGTTAATCTGTCTAGTTGTATTTGTATACAGATAAAGATAACACATAAAAAAACAGAATGAATACCACAGAACAACAGAGTCACTTATCATTACCTCATAACCGCAATTACATTACTTTAATTTTTGTAAGTGCGAAAGTGGCATGGTAACTTTAACAAAATTAATGCATTGCGTTTTTCATCCTTGGCGTAGACAACTAATACATACATTGCAATTCAATTCTTTATTCATCAAAGGAATTGAAGTACATGAATTAATGAAAAATAATATTCTACAGAAGTGACAGTAGCAGCCAATATTGGATGGGTGCCGTTCGGGATCCTCAAGATCCTAATAACTGGAAGTGGGTGAACGGCAACGATGTCACCGTGTCTTTCTGGAACGCACCGGGTGGTGGCGAAGGTTGTGCCCGATTCGATGGCAGTAAAGGATGGCTATGGGCTGACACCGACTGCCAAGCGAGATTAAACTATATTTGCCAGCACCGTAAGTTCATTTCATGTATTAGCGATGCGAAATTAATGCATATGCGATAGTTCTAGTGATTTATCTTTCAATAACATGAATTGGAGAATATCTTCCGCTGTGAAACATTCCATATATATTATTTTTAAGTATTTAGTAATTAATATTTGGCACGACTTTTTACTGATAAACATAAAACTTTCTTCTGTCTTCAATGCTAAAAGCGATTTCATAGATGTGCGTAATGATGATGTGCTACGTTTCATTTATCAATAAATTTTATATAGCACATTTAATGTTTTATGCAGAACCCAAAGCATGCGGTAGACCGGAGCAGCCGCCGAATTCCACCATGACGACGGACGGCTTCGAGGTGGGGGCTACAGTTGAATATTCATGCGACGAAGGGCATCTCTTAGTAGGGCCTACCATCCGGACCTGCTTAGATACCGGATTCTACGATGAAATCCCGCCAGTTTGTAAACGTAAGTTTTTGATGAAACTTATAATTAAATAGTAAAATGTCATATTCATTGATCTGAGACATCACTGATGTTCCATCAGATGAGCTTTGGATACTTTTAGCATTGATTGGTAGGGACACGTTGCAGCTCGTGTCTAGTAGCAGCACCATTCTTTCACAGAATATTAGCGTGAATTAGCAGCATAATCCGAAAACCCAATTACAGATAACGAGGCTTCTCATCTTTGTTCTCAGTAGTGACAACTTATGCGTATCTTGAATATTTGTTGATTATAAATGGATGTCATGGCCGCATTCGTCGCTCATCGTCAGGTGAACTGCATTTATTGCATTAGTCGTCATATTGTATTATGCATTATCATTAAAAAAAAAACTTCTTAGATTATCTATGATACGTCCACAGACGTCTTCAGACACTGTTAGTTCCGGTTATTACGAAACTATAAGAGTTGTCAAAAATGATAATGTTTCAATTCCACTGGACATTTCGTAGCAAACATGATTAAAGGCAAGTTTACATCACGTTGTCTCTACACTATGCATTGAACCCTGTTGAAATAGCCAGTTAAATCAATCTCAGCAACTTGATGAAGTTCGGCTAAAACAACGTCAGTAATTCACATTTGATCCTTGTACTTAGTAAAATTTTGGTCATAACTTGCTTGGTGGTGAAAATAATCATTATCTTCACCTTGGTGCAAGGAATTTGCATGACTAAGAAATTAGATATCCCTTATTATTGATGGTAAAACTATTCGGCGCTGAACCCGCGATCAAGAGAGGAAATAGCATCCAGTAATGGGAAAAATATAGGCTACAACTTATCTTACATATATTGCAGGTATCGACTGCGGTTTCCCCGCGGAGATAGCGCACGGAAACTACAAGCTAGTGAACGGGTCGGCGTCGTATTTGTCGCATGTGCAGTACTCATGCGAGGCCGGCTACGAGATGGCGGGACGTTCGAGACTCGTGTGCGATATTGACGAACGGTGGAATGGACCTCCACCGAGATGTGATGGTCAGTTGAAAATTTAAAAATGGTATAGACAGAATCCGTATCGGAGCTAGTTCCGATTAATACGTATTCAAATTTCACAAATTCTTGAGATACATTTAGAGAACATTGTTTCATTATTTATGTATCATCATTTTATATGCGCGCATCGACTCGATATCTAATCTACAAAAGAATATTTATTACTCGTTAAGGTTCGGTTAAGGACTTTTTTTAAACAGACTATCAACTTCGCGTTGCTATTTTTCGTGTAATAAATAAAATAAACCAGGGTTTTCGGTTTATTCCTGGTGACGTGATATTTCATCTTAATCGTCCGAAGTGACTAAGCATTTGCATTACGATTCCTTATTGTGGATAAGGTCTCATTAGCCGCAGGAATCACTGCAATTCAGGACTATGTTCGGAAGGCACCCGTCATATGATAAAAAAAGTCAACAATCAAATATACAGTTAAATATATTGGAATCTACAAACTATGTCGTAGATCCCAACAGTCTATCGCTAGTTACGGTCCATCGAGGTCCCGAAAACTGGCATTATTTTAAGCTAAACTTTATCCTACAGTGATTCAGTGTGAGGCGCTGCTTCCAATTCAAAACGGGCGCGTGTCGGTGGTAGGCAACGCTTCAGTGTTCGGCGCTGTGGCGGAGTACGAGTGCACACGTGGGTACAGGCTGCAAGGTTCACGCCAACGCGCCTGTCTTGCCACTGGCATCTGGGACCAGACCGCACCGCACTGTCGACGTATGTACTTAAATACTTAAGTTTGTACTCAAACACTTAAGTGTTCATTAAATGTTACACACAAAAGTGTTGGTAATATTTCACGTGATATATCCACGCTACTAAAAACTGTCTACAGCATGTAATAGCAGCTTTTCTCTGCTGTGTGGGTGATTGTAACCGGTGCCTCTGAAGACACCGAGGCATCCAGCATTATCCTCAAGAATGCTAAGTAACAATTTAAAGTCGAAGTGCTCTAGGCATAATTCTCTAGGGATGCCCCTTCATAGGTTCTACTATTACTTTTTTTGGTTTCTCTTTTTTTGGGTTCGGTTTACTATTTATATATCTGTTAATCATAAATACTTGGCCTCGCGTAGGGTTGTGTTAACATTCCTCCGAACTTATTGTATATGCAATCCATCGTTGTATGGAAGGGAAAAACCAGCCTCCACGTTTACACGAAAACTTTTCTTTTTAAAATTTATTCATTGTACATCATCATCTGATAACAACCAGAAGATATCGCCGTGGTTGACGTCGATTATACCAGCCATCTCTTATCTCTTGGCACAACCATTCGAACTTATTTTGTGTGGTTCTATGCTTACGTTATATGTTTAATGGAAATAAGGTAGTTATACATGTATCTAGCTTTTTTTTTTTTATTTGTATGATATCTGTGTAAACAATTAATATCTACGTCATCATAACTTACTCTTAAAATCTGTTTTTTAATAGCGGAAGAACGGTCTACAACAACGACGACGTCCTCGACAACGACGACCGCAGCTCCTCTGCCCACCACAAAAACATCGACAACGACATCTATTCCCATAACATCACCACCTACGACTCCTCGTTTAGTTCTCCCTACAAGGCCTCGGTCTTCTCCACGGCCCATGTCATCCCCAACTCCCTTCCTCTTAGCTGATAGTTCACGAAGACCACGGCCAAAGACTACGACGACAGAGAAACCGACTACTAAATCGTACGAGAAAACGTCGCCGCCACGGAAAGTGACAGTTACAGATTCGCAAGACTCCTTAACTAACAATGTTCCTCATATTATAGTAGCCAGCCATCCAAGAGAGAATCAAGTTAGTACTTTCACTAGATAATTTAGTAAATTTAAATTACAAAACTCTTAAGGGCCGCATTTTCTTTTATTAATAATGTGAAAGACTTAGTATGTATTACAGCAACGATATCGTTGTACGAAAGCTTTACTTATACTAAATACATTATATGTTAAAATGTAAATATATATATATATATTTACATTTTACGGTAATTATTATTTATTGCTTTAATCTTGCTTTGATAACTACGAATAACTAATAGCTACCCATCTTTTTACGATATAGGGCTGAGTTTTATAAATCTTAAAGATTGTCGTGGATAAGCCCCAATAATAAATGTAAACATGAAAATACTTACTTTTCACGACATTACTATATAAGTCTGCGGGGTCATGTGGATCGACGGGGTCAATCTAAATAATCTTTTAATATGAAAAGGTTCTCAGGAAAATCTTAAAAATGTTAGATACCTCGGTAAAACTGAAAGTATTTAGAAAATAAAAAACGGCTCAATTATCTCGACACCTGCCATAGTTAAATATACAATTATTCGTTTTGCGGAGTGCGCTGAAGCGTTCTTATGGTGAAGGAGGATCCTGATTCGAGGACGCCGCCGTCGAACATTTTCCAAGACAACAGGCAAACAACAATTAACATTTCAGTCTACAACTACTCCACTGTCTACTGTTCTACTATCCGACACAACTGTCGCGAAATGACCTTTCCGATCACGGAATGAGCCAATCATCTTTTTTCCTGGACTTCTTCCTTTCTTTACTTTAGTTGGCCGATCCTGAAAAGGATAAAAAACCACTGGAAAACACCCACAGAGTAGATTGTCTTTAGGTTTCGGATTCGTAGCAATATATTCAGATTTCATCACCTGCGACCATGTCAAATACAGCATTCGAGTCACCTCCGTTGTTGTTCACGACACCAGTCCATATGATTATATATATATATATATATATATATATATATATATATATGTCAGGGTACCGAGTAATGAGATTGGATTTCTTTTTTCTTCCCATCAGGTGACTGTGTCCTCGTTCAGCACCAAAATTTTCATTAAAAATAAAAAAGCATAAGCACTGTCTTAAATAATCAATGCCTTCTAGATCCTAGGTAGCGGTAACAACATCCGGGCGGAGCAAACGCCGCGTGTTAACGTCCCCCAGCCGGTCGACGGCGAGCGCCGCGAGGGGGCGAGGCTGAACCTGGGCGCTGTGGTCGCACTCGGAGCCTTCGGTGCTCTCGTCTTCCTCGTCGCTATCATAACTACTATCGTTATTTTAGTAAGAAGGTAAGGAGAAACATTTCAATAAATACCTGATTTGAATATCTATATAAAATAATACTATATAAACCCAAGCAAGTACTGCTGCACCTATGTTCACTAAGACTTAACGTTATAGGTTGGAACCTTCTTATGTTATAGTAATTTGAAATATTATTTATAATATTCTTGGGAAAAGGAAAATCATTTGCTTGCATAAGTACACTGAGCTTTAAAAAGTTATTGTAAAAACGTAAATAACGCTTGGCTATTTCAATTTATGAATAGACTTCGAAAGTAAAATAAGAAGTGAATCTATTATTATACCAACAATAACAATTAACAATTTTTGATATGTTGATTGATCGAATTGATACTTTAATATAGTTAAGATATTAAATTTTGTTTTCTCATTAACAAATTTTACTGCATAGACGAGGGTAATATTATGTTTTATTTCTCTTAGTTAAGCTTCATTTTATACTATCAAATATTTTATAATCAATTAGATAACTAAATTCTAATAGTTATAATATAATAAAATAATATATATTATAACTAATATAATAGCTAAAAACAATTAACTTTAGATATGAATAAAACTTCAGTTTGTTTGGTGCGGTTACTTAGCTTTCTGACTTTAGGCTTCTGGCTTTTAATACTAGTGCATAAAAGATAATTATAATGACACATAATATCATGGTATTATCACTAATTTATAAGTTATGGTGCCTTTAATTATTATCTTTACATTATATTACATAAATAGCAGATTACATCTGCTGCTTTTCCCTTATTTGCTTCATTATTATGGAATCCGTGACGATAAAATTAAATGATGACCTACCTTAAAATATGAATGCTTCCTACACTTTCTAAGTAAATAATGTCTCGGTTTGTCTAATTGCCTAATACCTAGGCGAAGCAGACTACAAAGAATTTTTTCGTAAGGATAAGTCTATTGATCTATTTAGTAACAATTTAGAAACTTTTAAGGTTAAAATTATTAAAACTCAAAATACTCCTATCTAAGGATAATTAGTTAGTATAGTTTAGTTTATTTAAATTATTAATTTTGATTTAATATTGTATAAATAGTTCATTTTCTCGTAATCTTAAGTTATTGTACAATTAGTTTTATATAGCATGATGTAAATACCTTTAAGTGGAATTATGTGTATTTAGCAACCTATAGCCATTATTTTCGACAAATGAAGTTATATTTAATTCTGTTGGTGGTTCTATTAAATAAAATAAAAAATGACAACACGAAATTCATAGATGTATCTACGGTTTGATATGTGTTATTAGTGCAAAGTAGAGAGACAGCTCGTTTATAGAAATCTAGTAAAATCTGACATCAATACATATATTTCGATAATTTTATTAATAAAACAAATTCACTGGAAAGTATGACAAACAAATAAACAGTTGTTAAAGCATTGTTCGAAACATAAAAAGTAGATATAATTATTACGTAATCATTTCATTTATTTATTGTTACAATACGAATTTTGTATCCATCTAAAATAGACCAAAGCAATATTTCATACATAACCTGCCCCAATAAAATCTATAATTGATTGGGATACCACCCGCAAGCTATCGCGGCGTCTACAATTTTCTTAATTAGTAATTGTTAGTTATCAAAGCAAGATTAAAGCAATAAATAATCATTACCACATCTTATATATATTAAAGAATGTCATGGATAAGCTAATCATAAATGTAAAATACAAGAGAGAAAAGGTTCTCAAGAAAATCTTAAAAATGGTAGATATTTAATTGAAGAGATTTAAAATATTTAACATGGCAAATGAGATGTTATCGTTAAGGCCGGGAGCTCTCATATAGAAATTAAAAAAAAAACAAACATACAGCGGAAATATGTATATTCTAAAATGATATATTTTGATTACATGTGAAGATTGTCTATCTGTAGAATGAAGTAGTATTAAGACGACGATTGTATGTACTTTATAGTCGAAATATGACTGGGCCAGCCTGCCCACGCTCTCACAAACTACCAACGCGAAATAGCAACGTGAGTGTAGGGAACAGGTGTCCCGATCACTGGGGAGGCATTCCATCGCAATACTTAGGGTCAGGGGTGAAAAACGCATTTCATTTTAAATCTGTTAAGAATGAATGGAATTGTTTATGGGCGGCAGTCATCACCTACCGTCAGGTGAACTGTGTCTTAATTGGATAAAAAAAACCGTTACATTTGGGTCTTATAGGTTGTTGCTTTTTTAATTTTATATGAATGACAATGGATACTATTAACGTCAGCGGCGGTCCCAAGCGACCTCCGCCGGCCGTGCGCGAGCTCCCTTCCCGTTGGTACACGCTGCTGGCTCTCCCCTTCCCGGACCAGCAAGTGGGCAGGCGTGAGTTCGCCCGTGCCCACCGCCACACTCACCGCGCCGGACATTTCTCCAACCCATTATAGCGAGTGCGTTTATATTTTAAGGTACAACACGCGGTGCACATGGTGGCTGATTCGCTTTTAGCACGTTGACACAAAACAAAAAATATTTTTTCTCAGACATTAATTTATACATGTTGATGTTTTTACAGCTCCAATACTATTTATCTCCATTTATCTAATAGTCAAATTATAAAAGACCATAACTGATTAATATATTAAGTGTTTGTATAGTATGTCTTGTTGTTGATGATTTTATCCACCCTGAATGCATTGGAATTTTCTTGAACAAAGTTTACTTTTGGTTTTAAAATTCCTACTCAATTAAGTTTAAAGATAAGGAATAAAGTTAAAATATTTTTTACCTCCAGCCACCGTGTTACCTTACGTCACACGTCCACCAGCACTTGATATGGTATCAATAAAAACATAAAAGCAATTATGTAAATCATGAGCACCGAGCACACTATCGTTATGTTATACACGAAAATCACCTTAAAATATAATTTGCACAACCTATATTGCAGCAAAAACACAAAACGCTAAAATGGATCCCGACCACGCTGTAACTGTAAATACCTATCACGATCGCTACCTACCTACCTACCTACCTATCAGAGCATTATATATTCTGTTATACACCGTGGCCTAAAATACAGTTGACTAAATTAAAAAGTAAATTGTTAGAAATGAAATGCTTTGCGTTATTTTTTTTTAATTTTTATTGTAGCATTCGTTCATAAACGATCGACGTCTTTCGTTCGATGAAAATGTTAAATGTTTTTATTTTTCAAAGGCGTAAGCAAAAATTTGTTTTACGACTCGTTTATAGCGCATATCAAGCATAATAAACATATCTTATTCTCTGATGAAACGTCATTTATGATAGAAGAACCACACACTATTACCAAAATGAGAGGATCCGATCTTCAAGTGGTCTAGGAGATGCTGTAATAGTTTCACATCGCCAAAATGTGGATACGGGTTTTATGGTTTGGGGTGCAATTTGCTCAACTGGCAAAACTCCCGTGGAGTAGAATATGGTGTTGGTATGATATCTCGATGACGTGCGGAAAATTGTAACATTTTACCAAGGGTTTGTCTCTGTACATTCGCGTTAAAAGATGTTTTAAAGACAAATAGACATTATTGTACAAAATACGGCGTATTTTCCTTGTTTATAACTTAATTTAATTTATGTATAAAGTTAATAACATTGTACAATTACTTGTAAAGGTTATTTCGGGATACCAGTATATATATGCCAAATAACTTTGTAAAAATTGTTGACATCGATCACACTGAAAGTTTTCACGCTCAGTAATACTTACATATTTAATAGATTAGAACTGCATTCGAGGAGATTATATACCAAGTATTAATTATTTATAATTCAAATCGAAGTACTGGTCACTAAAGAGCAGGAGCGTTAACAAATAAATTAAGCTTTTTTCTTCTTCCTACCGGACCATCTCATGCTGGAGTACCACTAGGCTCCGTCCTAGGTCCCATTTTATACACAATCTACACCAACGACATACCGCGCACTCGCGGTGTAGAGCTAGCTCTTTTCGCCGATGACACCAACCGGATTCAAACCAGACGCCATATGTAAACACCTCCAATCCACAGCCAACACCTTTGGGAAATGGTTTCGGAAATTGAGGATCGAGGTTAAGCCCACCAAAAGCGCGTATATGTACTTCTCTCGATGCAACAAAACGCCGCGACTCCCAACCATAGAGCTATTTGATCGTCCGATCCCCTGGGAAAAGACAGTCAAATACTTAGGCTTCACAGTAAACGAAAGACTCATCTTTGGTCCACATATCAACCGGAATCGAGCAGCGTTCACCCTAGGTCGTTTGCACCAGTTACATAATAAAAATAGCAATATGTCCCTGCATAATAAAATTACTATATACAAAGCATGCATCCGACCCATAATGACGTTTCGCGCAAGCCTCCCCGCGTCACATTCACCGACTTCAGGTAATATAAAATCGTTTCATGGCAAGGCACCGTGGTTCTTTCGTAACGAAAATCTACTCATAGATCCTGAGCCGCCGACCATAGCTCAGTAGCCCAAGCCCTTCATAAAACACTACACACGTACATTGCACCCTCATACCGCCGTCGCAAACATGGTCATTCGTGATACCGCCATGTCATAGGCCAGTTCTCTCCAGTCCATACAGATAGAAACGTCGCTGAAGTTTCTTGCGCCACTTCTTCCCCAGCGCCCACGTATTCCGTAGTGTTGGTACAGACAACCAATAATAATAATAGTGATGTTAATGTAGATAATTTTTAGTCCGAAGCAACTGACCGCGCCGAGGTTCGGCCCTCTCGGGCACCCTCGAGTAAGACGCTCGCGGAACAGGGTAAAGGCCCAAGCCGAGGCTCCCTCTCGGGAGCCCTTGTCCTGGTTAGCCACTAATAGGGGTCTCGACTGAGCGACATAACATAAGTGGCTCCCGGTCATCTCTCAACACGGTGAAACTGTAAAAGCTCCCGGGCTAACAACGACCATCAGGACGAAAAAAAAAAACTACAATTAGTGTGAATATTTCACAGTTTGATTGCTTTTCACAAGTTGCATGGGACGGATTTTCATCCCTCCGACATTTAAACAAATCATGATTGAACAATTCAATCAGATTGACAAGGAATTTGGGCAGGAACCAAAACAGATAAACGATAACTTTTACATGCTCTCAGATAAGGTAGCTGCGATATAAAAATATCATAAAGTAATGGGACTATTTTAAAAACAGACATATTTGATTTCATTTAGAAAATAAATTTGTTAGTAGAACTTTCAGTGTCGGTAGGGCATTGCTTTATGTTATGGTCGTATCGTAATATCAATCGCAACACTTAATTCCGTTAATATTGTTAATATAGTAATATTGTTAAAACATTAATACAATAATATTGTACATGTTAATACTTTTATCAGCAGGAAACATAACAACGGGAAAAGATATAGGCACCACGTGTCTCCGGACTGCAATACCGTAGCGTCGCTAGACTCATCATCTTCAGAATCTCGCAGCGGTCTAAACAGGTACTACCGACAGGCGTGGGAAGAGCTCCATGAAGCCGCTGGTGCGAAACACGGCCATAGAAGACATGAAAGAGAAGCCCCTAAGGACGGCTCCGAGCTAGTGGTATCCGACGTATACCCTGCCCCCCACGTGAGGGATAAGAGACGACATCACCATCACCACCACCGAGAGCCCAGGCATTCCGACTGGCATCCGTCGCACCGTGTCCAACACAATCACAAGCCTAGATATTAAGTTTCAAGATTAACTAAAGACGTATATCCTTTAATAATCAAATTGTATTCTAACTTATATTTAGGTATTTTATATGAACTTCTAATTTATTGAAAAGCTTCTTCATTGAAGTTATTTTACAAGTTGTTTCGGAGTTTGATATAATTTAATCCTGCGTTTACTAGATGTATGTAGGTCAATATGACATTTTGTAAATTTAATAGATTTTCATATTAAAATAAGTTTTTTTATAAGAATAGGGAGAGATTGAACTAATGCCACGGTAGCTACAGTATTGTATTACTATAACTTATTTAAATCACCTACTTTCGCTTGTAAACTATGATTACCTTGATCTTTTCTTATGTGTTTTTATTTATACATTTATTTTCAAATTTCATTTAATAGATACCAGTTAGTATAAATTTATTATAATAAAAACTGCTATAAAATGTACATAATTCTAGTAGATGAGTAAGACTAGATTGAAGTTAATCATTGTCAATGCTCTAACTTTCCTATCCTATTAATTATTACAAAATAAGACTTATGCGATAGTATTTATTATTATAAATAAATATAAATCTATTGGAATTTTATATCGTGTTCTAGTTATAATTATTTTTTAAATGATAGAAATCTATCATTAAGTCCTAAATTACCAACCAACATATTTTGATGAATTAGTTTTTATATATATTGTTATCTATATATGAAAGTAACAGAAAGAGTGGACAGTTGAAAAGTAGATTCAATTAAAATATTAGAATAGATAAACATTTTAGGGAGCAAAAATTGCTGCATTTAGGATTAAATTAACAAATTTAAGCAATCATTAGCAGCATGCGATTTAAAAATGAAGAGAAACGTAATTAAAGCTCTTGACACTTTATATAGTACAAAATAAACGTTTAATTTAACGTTTAAGTACAAGCGTGATGACATATATCAACAAATCAAAATTCAAATACAAGGGACATCATTATCTTTGAGACAATTATATTATAAAATGTGCCATTAGAAAGGCAGTAAATATTTAGGAAAGTTGTTTATCATTTTCTCCCTTTGTTTTTGTAAATATTTCTATTCGAAAGATTCACTCTCGTAAGTACAAAGTTTGTACCAACTCACTATTTATTCATACTTTTGAAAATTGTACGGTAGTAAAGCTTATACATAAAATTCTATTTCCGTTTTAATATTTTAAAATATCATTAGTATATAAAAGATTGCTACATGGCGTTTGAGTATTATCTATATACCTATATATTTTAGAATAAATTTATTGTGATAACCGAAGCAATTTTATTTTATGTTCCAAAGATACAACCGATTCCCGATCCCGATCTTTGCTTCTTATCTTATAGATTTTTTGTGTTAAATCTGATTATGAAGGACAATGACAAGGATTATGAATAGGGACTAGCTTAGCGATTTTCCATTCTGAGGGAAATGAGCCGAAGGTAAGAGATTTAAAAAAAATATATTTTAGTGGGTGAGCTAATTCAGATGAATATTGGCGGTACACTATCAGGAACTGCGCCTATATTACAGTTTTCGTGAATTAACTCGGGACTGGTTATGGCCCGTTCTCCAAGTTTAACAAATATTCACAGTCGAGCTCATAGTTTCTCTCTACATTATAAACAGACGAAAAGTAAGTTGCGTTTCAGATATTATAGTTCTATCTGAAGTAGTAATTACACCATCTATCATAGCACTGGTATATACGCTGGTCCTTCAACGTAACTTTTCACATGGAACCAGAACAATTTGGGATATTTTGAGATTAATTCCTCCAGGTTCCTCGTGTAATTATTATAACAGATAGTTGCTAACCTATCACAACGCCTATTAATCAATTTTATTTCTAAAGCATCTAATGGAATTTTATACTGACAAAATATTTTATTTTTTTCATTAAACATTTTAATCAATTTACTATTAAACCATGGAGGATAATTATTATTGTTTCTTATGCATAACGGTATAAATTATTTATCGCATTTTTAACATTATTGTAGAATATCGTTACTGCCTCATTAACATCACCGTGTTCACCGGTTCTGGTAGTAAATGCTTAAACTATAGAATCTTACAAATAATTCCACTTCTTACAACTTAATAACGATAAGAAGTTATGCAGATCACGAATTATTAGAAGTTTCTCTTTCTAATAATTTGTCTAGTCTCTTTGTTTTTAATATTAATGTAGTATTATGTATAATTAAGTGTCATTTTTACGTACAAAAATAATTGAAATTGACAAATGGAGTTGTCTGCTTGTCGAAGTGGAAGTGATTGCTGTCAGTCGAGTTTTATAACAAAACTCCATGGTTTTAGTAATGATACGTTAAACTTCATGTATCACCACTTTGTAACACTTTAGTTTTTTTTTGGAGTTTGTATAATGTTGTTGATCGTATGACCTCTACAGCTTTAACGAATATGACTCGCGAGCGGGGGCCCGCCGACTGAGGGAGGCAAATACTAGCACGAAGACTACTGCTGCACCACCGTTGCGCTCCGAACCCTGTGGGTCGAATAAAGGCGACGACAACAGAGGGGGGGTGATATACGATCCGAGTCCCCTCAGAGGTAGGTTCCTCCCTTCCGATAGCAAACCAAGCCGAGGAAGGGAGAAATGAATTTATGCATATTTTTTAAAAAAGTATTGTTTGCGATTATAATGAATGACATTCAAGATGCACACACACTTTATCAAAACAGGAAAATAAGGAGAAAACCAATTTATGTGAATACAGTACTTTAATTTAACTACGCAAATAATAAGTTCATTGCTTTATAGACATATATCTATTCCTAATTTGATTATATATAACCTCCTAACACAACATTGACCAAAAAGGTGCTTTATTTTGCGATATGAACGTTATAATTAAACATAATAAAACATGAGAATTCTACTATACCATTTACACGTTAAAAGTGCATTTCATTTGTGTGTGATAACATCGCATTGAAATTTACATAGATAATGAATAACTGAAATTACTTTATTGTTCAAATACTTATTTGACAATTTGAAGATATTATTTTTCGTCGATATAATATTATCTGGTCCTCGATGGACCTATACAAATATGATTTCAGAAACAAATGAACCCAACGCAAATCTGCGTCGTTATTTATTTGCAGTTGAGCAAAGGTGCGTCGAAGGATGGCAACGGAAACTATTAAGACATCCATATTTTTTATGTTAATTTTTAAGTTATTTCAACTTTTTGATACATGAATCTTTATTCTATTTAACAGCAATACTACGACCAGGCAAATTTGCGTTGATAAATATGTAACACTACTAATATTGAATTCAGCAATGAAGGAACGGTCCTTGCATTTTCATGTAACAATAACTATATAGCTATTTACCTTGAATCCATAAGATAGCTACAAGAAAAACAAATTTCTTACTAAACTGACATATATATTCTTTATAAAAAGCATTTTTATCATTAGCTATACAAATAATTTATGTTTTGGAAGTTATATCCAAACATATTTAGTATTTACTACTTATCAAATGATTAGACAAAGCTAACTCAACGATAATCGCTCTATTTAACTCTAAAGCTGAACTGTAAAACCTATAAGCCAAGATATCCTAGTTTTACACGAATGTTACCGCTCTTATTCAAATTTTTATCTATGTTTAACGACCAAATAAACTAGCATACAGAACTAGTACAAAGTTATACCTGGCAAACTTTGTTATATTAAAGCGAATATAAGTAAATAATTTATTAAGACTAACCGACGCAACTAACATCTTAACTAACGATAAGGCATCGATATTTTATTACAATGGTATTTACGCATCAATGGTGCGATATTCTTACAAGTATCCTGTGGTATTTTTGACAATTAACAATGGAACTAACATCTAACTTACAATAATAAGGTATCAATTTTTATTACAATATATATGAGATGACATTTACACCTCTGTCAATTCAATACGCTGAATTCTTGCAACATCCTGCGGCATAATTGCACGTGTTTTAGAATAATATATAACGATTAAATTAAAATAATTAAAAGTACCGCTACTTTACTAAGTAAAAATAGAATAAAAAAAGTACTTTACGTATATTAAATAATTCTATTTTTACTTTATGTAAATATTGTTTCGGTTACACAGAAAAATGTCTAATTTTCTAAAAATGGAGTATAAATAAATTAATAAATTGCAAGTGAAAAAATCAAAACACAATTTTTGAGGGATATGAGTTTACTAAATATTTTAGTGTAAATAAAATATAATTTTACATTGTTAATTATTATGGTGAAACAAATAAAAAATATAAATAAAAAAGGCGCGGAATAATACACTCAGGTATGGGCATTAGTTGTTATAATTCTTTGGCGTAATTAACTTGCATGCAAATAATTGGTTTCAACACAATAATAAAATGACTTGTGAGCGTTTAGAAAATACAGTTGACAAAGTTTAAATACAATGAAATAATTAAACGTGCCAAATTAAATAAAAACATTTTTATTATCTTTATAAATTAAAACTTAATATTATTGATTGGTTTAAATATATGTCACCAATATTCAATCACTACTGTATATATAAAATATGTATATATAAAAGCACGTAAATCATTTGGATTCGTGTTGAAATAAACCACATGTTGATCTAGAAACACGTGTGTAAACAGATAGTATAATAAATATTTTCGTGCGATCATTCGTCAGCCTGCCATGAAAATATACTTTCGTCATTTCTCATAACGCGCGAAAAGAGGTAAGTAAACCTTCAATTAGGAATAATTCTCAATCATTTTTCAATTATTATGTAAAAATGTAAAAAGGTAAAATTCTATATCTCTTCCCGAAACTTTACGAACGTTATGACCAAAAGATACTTGTGGCTATTTACGAAAGTACAATACTATAAACATTTATTTATAGAAAGATTATAATAATAACTTACTAGTTTTATATCCTAATCCTATTCACAATTTTTTAATTAATTCACTGGTTTTTAGTTTATAAAATGAGAATAATATAAAATAGCACTTATGTAAGATATCACTATCAAATGCACTAGAACATGCCTCTATTTATTATACATCGAGGAGCAGAAATATAGAAAAAGAGCGAACCAGCTCTAGTGATGTAAATTACGTGCGCGTACAGAGTTATTGCGTTTGAAGAGGATTACATCGAACATGCCTAGAGCAGTTAGACGAGATAGCTAAACACTTAGTCTATATACTACGTGCTATACCACAGAATGATTTCATTAGATATCCAATCAATGAGATATAAGTGCGTTACTTTATACGTGAAATTAAATGTATTTTCGCGTCGACATTTGTTTTAATATTTTTTGTTCGATTTTATAATTTACCTTTTATATTGCTTATTATGATATAATTGATATTTAGTAGCATTATACTATAGGTAAGCAAGTTACAATTTATTTAGATAAATAAAAAGGTATTTTTTTTATCAAATCTTGACTTTTCGAAAAATCATAACCACAAAATCGACGTATTTTTTTTCTTAGTTAAAAATCCAACAACCAGCAACAGTAAGAAGCTTAGGTACAAAAACATATGAACGTTTACACTAAATTATCTTAAGATAAAACTAGACGTTCAGAACAAGAAGCATTCTTGCAAAGCCACGTAGGCGGTAACTATTTGAAAAAAAATAAACAAATGAATAAATACACGACAAATGTATCGGTATGTATGTATGTATGTATCGGTTGTTTATGTCGACAGAAATGTTAATAAGAATAATTTATTAACAGTACTATAAAAACTTCGTGCGATAAACAGAATCTAATAGTAAATGCAGTTTCAATGTGTAGTACAATTTAATACATATTTTTGTAATGGTATACATTACAGTCAAAGATGTACACATTTGGCATATCTAGCACAGCGTTAACACCGAATACGGTAGACAAACTATGTTAATTATGATAATGCGGTGTCTTCAACGCTTACAAAGGTAATCAGACGGTTTTTAGAAGGTAATGTACTGCTTATTACTACTTCCAGCTTTGTGATCTACAAGCATAGCCGTTCAATTTACATTAGATGCAGATGGCAACATCGGCACAACCGGCGTTTCAATTTTTAGTTATTTTAAGTCGAGAGAAGTGACAATAAGATTGAATACTTCTCGCGATCCAATTGTAATATCTATAAAACTTTAAATATATTGGATACATATAAAATGTTACATAGAATATAATTACCGAAATTACAATATCTTCGTCCTCCGCGATTTAAGGTTTTTGCCTGTCAAACTATAACATTGTCACTAAATAAATAAATAAATAAATAAATAAATATATATATATATATATATATATATATATATATATATATATATATATATATATATATATACATATATAGTTAGTAAATGTCAACTCAAGAATGGTATTTTAAAATTGAATTCGTCATTTCGTATTTACGTCCATGTGTATTTCATACTCTCGTTATAAGCTGTATGATAATTTGGATAGACTAATTTCAAACTGAAGTACGTATCCATACAAGCAGTGGCGTAGCTACCTAGGGGCTTGGCGGGGCAGTGCCCCGGGGCCCTCGAATCCTTACAAGAAATCTCGATCGAACTGAACTTTTGGACATTTCTCCCATTTTCAAAATAAATATGACAGGTTGCAACCCCAATTTAATCATGACAACAAGTTGAGAGTAATTCAAAAGTTATGGCTAGGGAATTCCCCTAAATTCTTTCTGTAGGTTGGCAGTGTTGTCGATTTGACGGATAGTGATACGAGGGCACATTGAAAAGTTTTGAGCTTAAGGTTGACATTTAAATTCAAAAGAAAAAATAATAAGTAATGGCTTCAGGCTTCAATTTTTGGGACTACCTTGAAAAAGGTAAAACCATAAATGCGGACTAGACTAGGAAAAATTTGTAAATATAATTGTTATTTAATGTGTTGGTAGGCCCGACCTTTATATAATAAAACCTTGAAACTTCTATATTTCGTTTTATTAGCCAAACCTACACCAAGTATTAATAGTAATTGATATTGTTACTGTTTAATATTTTTATTACCTACCCTGCGGTGCACAAAAAAGAGCTTAAGTAGCTTAGCATTTTTAAAGTATTTGTATATTTCATATTTTTATTTGATAAAACCTAATCAGTTTACATATCAGTGGGGCCCCATTTTTTAATTTGCCCCAGAGCCCTTGGTTGCCTAGCTACGCCACTGCATACAAGACGATAACGATACTGTCCGTAGTCCACAGCATGCAATATGGTATACATGTACAAGCAAAAGATATTTAGCTAAATTCACTAAGTCATAAATAAAATCACAACGAATTGTTCTAAACAAAACGTCCTAGTCATAGTTTACCTTTGGAAATGCTAGTATTGATCACTAATTGTGAACACGTAGTAGTCACAATTCAAACTGTACATGAAATTATAATTGTGTATCAAATTACAACCGTCCTACAGATAAACTCTCTGTAGTATCATAAATATTACACAAAATATAATAGAAGTGCATAGTTTAGCAACGTTTACTCGGTAAATCCCCACTACCCGTGGACAATTTAAAACAAAAAGCCTGAATATGTTCTTTACAACGCTAAGAAGAGTTTTCTAAACATTCATTAATAAATTTTAGTCAATTATGAGTAACAGCTAAACATTTGGCTTTCTGGCGACAATTATCTAAGCCTGGGATTGTGATATATGACCACACTAGGGCTAATTTTTAATCCCCTACACCCTCGCCGGACGCATTGCGCCTCCTGTAACAATAATTTACAATTTAATCGTAGTATTTTATCGTAGTATAAACGTTAATATATAGGTGTGAAAAAAACATCTATACATACCATATATTCACAACTGGTATAGTACAA